>CM034236.1:57681522-58881522 GCA_019916065.1 Vitellaria paradoxa
AAACCCTAACCCTGAACCCAAACCTAACCCTAAACCAACCCTAAACCCTAACCCTAACCCTAACCCTAACCCTAAACCCTGAAACCCTAAACCCTGAACCCTGAACCCTGACCCTGAACCTGAACCCTGAACCCTGAACCCTGACCTGAACCCTGACCCTGAACCCTAACCCTAACCTGAACCTGAACCCTAACCCTAAACCCTAACCCTAAACCCAAACCCTAAACCCTACCCTGACACAACCCTGAACCCTAAACCCTAAACCCTAAACCCTAAACCCTAAACCCTGACCCTAACCTGAACCCTGAACCCTGAACCCTGAACCCTGAACCCTAAACCCTAAACCCTACCCAGAACCCTGAACCCTGACCAACCCTGAACCCTGAACCCTGACCCTGAACCCTGAACCCTGAACCCTACACCCTGAACCCTAACCCTAAACCCTAAACCCTAAACCCTAAACCCTAAACCATCGTTCTCTCTACTCTCTCTCTAAATTGTTCTCTCTCCCATTCAAGTTCGCCAAGCTTTTTCCGGCCACGTCCGGCCAGTTTCCCCCGCGGCCGTCGCCGGCCACCTTCTTCCTCAAGGCCGGTCCACTTTTCCGGCAACTTTAACCGCCGGTTTTAGGAGCTCCGGCGCTGCCACAAACCCCCCCATGGCTGATTTGGGGGTTTCAAAATTCCCCACAAATGAAGATCCCGATGTTTTTCCCGTTGGTGAGGCCGCCGGCCATGAAAAATCACTTTCCCGGCGAGATTCCGCCCCAAACAAGCCTACCCGACCAAGGTACTGTTATATCTGGTTATTCCAGCCCCTCTCCTCTGGTTTTTTGACCCCACACCATCTGTCCATGGTGTGTGCCGGATTGCAAGATCAACTAGCTTCTCTAGCCGCCGCCCTTAATGGCCCTTTTGCTCGAAACATGCAAAACCGTGAACCTAGAAAGGATTCTAATGAAGTTCAGATTGGTTTGGGAAATTTTCTGCAAAAAAAACAGTTTGGAGAAGTCATCCATGGCTGCCATGGCCGATCCCCTCTCAAAAACCCTTCAAAACCATCCAAAAAACCCCAAAATCCCTCACCACCGCCGGAAAAACCTACCCGCCGGCCGCCGGCGAACCTTTTCCGACCAGCGCCAGCCCTCCGGTGACTCTCCCCGCCGGCGCCGTCACCATGGCAGCAGGTTCCCCACAAACCCTAGCCGCCACCCTCTCTTTCTCTAACCCTAAAGTTGCACTTGATACACTTTAGCCTTCCAATCCCCATTTTACCCTTAATCCCTTAATTCCTAATCCCTCATCAATTTCAAACCCTAATTCCCAAATCCCCAATTCCCAAATCCCCAATTCCGATTTCCCCAATTGGAAACCCTAAGTCCCTCAATTGGCCAATTACCCCAATCCAAAACCCTAAACACCTCAATTAGTCAATTTACCCAAATTGAACCCCCAATTCCAATTTCTAGCCCTAATTTGACTAATTCCCCAATTAATTTAAGCCCTAATTTACAAAATCCCCAATTGAAAACCCTAATGAGCCAAATCCCCAAATTGAAAACCCTAATGAGCCAAATCCCCAAATTCAAAACCCTAACTCCAAAATGAAAATTACAAGTCCAATCTTGAAGACCCTAACCTATTACAATTTCCCATTCTTTCCAAAAAACCCCTCTAAAACCAAAATTACACCGTGCTCCCCCAAAATGGCAACTTTTTACATAACCAAAATGTTCCCTCCAAAAGTGAAATATTTGCCAAAAACCCCAATTTACCCCCCCGGCCAACCTACTCCATCCCCACCACTTGGAAAAGAAATAACAAGGCCTGCCAAATCCTGTATAGATGCTCTCAGTGGCGATAAAAACCCAATCTCCTACCATTCCTATTAAACCTCTAGGCAATTACCATGGCATGCCCGCAGTCTTATTCACAAAAGAGGAGATTGATCTTATGGCCGAACCTTTTAAACTCTCTTTAGTGGGAAAATTTTCATTCGGGAGACCAATGATGGAGCTAATCAGGAAATTTTTTTCTTCCCTTGGACTAAAAGGTGATTGGCAAGTATCCTTATTAGACAAAAGGCACATATTACTTAAATTGAGGCTGGAAGAGGATTACACCCGACTCTGGACTAGACAGACTTGGTTTGTTCATGGACACACTATGCGTGTTTTTAAGTGGAGTCCTCAGTTCAGATGCAATGAAGAATCTCCAGTTTTCCCTGTGTGGATCACTCTGCCTTATCTCCCCATACATCTAGTCCATTGTAAGTCAGCTTTATTTTCGATTGCCTCTGCTGTTGGCAAGCCACTTAGAGTTGATCATGCCACAGCCACTCTCAATCGACCACACTGTTGCACGGGTGTTAGTTGAATGTGACGTATCCCAACCTTCTTTTACTAAAAAGGTTTGGGTGGTGATGAGGGAGTCGGGTTTTGTTCAGGATATTATAATTGAAAACTCCCAGATTACTGCATGTCTTGCAAGCACTTGGGCCACAAGCAGGAGAAGTGTTTTATTGCTAATCCCACACTCCCGGCCTCAAGCTAGGCACGGGAATGATAAGGGGAAAGGGATAGCTTCTTCAGGGGATGTATCTGCTGCTCAGGGACGGCCTGTGTATGTGGCAAAGCCGTTACAGAGGCCTATCTTAGCTCCTGTGATCTCTGCACCTACTCCTATGCCGTATCTGAGGTTCCCTCCTCCCGACCTGACCCAGTAGATGCTGAACCGTCAAATCAAACTCAGGAACTATGTTATTTCCTCTCCTACTATTACTACTATTTCTCCAGACCAGGTATGCCCTTCTCCAAATACTTCTATACTTATGAATTCAGTGCAGGAGAATGAGCCTACCATTCCCCACTTCATCCAGCTTCAGTGATTGCTCCTATTACTGCGGTCCTCAGTGGGATTGGATAGCATTGCTGTCACCATAGCACCAGCTTCTTGTTCTGGTTTCGCAACCCAGACTATTTCGTTATCTCCTGGGAGAGCTCCTGGTGTTACCATTAATTTCCAGTCAGATGATATTCCCAGCAATCAGACATTCCATTCGGACCGTATTGGTTCTTCTCACTCTGCGGATAAAGCTTCCTCTGATGATGTTGATGGTTGTGGGATTGATGATAGATATGATTCTGATCCTGGGGCTTCGGTTGATGTACCCCAGAGTGTGGGGTGGTACTTCTACAATTGTTTCTACTTCTCCTATTTCTAGCATTGGTCCCATTGATACCGATGGATTCCAGAGGGTCCTTAGAAGTCACCGTGGTGGAAAGAAGGGGAATACTACTACAAGTACTGGCACTAGCAAACCCCCTCAAACTATTGCCCGCAAGGGTAGGAGCAAATCAAAATGATTAAGTCCCTAATTTGGAACATTAGAGGGATAGGTCAGAATCCCTCAATTAGGAGACTTAGAAAGCTTATTAAGTTTCATCACCTTCAGCTTCTTTGTATTCTGGAGCCTTTTCTTCCTCCTGAGAAGATTGATTCAACCAAAGTCAGATTGGGCATGGAATCTGCTTTTGCTTCAGTTTCTGGGAAAATTTGGGTATTCTGGTCTCAGTCATTTAGTGTTCAAATTCTACATGATATGGGCCAGGTGATTCATTGTAAGGTCAGCCACTGTTCTCTTTCCGAGCCGGTCTTTATATCTTTTGTGTATGCTAAGTGTTCAGCTTCATTACGCATGGACCTTTGGAATGCTCTGAGTACATTTTCTGGGGAAATTGATGGTGCTTGGATGGTAGGTGGTGATTTTAATGTTGTCCAGCAGCATTCTGAGGTGGTTGGGGGTCATCCCCAACTCCAATCAGCCATTGATGATTTTAATGTGACCCTCATGGATTGTGGTCTAGAAAGATGCTGGTTTTGAAGGGTCTCCTTATACTTGGGTTAATGGTTTTACCAGGCGTCGATTGGATCGAGTTGTGATCAATAATCAGTGGGCAAGTCGCTTTTCGGTATTCAAAGTTTCACATCTTAATCGCACTGGCTCTGATCATTCTCCACTCCTTGTATCATACGAGTCTGTCCAGACTAGGGGACCAAGCCGATTCAAATTTCTTCATGCATGGTTGAAACATCCTAACTTGCTGGATATAATCAGAGTGAACTGGTCCTTGCCTGTATATTCTTATGGTATGATTGCTTTACAGCAGAAGCTGATTAGACTCAAACATCGGCTTAAGCAGTGGAATAAAGAGGTGTTTGGCAATGTATTTGACAAAGTGAAAGAGGCTGAACAAGAGGTGCTTTGCAGGGAAAGGTTATTTGATGCTTCTGGATCTGATATGGATCGTTCTGCCTTACAGCTAGCGAAAGCCCAGTTACTTCATGCTTTATCCAAAGAGGAGTCTTTTTGAGACAACAATCCGTGTCAGATGGTTGAAGGAGGGGGATGCTAATTCTAGATTTTTCCATGCTATGATCCGGAAAAAACACCATATCCTTGGAGTCCATCGTATTCAGGGGGATGATGGCAGGTGGATTTCTGATACTGATGCTATTAGGGCTTCAGCGGTTTCTTATTTTCAGAATCTTCTTACTGGTGACGACTCTGTTTTCTCTGTGAGGGACTTTGACTTTATCCCTTCTTTGGTGACTGAGGATGATAATCTGGCTCTTTGTGGTCTTCCTACTATTGAGGAAGTTCGTGAGGCATTTTTTCTATTGATTCTGATAGCTCTCCTGGTCCTGATGGCTTTTGTAGTACATTTTACCAGACCTTTTGGGAAGTTATTGGCAAGGATCTTCATGCGGCTGTTCTGGATTATTTTGGTGGATCACTATGCCCAGGGGATTTTCCAGCACCCTTCTTGTTTGCTGCCTAAAAAACCTTCACCTGCTACCTGGGCTGACTTTAGGCCATCAGTTTATGTAATGTGAGCAATAAAGTTATCACCAAAATTCTGGTATCCAGGCTTTCCCGTCTTCTACCGCAGCTTATCTCTCCTTCTCAAAGTGGTTTTGTTCCAGGCAAATTGATTCATGATAACATTTTACTTGCCCAGGAGTTAGTGCAACGATTTGAATAGGAAGACTCGTGGGGGTAATGTGGTACTTAAGCTGGACATGGCTAAAGCTTATGATCGCATGTCCTGGTCTTTTATTTTCAGATGCTTCGAGCCTTTGGTTTTTCTGAGCATGGATTTCATTGATACACAGAGCCATTACTTCTCCTTGGTTTTCTGTGATGATTAATGGAATTGCTTCGGGATTCTTCCAGTCACAGAGGGTTTACGCCAAGGTGATCCTATTTCCCCCAGCCTGTTTATTATTGCAGCTGAATATCTATCCAGGAGTTTGGATTATCTGGTAGCTCGGTACCCATCTGTTGCTTACGCTACAGGAGTCCCCATCACTATCTCTCATTGAGTTTTGCTGATGACATCATCATTTTGCTAATGGGAGCAGAGATAGTCTTCGGCACATCATGGATGTCCTTCACAGATACGAGAACATCTCTGGCCAGCTTGTAAGTCAAGCTAAGAGCAGATATTATACAGGCAGATTGGCTACTGGCTCAAGAAGGGACATTATTAATAATGTGACAGGTTTTCAGAGGGGTGACCTTCCATTCACTTATCTGGGATGCCCAATTTACTTGGGTAATCTGAAGATTGCCTTCTTTGAAGATCTAGTGCGGAAGGTTCGAGATAAAATTTCTGGCTGGGCTAACCGACTTCTTTCATTCGGGGGTAAAATTATTCTGATCAGGCATGTGTTATCTTCTATGCCACTTTACTTATTCCATGTGTTGAGGCCTCCATCTGATGTCTTTCACCAGCTGGAGAGATTATTTACCAAATTCCTTTGGGGTGACACGGATACCTCAAGGAAAATCCATTGGTGTAAATGGGCTTCTGTCTGCTTTCCCCGTGGAGGAAGGGGGAATTGGGGTCCGTTCATTTGCTGATGTGGTCACAGCTTGTGAGATCAAACTTTGGTGGCACTTTAGAAGCCAACAGTCATTATGGGCCTCCTTATGAAGGCTAAATATTGCCATGCCACTCATCCCTACATAGTCCCTTTTGCTTACCCTGCCTCGCCTTTGTGGAGGCGCCTTTGCATTATAAGAGCGACAGCTGAGCCACTTATTAGATGGTTTTATACGTTCAGGGAATTCAAGTTTCTGGTATGATGTTTGGGTAGGTTCTACCCCTTTGATTTCTATAATCCTCTGGCGGCTTCTTCAGCTCCTGTCTCTTCGTTCTGGACGGATACAGGGTGGGATAGGGAGAGGATTTTGGCTCTTTTACCCACCTCTGTCGCTGAGCAGATTTTATGATTCCTACATGGCAGCAAGGCCCTGATCTAATCAAATGGAGTTTATCTTTAGATGGAAACTTTTCTCTTCGCTCTACTTGGGACCACATCAGGGCATCTATGGCTATTAGGCCTGTCTTCTCATTTATTTGGCAGAGGCACATCCCCCTTCAGGTTTCATTTTTTATTTGGCGGCTCTTACATGGTTTTGTTGCTCTGGATGACTCGTTGGCAAGCAAAGGTTTTCAGATGGTTTCTCGCTGTATTTGTGGCTGTGCCAGTGAGACCAAATGCCACCTTTTTCTGCATTGTCCTCTGATACGACAGGTTTGGCTTCATTTTTTTGGAATGTTTGGGCTTCACTTCTATGAGTTTCCATCTATTTCTTCTATGCTCCTTCACTGGCGCCGTTGCTCCCCTTCAATACGTCATATTAGAATCATGGTTGTCTGCTATGTACTTTGGCACATATGGAAGGCACGTAATGCTTGTAGATTTGATGGCACCTCTTTCCATGCTGTAAGGGTTATTCATAACATCACAGCAGATTTGCACCTTATTGGCCTAGCTTTTGGATTCAAAGCCTCACAACTCCGTGGAGATTTATCTGTGAGGTTGTGAGCGCTTTAAGAATTTTACCTTGCAGACCCAGGACAGTGAGACTGATATCATGGCTTAGACCCCCTACGGGCTCCTTGAAACTTAATGTGGATGGGTGCTCTCGCGGTAATCCTGGTCCAGCAGCTGCTGGAGGTATTCTTAGAGATCACTTGGGCAGGTTTGTGGGTGCATTTGGGCGCTTTCTTGATCACAAACCTATCATCTATGCTGAGTTAGTTGCTATTCAGGTTGGGTTGGAGCTGGCCATTTCTGTTGGGTTCCATTCTCTGATTGTTGAATCTGATTCTGCTACTGCTATTTCATGGATCACCTCGTCTAGTTCATGTTGTTGGGAGTACATTTATCTTATTGCTCGAATTCGGCAGCTATGCTCTTCTGCACCGATTCAGCTTCATCATGTCTACAGGGAAGCCAACCAGGCAGCGGATTTCATGGCTAATTGGGCTTGTTCTCTTCAGCAAGACCAGAGCTTTTCTACTCAGCGGGATCTCCCCAGAGACATTTATGGCATTCTTTCTCTTGATGCGGATGAGATTCCTCATATTAGGCTTTAGCTTTGTCATTTATCTTTTATTTTGGAGGTCAGGTTTATGTCCCCCTCCTTATTTTTGTACTGTGGTGAGTCACCACATTCTATCTTTTATTTATCTTAGCTATTTTCATTACATTTGTAATGCGGTGAGTCACCGCTCTATTATTTTATTTCTTTATTGTTTTCCATTACTTCTCTTGGAGGTAAGGTTTAGGTCCCCCTCCATCATGTACTTGCTTTTTTCAATTATTAATAAACTGGTAGGGGTCCCTGCCAAACCCCCCTCCCGCTAAGGAGGCTTTCTTTAAAAAAAAAAAAAAAAACCCTAAACCCTAAACCCTGAACCCTGAACCCTGAACCCTGAACCCTAAACCCTAAACCCTAAACCCTAAACCCTGAACCCTAAACCCTGAACCCTAAAACCCTAACCCTAAACCCTAACTAAACCCTAAACCCTAAACCCTAAACCCTAAAACCCTAAACCCTAAACCCTAAAACCCTAAAACCCTAAACCCTAAACCCTAAACCCTAAACCCTAAACCCTGAACCCTGAACCCTGAACCCTGAACCCTAAACCCTGAACCCTAAACCCTGAACCCTGAACCCTAAACCCTGAACCCTAAACCCTGAACCCTAAACCCTGAACCCTGAACCCTGAACCCAGAACCCTGAACCCAGAACCCTGAACCCTAAACCCTGAACCCTAAACCCTGAACCCTAAACCCTGAACCCTGAACCCTAAACCCTGAACCCTGAACCCTGAACCCTGAACCCTAAACCCTGAACCCTAAACCCTGAACCCTAAACCCTGAACCCTAAACCCTGAACCCTAAACCCTGAACCTTGAACCCTGAACCCTGAACCCTGAACCCTGAACCCTGAACCCTGAACCCTCAACCCTAAACCCTCAACCCTAACCCTAAACCCTGAACCCTGAACCCTGAACCCTGAACCCTGAACCCTGAACCCAGAACCCAGAACCCTGAACCCAAAACCCAAAACCCAAAACCCAAAACCCAAAACCCAAAACCCTGAACCCTGAACCCTGAACCCTGAACCCTGAACCCTGAACCCTGAACCCTGAACCCTGAACCCTGAACCCTGAACCCTGAACCCTGAACCCTGAACCCTAAACCCTAAACCCTGAACCCTGAACCCTGAACCAAAAAAAAAAAAAAAACCCTGAACCCTGAACCCTAAACCCTAAACCCTGAACCCTAAACCCTGAACCCTAAACCCTGAACCCTGAACCCTGAACCCTAAACCCTGAACCCTAAACCCTGAACCCTAAACCCTGAACCCTGAACCCTAAACCCTGAACCCTGAACCCTGAACCCTAAACCCTGAACCCTGAACCCTAAACCCTGATCCCTAAACCCTGAACCCTGAACCCTAAACCCTGAACCCTGAACCCTGAACCCTGAACCCTGAACCCTGAACCCTGAACCCTGGACCCTGAACCCTGAACCTTAAACCCTAAACTCTAAACCCTAAACCCTAAACCCTAATTCCCAAATTGCTCCAACCATCCCCGAAATCCCTAACCCTAGCCCCCAACTCCCCCAAATTGATTCATCTACCTCAATTCCAAACCCTAATTCCCAATTAGAAACCCCAAATCCCCAAATTGAAAATTTCCCTTCAATTGAAAACCTAAATCCCCAATCCAAAACCCTAATTCCCCAATTGGACATCCAAAATACACGTCACCACCAAATTGATCAATCCAACCCTCAATTTGATCATCCACATACCCGACTTGATAATTCCACCTTCCAAAATGACTTTCCTGTTTTGGCAGGATCCAAAAAAGGAAACCTTTCCAATTTTGGAAACCTTCCCAAAAAAGCAAACTTTTCCCAAAACCTTCCTTACCTAAAACCCATAATCCTAACCTTCCCCTCACTTCTCAAATTCTCCAAAACCCAAAACCGATATTCCTCGACCTCCCAAATCCTTTATTGATGCCCTGGCCAAAGATAACAGCCCTAAACCCACCATCCCTTTTAGAACTGGAGGCACTTATCGTGGCAAGCCTTCTATTAAATTTACTGCCGAGGAAGTTGAAATTATGGCTGCCCCATTCAAACTTTCACTGGTTGGTAAATTTTCTTATGGTCGGCCTAATTTGGAAATTATCAGGAAAGTTCTTTACGGCACTTGGATTGAAAGGGGAGTTTCAGATTTCCCTGCTTGACCCCCGTCACATTCTTATCAGACTAAGCTTTGAGGAAGATTACACACGCCTTTGGGTGAGGCAAGCTTGGCGTGTGCAAGGATTTACCATGAGGCTCTTTAAGTGGTCCCCCACCTTCAGATGCTCAGAGGAGTCCCCTGTAGTCCCTGTTTGGATTTCCTTGCCCTTTCTTCCTGTTCATTTGGTGCATTGCAAGGAGGCCCTTTTTTCCATTGCAGCTCAAGTGGGTAAGCCTCTACGTACAGATCATGCTACTGCATTACTTAATCGGCCTAATATTGCTAGAGTTTTGGTTGAGTTTGATGTTACTCAAGAATTTGTTGATAAAATCTGGATTGAGGAAGGGAATGAGGGTTTTTGGCAAGATGTGATCTTTGAGTCTGAGCCCAAGTATTGTCTCTCTTGTAAGCATTTAGGGCACAGACAACTGAATGCTTCATTGATAATCCTACTCTTCGTGACTCTCATAATAAGGCCAAAGAGAATGTCAAGCCAGGAGATGGTAATGCAAAACCACCTAATGAGCGGGCACTGCAGGGAATCTTCAAATACGTGCCAACGTCTAAGCCTCATGTTGCTACTTCAGTAGTTCCTACTCAGAGATCAGTGCCTCCAACCTCATTTAATGCTTCAATGCCTGTCACTTCACTACCAATTTCAGCACCAGTCACTACAGCACCACTTGGGCCTACAGTTTCAGTTTCTACTCAGCTGCCAGTCCCTATTTCTACTTCTACACTTGCTGCTACCTCCACTGTTGGGACTTCAAATAGGTTTGCTATGCTTACCCCCACCCTAACTGGAATTGTGGATTCTATTGCTCCTAGTCGGGTCACTATTGATGTTGCTGCATCTTTCCCTCCTGCTCCCTGCTCCTTCTTCTGCTGTGGGACCCCTCCCTCTACTTTTGTTACTGCCACTGGATCTACTTCAGCATGTGTGGTTCCCACTTTAGATGCTACCACTTCTGGCACTTCTGGCACTTCTTCTTTGTCAGCTGGAGCTCCTGACTTTGTACCTAGACCTTCCCCAGGTACATTGATTTCTTCTGCCTCTCCTGTTGTGGCTGCATTACCTTCCTCCTATCCTATTCCTCCTCACTACAGGTATTCTCCTCCACCAACAACCTTTCCTGGACTTGATAGAACAATCTTAGTTCCCCTACCTATTAGTGATACTTTGCCCGTAGCTTTTAACTATCCATCTGAGAGTGTTCCTAGTAATCGATCATTTGCTGCGGGTCATTTTGGCTCTTCCCATTCAGCTAGGTTTGCTTCGTCTGATGATGAGTCTGTAGGTGGGAGTTATGACCCCTATTTTGGGAATGAGAAGCTTGATGGTTTTCCCTCAGAACCTGAACCTATGCAGGATAATGATTGTACGAGAGCTCTCTTGCTTAGCACGGGTTCAGACTCAGCTGCTCGTCACATGGACATGTATTTGGATGATGGCTTTCAGCAAGTCACTCGGCGTTCTGATCGTCTAAGAACGAAAAAGGCCAAGGGCATTAGTGTTGGCAATACAGTGACTGGACGCAAAAAGCAAAGATGATCTTGACTGCGGCGGATTTTTTCTTATTTTCTACTTTCATTTGCTTTTGCTTTTGGAGGTCAGGTCTATGCCCCCTCCTTTCCCTTGTATGGTGGTGAGTCACCACCCATTTCTAGCTTTCATTTACAGTTTTCCTTTGCGTATTCTGGAGGTAAGGTTTAGGTCCCCCTCCCTTTATGTATTTCCTTTACTTAGTATAATATACTGGTAGGGGTCCATGCCTAACCCCCCTCCCGCTAAGGAGGTTTATTTAAAAAAAAAAAAAAAAACCCTAAACCCTAAACCCTAAACCACTCTGTGAACCCTAAACCCTAAACCCTAAACCCTAAACCCTAAACCCAAAACCCAAAACCCTGAACCCTAAACCCTGAACCCTGAACCCTGAACCCTAAACCCTAAACCCTAAACCCTGAACCCTAAACCCTAAACCCTAAACCCTAAACCCTGAAACCAAACCCTAAACCCTAAACCCTAAACCTACTCTCTCTCTAGAATTGTTCTCTCTACCCATTCAAGTTCGGCCAAGCTTTTTCCGGCCACGTCCGGCCAGTTTCCCGGCGGCCGTCGCCGGCCACCTTCTTCCTCAAGGCCGGTTCACTTTTTCGGCAACTTTACCGCCGGTTTGGAGAGCTCCGGCGCTGCCACAGCCCCCATGGCTGATTTGGGGGTTTCAAAATTCCCCACAAATGAAGATCCCGATGTGTTTCCCGTTGGTGAGGCCGCCGGCCATGAAGAAAATCAACTTTCCGGCGAGATTCCGCCCCAAACAAGCCTACCCAACCAAGGTACTGTTATATCTGGTTATTCCAGCCCCTCTCCTCTGGTTTTTGACCCCAACCATCTATCCATGGTGGTGGCCGGATTGCAAGATCAACTAGCTTCTCTAGCCGCCGCCCTTAATGGCCCTTTTGCTCGAAACATGCAAAACCGTGAACCTAGAAAGGATTCTAATGAAGTTCAGATTGTTTTGGGAAATTTTCTGCAAAAAAAACAGTTTGGAGAAGTCATCCATGGCTGCCATGGCCGATCCCCTCTCAAAAACCCTTCAAAACCATCCAAAAACCCCAAAATCCCTCACCACCGCCGGAGAAACCTACCCGCCGGCCGCCGGCGAACCTTTTCCGACCAGCGCCGGCCCTCCGGCGACTCTCCCCGCCGGCGCCGTCACCATGGCAGCAGGTTCCTCACAAACCCTAGCCGCCACCCTCTCTTTCTCTAACCCTAAAGTTGCACTTGATACACTTTATCCTTCCAATCCCCATTTTACCCTTAATCCCTTAATTCCTAATCCCTCATCAATTTCAAACCCTAATTCCCAATCCCCAATTCCCAAATCCCCAATTCCGATTTTCCCCAATTGGAAACCCTAAGTCCCTCAATTGGCCAATTACCCCAATCCAAAACCCTAAACACCTCAATTAGTCAATTTACCCAAATTGAACCCCCAATTCCAATTTCTAGCCCTAATTTGACTAATTCCCCAATTAATTTAAGCCCTAATTTACAAAATCCCCAAATTGAAAACCCTAATGAGCCAAATCCCCAAATTGAAAACCCTAATGAGCCAAATCCCCAAATTCAAAACCCTAACTCCAAAAATGAAAATTACAAGTCCAATCTTGAAGACCCTAACCTATTACAATTTCCCATTCTTTCCAAAAACCCCTCTAAAACCAAAAATTACACCGTGCTCCCCCAAAATGGCAACTTTTTACATAACCAAAATGTTCCCTCCAAAAGTGAAATATTTGCCAAAAACCCCAATTTACCCCCCGGCCAACCTACTCCATCTCCACCACTTGGAAAAGAAATAACAAGGCCTGCCAAATCTTTTATAGATGCTCTCAGTGGTGATAAAATCCAATCTCCTACCATTCCTATTAAACCTCTAGGCAATTACCATGGCATGCCCGCAGTCTTATTCACAAAAGAGGAGATTGATCTTATGGCCGAACCTTTTAAACTCTCTTTAGTGGGAAAATTTTCATTCGGGAGACCAATGATGGAGCTAATCAGGAAATTTTTTTCTTCCCTTGGACTAAAAGGTGATTGGCAAGTATCCTTATTAGACAAAAGGCACATATTACTTAAATTGAGGCTGGAAGAGGATTACACCCGACTCTGGACTAGACAGACTTGGTTTGTTCATGGACACACTATGCGTGTTTTTAAGTGGAGTCCTCAGTTCAGATGCAATGAAGAATCTCCAGTTGTCCCTGTGTGGATCACTCTGCCTTATCTCCCCATACATCTAGTCCATTGTAAGTCAGCTTTATTTTCGATTGCCTCTGCTGTTGGCAAGCCGCTTAGAGTTGATCATGCCACAGCCACTCTCAATCGACCAACTGTTGCACGGGTGTTAGTTGAATGTGACGTATCCCAACCTTCTTTTACTAAAAAGGTTTGGGTTGGTGATGAGGAGTCAGGTTTTGTTCAGGATATTATAATTGAAAAACTCCCAGATTACTGCATGTCTTGCAAGCACTTGGGCCACAAGCAGGAGAAGTGTTTTATTGCTAATCCCACACTCCGGCCTCAAGCTAGGCACGGGAATGATAAGGGGAAAGGGATAGCTTCTTCAGGGGATGTATTTGTTGCTCAGGGACGGCCTGTATATGTGGCAAAGCCGTTACAGAGGCCTATCTTAGCTCCTGTGATCTCTGCACCTACTCCTATGCCAGTATCTGAGGTTCCCTCCTCCCGACCTGACCCAGTATATGCTGAACCGTCAAATCAAACTCAGGACTATGTTATTTCCTCTCCTACTATTACTACTATTTCTCCAGACCAGGTATGCCCTTCTTCAAATACTTCTATACTTATGAATTCAGTGCAGGAGAATGAGCCTACCATTCCACCACTTCATCCAGCTTCAGTGATTGCTCCTATTACTGCGTCCTCAGTGGGATTGGATAGCATTGCTGTCACCATAGCACCAGCTTCTTGTTCTGGTTTCGCAACCCAGACTATTTCGTTATCTCCTGGGAGAGCTCCTGGTGTTACCATTAATTTCCAGTCAGATGATATTCCCAGCAATCAGACATTCCATTCGGACCGTATTGGTTCTTCTCACTCTGCGGATGAAGCTTCCTCTGATGATGTTGATGGTTGTGGGATTGATGATAGATATGATTTTGATCCTGGGGCTTCGGTTGATGTACCCCAGAGTGTGGGTGGTACTTCTACAATTGTTTCTACTTCTCCTATTTCTAGCATTGGTCCCATTGATGCCGATGGATTCCAGAGGGTCCTTAGAAGTCACCGTGGTGGAAAGAAAGGGAATACTACTACAAGTACTGGCACTAGCAAACCCCCTCAAACTATTGCCCGCAAGGGTAGGAGCAAATCAAAATGATTAAGTCCCTAATTTGGAATATTAGAGGGATAGGTCAGAATCCCTCAATTAGGAGACTTAGAAAGCTTATTAAGTTTCATCACCTTCAGCTTCTTTGTATTCTGGAGCCTTTTCTTCCTCCTGAGAAGATTGATTCAACCAAAGTCAGATTGGGCATGGAATCTGCTTTTGCTTCAGTTTCTGGGAAAATTTGGGTATTCTGGTCTCAGTCATTTAGTGTTCAAATTCTACATGATATGGGCCAGGTGATTCATTGTAAGGTCAGCCACTGTTCTCTTTCCGAGCCGATCTTTATATCTTTTGTGTATGCTAAGTGTTCAGCATCATTACGCATGGACCTTTGGAATGCTCTAAGTACATTTTCTGGGGAAATTGATGGTGCTTGGATGGTAGGTGGTGATTTTAATGTTGTCCAGCAGCATTCTGAGGTGGTTGGGGGTCATCCCCAACTCCAATCAGCCATTGATGATTTTAATGTGACTCTCATGGATTGTGGTCTAGAAGATGCTGGTTTTGAAGGGTCTCCTTATACTTGGGTTAATGGTTTTACCAGGCGTCGATTGGATCGAGTTGTGATCAATAATCAGTGGGCAAGTCGCTTTTCGGTATTCAAAGTTTCACATCTTAATCGCACTGGCTCTGATCATTCTCCACTCCTTGTATCATACGAGTCTGTCCAGACTAGGGGACCAAGCCGATTCAAATTTCTTCATGCATGGTTGAAACATCCTAACTTGCTGGATATAATCAGAGTGAACTGGTCCTTGCCTGTATATTCTTATGGTATGATTGCTTTACAGCAGAAGCTGATTAGACTCAAACATCGGCTTAAGCAGTGGAATAAAGAGGTGTTTGGCAATGTATTTGACAAAGTGAAAGAGGCTGAACAAGAGGTGCTTTGCAGGGAAAGGTTATTTGATGCTTCTGGATCTGATATGGATCGTTCTGCCTTACAGCTAGCGAAAGCCCAGTTACTTCATGCTTTATCCAAAGAGGAGTCTTTTTGAGACAACAATCCCGTGTCAGATGGTTGAAGGAGGGGGATGCTAATTCTAGATTTTTCCATGCTATGATCCGGAAAAAAACACCATATCCTTGGAGTCCATCGTATTCAGGGGATGATGGCAGGTGGATTTCTGATACTGATGCTATTAGGGCTTCAGCGATTTCTTATTTTCAGAATCTTCTTACTGGTGACGACTCTGTTTTCTCTGTGAGGGACTTTGACTTTATCCCTTCTTTGGTGACTGAGGATGATAATCTGGCTCTTTGTGGTCTTCCTACTATTGAGGAAGTTCGTGAGGCAGTTTTTTCTATTGATTCTGATAGCTCTCCTGGTCCTGATGGCTTTTGTAGTACATTTTACCAGACCTTTTGGGAAGTTATTGGCAAGGATCTTCATGCTGCTGTTCTGGATTATTTTGGTGGATCACCTATGCCCAGGGGATTTTCCAGCACCCTTCTTGTTTTGCTGCCTAAAAAACCTTCACCTGCTACCTGGGCTGACTTTAGGCCAATCAGTTTATGTAATGTGAGCAATAAAGTTATCACCAAAATTCTGGTATCCAGGCTTTCCCGTCTTCTACCGCAGCTTATCTCTCCTTCTCAAAGTGGTTTTGTTCCAGGCAAATTGATTCATGATAACATTTTACTTGCCCAGGAGTTAGTGCATGATTTGAATAGGAAGACTCGTGGGGGTAATGTGGTACTTAAGCTGGACATGGCTAAAGCTTATGATCGCATGTCCTGGTCTTTTATTTTTCAGATGCTTCGGGCCTTTGGTTTTTCTGAGCAATGGATTTCATTGATACATAGAGCCATTACTTCTCCTTGGTTTATACGTTCAGGGAATTCAAGTTTCTGGTATGATGTTTGGGTAGGTTCTACCCCTTTGATTTCTATTAATCCTCTGGCGGCTTCTTCAGCTCCTGTCTCTTCGTTCTGGACGGATACAGGGTGGGATAGGGAGAGGATTTTGGCTCTTTTACCCACCTCTGTCGCTGAGCAGATTTTTATGATTCCTACATGGCAGCAAGGCCCTGATCTAATCAGATGGAGTTTATCTTTAGATGGAAACTTTTCTCTTCGCTCTACTTGGGACCACATCAGGGCATCTATGGCTATTAGGCCTGTCTTCTCATTTATTTGGCAGAGGCACATCCCCCTTCAGGTTTCATTTTTTATTTGGCGGCTCTTACATGGTTTTGTTGCTCTGGATGACTCGTTGGCAAGCAAAGGTTTTCAGATGGTTTCTCGCTGTATTTGTGGCTGTGCCAGTGAGACCAAATGCCACATTTTTCTGCATTGTCCTCTGATACGACAGGTTTGGCTTCATTTTTTTGGAATGTTTGGGCTTCACTTCTATGAGTTTCCATCTATTTCTTCTATGCTCCTTCACTGGCGCCGTTGCTCCCCTTCAATACGTCATATTAGAATCATGGTTGTCTGCTATGTACTTTGGCACATATGGAAGGCACGTAATGCTTGTAGATTTGATGGCACCTCTTTCCATGCTGTAAGGGTTATTCATAACATCACAGCAGATTTGCACCTTATTGGCCTAGCTTTTGGATTCAAAGCCTCACAACTCCGTGGAGATTTATCTGTGAGGTTTGTGAGCACTTTAAGAATTTTACCTTGCAGACCCAGGACAGTGAGACTGATATCATGGCTTAGACCCCCTACGAGCTCCTTGAAACTTAATGTGGATGGGTGCTCTCGCGGTAATCCTGGTCCAGCAGCTGCTGGAGGTATTCTTAGAGATCACTTGGGCAGGTTTGTGGGTGTATTTGGGCGCTTTCTTGATCACAAACCTATTATCTATGCTGAGTTAGTTGCTATTCAGGTTGGGTTGGAGCTGGCCATTTCTGTTGGGTTCCATTCTCTGATTGTTGAATCTGATTCTGCTACTGCTATTTCATGGATCACCTCGTCTAGTTCATGTTGTTGGGAGTACATTTATCTTATTGCTCGAATTCGGCAGCTATGCTCTTCTGCACCGATTCAGCTTCATCATGTCTACAGGGAAGCCAACCAGGCAGCGGATTTCATGGCTAATTGTGCTTGTTCTCTTCAGCAAGACCAGAGCTTTTCTACTCAGCGGGATCTCCCCAGAGACATTTATGGCATTCTTTCTCTTGATGCGGATGAGATTCCTCATATTAGGCTTTAGCTTTGTCATTTATCTTTTATTTTGGAGGTCAGGTTTATGTCCCCCTCCTTATTTTTGTACTGTGGTGAGTCACCACATTCTATCTTTTATTTATCTTAGCTATTTCATTACATTTGTAATGCGGTGAGTCACCGCTCTATTATTTTATTTCTTTATTGTTTTCCATTACTTCTCTTGGAGGTAAGGTTTAGGTCCCCCTCCATCATGTACTGCTTTTTTCAATTATTAATAAACTGGTAGGGGTCCCTGCCAAACCCCCCTCCCGCTAAAAAAAAAAAACCCTGAACCCTGAACCCTGAACCCTGAACCCTAAACCCTGAACCCTGAACCCTGAACCCTAAACCCTGAACCCTGAACTCTGAACCCTAAACCCTGAACCCTGAACCCTAAACCCTGAACCCTAAACCCTGAACCCTGAACCCTGAACCCTGAACCCTGAACCCTGAACCCTGAACCCTAAACCCTGAACCCTGAACCCTAAACCCTGAACCCTGAACCCTGAACCCTAAACCCTAAACCCTAAAGTCTTCTCCCTCCCCTTAAAAAAAAAAAAACCCTAAACCCTAAACCCTGAACCCTGAACCCTGAACCCTAAACCCTAAACCCTAAAACCCTGAACCATGAACCCTGAACCCTGAACCCTAAACCCTGAACCCTAGACCCCAAACCCTAGACCCTAAACCCTAGACCCTAAACCCTAAATCCTAAACCCTAAACCCTAAACCCTAAACCCTGAACCCTGAACCCTGAACCCTAAACCCTGAACCCTGAACCCTGAACCCTGAACCCTAAACCCTAAACCCTGAACCCTGAACCCTGAATCCTAAACCCTAAACCCTGAACCCTAAAACCCTAAACCCTAAACCCTAAACCCTAGAACCCTAAAACCTAGAACCCTAAACCCTAAAACCCTAAACCCTAAACCCTGAACCCTGAACCCTGAACCCTAAACCCTAAACCCTAAACCCCAAACCCCAAACCCACTTTCTCTCTCTAAAAAATTCTCTCAACCTCCATAGCCTCGGCCAACCTTTTTCCGGCGCCGTCCGGCCGGTTTTCCGGCGAAGCCGCCGGCCAATCTCCTTCTCCCTCTTCGGCGAACCTTTCTCCGACGATTCTTTGGCGACGAACACTTCCAGGCAGCCTTTCATGGCTGCCGAACTTGAACATGAGGGACCACCGCTGCCCTCTTCGATTACAATGGTGAATCTTGAAGTTTC
This sequence comes from Vitellaria paradoxa, assembly GCA_019916065.1. Classification (NCBI taxonomy): domain Eukaryota; kingdom Viridiplantae; phylum Streptophyta; class Magnoliopsida; order Ericales; family Sapotaceae; genus Vitellaria; species Vitellaria paradoxa. Next base: position 57,700,446 of record CM034236.1, read on the forward strand.
CGGTAAGAATCCTCCCTCCTCCGACACTGATTTGCGACCAGCCATGTTTTCTAACCAAAACCAGCGTGCCTCCACGTCCAAGGGACTGATTTTCAGCCCTCCTATGGTGCTGGAAAATATCACAGCAGTTCCTCATGGAATTGGTTCTTTTTCAACGAAAATCCAGCCAAAAACCCTCATCCTTTGCCCGGCCGTGAAAATCTTTCTTCCCCATTGAATCTGGACCAGATTGTAGGTATTTTGGGTGGTTTCCATGCCCAAATCGAAGCCCTAACAGCAGCTGTACAGGGCGCTCAAAACCGACATCAAAACCAAAGGAACTTCCTCCCTTCAACTGTTAATGTGGGATCTACCGTACCTAGTTTTTCTGGCGAAGTTCCTAACGTCCAACAACCTTAAAAAGGTCCTCTCACATCACCCATGGCTGCCATGGCCGAGCCCTACCATGTTCTCCCTCAAAAAACCTCAAAAAACCCTCAATTTCACCCTACCACCGGCCATTTCATACCGCTGGCCGCCGGCGACCGGATTCCGGCCATCTCCGGCACTCCGGCGACCCTCCCCACCGGCGCCGCCACCTTGGCAGCCAGCCCCCCTCAAACCCTAGCCGCCACCTCCTTTCTCCAAAACCCTAATTCTAACCTAGGTACACTTTATATGTCCAATGCCCAAACTACCCTTAATGAGCCAATCCCTAATTCTTCTTCAATTTCAAACCCTAACTCCCAAATTCCCAATTCACATAATCCCCAAATCCCTATTACCATGAATTCCCAATTGCAAACCCTAAATCCCCAAATTGGCCAATTTTCCCAATCTAAAACCCTAATTTCCCCAACTACCCAATTTCCCCAAATTGAACCCTCAATCCCAATCCCTAACCCTAATTTAACAAATCCCCCACTCCATGTGAACCCTAATCATCCAAATCCCCAAATTGAAAACCCTAATGTCGAAAATTCCCAAATTGAAAACCCTAATTCCCAAATTGTAAACCCTAACTCCAAAATTAAAAATTCCAACTTCGACCTTGAAAACTCCAACTCTTCCCAATTCCCCGCCCTTTCAAAAAACCCTCCCAAAACCAAAAATTACACTTCCCTCCCCCAAAATGGTAATTTTTCCCATAACTTAACCATTCCTCTGAAAAATGAAATCTTTGCAAAAAACCCCAATTTACCCCCGAACCAAGCCTCTCCTTCACCTCCTAAAAAGGAAATCCCTAGGCCGGAGAAATCTTTTATTGATGCCCTTGGAATTGGGAAAAATCATTCCCCTGAAATTCCAATTAAACCCCTCACTAATTATCATGGAATGCCTGCTGTTTTATTTTCTAAGGAGGAGATTGCTATCATGGCTGAACCTTTTAAGCTCTCCTTAGTTGGAAAGTTTTCATTTGGGAGGCCAACAATGGAGCTTATCAGAAAATTCTTTTCCTCTTTGGGATTGAAAGGTGATTGGCAAATTTCTCTGCTTGACAAGCGGCATATTTTGATTAAGTTGAGACTTGAAGAGGATTACACCAGGCTATGGACTAGACAGTCTTAGTTTGTTCAGGGACATACTATGCGTGTTTTCAAGTGGAGCCCTCAATTCAGATGCAATGAAGAGTCACCAGTTGTCCCTGTCTGGATCACTCTGCCTTATCTTCCCATACACTTAGTCCAGTGTAAGTCTGCATTATTTTCTATTGCCTCTGCTGTTGGTAAACCACTGAGAGTTGATCATGCCACTGCCACTCTTAATAGACCAACTGTTGCACGGGTGTTGGTTGAATGTGATGTTTCCCAACCTTCTTTTGCCAAAAAGGTTTGGGTTGGTGATGAGGAGTCGGGTTTTGTTCAGGATATTGTTATTGAGAAGCTCCCAGATTACTGCATGTCATGTAAGCATTTGGGTCACAAGCAGGAGAAATGTTTTATTGCAAATCCCACACTTCGGCCTCCTGACAGGGTGGGAAATGAGAAAGGAAAAGGGAAAACTTCTTCAGGGGAAGTGTCTACTGCCCAAGAAAGACTTGTTTATGTGCCAAAACCTACACAGAGACCTATTGTGTCTGAGATTTCAGCCCCTATCTCCCATCCAGCACCTGAGATTCCCTCCTCCAGTTTTGTTCATGATACTGCTGGACCTTCATCTCTACATCAGGATTATGCTATATCTTCCCCTCCTATTATTACTATGCCTCCTGATCAGGTATGCCCCTCCTCAGATGCTTTTATACTTGTTACTTCAGTACAGGAACAAGCTCCTACTATACTACCATCTACTCCAGCTTCAGTGATTGCCCCTATTACTACTCCTTCTTTGGGATTGGATAGCACAGCTGTTACCATAGCTCCAGGTCCTTGTTCTGAGACTGCATCTCATATTCTCTCTTTATCTCCTGGACGAGCTCCTGGTGTTACCACTAATTTCCAGTCAGAAGATATTCCCAGCAATCAGACATTTCATTCAGGCCGTGTTGGCTCTTCTCATTCTGCTGATGACATTTCCTCTGATGATGATAATAGATTTGGGATTGATGATAGCTTTGATTCTGATCCTGGAGCCTCTGCTGATGTTCCCCAGAGTGAGGATCCCACCTCCAAAACTGTTGCTATCTCTTCTTCTTCCAGCACTAGTCTCATTGATGATGATGGATTCCAGCGAGTCCTTAGAAGTCGTCGTGGTGGAAAGAAGGGTAATACTACAAGCACTGGTACTAGCAAACCCCCTCAAACTATTGCCCGTAAGGGTAGGAGCAATTTAAAATGATTAAGTCCCTAATTTGGAATATAAGGGGGATTGGTCAGAATCCTTCTATCAGGAGACTCAAAAATATTATTAAGTTACACCATCTTCAGCTGCTTTGTATTCTGGAGCCTTTTCTCTCAGCTGAGAAGATTGATTCTACCAGAGTCAGATTAGGCATGGAATCTGCTTTTGCTTCAGCTTCTGGGAAAATTTGGGTTTTCTGGTCTCAACCATTCAGTGTTCAAATTCTACATGATATGGGCCAGGTGATTCATTGTAAGGTCAGCCACTACTCCGTTCCAGAGCCGGTATTTTTATCCTTTGTTTATGCTAAGTGTTCAGCACCATTACGCATGGACCTTTGGGATGCTCTGATTACATTTTCTAGGGAAATTGACGGTGCTTGGATGGTTGGAGGAGACTTTAATGTTGTACAGCAGCATTCTGAAGTGGTTGGGGGTCATCCTCAACTTCAATCAGCCATTGATGACTTTAATGTGACTCTTATGGACTGCGGACTTGAAGATGCTGGTTTTGAGGGGACTCCTTATACTTGGGCAAATGGTTTCACTAGGCGTAGATTGGACAGGGTAGTGGTTAATAATCAGTGGGGGAGACACTTTCCTGTGTTCAAAGTTTCACACCTCAACCGCACTGGATCTGATCATTCTCCTCTTCTATTATCCTGTGATTTAGGGCAGGCCCGGGGCCCGAGTAGATTCAAATTTTTACATACCTGGTTGAAACATCCTGACTTGATGGAAATCATCAAACATAACTGGTCACTGCCCGTTTTATCAAATGGTATGAGTGCTTTCCAGCAGAAACTTATAAGGCTCAAACATTGTCTTAAGCAGTGGAACAAAGAGGTATTTGGAAATGTCTTTAATAAAGTTCATGAGGCTGAACAAGAAGTACTTTACAGGGAGGGATTATTTGATGCATCAGGCTCTGATCAGGATCGATCAGCTTTGCAATTGGCCAAAGCCAGGTTACTCCAAGCTTTATCCAGAGAGGAGTCATTTTTGAGACAGCAATCCCGTGTTAGATGGCTAAAGGAGGGGGACGCCAATTCCCATTTTTTTCATGCCATGATTCGAAGGAAGCACCATATTCTTGGAGTCCATCGTATTCAGGGGAATGACGGTATGTGGATTACAGATACAGAGGCAATTGAGGCCTCAGCAGTGTCCTATTTTCAGACTCTCCTATCTGGTGATAAGTCTACCTTCTCTGAGAGAGACTTTGACTTTATCCCTACTTTGGTAACTGAAGAGGATAATAACTCTCTATGTGGGCTCCCTTCGATCGAGGAAGTTCGTGAGGCTGTTTTCTCTATAGATTCTGATAGTTCTCCAGGCCCAGATGGGTTTTGTAGTAAATTTTACCAGGCTTGCTGGGAGGTGATTGGTATGGACCTTCACACTGCTGTTGTTGATTATTTCAGAGGATCTCCTATGCCCAGAGGTTTTTTAAGCACTCTTCTTGTACTGCTGCCTAAAAAACCTTCTCCTACCACATGGGCTGATTTTAGGCCAATCAGTCTTTGTAATGTGAGTAATAAAGTCATTACTAAAATTCTGGTTTCCAGGCTTTCCTGCATTCTACCTCAGCTTATCTCTCCCTCCCAGAGTGGTTTTGTTCCTGGAAGATTGATCCACGACAACATACTGCTTGCCCAGGAGTTAGTTCATAATTTGAATAGAAGGACTCGAGGGGGTAATGTGGTGATAAAGCTGGATATGGCTAAAGCATATGATAGGATGTCCAGGCCTTTTATTCTTCAGATGCTTCGGGCCTTTGGTTTTTCTGAGCAGTGGATTTCATTGATTCACAGAGCCATTACAAACCCTTGGTTTTCTGTGATGGTTAATGGGGTTGCTAAGGGATTCTTCCAGTCACAGAGGGGATTACGACAGGGTGATCCTATTTCTCCTAGCCTCTTTATTATTGCAGCAGAATTTCTTTCCAGGAGTTTGGATAGATTAGTAGCTCGGTATCCCTCAGTTGCCTATGCTACAGGAGTTCCCATCACCATCTCTCATTTGAGTTTTGCTGATGATATCATCATTTTTGCTAATGGGAGCAGAGATAGTCTTCGTCATTTCATGGATGTCTTACACAGATATGAGGCTATTTCAGGCCAACTCGTCAGTCAGGCTAAGAGTAGATATTATACTGGCAGATCGTCTACTGGTTCAAGAAGGAGTATTATTCATAATGTGACTGGCTTTTAGAGAGGTAATCTTCCTTTCACCTATCTTGGATGTCCCATTTATTTGGGTAATCTTAAGATTGCCTTCTTTGAAGATTTAGTGAGGAAGCTTAGAGATAAGATCTCAGGCTGGGCTAATCGACTCCTCTCATTCGGGGGTAAGATTATTCTGATTCGACATGTCCTTTCCTCCATGCCTATCTATTTATTCCATGTCTTGAGGCCTCCATCGGATGTCTTTCACCAGTTGGAGCGATTATTTACCAAATTCCTTTGGGGTGATACTACTACTTCAAGGAAAATTCACTGGTACAAGTGGGCCTCTGTTTGCTTCCCTGTGGAAGAAGGGGGTATAGGGGTTCGTTCTCTGGCTGATGTGGTTATGGCTTGTGAGATCAAACTGTGGTGGCATTTTAGAGCTCAGCAGTCTTTATGGGCCTCCTTTATGAAGGCTAAATATTGTTATGCTGATCACCCATCTCTGGTTCATTTTACTTATCCTGCTTCCCCTCTATGGAGGCGCCTTTGCATTGTCAGGCTGACAGCTGAGCCCCTTATTGGATGGTTAGTTCGTTCAGGGAATTCCAGCTTTTGGTATGATTGCTGGGTGGGCTCTAGCCCACTAATTTCATTCAATCCTCTAGCAGCTTCTTCAGCTTCTGTATCTTCTTACTGGACTGATACAGGGTGGGATAGGGAGAGGATTTTGGCTGAGTTACCCACTTCTATTGCTGAGCAGATATTCATGATTCCAACCACACAGCAAGGCCCAGATTTGATCAGATGGCGTCTATTATTAGATGGAGACTTCTCCCTTCATTCTACTTGGGAGCACATTCGGACTTCTATGGAACCCAGGCCTGTTTATTCTTTCATTTGGCAGAGGCACATTCCTATTCAGGTTTCCTTCTTTATTTGGCGGCTCCTTCATGGCTTTCTTGCTTTAGATGACTCCTTGGCAAGCAAAGGCTTTCACATGGTTTCAAGATGCATATGTGGATGTGACTGTGAGACCCTGAGCCACCTCTTTCTTCATTGCTCACTGACTCGGCAAGTTTGGCAGTATTTTTTTGGGATGTTTGGGCTACACTTTTATGAGTTTACATCCGTTTCTACTATGCTACTTCATTGGCGTCGGTGTTCCCCTTCAGTGAGCCACATTAGGATTATGGTTGTTTGCTACATACTGTGGCACATATGGAAGACTCGTAATGCTTGTAGATTTGACGGTATTTCCTTCCATGTTCAGCGAGTTATTCATAGTATTACAGCAGATTTGCACCTTCTTGGTTTGGCATTGGGCTTTAAAGCTTCACAACTTCGTGGAGATTCTTCTGTGGGGTTTGTGAGCTCTTTGAGAACACTGCCTTGCAAAACCAGGACAGTGAGATTGATATCATGGCGGCGGCCTCTTGTGGGTTCTTTGAAGCTCAATGTAGATGGCTGCTCCCGTGGTAACCCGGGTCCCTCAGTTGCAGGCGGTATTCTTCGTGATCACTTGGGCAGAGTTGTGGGGGCATTTGGTCGATTTTTGGACCATCAGCCCATCATTTATGCTGAGCTAGTGGCCCTTCAGGTTGGGTTGGAGATGGCCACTTCAGTTGGGTTCTCTTCTTTGATTGTTGAATCAGATTCCTCCACTGCTATTTCTTGGGTTACTTCCTGTAATTCAGGCTGTTGGGAATATGCTTATCTCTTGGCTCGGATTCGAATACTCTGTAAATCTGCACCGATTCAAATCTGTCATGTTTATAGGGAGGCCAATCAGGCAGCAGACTTCATGGCTAATTGGGCATGCACTCATCAGCAAGATCAGAATTTCTTTGCACAGCGAGATCTTCCTCGAGGCATTTATGGTATACTTTCTCTTGATGCAGATGAGACTCCTCACCTTAGGACCTAGAGTTTTCAGTTTTTATCTTATACTTTGGAGGTCAGGTCCATGTCCCCCTCCTTATTTTTGTACTGTGGTGAGTCACCACATCCTATCTCTTACTTATCTTAGCTATTTTCATTACATTTGTAATGCAGTGAGTCACCGCTCTATTATTTTATTTCTTTATTGTTTTCCATCACTTCTCTTGGAGGTAAGGTTTAAGTCCCCCTACATCATGTACTTCTTTTTTCAATTATTAATAAACTGGTAGGGGTCCCTGCCAAACCCCCCTCCCGCTAAGGAGGTTTTTTTTAAAAAAAAAAAAAAACCCTAAACCCTAAACCCTAAATCCTGAACCCTGAACCCTAAACCCTAAACCCTAAACCCATTATTATTAATAAACTGATAAGGGTCCCTGCCAAACCCCCCCGCTAAGGCGGCTTTATTGAAAGAAAAAACCCTAAACCCTAAACCCTGAACCCTAAACCCTAACTCTAAACCCAAAACCCTAAACCCTAAACCCTGAATCCTAAACCCTGAACCCTAAACCCTAAAACCATAAACCCTAAACCCTTAACCAAAAACCCCATCTCTCTCTCTCAAAAATTCTCTCTTCTTCCCCACTTCCAGCAGCCCACTTTTCGGCGCCGTCCGACTGATTTTTCGGCAAACCCGTCGGCCAACCTTCTTCCCCAAGGGTCGATATTGAAGTTTTTAGTGAGTATCTTCCCTCTTCCAACGCCGATCTGTGACCAACCGTGTTTCCCGACCATAACTAGCAGATTTACATGGCCAAGGGACCGCTACCCTATTAAACCTTTGGGAAATTATCAAGGCATGCCTGCAGTTTTATTTACAAATGAGGAGATTGCTATCATGGCAGAACCATTTAAGCTATCATTAGTGGGAAAATTCTCTTTTGGGAGACCAACAATGGATCTCATCAGAAAGTTTTTCTCCTCTCTTGGTTTCAAAGGTGATTGGCAAGTTTCTTTACTTGACAAACGGCATATACTGATTAAGCTGAGGCTTGAAGAGGATTACACCCGCCTATGGACTAGACAGACTTGGTTTGTATAAGGACACACTATGCGTGTTTTTAAGTAGAGTCCTCAGTTCAGATGCAATGAAGAATCCCCAGTAGTCCCCGTCTGGATCGCTTTGCCTTATCTCCTAATACACTTGGTTCATTGTAAGTCAGCTTTATTCTCTATTGCCTCTACAATTGGCAAGCCCCTCAGAATAGATCATACCATTGCCACCCTTAATCGGCCTACAGTTGCTCGTGTGTTGGTTGAATGTGACATATCCCAACCTTCTTTTGCTAAAAAGGTTTGGGTTGGTGATGAAGAATCGAGTTTTGTTCAGGACATGATTATAGAGAAACTCCCAGATTATTGCATGTCTTGTAAGCACTTGGGGCACAGGCAGGAGAAGTGTTTTATTGCAAACCCCACACTTCGGCCTCCTGACAGGGTCGGGAATGCGAAAGGAAAAGAGAAAGCTTCTTCAGGGGATGTATCTGCTACTCAAAGAATGCTTGTTTATGTGCCAAAGCCTTCACAGAGGCCTATAGTATCTGAGACTTTTGTTCCTACCACTCTTTCATTCTCTGAGGTTCCCTTTTCTAGTTTTGTCCCTGCTAATGTTGGATCTACACTTTAACCCCAGGACTCTGCTACTTCTTCTCCTCCTATTGTTACTATGTCTCCTAATCAGGTATGCCCTTATTCAGATGCTTCTATACTTGCTAATTCGTTGTGGAAAAATGCTCCTACCAATCTACCACTTACTCCAGCTTCAGTTGTTGCACCTATTATTGCTCCATCTTTGGGATTAGACAGCATTGCTGTTACTATAGCTCCAGGATCTTGTTCTGGTACTGCATCTCAGACTTTATCCTTATCTCCTGGAAGAGCCCCTGGTGTTACCATTAATTTCCAATCAGAGGATATTCCAAGTAATCAGACTTTTCATTCTGGACATGCTGCTTCTTCTCACTCTGCTGAGGAAGTTTTCTCTGATGATGATATTGAATGTGGGATCAACGATAGATATGACACTGATCCTGGGACTTCTGTTGATGCTCCACAGAGTGAGGTTGTCACATCCAAAATGGATTTTATTTCTTCTACTTCCAGCACTGGTCCCATTGATGCTGATGGTTTCCAGCGGGTCCTTAGAAATCATCGTGGTGGAATGAAGGGTAATACTGTTACAAGCACTGGTGCAAGAAAGCCTCCTCAAACTATAGCCCGCAGGGGTAGGAGCAACTCAAAATGATTAAGTCCCTAATATGGAATATTAGGGGGATTGGCCAGAATCCCTCTATTAGGAGACTTAAAAAGCTTATTAAGCTTCATCACCTTCAGCTTATTTGTATTCTGGAGCCTTTTCTTTCTCCTGATAAGATTGATTCTACCAGAGTCAGATTGGGTATGGAATCTACTTTTGCTTCATCTTCTGGTAAAATTTGGGTATTTTGGTCTCAGCCATTCAGTGTTCAAATTATGCATGACATGGGCCGGGTGATTCATTGTAAGGTCAGCCATTATTCTATTCCTGAGCCAGTTTTTATTTCTTATGTTTATGCTAAGTGTTCAGCACCATTGCGTATAGATCTTTGGGATGCTTTGATTATATTTTCTGGTGAAATTGATGGTGCTTGGATGGTTGGTGGGGACTTTAACGTCGCACAACAGCATTCTGAGGTGCTTGGGGGTCATCCTCAACTCCAATCAGCCATTAATGACTTTACTGTGACTCTTATGGATTGTGGTCTGGAAGATGCTGGTTTTGAAGGGACTCCTTATACTTGGGTTAACGGTTTTACCAGGCGTAGATTAGATCGAGTTGTGGTTAATAATCAGTGGGTGAGTCACTTTCTGGTATTCAAAGTTTCACATCTTAACCGCACTGGCTTTGATCATTCTCCCTTTCTCGTCTCATGCGAGTCTGGCCAGACTCGGGGCCCAAGCAGATTCAAATTTCTTCATGCATGGTTGAAGCATCCTGACTTGCTGGAAACCATCAGATTGAACTGGTCTTTGCCGGTATATTCTTATGGTATGATTGCTTTCCAGCAGAAGCTGATTAAGCTCAAACACTGGCTTAAGTAGTGGAATAAAGAGGTGTTTGGCAATGTATTTGACAAAGTGAAGGAGGCTGAACAAGAGGTGCTCTTTAGGGAGAGGTTATTTGATGCTTCAGGATCTGATATGGATCGTTCTGCCTTACAGCTAGCTAAAGCCCAGTTACTACATGCTTTATCCAAGGAGGAGTCTTTTTTTAGACAGCAATCCCGCGTTAGATGGTTGAAGGAGGGGGATGCTAATTTTAGATTTTTCCATGCTATGACCCGGAAGAAACACCACATCCTTGGAGTCCATCGTATTCAGGGGGATCATGGCATGTGGATCTCCTTCCCAAAATGGTTTTGTTCCAGGAAAATTGATTCATGATAACATTTTACTCGCTCAGGAGTTAGTGCATGATTTGAACAGGAGGACTCGTGCGGGTAATGTGGTGCTTAAGCTGGACATGGCTAAAGCATATGATCAGATGTCCTGGTCATTTATTTTTCAGATGCTTCGGGCCTTTGGTTTTTCTGAGAGATAGATCTCATTGATGCATAGAGCCATTACTTCTCCTTGGTTTTCTGTGATGATTAATGGAGTTACTTCGGGATTCTTCCAGTCACAGAGGGGTTTACACCAAGGTGATCCTATTTCTCCCAGCCTGTTTATTATTGCAGCTGAATATTTATCCAGGAGTTTAGATTATCTGGTAGCTCGGTATCCATCTGTTGCTTATGTTACAGAAGTTCCCATCACTATCTCCCATTTGAGTTTTGCTGATGACATCATCATTTTTGCTAATGGGAGTAGAAATAGTCTTCAGCATATCATGGATGTCCTTCACAGATATGAGGCCATCTCTAGCCAGCTTGTAAGTCAGGCTAAGAGCAGATATTATACAGGCAAATTGTCTACCGGTTCAAGAAGGGACATTATTCATAATGTGACGGGTTTTTAGAGGGGTGACCTTCCATTCACTTATCTGGGATGCCCAATTTACTTGGGTAATCTTAAGATTGCTTTCTTTGAAGATCTAGTGTGAAAGGTTCGAAACAAAATTTCTGGCTGGGCCAACCGACTTCTTTCATTTGGTGGTAAAATTATTCTGATCAGGCATATGTTATCTTCTATGCCCATTTATTTATTCCATATGTTGAGGCCTCCATCTGATGTCTTTCACCAGTTGGAGAGATTATTTACCAAATTTCTTTGGGGTATCAATTCATTGGTGTAAATGGGTTTCTGTCTGCTTTCCCGTGGAGGAAGGGGGAATTGGGGTTCGTTCATTTGCTGATGTGGTCACAACTTGTGAGATCAAACTTTGGTGGCACTTTAGAGCCCAACAATCATTATGGGCCTCATTTATGAAGGCCAAATATTGCCATGCCACGCATCCTTACATGGTTCCTTTTGCTTACTCTGCCTCGCCATTGTGGAGGCGCCTTTGCATTATTAGGGCGACAGCTGAGCCCCTTATTAGATGGTTTATACGTTTTGGGAACTCCAGCTTCTGGTATGATGTTTGGGTAGGCTCTACCCCTTTGATCTCTATTAATCCTCTAGCAGCTTTTTTAGCTTCTATCTCTTCGTACTGGACGGATACAGGGTGGGATAGGGAAAGTATATTGGCTGTTTTACCCACTTTTGTCGCTGAGCAGATTTTTTTGATTCCTACGTGGCAGCAAGGCCCTGATCTGATCAGATGGAGTTTATCCTTAGATGGTGGTTTTTCTCTTCGCTCTACTTGGGAACACATCAGGGCCTCTATGGTTGTTAGGCCTGTCTTCTCATTTATTTGGCAGAGGCACATCCCCCTTCAGGTTTCATTTTTTATTTGGCAGCTCTTACATGGTTTTGTTGCGCTGGATGACTCGTTGGCAAGCAGAGGTTTTCAGATGGTTTCTCGCTGTATTTGTGGCTGTGCCAGTGAGACCCAGTGCCACCTTTTTCTACATTGCTCTCTGATATGACAGGTTTGGCTTCATTTTTTTAGGATGTTTAGGCTTCACTTCTATGAGTTCTCCTCTATTTCTTTTATGCTCCTTCATTGGCGCCGTTGTTCCCCTTCAGCGCGTCATATTAGGATCATGGTTGTCTGCTATGTACTTTGGCACATATGGAAGGCACGTAATGCTTGTAGATTTGATGGCACCTCCTTCCATGTCATGAGGGTTATTCATAACATCACAGCAAACTTGCACCTTATTGGCTTGGCACTCGGCTTCAAAGCCTCACAGCTTCGTGGAGATTTATCTGTGAGGTTTGTGAGTGCTTTGAGAATTTTGCCTTGCAAACCCAGGACAGTGAGACTGATATCATAGCTTAGACCCCCTGTGGGCTCCTTGAAGCTTAATGTTGATGGGTGCTCTCACGGTAATCCAGGTCCATCAGCTGCTGGAGCTGGCTATTTCTTTTGGGTTCTCTTCTCTAATTGTTGAGTCTGATTCTGCTACTGCTATTTTCTGGGTTACCTCATCTAATTCATGTTGTTGGGAGTATGCTTATCTTACTGCTCGAATTCGGCAGCTCTGCTCTTTTGCACCGATTCAGCTTTATCATGTCTACAGGGAAGCCAACCAGGCAGCGGATTTCATGGCTAATTGGGCTTGTTCCTTTCAGCAAGACCAGAGTTTTGCTACTGAGCGGGATCTACCCAGAGACATTTATGGCATCCTTTCTCTTGATGCGGAAGAGATTCCCCAGATTAGGCTTTAGTTTTTTCATTTATCTTTTATTTTAGAGGTCAGGTTTACGTCCCCCTCCTTATTTTTGTACTGTGGTGAGTCACCACACTTTTTCTTTTATTTTTCTTAACTCTTTTCATTACCATTGTAATGCGATGAGTCACCATCCTATTACTTTATTTCTTTATTGTTTTCCATTACTTCTTTTAGAGGTAAGGTTTAGGTCCCCCTCTATCATGTACTTATTTTTCAAATCATTAATAAACTAGTAGGGGTCCCTGCCAAACCCCCCTCCTGCTAAGGAGGCTTTAATAAAAAAAAAAACCCTAAACCCCCGAACCCTGAACCCTAAACCCTGAACCCAAAATCGTAAATCCTAAGCCCTAAATCCTGAACCCTGAACCTTAACCTCTAAACCTTGAACCTTGAACCCTAAAAACCCTAAACCCTAAATCCTAAACCTAAACTCTCAACCCTAAACCGTGAACCCTGAACCCTAAACCTAAACCTAAGCCCTGAACTTTGCCTTGCAGAACCAAAACAGTGAGATTGATATCATGGCATCGGCCTCCTGTGGGTTCATTGAACCTTAATGTAGATGGTTGCTCCCGCGGTAATCCGGGTCCCTCAGCGGCATGAGGTATACTTCGAGATTACTTGGGTAGGGTTGTGGGTGCATTTGGCCGATTTTTGGATATAAGCCCATTATTTATGCTGAGCTAGTGGCTCTTTGCTTGCTCAATTCCAATGTATTACTATTGGCTCGACCCCAAGTGCAGGGTATCTATTAAAGCACAATAACCGATGAGAACCGGATCGTGTCCACAGAGAGCCTTAGTAAAAATTAGTGAACAAACAATTTTTTGAAAATGTTTTAGACAAATTTCAACTCCACAATGAATGATAGAGATTTAATTTGGTTTTAGCAATGGTTGTTTGGTTAAAATTTTTTAGAAAACAAATTAAGGAAAACTTTGGATCCAAGACAAGCTCGTAGTGATTGACAATAAATTCCAAGGAGTCTATTACTCAATCTACACCTAAAAATGGTAGATCAGAAGATATTCTATATATAAAAACACTTAGAACAATCCAAATCTGATTTGAATAGGGAATTAAGAACAACAATTTAACTGAAAATTCAAATCAAACACCTCATATGCATAATCTATATATCTTACATATAAATTCTAAAAATAGCAATTACCATACAAATTCAAGAGAAATGCATGATAATTGTAAGTAGAAATCCATAGGTAACAACCATAAACCATACAAAATTGGAGTTCAACTGAAATCTCAACTCAAAATCAATAATAAATTCAAATCAAACATAGATTGATCCATTAACACATGAGATTTCAACATTAAGCCCATTACCTTGGAATTTTTGTAAATCAACCACGAGACTTGCCTTGAATCCAAGAGAGAAGTCTACTCACACATAATGAAAAGAGAAAATAGTAGAAAATGAATTGATTCCATTCATAAACTGAAAATCTGCTACAAAACTTCAAGAAATTGAAGATGGATTCACTTTCTCTCTTTAAAATTCTTTCTCCATAAAAGGAAAACTCAACTGAAGGTAATGTACGTATCTCCCTCTATTACAAACGACCTCACTTGTATATATGGAATATAACATAAGAAAGTACATAAATGCCCCTTTCTGAAAAACTGAATTGTAAAATCCTCGTATTGCAGGTTGGTTCAAACAAGGGTTCGAACAAACAGCTGGTTTGAACATTAGTTTGAATAGATTGTTGGTTCGAACAAAGGTCCGAACCAAGTTCTAGGACTTAGCTAATTTTTACTCCAGTTGGACTTGCACAGCTTCTGTTGATCGAACCAGTGTTTGAACAAAGGGTTGGTTCGAACCAAGGTTTGAACCAAAATTCCATACTTAGAAAAATTTGAGCTTCTGATGCTTGTCACCTTTCTGTTGATCGAACCAAGGTTCAAACCACATGTGGTTTGAACAAAGGTTCGAACCACTTTGCCTTAGTCAAATTCTGCACTTGTTGGTCTGCACTAGCTTTTGTTGTTCTAACCAGGGTTCAAACAAACTGTGTTTGAACATGGGTTCAAACCACTTTTTCTACACTTAGCCAATTGTTGTTGCATGATTACACTTGAAAAGTGTAATTACAAACTCCACATTTTGATACTCATTGATGCATTTAAGTAGTTAATTTCAAAGTTTTATCGTTATTTTATTATTTATAGTGTTTATTCTCTTAATTGCAGGTAAAAGGGGAAAATACGTGAGATTAGCAGTGTTGAAAGTGGCTTCCAAGGAGGAAAAAATGGTCCAAAGTTCAAGATAGTTGAAGTGGTGTGCAGCTGAAGTTCCAGCTCGACACCTTGTCAGTATTTAGACCATAACTTTTCACTCACAACTCGGATTGACCTGATTCTTTTTGGGTTGGAAAGAAGACTCAAAGGGCTACAACTTTCGTGCTTTAGCTAAAGCCTGAATCGATTGTTTGCGAGGTCAAAATCGCAGTGGAAGTTGAGGACAGAAAGCTGTCAGAAGCAGCAAACGAGAAGCAGAACTTGAAGAACAAAGTTTCTGTGGTCCGGACCACCTGCCAAACGGTCCGGACCACAGTGTGTTATGCGCGCGCGGCTTCACTCCGTCTTTTAGGGTTTTCTTTACAACTTCTTTATAACATCTGCTACATGGCCGACCCAAGGGAGGCCTAGTTTTAGTTCTACATACTTTAGGAACCTTTTTTTTCATATTTTCAGATACTTTGAGAGTTTTAGAATAGTTTTTTAGAGAGTTTTCAATTACTTGTCTTGTTTATGGAGTTGTTCGATGTTTGGTTATTCTTCGCTGCACTGCTCTTTCATTACGTAGTTTCAGAGTTGCTTACCGTGTAAGTTGACTTTCGTTTCATTAATTTAATATATGATTTATTATTTTCTAGTGGTAGATCTAATGTTTATGCTTTCGTTTATTGCTTTCGTTTTGTTTAAAATCATGCTAGCGTAGAAACCCTAGTTCTTGATTCAACGAATCAAGAAAGGGTAGTTTACTCTGATCTATAGGATGTACGTAGACCCTTCGCATGGTTTGCGAAAGCTCATGCGAAGGGATCTACACTTTTTAAAACCTAATTCAGTTCTTTCAAAAACTTTCGAAAACGAAAACCTTTGACTATATTCTCTGTAATCACTGGTAAGGGTTTTCGATTAAAATTTTCTCAATAATTTTGAAGAACTGAAAATTCAGATTTTGAATCCTAATTTGAATTAGTTTATTTCAGAAACATTCGAAAACGAAAATCTTTGACTATATTCTCTGTAATCACTGGTAAAGGTTTTCGATTAAAACTTTCTTAATAATTTTGGATAAGCTAGAAGAATTGGATTTGAATCCGAATTCGAATAGGATTGTTTGAAAACCCTTCGAAAACAAGAGTTTTTGACTATATTCTCTGTAATCACTGGTAAAAACTTTTGATTAAAACTTTCTCAATAATTTTCGAATAAATCCTAATTTAGGTTTTAACATAAGTATTACAATTCATCCCATAGTGAAGACGTAAACTACCTGGAATTGATAGTTGGATCAAGGACTTCTCAAATTTATTTGCTTATTAATTGAATTGCCTTCGTTTGATTTAATTTAAGTATTTACATTACAGTTTTTAGATTAGATTACTTTGCTGCGCATTTAAATTAGGAAAAATTCATTTAGTTAATATTTTTTCCTTGAATCAAAAAATCAATTTTAAATTGCTGGAATTTTGGTAATAAGCTGTTAATTTGTTTTAGTTTACATTTTAAATTTGCAAAACCCTAGGAATTAGTTTTAATTAATCTTCAAACTTAGTTTACATTCAAATTTAGGATTCCCATTATAACCTAGAAACTAAATAACATAGGCTCCCTGTGAATTCGACCTCGGACTCACCGAGTTAAAACTACACCGCACACCCTTACACTTGGGGGTTAATTTAGACGCACTTTCTAATAGCGGTCATTGCAGCTTTCTTTGATGTGCCTTCTGTGGTTAGAACATTGGTTTGAACAATAGTTGGTTCGAACATGTGTTCTGATTGAGCATATATAATGTTATTTCATCATGATTTTGCAAGGGATTTTAAGTGTTTTATCTTCATAAATCTTATAAGTTATAATGAAGTGAGTTAATTTGCATATTTGTGGATGTTTGCAGGTGTTTGGTGATCAAATAGAGAAGAAAAGAAGTAAAGATAAGCTGAAGGAGGTAAGGAGCTGAAGTTGGAACTGATGGGCGCCCCACCCAAAAGCAGATGGGCGCCCACCGAGAGGAGTTTTTGGAGAAAAGTTCAAGTTTCAGAGGCATTTCGTAGAGTAGTTAGTGGAGGTTACCCACGACCGCCCAGCACTAAGCCACGGGCGCCCCTGACTACCCACGGACACCCCACCCTTAATCAGATGGGCGCCCGCTGAGAGGGTGTTTTGGGGCTGTTTCGTTGAGAACTTCATCAAACACTTCTGACTACTAAGCCACAGGCGCCCCATATCAGCCAGGGGCGCCCCTGATGACCTCTCCAGCACATGTTCAGAATGAAGTTTATAATGTGATTTTACCATTATACCCTTGAACTATGTAATGATATAAAAGGTAGATTTTTTATGTACGGAGGCTCGAAAAAAAAAAGTATACGCACTTCTGCTCTTTTTTTAGTTTAGTTCAGATTAGGGTTAAGGTTTTGATTTCGCTTTGGGTTGTTCAAGCTTTGTTTCATCTTCGCATTAAGATTAACTTGTAAGTCACTTTCGTTACTTCGTTTTAATTAAAGGTTCATTATTCTCTATAGTTTTGTTTTTTATTTTCGCTTTGTAGTATTTCGTAGTCTTTATTTGTGATTGATTTGTTTTCGAAATCACTTTAAACCTTTTCGATCTACTTCGTTTTCATGTTTGAATGTATAATGAAGATGATTTCCTTTTCGAAAGGCTTCGTTTATGCTTTCGCAATGTTAGGCTAGGGTTTTTCTTGGCTTCAATCTAGGAACGTGATGAAATCGAAGAGTAAAAACGTAAGGATCGTTATTCTAGGTTACTTTTCGAAAACGAACCACCCGTGATACAATTGAACTTTGTTTACACTTGTGCGAAACGAAGGGCAATTCCATGTCCCGGTGACTTCGAACTTAAATTCAAAACCCTAGAATCTCGAACCCCCTTACGAAAGAGTTTTCTAACGTTGAGTCTTCCGACCTAATATTACATGTGTAAGAAATAGGTTGCGTTAAATACATATCCGAATTCAGCCCTTCGAGGACATTACAGGGTTGGGTTAAAGCCAAGCGTTTCAATTTATATAGTTTGCTTAAGTTCAATTCGCGTAGTTTGTTAAAGTTTACATCTTCGTGTTTTCGTTTTTCGTTTAAATTGTGTTTTCAATTTTCAAACCATCATCACAATTCCCTATTTGAAAACTCTAAAAAGATTTTCAACTTTTCTTTTTAAGATTTTCGCAAGTGTTTTAGAAACCAAGTTTTCCAAAGATTTAGTCACACCCTTGCTCCCTGTGGAAGATGACCTAGGACTCACCTAGACTAAACTCAACCGACCTCTTATACTTGAGAGTGAGCCACTACCAAATTAGAGAGCGCTGTTCGAACTACTTTCTTGATTTCTTCTATTTTGGTCCAACTTTATCCATTTTAGTCCCAAACACCTGTAAATCATAAGAAATCCTCATGAATGCATTTAAAAACACTTTATCATCCTTTTAGGATATAAATCTACCCAACAATTGGTTTGTCTTCTCTGATCGTTGAGTCAGACTCTTCCATTGCTATTTCTTGGGCTACTTCTAATAGTTCAGGCTATTGGGAGTATGCTTCCCTCCTCACTCAGATTCGGCAGCTCTGCACATTTGCACTCATCAGTGGGACTCATCAGCTTTGTCATGTTTACAGGGAAGCCAATCAAGCAGCTGACTTCATGGCTAATTGGGCATGCACTCATCAACGGGATCAGAATTTCTTTACACAGTGGGATCTGCCCAGAGATATTTATGTTATACTTTCTCTTGATGTGGATGAGACACCTCAGCTTAGAACTTATATTTTTTATTTTTTATCTTGCACTTTGGAGGTCAGGTCTATGTCCCCCTCCTTATTTTTGTACTGTGGTGAGTCACCATAATTTGCTTTCATTTACTTTTCTTAGTCATTTTCTTTAGTTTTGTAATGTGGTGAGTCACCGCTCTATTACATTTTTTGGTTATTATTTTCCTTCACTTCTTCTGGAGGTCAAGTTTAGGTCCCCCTCCATCATGTACTTGGTTTTTTAAATTATTAATAAACTGGTAGGGGTCCCTGCCAAACCCCCTCCCACTAAGGAGGTTTTCATTAAAAAAAAAAAAAAAAACCCTAAACCCTAACCCCTCAACCCTCAACCCTCAACTCTCAACCCTCAACCCTCAACCCTCAACCCCCACCAGCAACCCAAAACCCTAAACTCTAAACCCAAAACCCTGAACCCTAAACCCTAACCCCTAAACCCTGAACCCTGAACCTTGAGCCCTGAACCCTGAATCCTGAACCTTAAACCCTAAACCCAAAACCTCGAACCCTCTACTTTCTCTCTCTAAAAATATTCTCTCATCTTCTTTAACCTCGGCCAACCTTTTTTTGGCGCCGGTAGGCCGATTTTCCAGTGAACCCATTGGCCATTCCATTTTTCCGGCGTTGGTAAACCTTTATCTGGTACTTTAGCCATTGTTTGGCTGCCTCTATGGCATCCATAGCCCCCATGGCAGATTCGTGGGGTCAAGAAGATGACCCATCTGCAGATTTTGGTGGTATTCCGGCCACCCATGGCTGAACAAACATTGTTCCAAGCGAAAGTGGGATTTCTACCCTTGTTCCAGCCATAACCACCTCTTCTTTGCACGGCTTGGAGGCTTTTTTTTTCCTCTGTAAATCTGGACCAGATGCTACCAGTTTTGACTCTATTTCAAGCCAAAATAATAGCCCTAAAGGCCGTCGGCCATGACCATAAAGGTCGGGTTTCTCAACCCTTACAAACGACAGTTCAATCCGCCCATGAACTAGCTGCCGTGGATCCTTTTTTCTGGTGAGTTTGGGATTGTTTTGACTAATATTCCAAACCTGCAATCATCTCCTATGGCTGCAACGCTTGAAAATCTCCCTAAAACCTTCAAAAACCCATCCAAATCACCTCTCCTACATCCGGCTGCCAGAAAATCCTCTTCCACCGACGCCAGCGACCTTTTGGCGACCACCGTGGGTGCTCCAACCAGCCTCTTTGCCGGCGCCGCCACCCCCATACACTCCAACCCTAATCTTCAAAACATGCAACTAAACCCTAGTACCTCTTCTTCCCAAATTACCCTTAATGAAATCCCTAATCTTAATCCCCCTAATTTCACTTTAGATAACCCTAATTTGAATTCTAAAACCCCTTCTCAAAATCCCTAATTTGATTTATCCAATTTCCCAATTTCTAACCCTAACCCTAACCCTAATTTACCGACATTTCCTTCAACTTCCCAAGTTGTTCCAACCATCCCCCAAATCCCTAACCCTAGCTCCCAAATCCCCGAAATTGACTTATCTAGTTCAATTCCAAACCCTAATTTCCAATTGGAAACCCTAAACCCCCAAATTAAAATTTCATCTTGAATTGACAACGCTAATTTACCAATTTCTCCTTCAATTTCCCAAATTGCTCCAACTATCCCCCAAATCCCTAACCCTAGCCCCCAATTCCCCTAAATTGACTCATCTACCTCAATTCCAAACCCTAACTCCTAATTAGAAACCCTAAGTCCCCAAATTGAAAATTCCCCTTCAATTGACAACCTTAATCCCCAATCTAAAACCCTAATTTCCCAATTGGACATCCTAGATACCCTTAACCACCAAATTGACCAATCCAACCCTCAATTCGATCCTCCAAATACCCAAATCGAAAATATTACCTCCCAAAATGACTTTCTCACTTTGGCAGGATCCAAAAAAAGAAATCTTTCCAATTTTGGAAACCTTACCAAAAAAGGAAATTTTTCCCAAATCCTTCTTTTTCCTAAAACTCATAACCCTAACCTTCCTCTCACTTCCGAAATCCCCCAAAACCCAAAACTAATATTCCTCAACCTCCCAAATCCATTATTGATGCCCTGGCCAAAGATAACACCCCTAAACCCACCATCCTTTTTAGAACTGAAGGCACTTATTGTGGCAAGCCTTCTATTAAATTTACTACTATGGAAGTTGAAATTATGGTTGCCCCATTCAAACTTTCACTGGTTGGCAAATTTTCTTATGGTCGGCCTAATTTGGAAAATATCAGAAAGTTCTTCACGGCACTTGGATTGAAAAGGGAGTTTCAGATTTCCCTGCTTAATCCTCGTCATATTCTTATCAGACTAAGTCTCGAGGAGGATTACACACGCCTTTGGGTGAGGCAAGCTTGGTGTGTGCATGGATTTACCATGAGGCCTTTTAAGTGCTCTTCTATCTTCAAATGCTCAGAGGAGTCTCCTGTAGTCCCAATTTGGATTTCCTTGCCTTTCCTTCCTGTTCATTTGGTTCATTGCAAAGAGGCCCTTTTTTCTATTGATGCTCAAGTGGGTAAGCTTCTGCGTACAAATCATGCTACTGCATTACTTAATTGGCCTAATGTTGCTAGAGTTTTGGTTGAGTTTGATGTTACTCAAGAATTTGTTGATAAAATCTGGATTGAGGAAGGGAATAAGGGTTTTTGGCAAGATGTGATCTTTGAGTCTGAACCCAAGTATTGTCTCTCTTGTAAGCATTTAGGGCATAGGCAAATTGAGTGCTTCATTGATAATCTTGCTCTTCGTGACTCTCGTAATAAGGCTAGAGAAAATGTCAAGTAAGGAGATAGTAATGTAAAACCAACCAGTGAGTGGGCACCTGTGGGGGTTCCCAAATTTGTGCCCGTGTCTAAGCCCTCTGCTTCTACTCCAATAGTTTCTATTCAGGGACCAATGCCTCCAACCTCCTCTGACATAGTTTTTCATCCTGTTCATGCTTCAGTGCTTGTTACTACACTCTCAGTTTCTGCACCAATCACTTTGGGTAATAATACAGCATCACTTGGGAATACAGCTCCAATTTCTACTTAGCTACCAACCCCTATTACTTCTTCTACAGTTGTTGTTGTCTCCACTATTGGGACTTAAAATAGGTTTGCTGTACTTGCTCGTTCTCCAACTGGAATTGTGGACTCTATTGCTCCTAATCGGGTCACTATTGATGTTGCTGCGTCCCTTCCTTCTGCTCCTGCTGTGGGGATCACTCCCTCTACTGTTGTTATTGCCACTGGATCTACTTCCACATATGTGGTTTCCAGCAACCCTACTCACACTTCCACTACTGCTACTTCTGGCACCTCCTTTTTATCTGTTGGAGCTCCTGACTTTGCGTCTAGACCTTCTCCAGGTACTT
Source organism: Vitellaria paradoxa (assembly GCA_019916065.1). Classification (NCBI taxonomy): domain Eukaryota; kingdom Viridiplantae; phylum Streptophyta; class Magnoliopsida; order Ericales; family Sapotaceae; genus Vitellaria; species Vitellaria paradoxa. Next base: position 57,722,480 of record CM034236.1, read on the forward strand.
TGATTTCTTCTACCTCTCCTGTTGTGGCTACCTAACCTTCCCCCTATCCAGTTCCTCTTTACTTCAGGTATTCTCCCCTACCAACAGCTCTACCAGGCCCTGATGGAACACTCTTGGTCTTCATACCTATTAGTGACACTTTTTTTGTAGCTTATAACTATCCATCTAAGAGTGTTCCTTCAAATCAAGTGAAGTAGCTCATAAGTTTCAAAAAAAGGACCCATTTGCTTATAAATTCAATATGAATGAATTTATGAGTTCTAAAAATGGACCTCCTTACTTATATATAGTTGTAAAATTTATATATTTCAAATGTATTAGTAATTAAACTAAAAGCACAAGTAAAAGATAAAATTAAATTAAAAACACAAATAAAAAATACTTAAATAATAATTAGATTATTTCTCTTATAACAACTCTTAAAATGTTTAAAATATAAAAGAATATTGAAATATTAATTAAATTCAGAAGTAGTTATTTTTTAAAATTTTAATTTTAAATTTAAATTGATCACATTGACTATAATTGTTTTATTTTATAAAGCGCGTACTATATTTTTTTATCAGAGCTATTTTTATAAAACAATCAAAAAAATATTATTAAATATTATGCGGCACTCTATATTCATTATTCAACTTTTTTATTTTTGTAAATATTTGAATAAAATTAGTATTAGGAGCGATTCTTTTTTAAAAATTATAAAATATTAAATGTTAATTAAATTTAAAAATAAAATTGAAACGTAAGGGATTAAAGTGACACTGAGGGTAATTGTAGAAGAAATTACCGTTTTATCCTCAGTCTAACCGTTATGTGTAACGGCTAACTAACGGAAAGACCGAATTGTTACTTGACAAAAAATATAGGGATTTGACTATTACAATTTAAATGTGTGGGACTAAAACAACATCGAGGGTAAACTGTAAGGAGTGGTTTTTATACTTTATCCTAAATTAAATTTAAAAATACACATAAAAATACCTAAATTATTTTGGGCTTGGGAAATGGTTTAAAAATTACTAAATATTAATTAATAAATTTAAGAAATCTAAGTTCTCTGGCTATGACAACCCTTAGTATATCTTAAATTTAGAAAGACAAAGAAAAATTATCTTATTGCTAATTAGATTCGTGAGTAATAACTTCTTTAGAAATTTAAATTAGTCGTATTAACCATCCGGTTAAAATGCTTAATAATGCTTAATAGTAATAACTCGCATCCATATAATATAGTCCTTCGCAATCCTCACCCCTTATAGGGCACGCGTCCCCGCGTGGCCTTATGCTTCACTCTCCCGTAAGCAGAGTCCCTCACAGGCAAGTCCCCCACACGCGGGGCCCCCTATACGCGTGATCTCACACTTCTGGCTGGGCATTGGACTGTGAGGGACTTACCCGTGAGGGAATCTACCTGCGGGAGAATGAAGCCGGAGGTGAAGTAGAGAAGCAATGCCTTCCATCCCACATCACTTAGGTCGTGCAATGAAGTGGCATATATGTAATATTTGATATCCATATGGAACAACGCGTTTTAAAGCCGTGAGAGCATTTGATTCAGTGGAAACTTCAGGGTTAAGCATGCTCCAATGGAGGCAGTGCTGGGATAGGTGACCTCCTGAGAAGCAGCTTACCAAGTCCAAAGTAGACAATATTGTACTATAGGGATGCGAGTCGTTACAAATGGTATCAGAGCCAATACACAGCCGAAAGTGTGGGATCACGTGTGTAGGGGACCTGCCTGTGAGGGACTTTGCCTGCGGGAGAGTGAAGTAAGAGGCCACGCCGAGACACGTGTCCTGTAAGGGGGGAGGATTGTGAGGGACTCTGCTTGCGGGAGAGTGAAGCCGGAGGTGAAACAGAGAAGCAATGCTCGTGAGGGACTCTGCCTGCAGGAGAGTGAAGTCGGAGATAAAGTAGAGAAGCAATGCCTTCCATCTCACATCGCCTGGATCGTGGAATGAAATGGCATATATGTAATATTCGATATCTATATAGAATAACGCGTTTTAAAGCCGTAAGGGTACTGGATTTAGTGGGAACTCCAGAGTTAAGCGTGCTCCAGTGGAAGCAATACTAGGATGGGTGATCTCTTGGGAAGCAGCTTACCAAGCTCAAAGCGGATAATATTATACTATATGGATGCGAGTCGTTACACATACAATTAATATTTTTAATATTAGTTGTTTTTAATAAAAAAATCAAAATTTATTTTAGTATGTTTAAAATTAATAATATTTTTAACTTAAGTTAATTTTACAAAGGAAAAAACATGTATTAAAATTGACAGACTCTTGAAATAAAAAAGAAATATCTTAGCAATTAGATAAGTTTGAAATTTAATATATATTATAAACTCAACCAAACCTGATTTTTTGAATTGGGTTGACTTAAGATTTGATAAAAATTTCAAATCTTAATTGTCGCAAAATTTACATATTTGAATAACTAATTAAGCTTGAAAGAAAATTAATTGAATTTAAAAAAAAAAATCTAACTCTTTTCATAATAACAACTCTTATTATATTTTAAATTTAAAATACCAAAAAAATTATTTACTATTAATTAGGCAAGAAAGTGCCTAAATATTAATTAGGTTAAGAGTAAAATTTTTAAGCTTAATTTTAAAATTAAATTAGTCATGTTGACTATCAATTAAGAATCTAAGTAATAATACTCAGTATTTGAATTATTTTTATAAATTACAACATATAATTAACAAAAATAATATTTTTAGTTTTAGTTATTTTTATAAAATCAGTCAAAAATTAATTTAATAAAATTAAGATTAATAATATTTCTAACTTAAACTAATTTTACAAAATGAGTAAAGAATTAAAAATAAAAATATATATTAAAATTAACAAATAAATTGAAATAAAAAAGAGATCAAGTTACTTAGGTAAGTTTGTGATTTAATAAATATTGTAGAATAAATTTTAATTTTTATGATTGAATCAAATCAATATTTGGTAAAATATAAATTTTTGGTATTCATATAAAAAATTTGACTATAATTAAATTTATCGATTTACTAATATTAACACAAATAAAAATATAAAAAATAACTCAATAATTATTTTATAAAATTATACAACTTTATTAAAATATTTTATAAGATATTTAAAATTATATTTCACTTAAAAAAATATTATGTAACTAGTTCTTGATAATTAAAATTTAGCTCCTTCTTCAATTTTTTTTTTTTTTTTTTTTGACCGGTTAAAAAATCACCACCTTCCGATCCTTCCAATCTGCCGGCGAGGAACCTTCCAATCCTTCCATTGTCTTCTATCATTCATTAAATTGAATCAAAGCATTTTTCGAGTCTTGTGAGAGGCAATCACCTTAGGGCAGAGAAGAAGCATCAGGGTAAGGGTTGATTGGGATGATGATGCCGTGTGCTTTGGCTTCAGTGTCGGTTCCATCCTCGATAAATACCCCATGGCTTATGGTTAAGGCGAGCAAAATTGCGGCAACCCCTTCCCTCCTGCACTACACCCGGCCCTGCACGCTCCGCTCGTTTGCAGTTGCCTACAATGCTATCGGTAGCGGAGTTGGGTCCAGAAGAATTAGCCCCATTCGATGCGTATCTGGTACGTCGGACATTCTCCATCTCGTTTTATTTCAATATCAGTTGTTACATCAGTGGTTTTCATTAATTATATTATTCGTGTTGAATTATCTAGAGATTTTCTGGAAATTTTTTCATTTACGAAGCTTGCTTTCTGTTGAGATGGAAGAACAAGGGAGAAAATCTCATATATTTCTTGTACATATGCCTTACAATGAAAACCTGTATATGTAGGAATAAGAAAATGAGGAAAAAGAAAATGTACAATTTACGAGAGAAATTGACATAATCAATATTAAAATAATTCTAAATGTATATACATTAACATTCCCCCAAACTGAATATGGGAAAGAAGATAACCAAGATCTTGATGAAGACTAGATGGACCAAACTTGGTGAAGAGGTCAGCAAGCTGCGCAGTGGAGTGTATGTATTGTAGGCTCTCTTGATGTGGTGACGAATAAAGTAACAGTTAATTTCAATGGCACTAGTATTATCACAAAATGGTGGGATGCTATTGGAGAAGGAAATACTGCTATCAGTGAGAAGGCATTGGAGCCGAAGAAGCTCAAAAGTGGTTTTAACAAGAGCACGATACTCAATTTCTGTGCTAATGTGAGCAATAACAGATTTTCTTTTTATTTCACCAAGAGATAGGTGAGGTGCCAAGTGGAAAACAGGAACCAGTAGTGGGCTGTCTATCAATAGGATCACTAGTCCAGTCAGTAGGTGTATAAAACGAATGATGAGCAGGACAAGAATTGAAGGCCATGAAATTTTCCCTTTGATATGCCAAAGAATTTGGAGGACAAAAGATAGCAGCATAATATATGGAGTGAGGCGAATGCATGAACTGGCTGACGAAAGTGGTTGCATAAGAATTATTAGCATGAGTCATAGTGAGGTAGATGAAACTCCCAACCAGTTGCCCATACAATGTGGGATTAGATAATGGCTTGCCGTTGGTGGCAAAAAGTTTCAACATTTATCTCCAGGGGACTCTCAATAGTTTTACTATCCATAAGCCCATCATAAAAGAGAAGCTTAGAGACATACTTGACTTGGGATAAATAGTAGCCATCAAAGCTTGAAGTGATTTCAAGCTTAAGAAAATAACTAAGGGAAGCCAAATCCTTCATCTTAAACTGGTGATGAAGAAACTACTACAGGGCATACATACTAGATATATTATCGCCATGTCATCTACATAGAGTAGAATGAGAATGATGCTAGTGGAGAAGCGACGAATAAATATAGTCATAAACGTTCGGAGCAAAGCCTTGTTGCGCGAGGACATAACTGAATTTGGCAACCAAGTGCAAGGAGACTACTTAAAACCATACAAAGCCTTGTGAAAACAATAGACTTTCTAAGGGGATGCTTGAATCTAGGAGGAGATTTCATGTAGACTTCCTTTAAAAGCTTACCATTGAGAAAGTCATTCTTAACATTTATCTCAAATAGTTGCTAGTGACAAATGGCTACAAGCCTACAATAGCCAGTAAGGAACGGAATGAAGTAAGATGTGCGATTGGAGCACAAGTTGCCTTTTAATCAATGCTATATTCTTGAGTGGACCCTTTTGTAGCAAGATGAGTTTTGTGTTGTTCCATTGAATCATCTGCCCAATTTTAACCTTGTTTACTCATTTACATCCCATTGTGACTTTATCATGAGGCAAGTCAACTAAATCTCAAGTATGAGTAGAGGTGAGAGCGTGAAATTCATCGATCATGGCTTGCTGCCAAAAGAGGGTTAGAATTAGCCTCATGATAGGTGTGAGGCTCAATAAGAAATGCAGGAGTAGAAAACAATGATAGTAATAAAGATGAGTAGTTACAACTTTTACTTGATGGGATTGACACAAGGTTCGAGAGTGGTTGCGAGAAGGATGTTAGGGGATGTAAGCCCAGTGATATCAGATAGGAGATGAGGATCAATAGTGCGCTAGTCAGAATGGGAGTAGACATCTATTGGTCACCTGACGAGCTCGAATTCCCTGCATTACAAGTATTAGTATAAGGAAAAAGAGCAATGTTTCCAAAAAGCGATGTTTCCAAAACTGAACATGTCTTGAAATTTGAAGATGCCTGGCAATAGATCATAGCAATGGTAGCCTTTTTGTTTAATACCATAGCCAAGAAAGCAGCAAGGGCGAGAGCTTGGTTCTATTTTGCTTGTCGGGGGCGTAGTATTATGTTGGCATGACCAAATACTTTTAAGGGATGAATAATTAGGGACTTTACCAAAAAGATGTTCGTTGCATGTCCGTTCTATTGGGAGGTATATTGATGAGACAAATGAAAGAGGGTACCATATTTTTCAAGATTTTGAATAAGGGAACAATCTAGGTATTCCAGGGCATTATTTGAACTGAAAACTTTGATTTTGCAAGAAAATTAAGTTTCAACCATCATTTGAAAAGTAGCAAATGTTTTAGGTAGTTCAGTTCAATCCATGTGTACTGCAAATAAATCAATAACAAATTTTATAAAGTACCAAGACCTCCTCTAGTAGGAATAAGTGCTAACCCCCAAATGCTAGAGTGAACAAGATCAAAAGGTGCATAATCAAGGTTATTAAAATCAAGATTATATTTAAAATCGATGCAGGATGCAAAAAATCAAATCATAAAATCATAAGACTTTACGTATGACCTATGTTTTCACGTGATAGGTCGTACGTGAAAACATAGTTAATTATACACTACAATTTCTTCATTTAGAGCTTCATCTTTTTTAATAAATAAAGGATTTTATTAGTTAGAGAATAGAGCAAAAATATGCATAAAAAAAAAAGTCATGTACAAAAACCCACTCATATCAAGAAATGAACTCTTAATAACAAAGCTCACAAAAGATTCTATGTCCAATTCTATGACCCTTTTTTGCCCCTATGCAATTGAGACTTTCAAAGTGTTTAGTGTGACCCATACAATTAACATTTCGTTTTAGCTTAATTTTGCTGAATTAGAAATGTTTTTATAACATTTTATTATAAGTCTATTAGTTTCCATCCTAACTACTACATTGAATTAATAATAGTTAGTTTGGTGAAACAGTGCATGCGATCCTCAATGAGTACAGTATAAGAAAGATTAATGTTACATAATCTAAAAAATCTACCAGGAAAAAATAATAGGTGAATCACTTAATAACAAAAAAACTCATAAAAAGTCCGTTTTAATTAAAACCCATGAAAGTTTCTTATTTGACCAAATTACACAAAAACCCTTCAATTTTTAAAACCGGTAAAATCACATGCAAATTCGAGATTTTACCCATTTTACATTCCAAAAATTGAGATTTTACCCAATTAAGATTTTTTTTGTGTTTCAACAAATTTTCTCGCCATAATATCATAAAATAGTAAGATTTTAAGAATTGAATCGAGATTTTAACAATCTTGTATAGAAGAAACAATCACTTATATTAAATGATAAAGCAGTTTGTTTAGAATTCATGAATCTATGTGACCTCTAGATGTTAAGAGTTCAACTCGAGATATAGATGTATGACCAAGACAAGAATGCCATTAATTGGAGGTAGTGGAGGCAAAAGTTGCACGAGTAGAAGCCGATGATGAATGACTAGGAATATACAAAGAGGAGAGCTTAAAAAGGCAACCAATTAATGGCAGTGAGATTTTGGGTGGTGGGTGCAGCAAAAGAAGCCATCACAGATCCCCATCATAAAGTGAATAAGCTAGCCTTGTTCCCGATAGGATGCAAAAAGTTTAATGGACTTGGGATCTTTAAGTGGGGGATTGGCATGATAGAGTTGATCCCAAAAGCTGTGAATCTGTGAATGATAGTCGACAATGGATTGCCCAGGCTCTTGATGCATTTGATAGTGTTTGGACTTCAGTTGAAATTGTAAAGCGACATCACTGGTACAATTGTATCGATTAGCCAAGAAATACTAATCAAGTTGAGCTTGGGCAATTTGAATAAAGGTACTGGAAGTATTGATAAAACAAGAGAGGATTTTGCAATGGAGGCTATCCCAGTCTTCAAGCCGGTTTTGAAAATTGTCCTCTGATTCTATCTTTTCCTTCTCGGGCTTAGCACAATCTTTCATGACATACCTTCATTTTGATATGAACAGTAGTATTGTTGAATTTCTATGATTGGGTGTATAGGTATTAATCCCTAGTAATTAAGAATTTCATCGTTCAATTAATGATTCAAAATGCAAGAGAGTTTCATCTCATTCAAGCTGCGCATAATCTGATGGAAGCTACATTTGCATCTGGACGGCCTTTAAGCAAACGTTACTGATCTACTATCCTACCCCTATTGATTCCAAATGCGAGCTTATCATGCTATTTTTAATGGAAACAGTCCATCCTTAAGACTCTCTCAGTCCACCATCCTATCCTTTAAAACATTAAAAAAACCAAACCTTGCAATGCGGGAGCTTTGTGCACTAGGTTCCCTTTTATATGAGTTGTGCAAGATTTAAGTCTGGATAAGTCGAATTTATTTAGCTCTTCACCTAGAAGTACAAGCTTATATTGCTTTTAAATATCACATGCTTAAAAATATTTATCAATGAACATGAAGAAATAACTTTTTCCCTTGATATAATTAAAATGGTTGGTCTAAGAAACACAGGTATGGAGATGGGACACGGATACATTAGGACTCAAATGCCCTAACATGGAAAAAAGTAAAAAAGTTGGGACATGACACAACGAGGACATGCCAACAAATATATATATTTTTATATGTATATGTGAATTGATAATTATATATTTATTTTCTTTTCTTTTTTTAATAGAGTGAGGCGCTTAGCTCTATTCTTTGCCCATTCACCACCTAGGTTTGAACCCGGGGCCCCTCCCCCCCTTCCTGCTTACCTATCAAAAAATATATATATTTATTTTTTATATTACAAATACATATGTATTGTTACTTAACTTATTTATATCGCAATAGTAAGAAATTATTTTTTTCATTATACATGTTGATAAAGAAATGTTAACAAAATGACCTAATATTTATCTTCGACAACTATATATGTAAACAAATTAGCAATTTTAAGTTTAAAATTTTCAAAAATTAGAATATTTAAATGATGAACAGTTAACAAATATAAATCCGTAATGTTTTTATTTTATTATTTGATTTCAATTTTTTTTCTTCAAACTTGCTGCATGCTAGGTGATGGTCACATGTCCTTATTGTTGCAGTCTCAACCACAATTATCATGAGGGTCACGCTTATCAAAAGTTCCAGTCTGATTGGTAAATGCAGAATGAGTAGGCTCAAAATGAATTGAAGGGCAATTTTGTGGGGCAATCATTAGGGCTCGGAAATTTGTCTCAACAAGTGAATGAACAGAAGCTCCTTCTAATATCTGGTCTTAATAAGTTCAAACTTAGAATCAAGACCAACAAGGAGATTGAGAACAATCATTTGCTCTCTTTGTTTTTGCATCTTAGTTATATAGTTTGATAGTGGTTGAAGAAAATTCAATTCCTCATACATTCGATTTAAACCATTAAATATTAAGAATTTTACTAGATTGTTGGAACTTTAAAAAATCACTGGAGACTATAAATGTGACTGAGATCACTAGAGTACAGTAAATGAACATAATTTCAGATTTCTTTACAGGTATCCAGATGGGTACATATATTTGCAACCTTGGCCTTCGTAGAATTCCATAAAAGGCTCACGATATTCACATCATCTTGAATCTAATCCTCATAGGCCTTCATAGAATTCCATAAAAGGCTCATGATATTAACATCATCTTGAATCTAATCCTCATAAGTATTCTTGGTTGATGCTAGAGTAGTTTCATTGAGGTGTTTGTGCTTGATGGGTCCAATTAAGGCAATCTTGATTGCCTTTGATCATTGGAGATAATTATTCCTATTTAACTTCTAGTAGTCAAATGCTTAGGCCAATTAGTGGAACCGATTGACTTGGATTCCATGGAAAGGGCACTGAAGATGGTATTCGATTCGGAGGCCATTGAAAGAACAATAGGTAATATCTGAATAGGATCTCAAATCTGGAATGGGAATATCATTGCTCTGGATTTTTTTTTTCTTAAAAAAAAAAAGGTCCACTTCTGGGGGAATAACTAGAGGCACCAAAGTTGCTTAGTGATTGAAATTGTCTCGTTGGAGAGTCGCTGGAGGTTGATTGGTGACGATTGGCGAGTGACATCAAAAGATTGTCGATGGATGGCGATGTCAGTGGTTGTCAGAAAAATAGTAGTCCATGCACTTTATTGCACAAGAAGACCCAATGATGCTGCTGTGTTGGCTATGGTGCTGCTGTGATAAGGCCCAATGATGTGTGACTTTTCCAATAGTGCTCTCTTGTTGGAATAGTGAGTTGATTGAAGATGGATGAGAAATATCTCTTCACTGACTTCAACAGGTCTTGCTATGGTTGTAGGAGCGTGTGTTATGATGGAATGGTATTCAGAACATTAACTTCGATGCTTTGAGAGGATTTTTCGGTGTCTGGAATAGTGTTATGGAACATAGGATACACCAGTTGGGCTTCTTAATACAGATATGAGCAATGTGGCTACGGTTTTTAGACAGAGACACAAGAAACTGAATGAAGACTAGAACAGGGATTCATGATCTTTGGTCTTATACCATGTCAAAAAATAAAGAATGAAAGGCTTGACACCCCTGGGATTGTTTGAGCACATCCTCATATTTACAGCCTCTTGTACAAGCTAGGAAACAATGATTTTGAGAATCACAATCTAACCTAATATCCTATGTTGGGAAAGAATAAATCAAGGACTTATTTCTGTATTTGCAATATTCTCCATATGTCAAAATATATAAACAATTTACATTCCATGTTCAAAAGCATTTTCTAGGCTTTTCAGGGAATGTTTATATGGTCAACATACACCAATAATAAGCATTAGGCAATAAATGGAATATAACTTGGATAGCAAGTCATAATAACAAACTGCAAGATAGTAGACCCTTACAGCTGGCCCTTGATGTGAAGAATGTTTACACTGACGCAAGTAGTTCCTTAATTTTTTTTATTTACTTGCAGTTTCCTTCTTGCTAAAAGAAGTGTTATAAAGTTTTTAACTTTCTTATGTGTCGAGGGTCTCTGAATGTGCAGCATTAACTCCGGAGTTGAAGACCACCTTGGATAAAGTTGTTATATCTCACAAAGTGGTTCTTTTTATGAAGGGAACCAAGGATTTCCCACAATGTGGATTTTCACACACTGTTGTCCAGATATTGAAGTCCCTGAATATACCTTTTGAAACAATCAACATTCTGGAAAACGACATGTTGCGTCAGGGATTGAAGGAATATTCCAACTGGCCAACTTTTCCTCAACTCTACATTGACGGGGAGTTCTTTGGTGGCTGTGACATTGTTGTAGGTAAGTACATTTTACTACAATTTGTTTCCCACGTTTACCTACCGCTGCTTATACGGTTAGATTATCATCGAAACCGTGTGGCATCAATGTGGCAAGCTCCATTGATACTTCATAGAGTTTGGTTCACTTTTTGAATGTAGTACATGTTATGGAAACAGTTGAATGTGAAGTAGATGACTGGCACGTTAGTATGATGGTGTGAAGATATATTTAATATGGATATTTTCAAGTTGCACAAAAAAGTCCTTACCTTATTCCTTGGTATACTTGCGATCAGCAAAGCCAAATAATGGCGCACAGAATATTTAGGGCCCCTTTGATAACACTGTCGTTTTTTTGTTATTGTTTTTCTATTGCCATTTTTTGTTTTTTGTTTTCTGTTGCCGTTTATTTTTTCTGAAATGAAAACTGAAATTGCGTTTGGAAATATAAGCTTGTTTATAATTGTTAATTTTTTATTTTAAAAAATATTTAATTTTATTAGTTTTAAAAAATTAAAAGAACTTAATAAAATATATTTTATATTAGATTAATTTAATTAATATAATTAATTAAATTAATACAGTAAATTATTTATTAAAATCATTTAATTCAATAAATATAGAATATATTAAATTATTTTAAATTATATTATTTATTAAAAAAAATTTAATAAAATATATTTCATATTAAATAAATAATTAAATTAGATTAATTATTAAGTTAAATTATTTATTTTTAAATTAACTAAATTCATTTAATTATTTATTAAAATAATTTAATACAATATATTTTTTATAAATTAAATTAATTAAATCATAAATAATTTAATTTAATTATGATATTTATTTAAAATAATTTAATAATTATTATTAAATTAAATTAAAAATTAATGTAATTTATTTATTAATTATTTATATAAATTAATTTAATTATTAAATTAAATTAACTAATTTAGTTTTATTATTTATTAAAAATAATTTATATTAATTTATATAATTAATTTAATTTATTGAATTTAATTATATTATTTATTAAAATAACCTATTTTAATAAAATATTTGAATAAAATAATTTATTTTTATGTAATGTAACAAAAATAGACAAGGTTTTAAAATTGACAAAATATTGATAACAGAAAAGAAACCAGAGTGAAAACACCTTTTTTCTGTTTATGTTTTCATTTTTTTTTTGGAAACAAAAAAACGTAAACAGGTTTATCAAACATGTTTCTGTTACGAATTTACAAAATTTTGAAAACATAAACAGAAAAATAGAAAACGAAAACGTTACTAAACGAGGCCTTAGTATTTGCTAATGGGTACCAGTAGTAGATCTAAGAAATTTGTTTGCAGCCTAATTGTGACGTTTTAGGGTTTTACAGTTGTGGAGCTCATCATTGGAGTTCAGATTACCTTCACACTTAGGATTGTGGCAAGAGTTCTCCTTGATTGTTAATTACAAAAATTTTCCCCTTCCATGAAACTTAGATTGCTTTAATTTTATGGTTTGGGGTATTATGTTAGTAGAATGACAATAGTTGATTGGTTAACGGAAAGAAAAGGGAAAAAAGAAAGCATGTTTGATTAAATGACCTAAACTTTGAAACAACCATTATAAGGTTGAATGAAACTTTTGAACTCAGTTTTTTAATGGTCACTAGTTGATAAACTTGTTAGCATGAATGGATGAACTTCTAATTTAAATTTCAACTGAAACTAATTTCTTTAGTTTGAAGATCATATATATTTATTTGATAAATAATCAAAATTTAAAGTACCCGACAAATCGTTGGTTAAACCTCCAAGTGTTCAATGAAATTCAAATAAGCATATATATAGAAATTTCTATACCAAAAAAATGCTCTCCTATTTCTCTCCTCCCAAACCAATCAACAAATACAAAAAGGAATCGATGACCAAATTTTCCTCCTTTGTTTAGGGTTTCCGCCTCCCACCAAGAATCAAAAAATGAGTTTCGTCCTTCTCGGAAAACCCGCGCCATACCAAAGCACGATAACACCAAATGCCATAACTCCTGTTCAAGTTGTCATCCATGAGCACTTGAAAAAAGGGTGATCAATAGACTTCTGTTCAAGTTGTCAATTTTGAAGTCTTCCCTTGGATCGAGCACCACACACAAAAAAAGTTACCTTAGGTGGCGTCCCACCCCTCCATATGTCGCCCCCACGGGAAATCCATCTCACCGATACCCCTCAAAGCTGTGTAAAATGATTCACCTCAAACAATCATTTAATAGTCAAATTCTATATCAGCTTGTCATCCTGTCCTCTCATTTGACAGGAGATTAAGGCATGCAAAAAATGAGAGTGCGATCTCCCAGTCTTGGAGATGCCTCAGTCTCACATCCCAACAGGATTCTCCCTTATCGGCATCCAGGCATCGGCAAATGATGCATCTTATCTACGGCCTGAGCAAATAGATCCCCAAACTCATCTTGTAAGCATCTCCCGTCAAGCTACTTGTCTTTCCAGAATCTCATTTTGTTTCCTTTCCCACCTCTACTGAATTAGAGCTCCTACAGGACTCCCACAACGGCCAAATATTTTCCTATAAGCCAATGCGATGGGGACCTCTCCCTAGACTCCTAATCTGATCTCCCTATTCAGTGCCGTCTTTAGTTTCCACCATCTCCCTTGAGAATCTCCAAAGCCATATGCGTGGAATAGCTTCATTGGAGGCTCTTAAGTCTCTAAATACCAATATCTGCTTCTTTAACGGCTTCTTAACAGTACATCACACATTGTCCCAGTTCACTAAATGATACTTAAATTCATCCCCCATGCGTCCCCACAAAAAATCTCTTTGATCTTGGGAATTAGGGCTTGAGAACCTCTCTATCCTTCCTGTTAAAATTATAGTACAATAGGATCTTTGATTTTATTTATTTGTTGGTTTTTTCCTTCCTCCACATAGGATTGTAATCCTTACCTATTTTGTATAGGACTCCTGTAGTGTATACACACATTCATAGACAACCCTAATTTGATGCCAATTCATTCCATTAAATTTTTGTTTCTTAACACGATATCAAGTTAGGTTTGAGAGGACTCATTTCCCATCTCTTGGTGCATTGAGCTAGATCTCCACATGTGAGCGGGGATCACAATTGGAGGGGGCGTGTTCAAATATTATCGCACATTAATAAACTCTAAACCCTAAATCCTGAATGATGAACCCTAATAAGCCTCTACATTAATAAATATTATCCCACATTAATAAAATCAAGCTTTCCAAACCAATAAAGATCCTAATCGGCCTTGACAGTCCTTACCTTTTTTTTTTTTTTTTTTTTTTTTTTTTTTTTTTTGAGTTGGACGTTTTAAGAAACCCTATCTGACATGGCTCTGGTGTCTATATCAAAAATCCTTAGACATTGCCACTAATCTCCTTCATGGATCCATTCATAATCAAGCCATCTATTAGCCGCAGTGGCTTTACTTTAGTCTCCATAAGAGTTGGATCAATGGTGGTCAAAGCCTTCTAAGCAAAACCAACCTCCATAAGAGCCGATCGATGGTGTTTGAAGGCTTAAGCATTCTCAGGAAAACCAACCTCATTTAAAATCACAATGATGTTCAAAGTCCTCACAAAGATCTTTTGGTGGATTGACCCTCTTTCTTGTGATTAATCCTCAAACAAGTCACTGGAACCCCAAGAACATTTCAGAAGAATAGATGAGTCCTGTTGCTGACTTCGATCTCTCTATCCTCTCTTTCTCGATCCTGGAGCAGCCCTGTTGCCACACCATCATAGTTGCCGGCAAGCCCAAGTGACTCCCACCAATGAAGGTTTGTTTCCACTGGAATCATGCCCTCCTCAACAAGAGGCATGTAAGCTCCACTTGGCCCAGCTGTTTTTTGCGTGTGAGCGCATCACAGTCTTAATTTCTTCCCATCAATGACCATCTCAATCATCGTCTTCTATAACTTCTTCCAGTTATTTCTCCGGCGCATCCCATCTTCCAGTAGCCCTCCGGTGACCCTACAATAGTTAATGTCTTGATTGTCATATTTAGGAAATCCTATTCCTGATTTGGGATATCCAATTCTCAGGATAAATTATGCCATTCCAACATAGGGATATTTTATTCCAAATTCGCTATCCAAAATAGGGGATGTTCTATTCCAATATGCTATTCCAATAGTAAATTATTCCGTTCAAAGAGAGGAACATCTTCACCGACAACTATTTTTGGTGAGTACTCCAAGTTTCTTCAATATTAGATTGCTCAACAAGCATTTTTGTCTACCGCTTCTATTTAGCAAGGTAATCCTGTTGGCTGTCTTTCTAGTCGTTCTTCTGCACCTTTCAATATTAGATTGCTCAACAAGCATTTTTGTCTACCGCTTCTATTTAGCAAGGTAATCCTGTTGGCTGTCTTTCTACTCGTTCTTCTGCACCTTGGATTCAGGATTATGGTGCTTCAGCCCATACGTCAAGAGCGCCCCCAGTGTTATCTGATTTTCAATGCTCCTTTACCATTCCACATGTTTTCACAGCCAATGCCCCTGCTAATCCAGTAGCGCTAAAATTCTTTGTTTAATTTATGATGGATTAAATTACTCAAACCTTAAGCAGCAAATTAATAATTTTTTCCCTTTAATATTTGATAACTAAAGTATTGCAAAAGAATATGAGTAAGTTGTAGGCATTCTTTCATTTCATGCTGGTGTTTAGGTGGTGTGGAATTTGTAGTTGTCATTGTTGAACATGCTAAACTTGATTTATTATATTTTCCTTTGTGGCACATATCATGAAAGTGAAACTGATTCTGTTACAGAGGCGTATAAGGGTGGGCAATTGCAGGAATTGTTGGAGAAGACACTGTGCTCCTGATGAATCAGAATTTAGTAACTCCAGTTTGGTGAGGGTTGGTTGCATTTGCAACGCTTGCAAGGCTACTTGCTCAGCGACAAGGCTGTTTTGTAATCAAATAATATAAGCCAGTTCTTTGTGTTACGTTATTGATCTGTATGCTATATTTTTATAGTATGTTACAAAATGAAATCTTGAATCACTGGAGTTCTGTAAGGGTCTGTCAAATGAAACGAAAATGTTAGGATCCGTTTGGCAACTATTTTGTTTTTATTTTTTTGAAAATTAAATATGAAAACTCGTTTGGTAAATTTGTTTTCAATTTTTTGTTTTCAAAATGGTGAAAATTGTTTTCAAAATTTTTAAAAATTATGAAAACATGAAATAGATGTTTTGTCAAATTTTTATTTTCAATTTTTATTTCCTTTTACAATTACTACCTGTCACAATTATCGTCCACCTTTGGCTCGCCATTATCACTCTTACGGTTTGATAATGAAATTATACTTGTTTATGGTAGATTTTTTTTATTTTATATAAAAATATATGAAATATAATTTAATTATTTAAATAAAACAATTTAATCCTATAAAAATAAAATATATTTCATGTTAATTAAATTAATTAATTCAATTAACTTAAATTAATTAGACTTAATTAGTTGATTAAATTTAATAATTGTAATTAACTTAAATTAAAATAATTAATTGTGTATAAAATTATTTTTAATAAAAAATATTAAAATTAAAATAAATAAATATTTGTATTAAAAATAATTTTATCAAAAAATATAATTGCATTTAATATATAAACTAATTAATTAGTAATTAGTTAATTAAATTATTTAATTTAATTAACATGAAATATATTTTATTAAATTATTTTTTAAAAAATAATATAATAAATTATGTTTAATATATTTTATTTTTATAGGATTAAATTATTTTATTAAAACAATTAATTATATTTCATATATTTTTTTATAAAATAAAAAAAATTTACCATCAGCAAACATTTTTTTTATTGTAAATTTATGTAAATCTAATTTAAGACTTGATAAAAAAAATAATCAATTTAATCTCTTATTCAAACTTATCTTAAGCATGATTTATCATATGATAACTTGTCTAAACATAATGATAACATGAAATATAAAAATTCAAATTTGAATGTATGGCTTCTAAAAGTTTGAGATATATTGAATCATTTGATATAAAAAAAATTAATTAATTAATTAAACCTAATGTTAAACAAGATAGTTATGCTTATTAAAAAAAACTAATCAACTAAATTTAATAGAAAGAGAGTTTGAGTTCAAACATGTTTAATCTTTTTGAGCTATGTGTATCTTATTCTTGCTGTACTTTTTTTTTATTTATGCTATAATTCTTATCTAAAATAATCATCTTAAACTTTATATAATATAAAATTATATACCAATAAAAAAATGGTGAGTAAATAAATATTTAAAATTTGTAGTAATACAAACAAATAAAAAGCAAGAAAATGATATACAATATATATTTTTTAGATTACATAAAAGGTTATAATTTTTCTCAACTGTATGTATTACTTATAGCTAGAATATTATTAATTATACGAATAGTCATTGTTTCTGTTGAAAGAAATTTTTTTAAATTAAAAATTGTTAAAATCAACTATGTCACAAGACAAATTAAATAATTTAGTTATAATATTTATCAAGAATAACATGTTAGAATACATTGAATACCAAACTTTGATAAATAATTTACAACTCAAAAAAGTTAGAAGAATGAGATAAATTTTTCAGTAGAAGAATTTTTTTTTAACTGGCATCATCGAATATTCTGTCTTAAACCCTAAATTTTATAGGTCAAGTAAAACAAATAAAACCCTAATAGAGAGGATAGTAGAAGTTAGCATTTAAAAAAATTTAACAGATAGTTAAATTTTATCAAATCATAGTATCCTATTTTTTTAATAACTGCAAGCCAACACACATTTCAAATTAATTTGTGTTAGGGCAAAATAAAATTGGGACGCGTGATGAGTTGTCGAACACTCTAAACTTATGACACGTGGTGTACGGCCGAGCACTCTAGTTGTCGACGCCGAATGTTGTACTCCGAACGTTCTGATTGGTGACACGTGGCTTACGCCGAGTGTGATTAGGCGTTTCGAGACATCATAATTGCAAGTATCGTGTGCTGCCATGTGACGAACACCGAACACGTCTATAATCTATATGTTCGGCGTTCAGCGTAGACAATTGAGAAATGTTAGGGCTAGACCCCACTACATTAAAATTGGTTCCTAACTATAATTGCTCTATGGTACTCATTACGAGTGACAGACAGATATGACAAGTAGACAGTTCTAAAGCTAAATTTCGACTATATGGCCAAGTTTAATCGCCCACACACATTTAATAAGAAGTAAGGGCATTAAATTAGAAGTGAAAAGCATTTAAGGAAGATAGGGGAAAAGTGCCCAGAAATATCATTACAACTAAATTTCCAAGTATTATTTTGTTTGTTTTCACCAAGCTATAAATACAAACTCAATAACCCAAGTACGCTTGCTATTACCAACTGAATACTCATTGTATTTATTTCTTAAACTCACAAAAGGCACTTGTTAACTTAAACATCGAAGGGTTTTATGGTCGGAAACTCCCACTCCGACCGTAACCTCTCTTTTTCTTGTGCTCGGCAGATTAACGGGCAAATTTTTAGTTGACGTAATGAGCAATTTTGACGGTAAATTTTTCTACCAAACAATTTGTTTGAATAGTAACGGCGTGTAAACAGCCATACAAATAGCATTGTTGATTTTTTATTTTTTTATTTATACATAAAATAAAAATGAGTACAAATAAAAGTGAGAAATGCTGCGTCATTCCTGGGTCTACGGAAACCAAATGGCCTAAAAATATCTTACCTGAGGACAAACTGGTTATGCCACGACGTCCAGGACTTCTCCGCATTTGTATCTTTTATTTATTATTTATAGTCACGGACGTACCCAAGGTGCTCGTCTCCCCTTTTTACCTTCATCTCATCCTCTCCCGCTCCCGAAACTCATTTTCCTTCCAAAAACCTCTTACCGAAGACGGACTCTAACCCGCGCCCATCCTCCTCCTTTGCCTAAAAGCCACGGCCAGTGGCAATTATATATAGAAATCAAAATTATCGCATAAGGCCATTATCAGCTTAAATTAAATTAAAAAACTTTTATTCCCAATTCATCCTTCCGTCAGAGAAAAAGAAAATGACCGTTGCTGCTTCTGTTCAAGCCTCTTTTTCCCAAGTCTCCATATCGGAGCCCAATAACCCTACTTCTTCAATTATCTTCGTCAAACGACTGGGATCTTCCTCCTCTTATTCGTTTTCTACTGTTAATGTCTGGACACTCTTCTCTCCCAACTGCTCTCTTTTTCATCGCCGTCGTCTTCCAGTTCCTCAGCTCCTCCTAAAGAAACCATCCTCCTCTTTAATTACCAAGAATGTTGTTTACACCACCGAAGGGCTTCCCAGCTCCAGGGCCGCCACCACGAAATTACCTACTCGACGAAGGGAAAAGACGGAGTTGGAACGCGACGCCATATCCATTCTCAACGACAGGATACGCCGCGATCACTCTGGCAAGAGAGATGATTCCAGGCCCCTTCTGGACTCCGAGGAAGCTGATAGGTATATTCAGTTGGTCAAGGAGCAGCAGCAGAGGGGTTTGCAGAAATTGAAGGGCGGTCGGGATGGCGACAGGGTTGGCTCTTTCAGCTACAAGGTCGATCCCTACACTCTCCTCTCCGGAGATTACGTCGTGCACAAGAAGGTTGGCATCGGACGATTTATTGGGATTAAGTTTGATCTTCCCAAAGATTCCACGGAGCCAATTGAATATGTCTTTATAGAGTATGCTGATGGAATGGCCAAGCTCCCTGTTAAGCAAGCCTCTCGCGTGCTTTATCGATATAATCTGTAGGTCTTTAATATTCCTCCCCCCCCCCCCCCCCTCTTCCAAATTTTTTTTATTTTTATTTTTTTTTATTTATTTATTTTTGCTTTACTATTAAAAATTGAAAAATTTAGGAAATACTATCCGGGGAATACTAACTGGGATTGCTAATGAAAACCCGAAGTGAAAATCGGGTTTTTGGTTCAAGAAGCCGTTTCAGAGCTGAAACTGCGAAACGAGATTCAGTTTTTACTGCTAGAAGAAAAAGGCGAAATGAAAATGCGGTTTCTCTTTGCCAATGCCTACAGCATAGGTGACAGTGAAGACACAACCTGTTTAACATTGAGTTTAACACTCAAAATACACAACCAAACCTGTTCAACACACTATATAGCCCACCAGTTCAACACACAACAACAGCAAACAAATCAACCAAGAAGATACATTTTTGCATCAAAAAATAAACAACTTGTTTCTATCATATACATGAGAAAATAATTGTCCCACGTACGTCAAAATAAATAAATAAATAAACAACACGAAAGTAAGTGATGTGTGCTACAAGTGTGACATTTTTGGGTACACATTGGGTTCCTACGCCTCTCCTCTAACTGGGTGAGTGGCTTTGTTGGCTAAGACTAGCACCGGGGCTCCTCCAAGTGTGTATGACTTTTTTTTGAAAAGATAAGCAAGTTTTATTAAAAGTATTGAAGAGATGCTAAAAGAAAGAAACAAATTACAGTTTTTCCCTAATCACTGCATACTAGCAACAAAATGTATAAAAGAACAAAGGTCAATCTCTCTTCCCTCTTCTACCCAACTGTACAAACAAGAAAGAAATAAACTTTTGGCACGCAAAACAGTCATTTTTATGTTGTCAAATATTCTCCTATTTCTTTCCTTCCAAATCAACCAAAATAAACAAAAGGGAACCAAATTCCATATCTTCTTCTTCCTCTTTCCCAATGGTTGTCCCTACCATGCTAAAAGAAAGCTCTTGAGGTTTTCGAGGAAGCACATTTGGACTCCAAAACATGAAAGGGTTAGACTCCACAGTCTAGCAGACCAAATGCAATGAAAGAACAGATGGTCAATTGATTTTTCATGTCTGAGACATAAAGAACATCTATTAGCTATAGAGTAACCCCATAATTTTAGATTGTCCATAGTTAAAATCCTCCTCCTCGTTGCACACCAGGAAAAGAAAATGATCCTGGTAGGAACCGAAGTTTTCCATAATTTCCTCCAAGGAAAAACTTCCTTCTCTCCTCCCTGTAAAGATAAATAAAAGAATTTCACAGTGAAAATATTATGTTTTGACTGCTTCCATATCAATGCATCTTCTATGTCTTCCATCTATGAAGAATAAAGTAGTTCCATCAGTAACCAGAAGCTATCCAATTCCCAGTCATTCATATTTCTTCGCAAGTGTGTATGACTAGGTGGCTCCATATCAAAATGGTAACGAGCCATTGACCTCTTCCTAACATAGTGCAATGGAGATAGTGGGACTGGATTGCTATGTGCCACAGTAGGCTTAGCCAATGTGTGGTCGGGTGGAGGCGATTGCATAATCGGCGACAACGGCGACTCCATCTCATCCGTGAAAATAGTGTAGTCACCAATACGGCGAAATGGCTCAATAGGCTCATGGGGTGACGATACTGGGCCAACTATGGTGGACGGTCCTACTGTGGGTGAGATGGATATCAGCACTCTGGTTGAGGTGGGGGGTCGTTCTCCGGCTAAATTGGATGGTCTTGATCGTGATTATCCCCACCGAAGTGACACTCCTCGTCGATGGGTACAACAGTCTTATGGCCAATAGTCCTCAAGGTCGCAACCATTCGATGAACCTCCTCAACATCAGTACAATTGAGGATATCTATTGCCAATTGAGTGGTCATGACTACAGTCTCCACCTAGAAACGTTCAACAATTATTGTTAGATATATATGACAAGTGAAATTGCATTGAAAACAGCAATATAGTTTGTTGAAAACGGTAATATAAATGACAAATGAAATTGTATTGAAAGCAGTAGGAGTAGAAACTGACTTATATTAGCCTTTATAGCGGTCACCAGCTGAGACCCGGTTGGAGGCACATTGTGGGGAGATCTAATAGGATGCCTAATAATCATCTGGTACCACCACATATATTGATCACTAGGATTTATGCGGCTGATGAATGGCTTGCTAGTGACCACTTGAGCACAGCGATCATCCCACACGTCAATGTGCTCCCGATGTTGTACACACCAATTTGCACTAGTGCGACTCTTGCGATTAAGTGAGTGTAAAGCAACTTGTATGTCACAAGTCACGGGCTCATCTTATACCACCTCGAACTGGCGCTTTACTCTATTAGGCAGGTTGGAACTTACAATGTATAGTTATTTTTATTTGAATAGAAGTAGTGGGCAGTCTTGAAATGAAAATTATGGATTTTACGTTTTCCAATAGAATCACGTGTTATAGTTTGAAGACTAGGAATTTCTGCTATTAAAATTGCATTTTTCTCTCAATGTGTATATATACGTATATTTGCATATATATACACATGCATACATACACACAGAGGAATCTAGTGGGATACCAGAAGAGAAGAGGGGAATGCAGCATTTAGTTCAGCGAATGGATAATCTAGTAAATGTCGGTCTGGCATCGGCTAGTGGTGGATGACTCAAGGCGGTGGAGGTCTGACGACTGTGTGAGGTCAAGAGGAAAGCCGCTCATAACACTTGGAAATTAAAATTTGGGAAAGTAACTAAGAGATGGAGGGTTTGTGTAGGAGTTTAATCAAACGGGGAAACGCAATCTCACTTTTTGGTTTTGGTTAAGAAGAAAACGTAATCTCATTTCGTGGTTTTAGTTGGCCAGGTTGAAACCACAAATTGATTTTGCATTTTTTGTGGAACCAAAAACCCCATCTTCATTTCGCGTTTTTAGTTTTTCCCAAGTAGTATTTCCCTAATTTTTCTATTTCTAACAGTAAAGCCAAAAAAATTCCCCCACCTCACCATTTATTATGCATTCAATATATTTGGTTCCAGTTTTTTACTTTACAGTTGACTTCACTATATAGATTACATCCGTACTTGCCTGACGTTAGAACAACTGTTATGATTTAGTTTTTCATCAGGGGATCATTACTGAAGGACTGCGGTCCTTTAAATCCAATTCTAAAAGTTTAAGGTTATCTAGAATCACCCTAGAACTATGGATTCAATCCTACAGAATAAGCAACCACAACCTTCAAACAGATCAAAATCGTAATTAGGGATAACAAAGTGACATCCATTAGGACACATGATTTTTAACGTGGAAACCATAGATCCACTTCTTGGTATAACTCGAGTCTATCTGGTGGTCAATCTAAGGCAATCCACTATATATCAAAATGGTTTGGTTGCTTATGAAAAGAAAATTATAGTTCGGTTACAAAAATTACCTATATACTCAGACTAACTCTACAATTTGTACTCTTCATTCTCCAACTCCTTAATTCCATGATAGTGGATGCTTGAACTCTACGAATCAGAATCTTCCAAACACTTATGTTCTGTTAGGAAGTCCACCTGTTGGTCACAAGGGAGTTTTCATGAAGATGAGCTTGCTCACTTAAAAGTTGTATTAAAAAACACCTAGCCTAGCCTGCACTAAGGGTACTGCAAAACAGTGTCAAATGATGAAAAACAGACTTACCAACAGTTTTGCTATTTTTTTGTCTATCCTGTGCAAAGTACAATGCTACAATTGCTCAAAATGTGTTTTTCCAAATATAGGGCATTTCCGTCTAGCCTGCTCAAGTAGATTGCCTTCGTTTTCCTTTTTTTTTGGGGGGGGGGGGGGGAACTCAACCTAAAGGAAACTTGACCAACAAAATTCTAGATTTGAAAACTAAAAATAAGTAGATTACTAAGGTTTGGTCACTGAAATTGGCATTAAACGTAACACACAGAAATTACATATGCTAATATCAGAAACTTCCAAGAATTTGTTTATCCATGAGCTTTCTATTTTTGGACCATGTGTTCTCTACTATTTTATTAGGACGACCCTTTTAGCTATGGTAATTTACTGCTGTATTCTTTCATGTTTAAGTCATTCTGGTGCCTCCAAATAAAATAATATGACCAACCCCTTGTATTTTATACCAAAACCAAATGAGATGTCAACCCAGCCATGCTTGTCCCTTCTCTAGAAAGGTAGGACTGCCCTATCCAATCCAACTTCTCAACTTAGATCATTTCAATTTAACAATCCATAATTATGCTTTCTTAATGTTGGCTGCATGGATCATTCCTTCCAATTAACTTTGTGATAAGTGAAGTACTTGCTCAATCCAAGGAAACTATGTGTATTTTTACATCATCTTAATTAGTGCATTACATATTGCTAAACAATGTCTTGTTGAGGGTGAAGCCAATTACAAGCTCATGGGATTAGCTTGTAGAATTATAGAAGTCTATTAAGAATTTCGAGAGTTAATAAAGTTGACCCCACAAGTATTTTGAAAGGAATAATATATATATAAGTGAGCATCTCAGTGTGAAAGAATGGCATCAGCACACAGAATCCATTGACAGCTGCATTAATGACTAGAAATAGGTTTTGCATATGCTGTCTGCCTCAGTTTGGGCATTAAGGGTTGCAGAAGGGCAAGGAACATGTACTCGGGTGTTTCTGCTACTCATTTGGATCATAGGCAGAACTAGGGCTAAACATACTTAAAATAACAGTAGGGTCAAATTTGAATGTTAGAAAGTGTAAGCTAATTTCATTAGATATTGATAACCCTTTTCTTCTGCAGTTTGGGTTCTTAAATGACATAACCTGATGCCATGGAATGCTATGGCCATATAATAGGGGACGGACCTCAAATTAATTTTCTTTTGTAATACTCATTGCAATTAAATTAAGAGAAGTGCATAGTATGTTAATCTTGTCCCTAGGGGATACCCAAAGGCTGAGGCTGCATTCCCCCTTTAAGGGGACTTGAATTCAAGTCCTATTGAGTTACCTATTAAAAAATTATAGGACATTAATTTGAGGATAGAAAGGTTTTTTCGGGCGTTCTATAGATTGATGAAAGCCAGAAATTGAAATTATACAGATTACTACAACATTGGCATTACTTAGCTCCTAGTTTTGGTGGGGTTACTTAGCTCCTAGTGTTGGTGGGGTGGGTCAGGAGCTCTAAGGATTAGTTTCACCTTTGGTGGGGATAACTCTAGCATTAAACAAAAAGGAATTTATAATAATTGTAGTAGTAAATCTAGTTTTTTATTCGATGTAATTGCAGCCAATAGCACTAGAGGCAGGTTCTTCAGAATAAGATCCATGGATCCCATAGCCAGTTGACCGACTCTGAAATGTGTTCAGGTTCTACCTCTCAAGTGCAAGAGGGCAGTCGTAGTTTTACTCGGTGAGAACCAAGGTCATCTCCACAGGGAGGGCTTTGTTAAAAGCTCTAGACTTGTTCACAAAATTTATTAATAAAACTCAGTTTTTGTTTTAGGTTCTAAATGAATTAAATATTACTTAAAGGAGTTCATTTTAATTTTAAAGTGCAAACAAACAATCTACTCTAAATTTTAAAGCAAATAAATCAACTCAAAAATTAAATTAAATAACAAACACGATATTAAAGAGGTTCTTAATCAAACTTTTAATTCTAGGTAGTTCACTACTTCACTATGAGATATTTGGGTTCAAATCTGAATTAGGGGTTTGTTCAAAAAATATCGAGAACGTTTTAATCAAAAATCAGTACCAGTGATTTCAACGAATTTGGTTAAAGACTTTTGTTTTCGAAAGTTTTTCAAATAAACGAAATTAGATTTGAATTTGAATCCTATTTCTAATTTGTCCAAAAATGGTTAACCAATTGTAATCGAAAACCCATACTAGTGATTTCAGCGAATGTGGTTAAAGGCTTTCGTTTCGAATGCTTTCGAAACAAATTAAAATAGGTTTAAAAAATAGTAGATCCCTACGCTTGAGTTTTCGCAAACCATGCGAAGGGTCTACGCGCATCCCATAGTGTGTCATGAACTATCCTTCCTTGATTCGTTGAATCAAGAACTAAAGTTTTTTACGCTAACATAACTTTAAACGAAACGAAAGCAATCAACAAACTCATATTTAATAGATCTAATGAATAAAACAGCGAAACAATATTATTAAAAGCAAAAACGAAAGTAAACGTACTTTGAAATCGAATCCAAAACGTAAGAATGAACAATCACTGTTGTACGAAGCCTCCGCAAACTCCAAAAGGTCTCTAAACCATTCTATGAACATTAAAAATCTCTAAAAACTATCTAAAACTCTAAAAAAAAAGTGAAAAACTAAAGTAGGGCTCTCTTTTTGGTTCGGCCGTGCAATAGGGTTTATAAAGGGGTTACAAGGAAACCCTAAAAGATGAGAATTAAACTCGCGCGCCTAGCATACTGTGGTCCAGACCATTTGCGTAGGGGTCCGGACCACAGAACTTTGATTCCCCAAATTCGGCTTCCTCTTGAAGTCGTCTCTTTGTTTTGACAGTTTTCTGTCCTCAACTTCCAATGCGATTTTGACCTCGAAGACGATTGATTCAGGCTTCGGCTAAAACACAAAAGTTGTAACCCTTTGAGTCTTCTTTCCAACCCAAAAAGAATCGGATCAATTTGAATTGTGAGTGAAAAGATATGGTCAAAATATTGACAGGGTGTCAAGCTGGAACTTCAGCTGCACACCACTTCAACCATCCTGAACTTCGGACCATTTTTTCTTCCTCGGTAGCCACTTTCATCACTGCTAATGTCAATTATTTCACCCTTTTCCCTGCAGTTAAGAAGATAAAAGTTATAAGTAATAAAATAATGATAAAACTCCAAAGTTAATTACTTAAATGTATCAATAAATGTCAAAATGTGGAGTTTGTAATTACACTTTTCAAGTGTAATCACCAGTTACGCAAGAATATAGTGTATTCCTAGTACTTATGAAATTAATGGTATTGGTCAAATTTTCATGTTCCCAGGGCTGTTTATTATTTAGTTGGCCAGTATACTTCTTGCTGGTTTGATTCATTTTAGATTTTCCTTTATTCTGAGGCTACTGTTGCATTTTATTTTGTTATTATTATTATTATTATTATTATTTTTGGATCACATAATAACATTAATAAGAAGTGAATCTCCTATAACAATAAGCCATAAGCTAGCATGAAGGGTTGGCACTAAATAAATGTTAGTGTGATTGACATTTTATTGTCACCCCTCTATACTATGTACCGTGGACTTTATAAATAAAGGCAGACATAGTGTGTCTTTTGTACCTATTGTTTGATCATTGTAACTGTTGAAATAGCTTGATATACATTATTGGGTACATTTCGTAACAAAGTTAAGTTTTTGGAACAATTAGTAACTTAACATGATATCAGAGCTTTGGTTCCAAGAGGTCCTGTGTTCAAATCTTATTGTTCCCCATTTATTGTTGTGCACTTTGTTTGCTTGTGTTGGTGCACCTTATTTGATTTGGTTTGCTTGTCTCTGCTTTATGTGCAAATTAGTGTTGTACGTGAGGGGGAGTGTTGAAATAGCTTAATATACATTGTTAGATCCATTTCTTAACAGCTTAAGTTTTTTTTGATAATTGGTAACTTAACAGTAATATATACAATCTTCCTTTTCCAGCCCAAATGAAACTAAAAGGCCACGAACCTTGAGCAAACTAAGTGACACTAGTGTATGGGAGAGGAGAAGGATTAAGGGGAAGGTTGCAGTTCAGAAAATGGTCGTTGACTTGATGGAATTGTATCTACATCGGCTAAAGCAAAGGAGGCCTCCTTACCCAAAGAGTCCTGCGATGGCTGAATTTGTAGCTCAATTTCCTTACGAGCCTACACCAGATCAAAAACAGGTAGGGTTTATATTCTTTTTGTTCATGCTTTGAAAACCATATTTCAATTAAATTGGGCTCTCTTCCTCCCCGTTAATAAGTGTCATTATCTAATTTGTCTTTTTACTTGGTTTTATCAGACATTTATGAGGTTATGGGTAATGAGATTTTTGTGCTTCTATTTAGAAAATTTCATGGAAATATTTATTAAATTCTTAAAGCTTTTTTGAGTTTATATGCATTATTTGATTCTCCTTCTGCCACTAAGAGCTTGGAACTGCTTGAACAGGCTTTTATTGATGTTGAAAAGGATTTGACTGAGAGAGAAACTCCAATGGATAGATTAATTTGTGGAGATGTAGGGTTTGGTAAAACTGAAGTTGCACTACGTGCAATCTTTTGTGTCGTCTTAGCAGGGAAGCAAGCTATGGTACTTGCACCAACAATTGTTTTAGCCAAGCAACATTTTGATGTTATTTCAGAGCGTTTTTCAAGCTATCCTAATATGAAGGTTGGACTTCTGAGCAGGTTTCAGGTTAGATGTTTCTGTGATACTTTACCTTCTATATTTGGATTGAACAATTGTTTGTTTAGGTTCTCTAGCATCAAATTAGGTGGTAGACATTGTTCAACCATTTGTTGCGAAGTTCTTCTGTATTAAAGAGGAGAAAGCAGTAAAGATTGATTTAAAAAGTTCACTTCAAACAGTGGAATGCTTTAAAATTTTATTGAGCAAAGGGCATTGAGAGTATAAAATAGTATTATAAATAACTAAGTTCTCCTTCTCCCAAATAACTTAAACTTTAGGTGAGATGATGGCTAAAATTAGTGGCGTGTCTTGTTAGAAGGGTGGTATCCACTTGACGACTTTTTAATATAATTCTTTGTCTACTTATTAAAATATATATATATATATATATGGTATTAGAACAGGCAAAGATCCTGAGTTTTCCTGAAAATTATATATATATATATGTGTGTGTGTGTGTTTTCCTGAAAATTTTAAAAGTTTTTTTTTAGCTTGGTGGGGACATCCACTGGGAAGGAGGAAGAAAA
This sequence comes from Vitellaria paradoxa, assembly GCA_019916065.1. Classification (NCBI taxonomy): domain Eukaryota; kingdom Viridiplantae; phylum Streptophyta; class Magnoliopsida; order Ericales; family Sapotaceae; genus Vitellaria; species Vitellaria paradoxa. The sequence goes on from CM034236.1 coordinate 57,751,142, forward strand.
AGATATGGAATTTGGCCCCCTTTTGTCTTTTTTGGATGATTTGGAAGGAGCGTGACAGGCGGATATTTGATAACATAGAGAGGACTGTTTTGCATGCCAAAAGTTTATTCCTTTCTTATTTGTACAGTTGGGTAGAAGAGGGGAAAGAGATAGACCTTTGTTCCTTTCTATATTTTATTGCTAGCATGCAGTGAGTAGGCGATAATTGTATTCTTGTAGCTTTCTATTAGCATCATTCTGATGCTTATAATAAATCTTACTTATCTTTTTCAAAAAAAAAAAAAAAAAGAGGCAAGGATCCTGAGTTCAAACCTTCGCTTGATAGTCAATTGTTGTATTTGTTTGGCCTTGTTAAAAAAAGGTTAGTCCAGTCACATGTGAGGGGCATGTTGAGATTATAAAATAATATTATAAATTACAAAGTGAGCACAGCTGTTGGCTCAAGTGGTAGAAGCCCTCCTCAAGTCTGCTCACCACCTGGGTTCAAAACCCGGGGTAATCCCCCCTTCCCCCGCTTAACTATCAAAAAAAATATATATATAAAATACAAAGTTGTCCTTCTTCTTAACAACGGGATGATAGGTAGCAATATGACAAGTCATATTTAAGTAGTGTTGTAATTACCTCATGCTGAACTTGTATACATTGTATTTGCACTGACAATGCAATGCATCTCATTTTACCAATCTACTGTGGAACAACAATGAAACAATACTGACTACTACCCTGGAAGCTTGCAGTGCGATTAACAAGCTCTCTTGCAACATGCAGACTAGAGCAGAGAAAGAGGACTATCTGCATATGATCAAACATGGGCATTTGGACATTATAGTTGGAACTCACTCGCTTCTTGGTAGTCGTGTTGTGTATAATAATCTAGGCCTCCTTGTGGTTGATGAGGAACAGGTTTGCTTCCTATATATATATTTGCATTTAATTTTCTCCCGTACCTACATTAGATACATGGATCCTCTAATTTTTTATAATATTTTAAAAAATAGTAGATTTAATTTCATATGAAGAAAATTTTCTACTTTTTCACATCAATAGAAGATAAAAATCTAATTTCTTTTATATAAATGTTATCTAATTTCAAGAATATTCTTACATAATAACCAAATCTTATATCATTATATTGTGCAATTTATATTATATATTTGAATATTTACTACTTGTTCATGTATCCATACCCAACTTTTCACATTCTAATGGAAAATACTGTTGGGCCAGAAAAATATACCAGGAAGTAAAACCAGAGTGATGTAACAATGGTAGAGTTGTAATAAGAATATACTTTTCTAGGTTTATTGTTTGCAAATGATAGGCCGTAAGTGTCCCACATCATTCTGGTTTTTTTCTTCTGGCAGATTTTTGTGGTTGTGCCCAATATTCTAAATTTAAAATTTTGAGAGGTCTAGTACGTAAACACATCTCGTATCCGAGAACATGGTTCCTAGCAATGATAGAAACACATAGTTAGATAAAAGTGAAGATTTGTGGATCTTGTGAGGTTACTTTTACAATCAACCATTTTTGTAATTGTCTTTTTTTTCCCCTTTTATATTCAGTTAAACTTATAGGGCACTGATGTTTACATGGAGAAAATCATTTCCTGGGGCTAGGTTCTTGAAAGGGCACTGTTGATGATGAATTGTAGGGCTGAACTACAACTCATAACTTCCTTTTCAACTTTACAGTTGTCAGACATTTTGATGAGTATACAATTTTGATAGCAAAACACTTTTGCCTCTGAGAAGAAACATTTCCTTGTCTTCAAAAATTCTTTGATTCCTCTCTTTCCACACGACCCACAACAAACAAAATAAACTGTTGTGCCATGCTCTTCTGCCTTTCTTCCTTGGTCTTGAACCCCACCAAACTTAAAACAAACTTTTGATTACTTTAGGGAACACCCATTGAAAAATCTACATAGCACTAGATCCTATAACTCTTTAGTTGGCTACCTTAATCTTTTTCCTTTGTTCATTTTTCTCAAGGGTTATGCTTTTTGTTAGGTTATCTGATATTAGATCATTCTTTACAATTTTAGTCGTGTAATTTTAGGTCTAGCCTTTGCCTTTTTTGCACCTACTTGGATTTAATCACTATTCCTTATTGGTACATTTTTAGGTTTACATTGGACATAACTGTTAGGGATATAAGATATTGTAAATCTAGAAAATTGTTCTCTTGATTATTTTCCTTTCCTTCTTAGTATAGGGTTATGATATTCTACTGTCTTTTTCTAACTTGTGTAGGTATTTTACAAGTATAAATTATACATAGAGACAACCCCAAGGCTGCAAGCCTTTAATTTAAACCTTGTTTTGTGACTTGATATAAAGTAGAGATCCTAAACACACTCTGCTTTCTTTGGGTTCTTGTGTCTATATCAATAAATGCTAGCAACATAGTCCTTGTGTTTGTATCAAGGATTCTAGTTATCTCTGCTATCAATCCCCTCGTTTCTTTTCATATATATCAAGCAAAGTCTTCTCATATAGCCATCATCATTGTCTAACAGTCATTGTTGTCATCATAGTAACTCAGAAACTCTTCAGCCACCGCTGTGAAGCTTTGTGGGATACACATTTGGTGATTCCGTAGTCAACTCAATCTCACCATACCTCTCACCTACTGTCGACAAGCCACGTTGACCAAAGAATATCACTAGCGAATGAGTCACGTGCTCCTATGCACGACCTTGGCCTAGGCAAGTACTATTTACTTGTAGGACTTCCGACTGCTTATGTAGCCAGATTTCATCATCAGCTGACCATCATTGTAATTGTCTGCCTCCTGCGATCTCTTTGATGTCATTTTCAGCACCTTTCAAGCTCTGGCAACACTCCAGGACACTCTAACATCTTATTTCAGCCAGTCTGATCTCCATTGACGTTCAATTCAAGTATCATTTCAAGTGCTCTTCCCATGGAATCCTAAATAATTGGTTCCACCATTTGCCTTAACCACTTGACTACTTGAAAGTTGAAGGGGAAGAATTATCTCCATTGGTCAAAGGCAGTCAAGATCACCTTAAACAGACTTGACATGTGCAAACATCCTAGTGAAACTACACCAGCATTAACCAAGAATACTTGTGATACTTGCATTCAAGATGATACGAGTATTGTAAGTCTTTTGTGGAACTTTAGGGAGGCTGAGGTTCCAGATATGTGCACCCATTTGGATAGCTAACAGGTGATTTGAGACAATATTTTTTGTTGTATTCTAGTGATCTCAGTCACATCTGTAATGTCTCTAATGATTTTTTCAAGTTTCAATAGTTTGGTAAAACTCTTACTTAATATTTTGCCGCTTGGAGGAGGATATATGAGGAATTGAGTTTTCTTTAACCACCATCACTCGATATCACAGAGATGTAGAAAGAAAGAGAACAAATGGTTGTGCTTGATATCACTGAGATGTACAAGGAATTGAATTCTCTTTAATCACTATCAGCCGATATCACAGAGATGTAGAAACAAAGAGAGCAAGTGGTTTTGATTCGGAGTTTGAATATGTTTTGATTCGAAGTTTCCCTTCTTTCACTTGCTGAGATAGATTCTTGAGCCCCTGATAAATTACTTGTCAAAGCTCTCCTTTAGTTGAGTCTAAGTCCACTCGTTCTACAATTACTGGTCAGACTAGAATTTCTGATGGGCATAGAACTTGAGATAATTGTGTAGGAGACTGCAACAATAAGGGCAAAGGGTCTTCCCCTATAACTATTGTCGAAAAGTTGGCCATGTTAGCAAAAAGTCTTGGAAACTGTATGGTAACACAACCCACATGGCACATGCTACTACTTTTGATACAACTGTTTATACAGACGTACCTACCTAGTTGCAGTGAGACTATTTTATCTTTACTAGTGACTATTTTTGGCAAGGAATATTCTAAGTTCCTTCAGTATTAGCTCATTAGGCATCCATTCCTACTGCTTCTCTTGTGCATCAAGATCGAGGTACCATTTTGGGTACCTTTTTGTTTGTCTATTTGCATGCCCTCTTGTACCTTGGATTTTTTATTCTGGTGCTTCAGACCTATTAGAATTGTCTAGAAGATTTTAGTTTAATTGTGTGATTTGTTTTCCTTTTAGCTATCCTTCCTTCTTTAATGTAATTTCTTATTATAAATGCAATGCAAGAGGAATGGAGAATTGATCCCTTCCAATCTCTTATTTCTTTCAACTAGTATCAGAGCACCGATCCAAGATTGAAATTAAAAAAAAAACCCAAACCTGTTCAGAGCTAAAACCCTAACCTCCACAGCTGTTCACTGTCACCACCACATTCTCTGGCCACCAGCATGGTCAGTAACTAACACAAAAGGCACTTTGTCGTCAACTGACGAGACTCACCAAACCCTACTCAGCAGTTGCTAATGTTGAACCCTACAATAGCAGTCGTCACCCATCGCCTACTCAACACTCGTCAGCGTTGAAGGCACTTCAGCAGCACTCATTGATCATCAGCTTCATCATTGCTAAACACTAGCTCATCGCCATCACTTTGTTGTTGCCAAACCTTAGCTGCTGCTCGTCAGTTGTCACTTCAATGTCAATCGCTCATTGAAGATTGACACTCTAGTGTGCTTGTTTGATGATTTCTCTCGTTGATTGAAGCTATTGTGATGAATCACAACCTTAACTTGGATGATTCAAATTTGGTTTGGACGGTTCTATCCTTGATTGATGATTTTTGTTGCTGATTAAGGCCTTATGTTCCTTTGGCAGCCTCTGTTCTTTGTTTATTGTGACACCAAGAAGATTCTTGGTGTTGATATCTCACTGTTGACTATTATGGCCATACGATAGTGCTCTCTTTGATTTGCTGATTGGTGCTTGCTTCCAAGATTCTTTATTTGTGACTTGTTTTTCTGCTAATAATACATCATGTCCAAGCCAGATATTTTGACATCTGAGGCCCCAATCATTCAGTCAGCATTTTTGTAGTCCATTGATGTTCCTTGCTCTATTACGCCAAAGAAATTGCATGGTACAAATTATTTGAGTCGGGCTCATGCAGTTAAGACTGTTCTTCGGGCTCTCATAGTGCTTTACGACCATCTTGGAAGATTGTTATGTCCTCTCTCAATCTGATTAGTGTCGCCTTTTTGTAAGAATGATTATGCAGTGCAGTGTCAGAAAACATAGGAACATGCATAGTGGTTTCAAAATCAGCAGTGAAAACTATAATGACTTTTTTGACATTTCTGTAGAAGGGAGACCAGAAGGAAAATGATGGGAAATGGGGTTTGAACACTCCAGATCTGCACCTTCTCGCTAATTTAGTTATTGATTCTGATGCTTGACTTGTGAAAGGGCATCTGACTTGCATTTGTGGCGCTTCTTTGCTTCACAGCGGTTTGGTGTCAAACAGAAGGAGAAGATTGCTTCATTTAAAACTTCAGTGGATGTTCTCACCCTTTCTGCCACACCTATACCAAGAACCCTTTATTTAGCATTGACTGGGTTTCGTGACGCTAGGTAATTCTGAATCGTTAACCATTTTATGATTTATGGCCTTGTGTTAATAGAGTATTTTCAGTTCAATTCTGTTATTTTCTGGAGTGACTGTGGGAATGATATTAAAAAAGGGCACTCCAGTGCACAAGGTTTCCAGGTGGGAATGATATTGATGATAGCAAATTTCTGTGAAAAATATTGTTGTATTTATAAAGATCAATTTATATGCTTATCAAAAAAAAAATAAAGATCAATTTACATTTATTTATTTATTTTGATAGGTCAATTTACATTTTTTAAGCTCACAAATTGTGCAAACTTAAACGCTGTGCTCTAATGACATCGAAATAGTATTGGAATCTACTATAAGAACAGTATGGTTGGTTGGAAACTAAGGATATGAAGACATAATGGTATATTGCTTGGAGTTTGTGTCACTTAGTTATTCTTTTGGATTTAATAGCAGCACCCTCTAGCTGGCTCATCATATTTTTGTCAATGTTGACTGATGAATCCATAATATCATGCCATTCACAGTTACCTATAAAAAACAACATATATTGTACCATTCACAAATATAGTGTGTATCCTTGGTTTGTTGTGATTATTATTATTATTATTACTTTTTTGGATGAATAAGAAAATTTATGCACCTAAAAGGCATTAAGAGAATGCCATCCTGATACACTAAATTTCTCCCAAAACTGAACTGACAAATTCTCAACAAAGTTCTTTGTTTTGATTATTATTGTTGTTGTTGTTGTTGTTGTTATTTTGATGAAAGAATATTATTTATTAGGAAGAGGAGGAGGTGGGGGACTCAAACCCACAACCTTTGGTCTGGGTGGGGTTGCTCTTTTCCCTTGGGTGAACCCCTCTCGTCTTCATTTGTTGTGATTATTGCTGTAGAGAAACTAATCTGATGAAAATACGGGAGTTACAAAAGTTCAACTGTATGAAATGGATCCTTTACTAATTTAGCTGTGCCGAAATGACATCTTATTGTCTCATCCTATTAGGAGATTCATATCAAGGACAAATTTGGGATACCAATGCATTTGCATCTTATTTGTTTTTTCTCAGTTTAATTTCAACTGCACCCCCTGAAAGAGTTCCTATAAGGACCCATCTTTCAGCATACAGTAAAGAAAAGGTAATGTCAGCAATCAGGTATGAGCTGGACCGTGGTGGCCAAGTTTTCTATGTTCTGCCTCGTATTAAAGGTAACATATTTACCAGTCATTTTCAATATAATTACAATAATGTCATTTTCTTTCCTCATGGGCAGTATGATACATTTGTATCATCTAACATGCATTTGTTTGGTTTGCTGTTATATGATAAAAAGTAAGATACGATAGAATGATAGATTCTAAGGGCATACATAACAGGTGCATAATGCACCATTTTCTGATGTAATATTTGATATTGCATTTTCTATATCTATGAAGGGGCTAGTGTGATAATTTGTCCTCTTCTTTTCATCTAAATATATTGTTTCATACACTAATTAGTATACAGTGTAACTCGGTTCTTTCATTACTGACTGAAATGAGATTTAACCAGCTCATCATCATTTTATGCTCAACTCAGAGTCCTTAACAACTTTGGTTGGTTTGATAAGGAGGCAGCTAAAGAATCAACTTGAAATGCTAAAGATGAAAATCTGTAATTGAGCATTTTGCATTTGTTTGCCCTCCCCAGACCCTATAATGTGGGAGGCTTGTGCATTAGATTGCCATTTTTAATTAAAACTTGATGTGCGTTTCACTACCATCTTCAGGACTTGAAGAGGTGATGGAATTTCTTGAACAGTCTTTTCCAAATGTTGAAATTGCTATTGCTCATGGAAAGGTGAAATTTATTTTCTTGATGTAACATGTTTTATAATTAAGTTTGCTTTTATATTTTTCAAATTGGGGCCTACAACAGAACTTCCATATTGTGAATAATTGACATAGTCCCTTAATTTTTGATCAAGGGTCATTAATTTGTTGATCCTCGATAGAAAATTAAGAAAACTTGATTTTGAAAGTTTCTGTTTTTATTTTCTTGGGAAAATAAAGCTATTTGTACTAATAATATTTGCTGTAGTTGTCTATTTGCTATTGCATGTTGATTGATTTAGTGTGCACAATGCATCCCCAGCATGGGTGTGACAGGTAGAAATATGTCTGGGAAACTTACAGGATAACTGTTTGTTCTAATGAGAAGCTTTATGTTCTTCTTATGTGGGATTTTAGATTTAGTGTAATATGATTTTGCATATGCATCCCTTCCTTATGTAGATATCCTACTTCAATTAGCTCTTTACATGTTAATATGACCGAGGATAGTTTCTTCTAGTCATCTTCCACAATTTCATTTTTATTATGACCTCTCTATCATATCAGCATAATAGGCAATTGATATTTTTGCATGAAACCACCTTTTAGTTAAAAATGAGTTTAATTTTTCAAACCCTTAGAAAGAAAAAAAGTCAAACTCTAAATGCTAGAAGTATTTTTGTATTGATAATAAGGGATTTTTATTTTATTCATTTCCTAGTTTGTGCGTGATTATGTAGGATTCCTTTCCCATATTGTACATGATTCCTTCTATTATAAATATAGGCCTAGATTCCCAGTTATCATGTCCAATTTTTCCTATGTCTTTGTACTTCAACTTGGTATCAGAGCACTCTCACTCTCTCTTTCTCTCTCTCTCTCTCTTCCAATTTAGGTTCTTGTGTCTGTAATCAAGAAACCATAGCCGTCTTAGTTCTTATGCTTGTATGAATCCTTAGCCCCGCTATCACCCAACCTTAGTTAATTCACATCCCATCGCTAGAAAACCCAGCCGACCACATCGGAAACCTTCTTGATCGCTGACAAGCCTCTCTCACTGCTCGATTTTTTTTTTTTTTTTTTTTCAGCATCGTTGTTTCCCACTGGTAACAACCCCACCACTAGTTGTCAGAGATAACAACTAACCACCTATAGAGGATAATTGTTGATGACCACTTTTAGCCAAACAAAAAATTACATGAATCTCCCATGCACCGTCAAAATTCAAGCTTGTGGGATCTACTCTAATTAGATCCCACCGATGTGTGACAATGCTTTAGAAACCCTATCAAACCACAGTTGCTCCTTTGCTCGCTGCTTGTGGTTTCTCCAAGTGTAAGAAATTGTGAGCAGTATAACCCGGTGAAGTACGAATCATATCCAGAGGGAGAAATATTGATTACGCTCTGACCTTTCTTAATACAAGTAATTTAAATAATCTAATGTAACTATTGTTTTTGTTGTTTATAGGAAAAGGTAACCACTACTTAACTCTAGTTTCATAGAGTGGAGAAGCCAAGACATAACTGTAGATTTTTCTGCATCTTATTGGCAATGTTTGGAATCAGAAACATTTGGTTCTTTAATCTTCCCAACCAGATAACATCTCTTTTGTTTACCCATCGATCACGCTGTTCGTTGAAGGTTACAATAAACCGGTGGGGTTCCAAGTTGCCAAAAAAAAAAAGAAGAAAAAAGGTGCCTATATCAGTTGTCAAGAGATTGGAAATTTTCGACAGGAGGAAGCAATTATGGAGGTTTGCTTGTAAGTGATCTAGTTTGTGGAGGCAAATTGTAGTTGCTAAATATGGCATCTCCCAGGAGCATTGGATGACCAAAGAAGTTAAAAAAGTCTGGAAAAGTGGAGCACCTCCAAAAGTTGCTTTTGCATGGTATTTGGTTCATTGTAGAACACTCATTGTTGATAATCTTACTAGAAGAAGGCGAACAATTGTTAATTGGTGTTGCCTATGCAAAAGGGATAGAGATTTCATTAATCATCTTTTTTATTCACTGTTCTTGGACTAAAGAATTTTGGGACTTGATCTTATCTTGTTTTAGTATGCACTGGGTGTTTATGAGGGAGGCCTAGTAAGCTTTGATGCATCGTGGGGTGCTAACTAAAAGGGTAAAAAGAAGGCGTGGTGTTTTATTCCATTTTGTCTAGCATGGTTAGTTTTGGAGGAGAGAAATAATAGTTGCTTTCGTGATCCCAAGTATTTATGCCTAGGTTGAAAAGCTTTTTGCTGAGAGGTTTATACATTTGGTTGTGTTAGGGCATCAAGCCAGGCTTAGCGAATTTTTTGTATTTCATTGAGCACATGTAGAGTAATTGATATACATGGGTGGCATCCTTGATGCTTTTCAATACAATTTTTTCACTTACCAAATAAAAAAAATTAATAGTATAAAAGTGTTGACTGCGACCAAGCAAGGTAATTACTTCTATTGCTTCACAATTGTGATTTTCAAGGTACGGCTACTATTATGGGTTCTTTTCACCACTACAGGAACTGTTAGAGATCTAACTATTCTCAGACATAGCAGACAAAGTCCAACACAATTACAAAGTGAAGCATCAACCTGGCAATGTAGTAAGCAATCACCCACATATCATAACAAACTCAAATACAAGCCAAAAATGAAGGAGGCAGACCTTAGGAGATTTTAACATAAAAACAACACCAAACCAATCAATGCATCAATACCTTGCAACAGAAAATGTACCCTCACGGCAGTCAAATTGAATAAAAAGACGCCCACCTAATTAGCGTTTACTAAACAAACTACCTGAGCTAGGCATGACTGAAGTTATTCTTTACAAGGCATTTACAAATGGAACATATCTCCATGCTTGTTGGACTTTCAATTCTGAACATTTTTTTTTTTTTAATTAACCATCAAATACCTGGGTCAAAACAAATGACGTTGGATCAAGATGAAAATTTATCCATAGGTAGAGCAAAGGGAGACCAGATAGTGCAGCTTGATTGGAATAATGTATAGATTGGAATAACGTATACAATGGTGATGAAAGTACAACTTTTCTTGATTCTGGGCTTCGTTTAATCTTTGATTATTTGATCGTATTGCCACACATCATTATCTTTATGAGAGTATGTCTATGTAATACGCACCAAGTATTATCATTGTCCATCAACGTAGAGACTACTAACGTAACAAGTGCATTTTCTAAACACCATTTTGTATGTGGGAGACCATCTACCTTCATATTCTTTTTTTTTGAAAAAGATAAGTATTTATTATTTCAAAAAGCATAAATGAGCATCCGGATGATGCTTACAATAAACTATACAACACTGCCCAAACTAGTGATTAGCACAAATCATCAAGAAAATTCAAAAAGAAGCATAAATCAAGGTCCCATCCCTCTCTCACCCAGCCATACAAACAACTTAGAAATAAACTCTTAATCCTCAAAGTAGTCTTCGTATCATCTTCAAATATCCTCCTGTTGCGCTCTTTTCAAATTATTCAAAAAAGACAGAATGGAGCCAAGTTCCAAGTGTGTTTCTTCCTCTTGGCCAAAGATTGACCCCACCAAAGCAAAAGAAAACTCCTAAGATCTTTCGAGAAACACAAATGAACACCAAAACAATTCAGTAACAAACCCCATAACTCAGTCGACCAAGAGCAGTGAATCAGTAGATTAGCAATAGATTCCTCTTGCTTTAGACACAGTGGGCATTGATTAGCTAGCCGATAGCCACGTTGCTGTAAATTGTCCATCGTCAAGATCTTACCTTTAGCTGCACACTAAGTGAAAAATATAACTCTAGTGGGGATTGCAGCTTTCCATATCTTCAGCCATGGAAAATTTTCTGCATTGTAACCTTGCAAAAAGGAGTAGAAAGATTTCACAGAAAGGACCTTGCTCATTGAATGCTTCCAAATCATGACATCTGAAGACTTGGTCAAATTAACAAAACATGGTAATTCCCTTAATAACATTAAGCTATCAAACTCCCAGTCATTCACATTCCTGCGAAGCAGCATAGACCAGCTGCTTTGATTGCCAATATCATTGCAGTAATCAAAGACACAAGCTTCTTTGTTAGCTGCAGTTGTATAGATTCCAGGGAAGACATCTGAAAGACAGCCAATACCTAACCAATCTTGCTTCCAAAATAAAATTATCTCTCTTTTCCCAGCTTGCCAAGAGATACAACGGCTAAAAGTCTACTAGATTTTTCTTATCCCTCTCAATAAACCATGACCATAAGGAGTCGACACAGAAGTAGAGGACCACCCTCCAAACTCTTCTCCATATTTGATAGCAATCAGCCTCTTCCAAAGTCTGTTATCCTCTTGAGCATATCTCCAAAGCCATTTCCCTAATAAAGTATCATTGTTTAGTTTCAATGGTCTAAATCCCACTCCTCCAGCCTCTACAAGTTTACAAATAGCCTTCCAGTTCACAAGACTATGCTTGTATACCTCCTCACTTCTTCTCCAAAGGAAATCTTTTTGCATCCTCTCCAACTCCTTAATTACCGAGACTGGGGCAGTGAATAGAGAAAAGAAATATGTTGGTAGGCTAGCTAAAACACTCTTAATCAATGTAATCCTAGCCCCAGTCGATGAGTATTTAAGCTTCCACCCTGCCAATCTACTCCTACATTTCTCCAAAACAGGATCCCAAACTTGTTTTGAATTATAATGAGCTCCCAACGGCAAACCAAGGTAAGTGGTAGGAAAAGAACCAATCTTGCAACCCAATAAATTTGCCAAAGCACCCAAATTATCCATTGCACCGACTGCCATGATCTCAGACTTCTGAAGGTTAACTTTTAAACCAATGACCACCTCAAACCCCAATAATGTGCAGCGTAAATGTCCCAACTGCATCAAGTCTGCTCTACAAAATATAATTGCATCATCTGCAAATAGCAAATGAGATATGCTGAGTGGATATCTATTAGTGCCGACAGTAAAGCCTTCAATAAAACCAGCTACTTCAACTTGCTGTAACATCTTACTAAGAACTTCCATGACTAAGATAAAAAAGAAAGGAGAAAGCGGATCTTCTTGCCTTAATCCTTTGGGCCTTAACCCTCTGGAAGAAGCAAAAAAACCTTCAGGGGTACCATTGACCAAGATTGAGAATCTAGCAGTTGAAACGCACCATTCAATCCATTGACACCATTTGCTGCCAAAGCCCATTCTTCCTAACAAGTAGATCAAAAAGTTCCAATTGACATGGTCAAAAACTTTCTCTAAGTCCAATTTACAAACAGTACCTGATTCCTTACTCTTAGTCTTAGAGTCTAGAACCTCGTTAGCTACTAGAACAGCGTCCAAAATCTGCCTTCCTCCCACAAAAGCATTCTGTGAAGATGAGATCAGAGGATCCAAGATTTTCTTTAATCTGTTAGCAAGAACCTTGGAGAGGAGTTTATAAACAACCCCAACCAAACTTGTAGGCCTAAAATCTTTAATATCCACAGCACTAGATTTCTTAGGGACAAGAGCAATGAATGTTGAATTCATACTTCTAACAAACCTGCAGCTTTGATGGAACTCAGTGAATAACTGCAACAGATCATTCTTAAAAACACTCCAGCATGTTTGGAAAAAAGTAATAGTCCATCCATCAGGTCCAGGGGCTTTTTCACCGTTGAGATCTTTGAGGGCCTGGAAAATTTCCTGCTCAGTAAAAGGCTTTTCCAGGTTCTCAACTTCTGTGGAACTGAGCTGGGAGAATTCAAGTTCATCAACCTTTGGTCTCCAGCCAGCCTCTTCTTCAAAAAGCTGCTGATAAAAGTGCAGAATGCCTTGCCTTATCTCTCTCGAGTCTTCAGTAATTGTGCCATTAAAACTTACTCTTTCAATCCAGTTCCTTCTCTTATTTGCTGAAGCCATCTTGTGGAAATACTTAGTGTTTCTGTCACCTTCTTTAATCTATTTAATTTTAGACTTTTGTCTCCAACTAATTTCCTCCATTCTAAGAATTTTTTTCAACTCCAAAGTCTTGCTTTCTCTGCTGCTTTTGTCCAAATCAGTAAGCCTACCCTCATCATCCAGTAAGTCCAGTAGATGAATGTCTTTTTCAAGTTGAGCTTTCTGATGAGTGATACTTCCAAAGACCTCGGCATTCCATTTTTTTAAGTCAGCTTTAAGGCAAGTCAGCTTTTGCATCAACCTGTAACTGGCTAAGCCATTGAAATTGTAGCTTTGCCACCAAGTGGCTATCATGTCCTTGAACCCTTCAACTTACATCCACATGTTTTCAAACTTAAAAGGTTTTGGCCCTCCTTATAGCTCTCCCCCATCAAGTAAAATAGGAAAATGATCTGAGATGAATCTATACATTTTTCTGGGAAACTTTAGGAAATAAATCCTCCTAATCATTAGATACCAGAAATCTGTCAATCCTAGATTTACTAGTGCTACTGCTCCAAGTATATTTGCAACCTCCCAAAGGCAAGTCAATACAACCCAAGTCATTTATGAATTCAGAAAACATCTTCATATGCTTAGTTCTCCTTTTGCAATTCCATTTATCTTAAGTGCTCTTAACTAAGTTGAAGTCTCCCCCCATACACCAAGAAACCCCCCAACGAAACACAATAGCACCTACCTCCTCCAAAAAATCAGCTTTTGAGTTGTTATCGATGGGTCCATAAACCCTTGTGAAAGACCAAGTGATTTCCTCCTCCATCTGCTAAAACAAACATGATAAAGAATAAGATCTAGCCTCTGAATCCAGCAACGACAGTTTCCTATTATCCCACATCACCAAAATACCACTTGATGCTCCAATAGAGTCAAGAGCAGCCCATTTTACCCAACTACCACCCCACAGTGATCTAACTATAGAGTCATCAATAAAACTTAGCCTTGTTTCCTGCAAACAGACCACATCCGAATGCCACTTTTTTAGAGAAGCTTTAATTAACATCCTTTTCTCCGACCCACAGCAGAACTCAGAATTTTTGGCCTCATTAAAAACACAGTGGTAATGGTTTCCTACTCCTTCCTTCACCAAGAGCTGCCAATTGAGAATCTTGCTGGGTCCCTTTCCCGTAAGAAATTAACCATTGCAGATTCTTAAGTTCTCTGACACCTTTGCTGCTTTCTCTGTGCTTTTTCTTTTCACCACTTTGCTGATTCCTTCTTTTCTCTTCAATAAATTGAAGCAAATCCATAAGTTTCTCTTCCATATCCTCGCTGGAAATTCCCAAAATTTTCTTAAAAGACTTCATTCTTTTTATAACCTAGGCTGAAATTTTTTGCAGGTCTTATCCACAATCACCCAGCAATAGTACTTCTGTTGGGAAATAGAGATAGAAGTAGAATTACTGAGATTTTCAAGTGAGAGAGTGCTGCTGCACTTCTTGAAGAGAAGAATTAGATTTCCCTTGTATTTTGAAAGTTGCTAGACACAGCTTTATATAGAAGCTGTATATAGGAAATTACATAGAGAATTTAACATTCTAGGAACTTAGCAAAACATTAAATAAGCCTAGAAAAACAGCAGAGAATTAAATGGATGACAACCGACTCCTTGGAATTAAACAATGACTTTTGACTCACGGTTTTCCTCACAACTTCAGTATTCCATTCTTCAATACTGCAGGAAGCTAGGGGAGTACAGTTTAGAGGCAAAGACATGTCCTCTGAACTTGATACAACATCAAGCTGAATTCCTTCCCCAAAAAAAGAGTCTTCTCTAAACCAATCAGCAATAGGTGTTGGGCCGATAGGGACTAAGGGTAAAGATGAGCTTTCTTCAGTTTTTGATTTTATACTCAGCCTCCTGGAACAATATTTCTTCGCAAAGAATCGTTCCCTGTCAGGACTAACCTCAGCCAACTGAGAGGGAATATGCATTTGCCTTAATGGTTGTCCACAAGAAGCATTAACTGTTGTCAGCTGGGAAAGGACATCTTTAAATTTAGTCGTACTATCATTAAGAGAATGCAGAAATTCCTGATCCTTCAAATTTCCAAGGATTTCAAATTTGTTCAATAATGGGCTGCCAACCTGGTTCGTTGAATTGTGAAAGTCCCTCTTTGTTTCCTTTAATGTTCTATCTACCTGGATCTATTTAACATTCCTAGCCTCTTTGGGCAGTCTTTTGGGTTTCTAAACCTTGGCCTTCTTAATTACTTGGTCTTTCCGATTACCAAGAGTGAGATCATTCATTGAATCAGCCACTGTCCCACGCACCTCCTTCAGCTTCCCCCCTACTGGCCGAAAAACTCCATTGATGGAGGATGCTTCTACCCAGTCTACCCATGGTTTTCTCTCTACCCAAACTAGATAATTATATTTAGATTGACCAACTACAATAGGGACTGACGCCGGGACTGATCTTCCATCACTTTTAACTTTTATTCTAATCCATTTAAAATTAGATGAACTTTTCCAACTTTCTTCAATATCTTGAAAACCTCCACGATAATTTCCTATGCTCTGAAACACATTGATATTCCAAAGATAGATTGGTATGCCTATTACCTTAATACAAACAGAGCTTTGGTTCCATCCTCTTCTGGAGCAGTAAATCCAGCTATGCCAAGTATCTAAGAATAGATAGTTTTCATCTATGAAATGATCTTTCTGTAGAATTTGAGAAGCTAAGGTAGCATTTGGTTTACTTTTCTGTTTTCTATTTTTTGTTTTCGTTTTATGTGTTAAAAACTCAAAACGAAGAAGCAAAAAATACTATGTTTTCCTTGTTTTGAGATTTTCTTTGTTTTTTGTTAAAAACTCTCAAAACGACTTTTTGTTATTTTTCATTTCATGTATAAACTCATTTTCAGTTTTCGAAAACAAAATTTGAAAACACAAGTAACCAAATGAATTTTGAGCTGTTTTCCTTATTTTCAAAGGTACAAAATGAAAAATGAGCTCAAAATAGAAAATAGAAAACAAAAATAAAAAATAAAAAATAGAAAAATAAACCAAATGAACCCTAACTCTTCCTATTATACCTAGTCAAGTAACATGCAATAATAACCAAACTACATGAGCATGACCAGATTAAATAGTTGGTGCTATCCAATTTAATCAGACTAATTTTTTAAGACAAGCTATCTCCAAGAATCCCTACACGGTTCAACCTATTCTCAAACAAAAATAGCATACCGGAAGTCCCAAGAGACAAACTGAGCAGAACCTAACCAAATATCACAAGGCCATAAATAAATGCATCACAAAATAGACCAAGACACTCTAGAATCGACTGAAAGTCCACAACCATAAATCTAAGAATTAATTCACCGGCCAAATCCTTTAAATTCAATAAAAAACCATCTAATTTAAAATTTTGGATAATGGATGATACTTCACCTAGCATAGTCTGCACCCATAGAAGTAGTTTCGACTGACAACTTTGAAGTTTGCTTTGGCAATAATTTCGAAGTTTAACCCATTCATTCTGAAAAATAGAAAAAAATGAAAAAGGTATTGTTGGAATATCCCACATTGATAAAATCAATATATATTACGTCGCTAAAATCAAGCATGCCAAACCAATATAATATCCTAAATAGCTTTTCCACTTCTTTCCATTTGGTTTTAAGTTGGATGTTTTAACATGGTATCGGAGCTTGGCTGGGTTGTAAGGACTCATCCTCTCTTTCATTTCTAATATAAGAGCTGGGCTTGGGAGGATTCGTCCCTTTTTTACTTTTGAATTTCTCGATTTTGCATTTATCGTACTAAGTGCACCAATTTGGCTCTCCACATACAAGCAGAGGTTACATGTGAAGGGGCTATTGAAATATATTCCACATTGATAAGTATAAGATTCTAATGGGTCTCTCCACTTTTTACCCATTGGTTTTGAGTTGGATGCTTTAACCCGTATCCAACAAACTCACAAAAACATGAGGGAAAAAAAATAGAAGAAACTGTAATATTGGCGACTCATGACGTAAAATTTCAGATTTTTTATTTTATTTTATTTTATTTTTATTATTTTTTAAGACTAACAGGTCAACCTCTCTACAGATCAAGTTCTAATGATATTTTAATTTCCAAAAATAAAGATGAAAAGGAAGAGAAAGGTGAAGAGAGGTTGAGTGGCACAATGACACTAGCAAGAGAGAACCAAAAATAGGGGTTATCTCTCTTTGTGTCCTGTATTTATATCAATGAGTAGTAAGTACAAAATGCACCATAATATAGTTTCACAGAACACGTAAATCAAAGTGAGACAATCCCTTGAACTCTTTCTTGTTCTGCCTCAACACTCTTACCTTTTTATCCTTTTCTTTTGTTCTACTTTTATTCTATTTTGGTAAACCCATGAAGACCATCAGAACAGTGTTAGGCCATGCGCCATTCAGGTTGCACATGGCCTGGTGCCCGCATGGCCTGGTGCCCCATCTGAATATTTTCCTATGGTAAAAACTTGTTGTGACTCAAGATCCTACAATTTTAGAACTTTAGCATGCATTTTTAAATGCATTATAAGCTGGATGATGGCATTTTCTGCAGTGCAATACACAATGAAGAGGTAGCTTATTGAATTCCCATCTTTAGTGTCTTGATCATTGTCATCTAAATCCTTTGCCAATTATGGCTCGGTGACTTTGAAGAACTTTCGTATTATTTTATTAACAATATAGCAGATACCATTGCCTGAATCTGTTACTTTCGTTCAACTATATTAGTTGTAGCACATGTTGCATATTATTTGAGCAACATTCTCGTGATTTCTTGTGTATATTCATGCACAAGAAAACATTTTTTATTGTGTTCCTGTACCGGCATGTTTAAGATGCAGGAGTAAATCATGATTATGTATGTATATTTGTGCCGAGGGTTCGAATCTCTCTCTTTCCATCTCCCTTGATGACTTGATATTGGTTTACCTTCCAAATTTCACAAATCCCTTTTGGGTTCCCTCACTTGGAGTCCCTAGGGAAGAGGACCAATTTGGCCCTTGCTATTTATATGAATGAATAAAAAATCGCAGTTAAGTACTATTTTGACTTATTAATTTGTCCTTGTGGCAGCAATACTCAAAGCAGCTTGAGGAAACTATGGAAAAATTTGCAAGAGGAGAAATCAAGATTCTCATATGCACAAATATAGTAGAAAGTGGGCTTGACATCCAAAATGCAAATACCATCATAGTTCAGGATGTTCAACAATTCGGCCTTGCACAGTTGTATCAGGTTCTTACCTTTTCGTTCATCTCTTGCCCAATTTCTCATTAGAGTTCTTGTAAGATTCATAGAATTTGAAAAGCAGTGTTAAAATCTTAACTTGAGTTATTCAACACAGACTTTTTTCTTCTCATTTATTATTGTGGGCATCTACTCATACATGCAACATCTTCAATTGAATCTTTTCTTTACCTTTGACTCTTCTTCTTGTTCTTCTTTTTCTTCTTATTTTTTATTTTATTATTATTATTATTTTTGGGGCTTTGTGCACTATGTGACCTTTCTATATATATATATATATATTTTGTTGTGCGTGCATGCGTGCGCGCTCATGTGTGTGTGTGAGAGAGAGAGAAAGAGAGAGAGAGAGAGAGAGAGAGAGATTTTTACTTCACTGGCTAATTTTATATTAATATATGCAGAATTAGGACACTTTTTAGATTTTTTTACCAAAACAAGTGGAAAGTCATTTTCTGTACAATTAAATGAAAGACAAAATGCCTTTTACCTAAAATTTTGCTTGAAAGCATTTATGTGGGACGTTTTAGGTAATCACCCACTCTGGACTTCTATTTTGTCAGTCACTTTTGGCTGTTTTATCCTAAAATATTTTTCCAGACTCCAATTCTACCTATGTTACTTTTGCCTAATTAATTTTTTATCCAAAAATATTTTTTAAAAGATAAAAAAATTATTATCTATCGATATAATATATATTTTAGTTTAAAAATAAAGATGTACAAAAAAATCTAGAGTCTTATTCTACCTGTCACTTTTATCTAATTACTTCATTTATCCAAAAAAAGTTTTTTAAAAGATAAAAAACAAAAATAGGTATTATTTTTCTTTAATTAGTTTTTTATCCAATTTTTTTAAAGAAAAAATCAAAAATACATATTAGCAATTTCGCTAATTTAGTAAAAATGTTAGGAAGTTAAAAGTGTTATTAATTGATTTTTTATATTTGCTAGAAAATATTGTAAATATAGATACAAAATTAGTTTATTATCTTTCCTAGCATAGGAAATTAGATTAGGTTATGATTCTATCTCCATACTTGTACATGATATGTGAATATAATCCATGCGCTTAGACCCAAAGAAAATCAAGCAATTTCATGCATTTTCTGAATTTTAGATTATTTAATAATTTACTAAATAAAAGCAATAGTACGAACAATGTCATAAAAAATATTGGGTATTGATTTGTGTTAAAAAGGTGTAAATGTGATAAAAAAAATTTAATAACAAATAGTCTTAATCTAAAAAGAAAAAAGCCAACTATATGTAGTTCCAACAAATTCAGGTATTCCTAATCAGGCCTAACATTGAATTAATACAATTGAAGAAAATTTAAAATCAATTAAAGCCTGCTCAAACTCGTATTTTTGTTAAGAGATTACAAATGTTAATACGTTAATACCAAACCAAACCAAGCCAAGCCTTTTCCCACTAAGTGGGGTTAATACGTTAATATTAAAGAAAAATAATAAGTATTTTTTTTATCTTTAAAAAAATTGGAGTTTCTTATAAACGTTCAAAAGTGTCCAGTATATATTGATATAAAATTGCCCAGTGAAGTAAAAATCTCGAGAGAATTTATCTCTTTTCAGATTTTTAAATATTTACAATTACTCAATAGGTTTTCATGGTTTTGCATCCAAAAAACAGGAATCAGTACCAGCAATCGTATTTGGCATCTTTGTGATGTGTTCCCTTGTTTGGACTAGATCCTTGAGCACAACAGCCCTGACTCATTATACATAACATACCGTTTGATTAGGCATTCCCACTTGTTGCTTTTGGAGATTTATCATGTACAGTCTCTCTCTCTCTCTCTCTCTCTCTCTCTCTCTCTACACACACACACACACACACACACACACACACATATAATGTAGAGAAATTGGAGGAAAAAAGAATTGGCAGAGTGGCAATAATCTAGCAAACCAAATATAAAGCTGAAACTACTTTAACAACCCAAAAATGATGATAAACTTCAATCAGACTTCTTCCCTTGATAAAATAGCAAATATAAACGGATAAAAACCTATGCTACTATTCTTCTTATTTCTAATAATCAACTATAAATGTTAATAGTTTTTGTTAAAATTCTTTCCTAGTTTGTATAGGATTGATAATTTTCTTCTTTTTCTATTACTGTTTTGTATTGGATTCCTACTAATATAAATAAAAAAAAAATACAAAATCCTATTTGAGTGCCAAGCAATTCACTTAATTCTAGTCTCTTTGACATAGTATCAAGGTGGAGATCCGTCAAATCTATAGCCGCCAATAACATAACCAGTCAAAATAATCTCAATTATTATTCCAATCACTAGACCAGTCCTACAATTCCCTGTGAGAGTAAGCCATTGACAATACTCCTAGTCCCTTTGTGATGGGCACACTAGCGAAGCAGCACTTTCAGCACTATTTAGAATTACTCTATTGTATTCCTACTTAGTTTGGGATAACTATAATTAAACTTTTAATTGGTTTAGATTTACTTTTATTTCCTAATTGGTTTAGGTTTGCTTTATTTCCTAATTGGTTTAGGTTTGCTTTATTGCAATCCTAAGTTGCTGTAAACGAAAGGAGATTATCATTATCATTATTAATTTTTCTTCTCAAAAAGAGAGTTATTTTTTCGTCTTGTTGAACGATATCAACATTTTTGTGTCTTCGTGAACAAAATCATGACCCATCAATGATTTGTGCTACGTTACTTTGCCAATCACCAGTGGGTCCTCTCCCCCCTTCTTTTTTTTTTTTCAGTTATTTGTGATTGAAATCCACTGCGGGTGCAACTATCATCCTTAGTCGTCATATAAGCTCACACCAAAAGTATAAAGTGTGACCCAATCTCAGTCCGGTTGTTTTTCCGACAAAGCAACATCACCAAGAGGAGTGCAGTCACTGGCAGCCTAGGTCCTGAAGCCTCCTTGCCAGAAACTTCCCCATGTGCTTCCACCTACGGATCTGTTGTCTTCGCGTGAGTTTGCTGATCATCTCTGTCTTCTTTCCAGCACGCTCGCTTAGTTCTTTGATTGTAGACTCCTTCAAAATCTCTGTGTGATCTTTCCAAGTCCAGGTCCTAGTTTCTCTGATTTTGTACAAGTTCTATTCTAGTTTAGTTGCAGATAATTCTATGACATGTTTTTATACTCTTTTTCCTACTTCTTGGATTGTAGACTTTGGTGCTTTGGATTTTATATTCAGTCATCCACACTATTTTTTGGTATTCAATATTATACTTCTCTTCCAATCATTACACTAGCTAATGGATTGACTGCATTAGTTGTATGTTCCTTTCTTCCCTTTTAATTTGATGTCTATTAGTAAGTTAATTAAAAACGTTAATTGCTCTATAACATTCTTTCTTCATTCTGTCATTATTCAAAATATAAAGACAAGAGAGAAGATTGGATGAGGGCATGAAACCAAAGGATCTGTCACAATTTTGAGATTAATTGAGCTCAAATCACACACCCAACTGGGTTCATGTGTATCCTTTTATAGATGTACAAGGTGGCTACATGATTGACCTTTCACTTTTCCTATGACCAGATGCATTTCCTACATTTAATTCACTTCATGACTAGATACATTTCCTTCATTTAATTCACTTAACACACTTACCACTACTACATTTAATTCACCTACCACATACATTAACATAAATAATTAATCTATTTACATCTTATCTACACCTCAACACTCCCCCTCAAGCTTAGGAATAAATGTCTTCCATTCCCAGCTTGGATACTAGATCATGGAAATTCGAACTGTTCAGCTCCTTTGTTAAAACATCAGCTAACTGACGTCCTGATGGAACATAGGACATACACACTAATCCTTCCTCCAATTTTTCTTTGATGAAATATCTATCAATTTCAATATGCTTTGTCCTATCGTGTTGTATAGGATTATGAGCAATATTGATGGCTGACTTGTTGTCACAATAGAGCTTCATAGGACCTACCCATTTGACTCTCAAATCATCTAGAATAATTTTTAACCGGAGTAGTTCACATAATCCTTGAGCAATAGCCCTGAATTCTGCAGAGGACCTTGCCACCACATTTTGCTTCTTGCTTTTCCACGTTATCAGATTACCTCCAAGAAAAGTACAATACTCTGTAGTTGATCTTCTATCCACTAGGGACCTTGCATAGTCAGCATCAGTGTAAGCTTCTAGAGTAAGAGCATTGTTTCTCTTGAACAAAATTCCTTTTCCTGGATTGCCTTTCAAGTAATGCAGCACCCTATAAGCAGCTTGAAGATGAGGTTCTCTTGGATCATGCATGAATTGACTAATCACACTCACAGAGTATGCTATGTCTGGTAGAGTATGAGCAAGGTATATGGGTCTACCAACCAACCTCTGATCCATCCTTTTATCAACAACGGGTTCATCCTTAGCTTCTCCCAACTTATGGTTTGGATCCATTAGAGTAGAGACTGGCTTACACCCAATCTTCTCTGTTTCTGCTAACAAATCCATCACGTATTTTTGTTGAGATATAAAGATCCCTTTTGTGGAGTATGCTACCTCAATACCGAGGAAGTACTTTAGTTTCTCCAGTTCCTTTATCTCAAATTGTTTTGCCAATCTCTGCTTCAATTCATGCTTCTCTCTCTCATCATTTCCAGTGACAATGATGTCATCTACATAGACTATAAGAGCAGTCACTCCCCTTGTAGCCGAATACTTAATGAAGAGAGTGTGGTCACCTTGGCTTTGTTTATACCCAGACTCCTTCATGACTTTCGCAAATCTCCCAAACCAAGCCCTAGGAGATTGTTTTAACCCATAAAGTGCTTTTCTCAGCTTGTACACCTTATTACCTGTGTCCCCCTCAAATCCTGGTGGAATGTTCATGTAGATTTTTTTTTCCAGGTCGCCATGGAGAAATGCATTCTTAACGTCATACTATAGGAGTTGCCAATTGAAGTGAGCAGCCAATGATAACAGAATTCTCACAGTATTCATTTTTGCAACTGGAGCAAAAGTTTCTAGATAATCAACTCCATAAGTCTGAGTGTACCCTTTGGCCACCAATCTTGCTTTATATCTCTCAAGAGAGCCATCAGCCTTGTATTTTAGTGTGAAAATCCACTTACAATCAACAATGTTTTTTCCTTTCGGTTTATCAACAATCTCCCATGTTTTATTCTTCTCTAATGCATTCATCTCCTCTCTCATAGCATCCCTCCATTCCCTTTTTGACAATACCTCAGAAACAGTGTTCGGGATAGCAATGGTGTTCAAACTTACAATGAACTGTTTGTGCGTTGATGACAGGCGGTTAAGAGACACATAGTGGGATAGTGGATATAGTGGTCGTTTGGTGCATTCTCGGGTACCTTTTCTAACTGCAATGGGAAGGTCTAGGTTGTCTGTTGGGTCAGATCTTACCATGATCTCATTCCTAGGGCTTGAGTTGGATTCTTAGACCTGTGCAAGTTCTGGAACGGCCTTTTTCCTTGAATACACTTGGGAGAATCTTGAAAATTTGTGCGTGACACTAGCTGGGATAGGAGAAGACACGAGTTCAGTGGCAGAATTGGGTGACTCAGATGTGATTGTCTTAGTGGCCTTAGGTTCAACAACTTGTGTTGGAACATGAGGAAGGTTAAGGGTTTTAAGTGGTTCAAATGACTCCCAAATATTATCTTCTATCATTGAAATCTCCCCCTGAAGAGAGGACTTGGAGAAAAAAGGGGTATTTTCTGCTAATGTGACATCTGCAGAGATGTAAAATTTTTTGGATGAAGGGTTGTAACATTTATATCCCTTTTGGGTGGATGAATAACCAAGGAAGGCACATTTGATGGCTTGGGGATCTAGCTTGCCTCTATGTTGGTTGTGGACATGAACAAAGGCAGTGCACCCAAATACCCTAGGTGTGAGGCCGTTTGAGGTTCTGAAGTGAGGGTAAAAACTATTAAGGATCTCTATAGGACTTTTGTTGTTCAGCATATGTGAGGGAAGTCTATTTATCATGTATGTGGCAGTAAGAACAGCTTCCCCCCAATAGGACTTAGGAACATTTCCTTGAAAGAGCAAAGCTCGGGTGGTGTTGAGTAAATGCCTATTTTTCCTTTCAGTTACTCCATTTTGTTGAGGTGTATTAACACATGATGACTCATGGATAATGCCTTGTGATTGAAAGTAGGGTGACAAAATCTGGTTGAAGTAGTCTCTAGCATTGTTTGTCCTAAAGCTTTTTATTTTAACCCCAGATTGGTTTTTGAACCATTGAATGGAAGTTAGGTATAACAATGCTAACATTAGATTTTTGTTTAAGAAGAAAGAGCCATGTAACCCGAGTGCAATCATCAATTAAAGATACAAACCACCGAGCCCCAGAACATTAGGTATAGTAGAAGGACCCTAAATGTCACTATGAATCAAATGAAAAGGATGAGAACTTCTTTTATTGCTAATAGGAAAAAATACACGAGTATGTTTTGCTAATTCACAAATATCACAACGAAACTCAGAAATATCTAATCCTTGGAATAAATGAGGAAACATGATTTTTAAAACCCTAAAAGATGGATGACTTAGGCGTAGGTGATACAACCAAATGGAATCTTTATTCGAGGAACTGAGAAAAGACACAAGCAAAGCACTCTTAACTTTTTGAGATGATTCAAGGTGGTAAAGGCCATTTCTTTCCTTAGCAAGTCCAATCCTCCTTCCCGAGTCCTGATCCTGAAAAACACAATAAGAAGGGAAAAAAGTAGCATAACATTTAAGATCATAGGTAAGCTTTTGAATGGAAACAAGGCTGGCTGAGAGTTTTGGTACATGGAGGACATTTTTGAGGATAAGGGTAGGTGTGATATGTATATCTCCGAACCCTGCAACAATAGCTAAAGAGCCATTGGCCACTAAAATTTTTTTGTTACTCGGGCACGGCGTATAGGTGTGAAAGAGTTGAGATGAGGGTGTCATGTGGTCAGTGGCACCAGAGTCTATTATCCAAAAGTTGGCATAAAATTTTTCTGAGGTATTCATGCAAAAAAAAAAAAGAAGGTTTACCTGAAAGAGCCAAAGAACAAGCTCCAGAAGGTTTTTCAAGAGACCCCAACAAGCTTCTCAACTTTTCAATTTGTTCACTGTTGAACCCCATTGTTGCTGAATTTTCCTCCTTTTTGGGTGCTCTACCATGAATGCTTGAGGCCTCTACTGCCCCCCACAATTTCCCCACTCTCGGCTTGGTGGCTTACCATTCAACTTCCAACATGTCTCTTTTGTGTGCCTTCGTTTCTTGCAATGAGTGCACTAGAGATCGTCCTTGTTCTCCTTCCGATGGTTTTCCCTACTTGGCAGATCACTCTTTCCTTTGTCTTGATGATCTGTTCTTGCTACTAGGGCTAACCCGTCCACAGTTTGTAGTTCAAGCATAATACTCCTTCGACTTTCTTCTGCTCGAATAAATGAAATTGCCTCTCCTAGAGAAGGTGTGTCCTCTTTGCCAAGGATTTGAATCCCAACTTGATTAAATTCAGGATTTAATCCTGCCAAAAAATTGTAAACACAATCTTTTTCAATGAAGCTCTTCAAGATGGCAGCATCCTCAGGGCATTTCATCTCGAAAACTTGGTAGTAATCGAGTTCTTGCCATAGATTTAGTAGCAAGTTTACATACTCTGTGATAGATTTGTCTCCTTGCTTAGTGGTTGCAATTTTTATCTTGATCTCGTACACTTGAGCAGCATCACGAGACTTTGAATGTGTGCGACGAATGAAGTCCCAAATCTCCTTTGCTGTAGTCAAAAACATACACGTGTCACTAATCATGGGGTCCATAGAATCCCATAACCATGACATTATCATGGAATCCTCCTCGTCCCATGCTTCAAATGCGGGGTCATCCTTTGCTGGTCCCTTTCCAAGAAGGTGGTTAAGCCTCCCTTTACCCTTGAGGTATGTATGGACAAATTGAGACCATTTGAGATAGTTCTTCCCATTGAGCCTATAGGAGGTCCGGATATTCTGCAAATGTCCATTTTTCTAAACCGAATTGAATTCTTCGGATGGGTTAGAATTGCTAGAGATAGTGGTTCCGGAGCTTGACATTGTGAAGGAATGAAATTCGCAACAATTAAGGCTGCCCAGACAATAATTAGAGAAGAAAAATAAGGAGAAGTGACAGCGATGAAGGCTGGACCATGTAGCAATGAAAGTTGTGGCAGCGATGAAGCCTAGACCATGCAGCAATGAAGGCTGTTTGAAGAAGAAGAAGAAGCCTTAAAAAATTCTTAGGGCTCTGATACCATGTCACAATTTTGAGATTAATTGAGCTCAAATCACACACCCAACTGGGTTCATGTGTATCCTTTTATAAATGTACAAGGTGGCTACATGACCTTTCACTTTTCCTCTGACCAGATGCATTTCCTACATTTAATTTACCTTATGACTAGATACATTTTCTTCATTTAATTCACCTAACACACTTACCACTACTACATTTAATTCACCTACCACATACATTAATATAAATAATTAATCTATTTACATCTTATCTACACCTCAACAGGATCTACTACCTTTACACAAGAGCTCCTGGGGCCTATCCTACAATTGCTTCACTAGTGAAGATTCATTGTTGACTTGATCATCCACCATTAGATAATCGTAGTCAGTACCTGTAATTTGTTAGAAAGTCAAAACTATTTGATAGTTACTGAACTAGTCATTTGTTTTACTATAGGTGTGATCAATCAGTTCCTAGAATTATCTTGTACTAATCATTAGGATGCAATTATCCTATTTTTGAGGTATTTAAAAGGTGAACTTGGTAGATGTTTGTTGTATAAGGATAATCGTTGCACTTCAAATTGAGGAAAATTAGGCAAAGGTTGGATCACCATTAGACCGATGATCTATTACTGAGTATTGTATCTTTATTAAAGGCAACCTAGTTTCTTAGAAGAGTGATTAGCAAACAGTAGTAGCATAGATTGTCATAGAACTACGACCCACACCTCGTATAGGTTAATCTTGATACATTTCTTGGGAAGAACTAAACCCATTAAGGTTAATACTCATTTCATCACAAAGAAGATTTTATAGAATATTATAAGGACTAGCCCTGTCAAGTTTGAACACTAACTTCTTGGTATATTCACCAAAGCTTCCCTTTTTTTTTTTTTTTTTTGAGGGGGGTGTTTCAAGTTAAATACATTTGTAACATGTTTGAATTGTGTCAGAATATTATAGAATATATTAGCCTTAATTGAGCATGATTGTTGTTGATTTATTATGATTGGAATTTCCTTTTTCAACTCTAATCTAATATTATAAATATAATGATAGGGGGCTAATTAAGCTCTCTGAAGTTTTCTACTATGTTTTCTAACTTGGTATTAGAGCAGTAATTTCCACAAAAAAAAATTTAAAAAAGGTCCAGAAAGTAAACAAGGACCCTAGCAGCTACTGTTCACAGCAGTGGCATACCTCTGACCATCAACTTTGATTGTTGCCATCACCAGAAAGGTCGTTTTCTTCCGACGAGCACAACCGTTGCCGATTGATATCCGTCGGTGATCAAATGCGCTCCCATCCACCGGCGACAGCTTCTAAGAGTAGATCTCACGCGTCTCTATTTGTGAAGCGAGTGTCGACGCGTGAGCCCTACCCATCCCTCTGGCAATCTCTAGCGGTTGTCGCCTAATATAGGAGGTTTTCTTAGTGCTGTCGTCGTGATGTATATATGATCAAAGATCATTGTTGATTACTCGATTTATGATTCTTAGTCATTGTAGTGTTCACATGTGCTTCATCTATTGATCGCTGCTCTCGATGTTGTTTGTTGCTCTTAATCGACTGCTCGTAGAAGTTTTTTTTTTTTTAATTGATTGTTGATTGATTGCTTCATTCAGTGCTAATCATTCTCCAATTGCTAATAAATGTTCTCTTTCTATCAAGCCCTAGCCATTATTCTCTGAATTAGAGTTTGGCTCACAAAAGTTTAGCGGTGAATCTCTTTAACGTACTTCCAGACCAAATCCAGCATTGTTCTTTTTTTTTTTTTTTCCTTTTGTCAACTTTCATAGCTCGCCGGTGAGCTACTGGAAATGCTTATCAGGTTCCACTAAGTCATTCCTTGCCCTTAGTTGATAAATTCTGTATAATACTTGATGGGTTTATTTCCTTCCATTCTCAATTGAACTCACAAACTCAAGCTCATCTTCATCATGAGTTGAGGTTTCAATTTGAGCTAGGCGTTGGGTTGACATCTCAATTTGCCTCCTTGATTGATTCATTTCCTCTCTTGTATCAACAAGATTGTTGATTGGTAATGCTAGCCTGTTGGCGTGCTCTGTGTTTGGGAGGCATTTTTCAAGCAACAACGCGGTAGAAGAATACCCAAATTATCCAGCTCTAATATCAACTAATTCAAAGAAGTTGGTGGAAAATTTGATTAGACAGTTGGAAGGAGAAAAAAAATGCTAAGTAGCAATACTCAAGCAGCCAAATGTAAAGTTAAAACTGCTTTAACAACACTAAAATTATGATTAACTTCAATCTGCATTCTTCCCCTGATACACTAGCATTATATAGGAATAAAAACCTACAATGACATTCTTCCATTAGTAAGCTATAAATGCTAAATGCTAAATAGTTTCTATTGAAATAGCTTAATATGCATTATTGGGTCTATTTTCTAACAGCTTAAACTTTTAGAATAATTGGTGACTTAACATGGTATCAGAGTTTTGGTTCCAGGAGGTCTTGAGCTCGAATCTTATTGTTCCTTATTTATTGTTGTACAGTTTGTTTGCTTGTGTTGGTGCACTTTATTTGATTTGGTTTGCTTATCTCTGCTCCACGTACAAATTGGGATTACACGTGACTTAACATGGTGTCAGAGCTTTAGTTCCAGGAGGTCCTGAGCTCGAATCTTATTGTTCCCTATTTATTGTTGTACAGTTTGTTTACTTATGTTGGTGCACCTTATTTGATTTGGTTTGCTTGTCTCTACTCCACGTGCAAATTGGGATTGCATGTAAGGGAAAATGTTAAAATAGCTTGATGTACATTATTGAGCCCATTTTCTAACAATTTAAACTTTTAAAACAATTGGCGACTTAACATGATATTACAGCTCTGGTTCCAGGAGATCCTGGTTTCAAATCTTATTTTTCCCGTTGTGCACTTTGTTTGCTTGTATTAGTGCATCTTGTTTGATTTGGTTTGCTTGTTTTTATTCCACGTGCAAAATGAGGGTTGCAGCCCCTGGGGGGGGAGAGGAGTATTAAAATAGCTTGATATGTATTGTTGGATCCATTTTCTAATAGTTTAAATTTTTGGGACAATTGATGACTTAATAGCTCCAATAGTTAAACCATAAATGCCGAATAGCTCCAAAAATAATGGCTAGTCAAATATTATCAATTCCAATATCATCTTCCCAATATCCTGTAAATGTTTCCGCAGATTCCAACTAGTCAAATGCTATCAATCCCCAAATGTCTTATTCCCAAAATTTTTATGCAGCTTGCAAAGTCCTTGTGCTTAAAATTCAGCCACTAAATTAAATTGTTTTGGCCAGTGCATCACTCTCTCTCTCTCTCTCTCTCTCTCGCTCAAAAAGAAACATTTATTATAGCCTACATACTCGTGCTAGAATTGATTAATCCACCTTGCAATCTGTGGTAATGGTTGTATTGTTAAAATGAGATGACAATTATTTCTGAGCATCATTCTGATATCCTTTTTTCTGTTCCTTCCTTTTTTTTTTTTTTTTTTCACTGCTGCTGTTCTCATATCTTTCGCAACAGTTGCGTGGAAGAGTAGGAAGGGCCGATAAGGAAGCTCATGCCCACTTATTTTACCCTGATAAGTCACTGCTTTCTGATCAAGCACTGGTATTTTCCATATGAAATTTCTGGCTCTTCTCGTACCTTGTTTGCTACCAATTCTTCTGCCTTGAGTAACTGCTTTTAGCATTTTCTAGTTTTTAGAGGCAGCTATTTTTTTGTTTCTGAGACATTATCGTGTTCTTT
The DNA here is from genome assembly GCA_019916065.1 of Vitellaria paradoxa. Taxonomy (NCBI): domain Eukaryota; kingdom Viridiplantae; phylum Streptophyta; class Magnoliopsida; order Ericales; family Sapotaceae; genus Vitellaria; species Vitellaria paradoxa. The sequence goes on from CM034236.1 coordinate 57,781,611, forward strand.
CCTTTATGGTGTAAAGTAATATTCAGAGTTTTGGTATCTAGGAGAGGCTTGCAGCTCTTGAAGAGTGTCGTGATCTTGGCCAAGGCTTCCAACTTGCAGAAAGAGACATGGCCATAAGAGGCTTTGGTAATATTTTTGGTGAACAACAGACTGGGGACATTGGAAATGTAGGCATTGATCTCTTCTTTGAAATGCTTTTTGAGAGCTTGTCCAAGGTATGTTCTACTTAAGATCTTTTATTTAAACTTTAAATTTTATGTAAAAGATGCATCCAGCTTAATGTAATGAATTATTCATTTGCTCTTGCTGTTAGTTTTAATTTATGAAATTCCTTTTCTAAACTTCCTTCTGCTTTGTTCTCTAGAAGTGCTTAAGGATGGCACTAGACATTCTAATTATTGAATTGCCTAAACAAAAGAAAATATTCACCAATCAGTTTTCAAGTGTGTTATTGTAATTGTTGACAAACTGGCTTGCAGATTTTCCATGGACCCCTTCCAATTTTTTACCATTATTAGTTACAATTCCCTCTTTTTTAAAAATTCAGGTTGAAGTGCCTAAACAAAATAAAATGTTCGCTATCAGTTTTCGAGTGTGTTATTGTAATTGTTGACAAACTGGCTTGCAGATTTTCCATGGACCCCTTCCAATTTTTTACCATTATTAGTTACAATTTCCCTCTTTTTTAATTTCTTTTTTTTTTTTTTTTTAAAAAACTCAGGTTGAAGAACATCGTGTCATTTCAGTTCCTTACCAATCAGTACAGGTATATTCTCAGTTACTAAAACATGTGAATACATGAAAATAAAATTTGTGGAAACCAAGAATATGCATTTGAATTTGGAAACATACAACTCCAGTTTAAATTAAAATGAGGTCTTTCAGTTCTGAAAGTTCTTCAGATTCCATTAATACATCAAAAGATACGTGAAGGATGTGGTTAACATTATCAAGGATTGATGTCAAAATTTTAGGCTAATTGTGAGGTTATGGTGCAAACAGTAGTTTTGTTTGAAGGATCCTGGAAAAAATTTACGGCAAACACTAGTCACGTTATATGAATGCAGTTATTGGATTAATGGGCATATGCAATCCACCTTAAAAGTGATTTAAGGATAGAGTGAAAACTGGCAGCATTTTTTAATTCCTACTATCTCTTGTCATTTTTTCTTTGCCAGCTTGATTTGAATATAAACCCTCATCTCCCTTCTGAGTACATAAACTACTTGGAGAATCCTATGGAAATAATTAATGAAGCTGAAAAGGCTGCTGAAAAAGACATATGGAGTTTGATGCAATTTGCAGAGAATCTGCGCCGTCAATATGGAAAAGAGCCCTACTCCATGGAGATTTTGTTGAAAAAGCTTTACCTAAGAAGAATGGCAGCCGACCTTGGGATTACAAGAATATATGCTTCAGGAAAGATGGTTGGCATGAAAACAAACATGAGTAAAAAGGTCTTCAAGCTGATAACAGATTCCATGGCATCTGAAGTTCACCGAAATTCTTTGAGTTTCGAGGAGGATGAAATTAAGGTACTAATATGTGCACATGTACATATGTCATTCGTGTAGATGCTTTTGTTAGTTTTTACAAGTTTAATGGTTGTAGATGCTTTTGTTAGTTTTTACAAGTTTAATGGTTGTTTGTAATGTTGGCTAGATATTTCCACATGCTTCATGACCATGGAAACAAAACCTAATACAGCACTTCCCAATGGTTACATGTAGGCGGCTTGCAATGCCCATAGTTGAAATACCTTTCTGTTTTCTGATCTTTGAACATTTAAGTTAGTTGAAAAGAATTAAGAGAGAGAGAGATTAGAAGAGATTAATTATCTCCTCCTCTCTCGTCTATTATTTATGATCAAAGGTTCACAGTACAATTGGACACAACCATCCAAAATAGATAAGGAACCAAAAATATGGGAAAATGTGTAAATGTGCTGACTTACAAGATTCTAAATATTCTAACACACCTCGGAGCATATGGCTCAAAAATGCCTAGCTTTGAAGAGAGTTTAAAATGAAAGATTAGCAAATTTGAGTGACCGCAGAGGTCATCCTCCAACTTTCTCTGCATTCCCATGAACCAATGTGAATCTGTACAGGCAGATGTCATCACTCCTGATGTCGTGAGAAAAGAAATTTCAGTAATGAACAGTTGCAACAGTAAAGAAAATAGCATAGACAATGAAGTGGAACCAACAAATATTAATTCTAGGCTCTAAAGAATTCAAGAACTGAAATCTGAAATTTTGTTATAAGTTATAAAGAAACTGAATGGCTGTCATCATCAAATAGTCTATTTATAAGCTCCTTCTGTAACCCTAGGATCCTAGCCCTTCATCTAAAATAAAAGAAATAAATGACTACCATCTAGTGTCATTAAAAGTCACATACTAGTCACATGACTTCTTTAAAAATATCAAACTAATCATAAAACTGAAATAAAGCAGGCAAATAAATATCAAATAAAGAAAATAAATATCAAATAAAGTAAAATAACAATCTGAAACTATCTTCTATGCTCTTGCATCAGCTCCACTCGTTTTGCTATGCTCAGGCATGTCTTTTTTTTTTTCCAGTGGCTAAGTGTAACGAGTATAAGCTACAATTCTAACACTTCTTCCAACAAAATAGCTCAATATAATTGGTGTCACAGCAACAGTCACACTTGCCGCCACCACGACTACCAAAGGATCTTTCTCCACTATGAACATTACACCAACCACTAAGTGTCGCAAAAAATGCTTGGGAAGTGTCACTAAATGATCAATAATTATGAAAAACTGCCTCAGTAGGATAATTTTATGTGAGCAAGCACTAGTGGCTATAAGCAAGGTCTTACCAGCTAAAATCTTATTCTTGCAGCCACGTAGAGTAGAAATAAGGCCAACTAAAAAATTAGCAATCATAAATTATTCCTAATACTTTTTTTACTACGTGATATCCTCATTTAGGAATCAATACTGTGACAGTTGTTTCCATAAACTTATTAAGTGACTATAATAATCAAAGAGTGTTGTCTTGCCTTGCTTTATAGAAAATAGCTGCTCATACAACTCAGAAACTCAAGAAAGATTATTTTTCTGATAATAAGACTCAATAAGGCAATCCCATATTTTCTCGAAACTATACCATAGTAAATCCACAACAATTGCATCTTCACTTATCCAAACACTATAATGAGGATCAATGACATATTGTAATTTGTCCTTGCCCCAAAGAAAAGTTTTAATGGTTTGCATCCAACTCAAATAATTCCATGATGAAAGGATGGACACCATTAGCCTTCATGAAGACCAATTGAGGGGAAGATTCGAAGATGAAGAATCAAATGTGTTTTCAGACTTCGACGTAACAAATAAATCAACAAATAATGACCAAATGATAAAAGAAAAATAGCAACCAGTCTTCAAAACACAAATAGATCCTATCTCTGCAGTTAGCTTTCAATCGAGCAATAAAGTTGATATCAAATGCACAACCTTCAACAAGCAAGGAACCCAAAAAAAACCAACCAAAACTTCCTTTCAATAGAAGATACATCACAAACGAGTCCAAGGTCAGTGACCACAAACATCGAAAATACATCCCAGATGAACAGTGATTGTGCTTTCTGAAACGAATAGATCTCAACAAGGCTTCAAACTCATCAAACAAGTGTGTGACAACATCGGCCTTCATTAGGCGACCGATGTTGAAGGTCGCTCGAAGTTCTTCGGCAAGTTGCACTAGAATTCCTAGGCATGTGAAATCTGGAACTATAAGAGTGATCGGCGCATGAGGGCACACATTTGACTACTAGCGGTAGTAGCTTTGGTGGGTTTGGTCACTGGTTGCTGGTGGTGATGTTGGTGTGATCGGAGGTCGACATTGGTGGCTAAAGGAGCTGTCAGCGACGAGTGGCACAGTAGGTGACTAGTTTTCTAAAGAGGTTTCTCCTTTTTTTTCTTTTTTTTTTTTTTAAACTGATGCCAAGTAGAGAAGGCAAAGAAAGGAGATTAGAAGAGATTAATCATCTCCTCTTTTCTTGTGTATTATTTATAATCAAAGGTTCACAGTGCAATTGGACACAACTGTCCAAATTGAAAAAGAAACAAGAATATGTGAGAATATATGCAAATATGCTAAATACAAGATTCTAAATATTGTAAAATGACGCGGATGGATTTTAATTTATTTCTTTTGAATTAGTTTTATTTTTATTTAGGATTTTATTAATTATTATTTGTAGTCTGAATAGAATTTGGATTAGATAAATACACTCTTAAGAAACATTTCCTAATTGGAATTAGTTTTCCTAATTTCTTTTGGATTTGATTTATTCCTATTAGGGTTAGGTTTAGGAATAATTTTCTCTATAAATAAGGACTTTTGTAGACACTTTTCCGTACAAGTTAATCACTATTCATTTTTTAGACTTATGTTTTGAATTTCTCTCTCAATTCTCTTAGTGGATTTCAAGATTTTGGTTTTGTCGTTAAAGAAGTCAGTTTATCCTCAGTTCCGGTTGTGTCAAGTGGTATCAGAGTAAGGTTTTTCCTAATCTGATGGTGCAAGATAATGCTGGTGGTTATGCAAGCGTTGTTGAAGTACAGCAATTGCGCAATGAGGTAGCAGCGATGTCTGCTCGCTTCGAAGAATTGGTGGGGATGCTGAGAGGCAATGGGAGACATGACGGAGATGTTGCTCGCAGTCAACCCCAGAACCTTGCAGTCAGAGATGTTAATCGCGGTCAACCCCATGACCTTGCAATTGGAGATGTTCGTGATCAACCTCGAAACCCTAGGGTTGATATTGTGAATCTGCATCGTCATCTTATCTCCAGAGGAGATGATTCATCAATAGATGAGGAGATCGAAGCTTTCGAATTGATTAACGTAGATGTACAAGGAAGAGGACAAAGACAAAATTACGGGCATCAATTGGATTTCCGTCTCAAGGTTGATATCCCTTATTTCGATGGGTTCATTGATATTGAGGGATTCCTAGATTGGATTGCTGAGGTTGAACGGTATTTCAATTTTGCATCCATCCCTGAAGAGAAAAAGGTGAAGTATGTGGCGATTCGACTCAGGCGGGGGGCTTCGGCTTGGTGGGATCGTTTACAAGAAAATCGTAGACATGAAGGGAAGAACAAAATCAGATCCTAGAGTAAAATGAAAAAAAAATGTTGAAAGGGCGATTTCTACCACCTGATTATGAACAATACTTGTTCCAACAATATCAGCACTGTTCTCAGAATGATCAGAATGTCGGCGAATATACTGCTAAATTTTATCGATTGGCAGAACAGACGGATTTGACAGAGTCTTAATCATAGCAAGTTTCACGATGTATGGATGGATTGCACCCAGTTATTTGAAGCAAAATTGGGATTCAAGTTATACTATGATTAAGCAAAGCTGTCAACCTAGCATTGAAGGCTGAAACAGCCCTAAAGCAAGAGCAGCAAGAACGCAATTTCTCCAAACGTAATTACGGAGAACAAAGTAAGTCGCAATATGGAGGTGTGGCTACTAGCAGTAGTGGAAGTTGATCTGAAACAACAAGAGTTTACAAGATGAGTGAAGAAAAGGGTGTAACCAAAATAGGCGGTGAAGGAGAACACTAAAGCTGCAAACCCCTATGCCAAACCCCTACCACCAAAGTGTTACAAGTGCGGTAAACCTGGTCATAAATCAAATGAGTGCAAATCAAAGTCAGTACAGTTTGTTGAGATTGGAGAAGGAGATGATGAGGATGAGCAGGAAGATAACATTATATGTGGGCCAGATGAAGATGGGGAAGAAGATAATTGTGGCGAGTAGTGTTATATGATCCAGAAGATTTTGCTGGTAGAGAAGAGAGATGTTGATTCCCAGCAACATAAACTGTTCCGAACAAGGTGTACCATAGTAGGTCAGTGTTTTGATATGGTTATAGATAGTTGCAGCCAAGAAAATATTATTGGTAGGAGTATTGTTTAGAAATTGGAATTATCTGTTGAAAAACATCCTGAACCTTGTTCTATTAGATGGATAAAACCAATAGAAGGAATTAGAGTGACAAAGAGGTGTTTAGTTCCTTTCTCTATTGGAAGATATAAGGAGGATGTTTACTTTGATGTATTGGAGATGGATGCTTGTCATATAATTTTGGGAAAGCCTTGGGCAATATGATGTGAATACTCAGCATGCAAGCAAGGAGAATGTGTACAAAATGCAAAAAGATGGGAGGAAATTTACATTACTGCCAATAAGAAGTTCTGAACCCAAAACTTCTAAAGTGGAGGGGCAGACCTTTCTAACCATTACAGATTCTGATTATGAGTTGGAGAAAGACTTTAAGGAGTCTAGGCAGATTTTTGCAATAGTTGTAAAGGGGGAAGTTGCAGCAGATCAGCGGACCATTCCTGAGTGTCCTATTGAAGTACAGGCGTTGTTGAGTGAATTCAGGAAAGTTGTGTCTGATAAGATTCCCAAAGGGCTGCCACCAATGAGGGACATACAACATCAAATTGATTTGATTCCAAGAGCTAGTTCGCCTAACGTTCTTCATTATAGATTGAGTCCTAAGGAGCACGAGATCCTTAAGGAGAAGATTCAAGAGCTGCTGGATAAAGGGCACATCAGGAAGAGTATGAGTCCTTGCTTAGTCGTAGCTTTGCTGGTTCCAAAGAAAAATGGTACTTACAACTTGTGCATTGACAGCAAGACAATTAACAGGATCACAGTGGGCTATAAGTTCCCAATCCCATGATTAGATGACATACTGGATCAGTTACATGGTGCAGTGGTGTTTACGAAATTTGATCTTACAAGTGGTTACTACCAAATTCGGATTAAGCCTGGTGACGAGTGGAAAACAGCATTTTAGACAAAGGATGGCTTGTTCGAGTGATTGGTGATGCCTTTTGGGTTATACAATGCTCCCAGCACATTTATAAGGATGATGAATTAGGTATTAAAACCTTTCCTATATAAATTTGTTGTCATTTATTTCAATGATATTTTGGTGTATAGCAAATCAGTGGATGAGCACTTGGAGCATCTAAGGAAGGTGTTTATTGTACTGAAGAGAGAGTCGTTGTATATCAACTTGAAGAAGTGTACATTCATGGTGGACAGATTGGTGTTTCTTGGTTGTGATTAGTGCAAAGGGGATACAAGTAGATGACGAGAAAATTAAAGTAATTCGAGAATGGCCCACACCAAAGACTATCAGAGATGTACGGAGTTTCCATGGCCTAACAACATTTTATAGGCGTTTTCATTGAAATTTCAGTAGTATTGCCACTCTTTTAAAGAAGGGTAGTTTTTGGTAGACTGCAGAGGCCGAGTAGAGTTTTGCATTATTGAAAGAAAAACTAAGTATCGCACCAGTATTGGCAATTCCAAATTTTGAGAAGCTATTCCAAGTAGAGTGTGATGCATCGGGTGCAAGGATTGGTGCAGTCTTATCCCAAGAAAAACGACCCATTGCGTTTTTCAGTGAGAAGCTTAGTGAGTCAAGATTGAAATGGTCAACTTACAATAAGGAGCTCTATTCGGTGGTACGAGCTTTGAAGTTTTAGGAGCAGTATTTGATTGGCAAGGAGTTTGTGTTGTATACAGATCACGAGGCCTTGAAGTTTCTAAAGAGCCAGAAACAACTCACAGATAAAATGCATGCCAGGTGGTCCGCTTACATAGAGAAATTCCTTTATAAATTGATGCATCAGTTTGGGAGTACTGATAAGGTGGCCGATGCTCTCAATAGGCGTGTGTCCTTACTTGCTGCATTGAGTACAAAAATTGTGGGGTTTGAGTGCATTCGAGATCAATCTAAGGATGATCCTAACTTTTCTGATATATGGACAAAGTGTAAGTAGCAACTGGAGAGTTTCACGTCCGTGATGGATTCTTAATGAAGAGTAATCAGCTATGTATTCCTTATGGGTCATTACGGGAGAAGTTGGTTAAGGATTTGCATGGTGGGAATCTAACAAGGCATTTGGGCATCGATAAGACACTCGCAGTAGTGGGGGAGCAATATTTTTGGCCTCGGTTGAAGTGGGATGTTGAGAAATTTGTAAAGAGGTGTTATATTTGTCAGACTGTTAAGGGGAAAGTACAAAATACTGGCTTATACACACCACTTCCGATTCCTGAGTCTATTTGGGAGGGCCTATCTATGGATTTTGTGTTGGGATTACCTCGCACTCAACATAGGGTTGGTTCTGTGTTTGTGGTAGTTGACAGGTTCTCAAAGATGTCCCATGTCATTCCATGCAAGAAGACTTCAGATGCATCTCACATTGCGAAACTATTCTTTAAAGAAATTGTTAAGCTCCATGGAGTGTCGAAATCCATCGTATCTGACCGTGACAACAAGTTCTTGAGTCACTTTTGGCGATAGTTGTGGCAGTTTTACAATTGTCTTTGAAGAAGAGCACCACAGCACATCCACAGACTGATGGGCAGATAGAGGTGGTGAACTGAACTTTAGGTTATACTGTTCGGAGCATTTGCAGTTCACGGCCAAAGCAGTGGAACTTTGCATTAGCTCAGGTAGAATTTGCTTACAACAGTGCTAAACATCGAGTGACAGGTCAGGCACCTTTTGCTATTGTATACAGAAAAGTTCCTAATCACACGCTAGACTTGATACAGATTCCTAGAGCTAAAAGTGCTGCAAGGAAGCTCGCTGAAGACCAGGTGGATGTCATTGCTGATGTTCAACAGAAGTTTACTGAGGGAGCTCAGAAGTATAAGGAGCAAGCTGATAGGCGTAGGAGGTTCCAGTCTTTTATTGAAGGTGATCAAGTGATGGTACATTTACGCAAAGAACGACTTCTTGCTAGACGTTATAGCAAGCTACAACCAAAGAAATATGGGCCATACAAGATCTTGCGGAAGATTAACGACAATGCCTACGTGGTTGATCTTCCTTCTAGCATGGATATCTCTTCCACTTTTAATGTTGCTGATTTGTCGAAATTTCATCCTGAAGAGCCTCTGTACCCTAATTTTGGCAACAACTCGGAGTTGAGTTCTTCTAAAGTGGAGGGGAATGATGCAGACGGATTTCAATTTATTTCTTTTGAATTAGTTTTATTTTTATTTAGGATTTTATTAATTATTATTTGTAGTCTGAATAGAATTTGGATTAGATAAGTACATTCTTAAGAAACCTTTCCTAATTAGAATTAGTTTTCCTAATTTCTTTTGGATTTGATTTATTCCTATTAGGGTTAGGTTTAGGAATAATTTTCTCTATAAATAGGGACCTTTGTAGACACTTTTCATACAAGTTAATTATTATTCATTCTTTAGACTTACGTCTTGAGTTTCTCTCTCAATTGTCTTAATGGATTCCAAGATTTTGGCTTTGTCGTTGAACAAGTCAATTTATCCTCATTTCCGGTTGCGTCATAAAATGATCATACTCTTCTTTTTTATGATCTTTGAACATTTAGGTCTCAACTATTTTCATAGTCTGGTTAAAATTAAAATGGAGCTGATGCTTGTTCTGATATAACCATTGAGGATGTTAAGCTCAAGACCCCTGACATTGGGACCATCAAGTGTTTTCAGCATTCAACCATTTATTGAACATTACCTTAGTGATTGGAGTGTAATATGATGTTGAAATATCCCACAGCAGATGTGATTTTGAAATTAAATTGCTATTTGAGAGTATCTAATGAACTGTGGGTGTTATGTTTTTTATTTTTTTTATTTTTTTATTTTTTATTTTTTCCTCAAATCATATTCGTCTAATGCCTTTGTCCTCCTTAACAGGCAGAACTTCTTCTGGAACTACCAAGAGAACAGCTGCTTAGTTGGATCTTCCAATGTTTGGCTGAACTTTATGCTTCATTACCGGCCCTCATCAAATACTAGTGCTCCATAGGGTCAATTTTTGACCGAGTGAATTTTTTGCTTTCACTACTAAGTAAGATGATATACTTGCATTGAGTGGGTCAATGTAAATGGAAGTCAAGAACCTGTCTCTGAAGTGATGCTACTGGGCTAACCCCTTGGGAAGTAAAAGCAGAAGATGCATTTGCAGAGTTCACATATTTATGCCTCCAATGTGATTAACATGACCAAATGAGATTGGAGACTGCATATACTGTGGGATATTGTATCTGATCAGCACAGATGTAATTGTCCAGGAAGTACATCATTTAATTAAAGGTGAGCTTCACAAATTCAATTCAGTCTACTACTTAAGACGTTGGCAATTTGATTGTTGTCCTTTTGCAGGCTTATTAATACAAAAAAGAACAAGTGAGAACGCAATAGTGTCTTCTTGTCCAAGCCCATTTTTACTTCCAATATCCAGGAGTGGCATATTCTTGGAGAAGTCACACGAAGTAAGATTTGGGAAATCGGAACTAATTTTCTTTCTCAGGCGATCCTTATTGTGAAGCTAATTCTATTTTGATTCCTGTTTCCTAGTTGGAAAGGTTTACTGCATGCTTTATTAAGCACTCGATCTGCCACTCGCAATACGTAGGTATGCTCAACCAATAACTGCGACGCACCCCTTCTTTTGAACATACATTTTTTTTTCCCTTTTAAGCTGATATTATTCTTTTACAAATCAAAGGTGATAGATGAAGAAAGGGAAAAGAGACTATTCCTTTCATGTTCACAACCGCTTTGATTTTTTTCATTACTATTCCTTTTTTTTTTTTTTTTTTTTCAAATGGGCAAATCAGATGATGTGAGACAATAAGAGTAATCCAAGTGATAAGGTGTTTACCCATTCAGGACTTCGAGTCAGTTGTGATAATTAAATGCACTAAAAAATAAAAAATAAAAACACACAGAAAAAGAGAGAAGAAACATCTGATAATGTGGTTTTGAGTTTTGTTTTGTAATATGATGCAGATTATGTTCTCAAATTATGTATAACGAATGCGAATTAAACTCCATGTTGGATGCTATTTTTGTCACACCAAATACAAAATTTGTATGCTTCACGTCACTAACACCGCTGCGTTGGAAGCGAGAGAAATTAGGATGGTAATGTTTGGTTTCAAACTCTTAATGAGCGAAATCAATGACTCTTAGACATTTGAATGGTATTGTTTTATTTCAAACTCTTGATGAGTGAGATCGGTAACACTACCTCCGGAATAAATTTCATGCTAATTATTATTTTTTTAACCGCAAACTTATAAGTGGGATTAAGGTCATAATTCTGACACAGCTCCCCAGCCTATGTTGACCTATCTATCCTGGGCCTTGGTTCCGGTAGCACGAGGTGGCCCACGTGATCAGGGGTACATGCTGGTCATTTATTTATTTACTTATTTATTTATTTATTTATTTTTCCTTTTAAACAAGTACTAGAGTCCAACTTAAGTCAAGAGAAAACTTGGAGGAACTCGCATGCACAACATCCCAACCTCTCAACGTGAGCTTGGCATCGGTTGTCTTATTTCAAATATGTCGACTTTTTCGTCTCATGCAGATGTTTAACCAAAATTTAATTTTTTGGGATAATTTTTAACAATATTATCCACATTTTTTAAAAAATGAAAAAATGCATAAAAAAAATTATAGTACAGTTGAAAAAATGACTTAATTCAAATAAGTTATCCTCTATTTGTACGTTAATATTTTTATTTTTATTTATTTTTTTAAATATCAATAACATATCTAAAAATTACTAATGAAAAAAAATACAAAAAAACAAAGTTTTAACATGAAACCGGAGCCAAAGTAACTCATCAATTAAACTGTTTGATTAAGGGAGTTTACCCAGTGAATACTATCCATGCCCTAGTCCTGACTCCTGTCACCCTCCCTTTCCTCCGTTGCATGTAAATTATATTCAATGTTTTGAAAGGAAACGGTTTGATTAACTCTAATTAATATTGCTGACAAGAGCAGAGATTGTCCGGGGAACATTTTTGTGACAAGAAAATAAGCAATTGAAACGTGGATGATTGTTCCCCCCCCCCCCAACAAAAGATAGAAATTTGAAAAAAAAAATAACACCTTTCAAAAGAACATTTAAACAAGGAAATAATAATTGGTAAGCTTATTTTAAAAACGATCATATTTAACAAATTTTAATTATTTGACATGGATTTTTATATCGCATTTGTAATGTTAAATAGATTTTAACATTGAAATATTTTGTTGGGATGGAGCAAACTAATTCCAATATCCTGAGTATTAAAAAAAAAATCAATCATTTAATTTTAGTAGTTTATTGTTTTTTTTTTTTAACTAAAAATATGCAAATTTTGCCCATTGAATCAAGATAAAAAATAAAAAAATGATGAAAAGTCATTACGCAGTAGCAGTTGATGGCGAGCTCTGTGCTTGTCTCTCTTGGTCTGTTTTGCCTGAGGGTGCATGAATATATGTGAGTCATTGATCTAAAATCAGACTTTTTTCTAGTTCTATTGTTTGCTGTTTCTGTAGGATACCATATAACCGAAACGTGGTTTTCGGGTATGGTCTGGGATCGATCAAGAACTATCTTTATTTTCTCTGAATTTGTAGGATAAAAAAAATATTGGGATTAAGCTGATGTTTAACGAATATTTTTAACTCACTACAGTCTCTTAGTCCATTAGGTAATTAGATATTAATCAAATAATCGGGTACTCATAATCTTCAATTATGACATGATTTTATCAAGAACAAGTATTAAAAAATTCTTTAAAAACAAAACAAAAGCGTGTCTATGTGCTTCATTGCATCAAAAATCAAATTCTAAACCTAAAATAAAATATTTGATATCAAATTTTTAATTATTTGCTATTAATTAATGGGTCTCCGTTCTTTGAACACAATATATGTATTTAGTGTCTAAATTGATGGTATTATTTGCATAAATTCGAGTATCCGATATTTCAAGTAGATAATCGAGTAATTTTGACGGTAAATTGAGTAATACCCATAGGATACTCTATAACGGGAGATAATCAGAGTAGTTTCAGGTAATACTCGTCAAGTACACTACATATACCGTCTCTAAATCCTAACTTAATGGATATTTTATTTTTATACCCTAATAAGTCCCATTACTCATAAAATTTAGAAATACTTACATTATCAAATCGAAAATGAGGGGTACCTGCCAAAGCGAATCAAAACTAATATCCCTAGGAATGAGGAATGAGGCAGGTACCCATCAAGGCAAATTAAAGTTGTCATCCCTAAGTATGGTACAGATATTTCAATCCTAACCCTTGATTGTGTTTGAAAATTTTGATTTGTTCATCATCTATAAAATGAAGAAGTTTAAGAATTTGCATTCAGGATATTTTCAATCATTTGATTTAGTTAATGGCCAATATTATTTTTTTTTTCTCTTCATTTTAGTCGTCTTTTCTATTATTTTACATTAAAACACACTTTCTCACTTTTTTTTCACAACTTTTTTAATATGAATTAATGTTTTTATATATGTACTCCATCTCTAGGAGTTATTTTGATACTTTTTTAATATCTATGTACTTCATCAGTAAAAGTTTTGGTCAACACGCAAGTGTAAATGCTTAAAATTTCAAGTTTTATGTACATTAAAAATATTAGTTTTTAAAAATATTAATTTAAAACAATTTATAAAAAAGGTATTGAGAATATATGAGAAAAGTGAGAGAGTATGTTTTCATATAAAATGATCGAAAAAAAACTAAAATGGAGAAAAAAACAATTCTAGCTATTAAACAAATCCAATAATTGAAAATATCTCAAATTCAAATTATTGAGCTTCCTTATTATATAGATGACACAAAGTATATAAAAGTGTATTTATTTAAAATTTCAAGTTTTATGTATATTAAAAATATCAATTTTTTAAAATATTAATTTAAAAAATTATAAAAAAATAATTTAAAAATTCAAGAAATATGAGAATGTATGTTTTCATGTAAAGTGATCGAAAAAAATAACTAAAGTGAAAATAAAAAAATACAACTATGGCTATTAAATAAATCTAATAGTTGAAAATATTCCTAATTCTAATTTTTGCCTATTTCCTTATTATGGTAGCGTTATGAGTGGTAAAAGAACAAGAAAATATAAGAAAATATGTGTCTAGGGTAACTTTTGCTATTTGATGTTTCTAATCCAAATCATATTTTTTGGAAATGAATAATGTATCTTCTGGACTTTTGCGACAAAAAGTTAGAAATACTATGAGAATGGTTTTTTTATCCATTCCTATAAATTTATGTCAAAATTTTTTGAAAGTTATTGATTTTTTGACTTCTGTGTGAAAAGTTAGATAGAGAAATCATCGGAAAGATTTTTTTCAGTCCGTTCACATATATTTATGTCAGATTTGTTGAAATTTATTGAAAAGTTATTGGAGTATGTGAAAAAATTATTTGGGTTTGTAAAAATTTGTTAAATATGTATAGCAATTTATAGAGATTTCACGAAATACGAGATGAACAAAATGTGTTCGAAACTTTTAAAAATTTTCAGAAAATTTTGTTGATTTTTAGCAAAACCAAACGCTGCCTATATAAAGGACACAAAATGTGTAAAAGTGTGAGTATTTAAAATTCTAAGTTTTATGTACATTAAAAACTTTATTTTTCTCTCTGTTTAATTTTCTTTTCGATTAATTTACATGAAAATACACTCACTTTTCTCATTTTTTTGATACTTTTTTATATCTATGTACTTCATCAGTTAAAGTTTTGGTCAATGCGTAAATGTAAATGCTTAAAATTTCAAGTGTTATGTACGTTAAAAATATTAATTTAAAATAATTTATAAAAAGATATTCAAAATATATGAAAAAGTGAGAGAGTGTATTTTTATATAAAGTGACTAAAAAAATAATTAAATTAGAGAAAAAAACACAATTCTAGTAATTAAACAATCCAATAGTTGAAAATATCTCAAATTCAAATTGTTAAACTTCTTTACTTTATAGATGACACAAATTATATAAGAGAGTATATATTTAAAATTTCAAGTTTTATGTACATCATAAACATTAATTTAAAAATTTATAAAAAGATTATTTAAAAAATTCAAGAAATGTGATGGTGTATATTTTCATATAAAGTGACTGTAAAGATGATTAAAGTGAAAATAACAAAAACAATAATTATGACCATTAAATAAATTCAACAGTTAAAAATATTTTAAATTTTATCTTATTATATAAATGACACAAAATGTGTAAAAGTATAAGTATTTAAAATTTTAAGTTTTATGTATATTAAAAATAGTAGTTTTAAAAATATTAAAAAATTTATAAAAATGTATTGAAAAGTAAATAAGAAAAGTGAGTTTGTTTTCATGTAAAATAACTGAAAAAACATTTAAAGTGGAGAGAAAAATAAACAATCTTAGATGTGAAATAACTTCAACAGTTAAAAATATCATAATTTCAAATTCTTAAATTTATTTATTATGTAGGTGATACAAAGTGTGTAAAAGTATATATATTTAAAATTTTAATTTTTATGTACATTAAAAATATTAATTTTTAAAAAAATTAATTTAAAAATATTGATTTAAAAAATTTTATAAAAAATATTAAAAAATAAAAAAAAGAGAGAGTGCTTCAATATAAAGTGACAAAAAAGATAACTAAAGTTAAATAAAGAAGAAATAATTTTGATTATTAAATAAATTCAGTTGTTGAAGATATCTCGAATTTAAATTCTTAAACTTTCTTACTAAATGGATTATAAAATTTACGTATTTTTTTAATGTAGTATGGATACTTTAATTTTTTTAATTAGTTATTTTTATCTTTAAATATTTTTTTTTTTTTTACAATTTTCATGAAATTTTTGAGGGTCAAAATTTTGCGCGAGCAATTCCCTGTAGGAAAATAAAGTGCAAATATCCGAAGTGTCCAATTAGGGCAGTGGTATTTTTCACCTCAGGCATGATTTCCGACCCTTTCTGGGTTAAGAACTCAAGTAGTTGCCAACTCCTCCTTGACTCAGAACTAACACCGCCTCCGCCATCACCAGTATCAGTTCTTCAATCGAACCAGAAGCAAGCAGCAACAACAATTGACCATCGGTCGATCCATTGATTAAGGGAAGGGAAGGCTCTATCTATATCTCCGTCTGTTTGTCTCTCTCTGGCTGGGGGAGGGGGTTGGCAGGGTGCCCTTTCCTTTTTTTTTTTGGGGTAATGGCAACCCTAATCTATCACATATTGTCGTCGTCGGCTTTGATGTCGCTGGGACTTTACCATCTCATTTGCACAACCAGGAACCACCTCAAATTCCCTCGAGACTATTTTGCCAAACCCTACCATCCATTGCCTCCTCCTCCTCCTTCTTCTTCTTCCAGCCATCGTCTCAAGCACCTCCAGCTCTACCTGGTCATCATCTTCCTCCTCGTAGCCTTGGCCCACCAAATCGTTATCTCCTCCGCCTCCGACCCACTCCTCAAGGGCCGCACTCCCGTCCACCTCTTTTCCTCCCTCCAGTCCGCCGCCGTCCTCTTCCTTTTCCTCCTTCTCTCCCTATCCCTCCTCTTCTCCGAAACCACCTCCTTCCTCCCCTTCCCTCCCGATCTCTTTTTTGGACTCGCCTCCGCCTTCTTCTTCCTCCAATACTCCGTCTCGTCCTCTGCCGCCTCCGTCCAGACTTCCGATCTCCAGGCTAAGTGCGATTCCATCTCAGCCCGCATCTCCGCCCTCTCTGCTCTCCTCTGCCTCGTCCTCGCCTGCCTCCCTAGGCTCTTTGTTGCCGATGTCGGCCTTGGAGCCTCCTTCTGCCTGCAGGGTCTCTGGGTCCTGCAGACCGGCCTGTCACTCTACGTAGATGCCTTCATCCCTGAAGGTTGTCATAAGCTGTTGGATGTGGTCAGCGGTGTTGAGGGCTCCACCAAATGCGATTTGGAGGACTCCAAGCTTAGGGCCATCGCAATCCTCGATTTGGTGTTTGTGGTTCACGTCATGTTCGTTGTCCTCATCGTCATGGTTACTTATGCCGCCGTTGCTAAAGCTGTTGGAATCAGGAGATTTGGATCTTACGAGGCCTTGCCCACTGTCCCAGTTGCTGACTCCAATCATATTCAAATGAAGGCTATGACTGGAACTCAGGCTTGATTATCTCTTGGTTCATTTTTTTCCTTTCTATTCTTTATGCCTTTCTTGTCTGTAGTACTTTTTTACTCAATGTTTTGTTTTGTGGTAATGATGTGAAGAACATGTCCCTATTTTTGTTGTAGCCTCCTACTATGTTTGGGAGATTTTATGCAAAGAAGACCACTCTTTTCTTGTTTGCCAAACTTGGTCAGCTACGTGTCTATTTTATTCCTGTCAATGTTGTATGTGTTTTTCATGTCTGTCAAAGACTCAAACAAGTTTGTCTTTAAAAAAATCCGGCGAGGTTACGTAATTAATATTATGTTATGAAATTCCCTCGTGTGTGTGTGTGGGTGTTTTTTTTTTTTTTTGGGGGGGGGGGGTTCCCCGGGGGGGGGGGGAACTAATCTGGTTAGGTTTTAGCAACCCTGATAGCTCCCTCATAAGTTGTGTTACTTTATTAGATTGATCATGTTATTTCATGTCAAACAGGTTTGATTAAAAATTTTCATAATTGGCTGCTATAGGCTTCTAAATTTCTCTAATTGTAAGAGTGAAGGTTTTATGCCACAGGACCTCCTTCATCTTGGTGATCTGGCTCCTTGGTTTGTATGTTATTTTTACACATGTTAAAGAAGAGTACTGCATTGACTATTTAGTAGGATGATTCTTCCAAGTTCCAGATAATTGGAAATGAGTGGCTAATGTCATCTATTATATGTTGTTTTTTTTTTTTGAAAAGATAAGTAAAGCTTTTATTGATAGAAATGTTGTGAACACCATCCAGAAGATGCCATCACAAACAAGACCAAATACAAACTATTTTCCCGCTTTTCCTAAAGAATCTATGAAGTGCATTAGGGAAGAAAGTATCTATTATATGTTGTTATCAATACTTGTGTTGCCATGGCTTAAACACCTACTTTCTGCTGTGTGAGTCTCTTTCTCTCTCTCTCTTTTCTTGTCTGAAAAGTGCTTTTGTGTGAGTCTCATAATTGTTGATTACATGTATACTGGCGTTTTAGGCTTGAAAAGCAAGAACTAAGAGGTTCCATAATAAAAGTGTGGATACATCATGACTTCCATGGATATGATTATCAAATTGCATTTTATGGTTCAAAGTTTCTTTTAGGATTGAGTGGTTATGTTAGAGGTTGAATTTACATTAAGGAAAAAATCTTTTACTTTTTAAGATCACTTGATCTTCATTTATTTATTGATAAATAAAGCCTTGGACCCGAACTAGTTGGATCTACATGAATCATTTTCCTCCATTCATTTCTGTCTAGATTTATATTTTCTATGGTGTTATTTGAAATTAGGTCTTTTTTCACGATTGTGGTCTATGTAATCTGTTCATCTTTTGTTCTCTTTATCCTTTTTACTTAAGTCCAATTACTTTTCTTAAGTAGTGTATCTCTAGGTCTACATTGGATATGACTAAATCATCTTAAACTCTCTTCTTTCAACTTCACTTCTATAGGTGCCACCTTAACTTTCTCTTAGATATCCTTTTTTTATCCTATTTTTTCTTGTTGGCATCCTCATTTCCACTGCACTCTTCTTATTATTACTTGCTAATGGCATAATATTTTCTACCATATTACACCCCTGGTCTTATATCCTTTATATATAATTGTCATTCCAGTTTGATAAGTATTGTTCGGTCACATATAACACACAAGACATTCTTCCATTCTAATCATGCAACTCGAATTTAATTGATAACATCCTTTTCAATCCCTCTATTTGCTTGAATAATTGATCAAGATAGAGAAAATGATAATTTTTTGGCACTTCTTAATCCTCAAGTTTCACTTTGCTCTCATTCATAATTTTAATCTTACTAAAAAATTGCAATGCACGTATTCTGTTTTAATCTTATTTAAAAACGTATAGACTCTAAAGTGTGCATTCAAAGTTCTAACTTATGATTAATCCTACGCCTAGTTTCATTTATCAATACAATATCATTTGCTTGTAATATACACTCATCCATGTTGTATGAATCTGCAATAGGAGAGGGGGAAAATGAGATCTTATTGGATCCATCCTCTAAAGGTGTTTTTGAAGTGAGATTATGATTTATGGTTCATATATAATGCATACAAGTTGTATAAATGATTTAATAATTATGATAATGGAGGTATAATTATTTAAAAAAATAAAAATAATTTATTTAGTAACACAAAGAATAAAAATGATTTATTTACTTTTACTCCATTTATTACGTAAAAATTATTTTTTTATTTATGTCAATGAGAAAATAATTTATTTATCTCTGTCTTGATTTATGGACACAATAATCTTAGTCGTGCTTTTCTAGATAAGTCTTAGACTCTTATGTTTTTGCATATTATTGTAAACTACACTTGAAGATGTAATTTTTTTTTTTTTTTTTATGTGCCTTAGCCACAATTTGAAGAATGTTGTGTACGATAGGTTCAATGGATTTGTAACATGAAAATTTGAGCTGCAATGTAGCATTGCGTTAATAGAAACTCATAGGAAGCCATCTCACATCAATTCTACATATAAGACCATAGATGATGTTGAATAGTTTAGAGCTTATTCTCCATTTTTATTAGATAGAATAAGGAAGGAAAAGGAGAATGCTTTATAGTTTCTTCATCCCATTTTATATTTTTCATTTCCATTTTTACAACTCCGTTGTGTCTCTTATCTGGAATGGAGTGGAGTTGAGTGGAGTGTTGTAGTCTGAAACGTCAAAAATTATAATCATAATTTTCCTGCAATAACCTTTTTCATCCAAAAAAAATTAATAAAAAATGTCATCTTTAAATGTATTGTTGAATTATGCTTTCTTAAGATGTGTGCACAATGAAATTAAGACAAAAAAGTAAAATGAAGGGAATAATTGTTAGGATAGAAGCCATTTTTACCTTCATGTTTTCATTTAGTTAGCAAAATATTGACTACTGTTTTATAATAGTTCACAATCAAGTTCATGAAAACTGAGCTGTGAAGTAATGTGGTATTTGTAGGAACTTAAAGCAAGTCATATCACATGAATTATTTGGATAGGGTGTGGAAGATGTTGAACGACATAGAGCTTTGCTCCCCATTGTGTCATTGGATAAGATAATGAAAAGAAGGGGAGAGTGCTCAACAATTCTCTGGATTGATGCCCTTTCTAGGGTGTTTTGTCCTTTCGGTGCACTCATTCTGAGAATCGAAGCCTCTTTTTGGTATCCCTAATATTGCAGATGGGATTCAGGTGCCGTGCGGGATATTTATTAAAAATTTCGTAATATAAAATTGTAAAGTATTTTGTGTGTGGTGATTATGATTTTTGAGTGAGTGTTTATGTAAGACCACAATTCATGACTTTAGGCATGTTTGTTACACTAATATTATATAGAATTTCCTAAAAATATATATATTTCAGGTTGGCTATATGGTTTTATTTTTTTTTATTTTTTTATTTTTTTTTCAGTCCTAGATTGGGCTGACTTGTGAACATTTTGAACCTGCTGAACTATATTTGCATTTGATGGGATGCATTTTACCATCCACACCCATTTTGGTTATTTGTCTAAATGCATTAAAAAAAAAAAGAAAAAAAAAAAAGAAATTTGTTGCCTCTGGATCTTACTATATTGATGCTTGTTGTAGTAGGGCCTTGGTTGTTTTGATCTCATCTGTGATTTGTGGGATTGTATTTTCAGGCTGAAGTTGTATTTGGGTATTCATTGCATGCTAATAAACCTAATTATTGGTTTTACCATATGTTGGTTCGTTAACATTAATTCTACGCTATGCTAACTAGCAGCAGTCAAGTTTGAAGTTATCTATTTTATCCTTTGTCCGTTACAGGGAACTAATCTTGCAATGTTTGAGCCTTGAATTCTTAGGCTTCTCTATGACTCAGAAATTGAAAATGCCTTTCGGCACTGAGGATATTAATAATGATGAGATATTGTTGCTAACACAACTTATACAGATGGGGTTAGCATACTGTGTCCTCAGAATTGGGGGAGGTTTGCTTGGCATTAACCAGTTCAGTGAGTTATCTTTTTTGCCCTATCTTACATTGTTCAATCCTCTTTCCGCCCGCAGAGAGGGAACAATTGGTGTGTGTTGCAGACCACGCCTAACCCTCCCCCCCCCCCCCCCAAGGGGGGGGGGGGAGAATTGCTGCAGTGAGTCCATATTGGCCTTTAACATGGGCGTGTGAGCTATTTATGTCATTTGCCAGGTCATGGATTGATATTTATGACTGGCTGGAATGGCTGGAATGGTACTGAAAATTCCAAATAATGTACAAGTATCCAACACAAATAATGAAGAGCTGAAACTAAGAGACATTCATAGATGAAATTCAACTCAAAACAATCACTCACCACAAGAACACAAAGATTTGTTAATAACGGTAAAAACTCCTTTGAATCCAAAGAAGAAACAATCCCGGATCCGGAAGCGGATTAGTCTAAAATCTTCACTATGTAAAAATGAGGTTACAAGGTGTTCAAGGAGAGTTTTACAAGTTTTTCCAATCAAATCCCATTGATCTACTTGTACATCAACTCTCTAACCTTGCGTGCTAGCCAATCCACAACTCACCTCAAAATTGTGAAAATTCTAACCTTCAATCCATGAATAACCAGCTCCCTAATTTAATACCACACCACATATCTGAGTTTCAAATAGTTGGATTGCTACCAAAGATGGTAAGAATCACCTTGACGTTGGATGAGATCCAAGTCCTAGGTCATCCTCGCAGCTTTTTGCCTAAGAAAGTAAGAGTGAGCTGCGCAGGTCAAAAAGCTTAGGGTTGGGAAAAATATTTTTGCTTTTTATATTAAAGAAGAGGGGTAAAAAAGTCATTTAGGTTCATTTAAAATTCTCTGTGCGACAGACAGGAGCAGCTCTTGGGCAAGAGCTTCCCTGCTCATGCTCGCAAGACATGCTAGACACACACTAGATAGAAATTTGGTGTGTTCCAGGTGAAGGAGGAAGCTCACAGGCGCGAACTACCTTTCTCATGTTCGCGAACCCTGCTGTTTACACACTGTCAACCACAAACCTTCCTTTTCAATAAAAGCAGAGAGAAAGACCAAGAACAGAGCACAGCAACATCCACCTCTTCAACTGTTCTTCTCCTAACCAAACTTAATGATTCACAAACACTCTTTGGCTTATGTTTGTGAACAATTTCAACAACCTTGTGACATTTTTAGAAAACAATTACAAACAAAGTGTTTACTCGGAAATTGCCAATCAATGAAACTTATACAAACATTAACAATCTCCTCCTTTAGCAATTCTGAGACAAAACACACCCAACCCAAAATACAATAGAAAATGTCACAAGTTCTAAACCTAAGTAGAGGGCAACAACCAATCTGATCCTGAAAATTTTGAACAACAAAATGCAGCAGACTAGAGTATGTAAAAGATCAAGCAACATAGCAAAACAACTTAACTCCCCCTTAACCAAACCAACACAGCTCTCTCGCCCTTTAAACATGATCACTCTCCTTTAATCCCAAATGTTCTCCCCCTTTTTGTTCGGAATTGACAAAGTAAAATTTAGCATAAACCATGGATCATAATGAGAGAGAGAGCTAAAGGAAATTACCTAAACAAAAAGTAAGCATAGGCAAGGTCTAACTATCTAACAGCAAAACCAATAAACCGATCAGATGTCATCAACAATGTCATCGGAGGAGCGAAGAATATTGAAAAAGGCAGCAATGTCATCAACAATTAAGTGAACAAGGGTACCAAGGACTTGGGTACAATGAGACTCGTGTTCCAGATAGACATAGTGCATATTGGAGTAAAACTCCCTGACGAATTCAATAGAAGCACACCCAATACTAGAACAAGCATCAGCCCACTCTCTTAACTCAAAAAGGTCATGAATAAAGGTAAAATCACCGAATAAGTGAGAAAGTTGAACCTGATGTTCTAGAAGAACAGGGCAGTGTGAGAAGAATCGCTCATACAAAGCCTGAGAACCCACAATGAATCGATCAGATGGAGGTTGAGATGACAAAGAGGGGCCGTCGCCAGTTGAATCATGAGTAGATAAGCCGGCAACAAATTTCAAAGGGGCCAAAGAGCCCAGAGGCAAAGATGAACCATTGCCTGAGAACATCTCTTCCTTCCCAGTGGTCAAGCAAAGAAATGGTAAAATGGAAGAAGGGAAATTAGGGTTTGAAAGCATAGATGGGAAAGACAAAAACCAGGGCTCACACTTAGATCCAAATCTCGCTTCAGATTTAACGCACACCAAAAAAAAAAAAAAAAATGAAGGAAGGTCAAGAGAAACTAATGAGGATGGAACCAAAGAGATGGACTCCTATATTAAATCCAGTACATAAATGTAGGCGTGATAAATGTAGCACACATTTAGCAGAGACTATAACCAATCAATGACATTCAGCTCGACATGTCAGGACTGCAATTAACGCTGCAAACATCCAAGAGTTATGATGGAAATGCAATTCAAAGTGTACTGGCCATTCCAAGAGACACACTCTCTCCTCAATTAAAACAAAATGACATTTATGGCATCTTGCAATTAAGTATGACAGTTAAAGCATGAAAGATGAGGCCAATAAATGTTAGACAATTAAGTATGACTCGTTCAAGGTGTATTGAATGAGTCCGTGGGTATTCAATGAGTCTATTGATAAAACCCAAAAGTCACAGAGAAAACCTTTCACTTCACATTAATACACCCTCATAGTGACCTAATTAAAGAAACTCTTGGATTGACAGTAATAAGGAACTAACTCATTAAATGTGCAGATACAAAACATATAATTATCTGAACAATGAGAAAAATTAATGCAGTAAGCATGAGAAAATTAGAAGATGGCAGAGAGCCATGCCCACTACTGTTCAGTCCCACTCTCTGTGCTGTACACCTATAACTTCTGAAAGCATTAGTGGAGAGGAGCACAACAGTTGTTATTGCCCACTAAAAATTTGTCAAATTTGTACAATTTGACAAGAGTATCAAAAGTCTCTCTCTCCACTAAATCTACAAGAGAATCAAAGAATCAGAAAATTTCACAAATAATGTTACCATATTCTCTGTGTACCCATGTACCAGTCATGTTCACTGTAATTGTACCAACCAATAGGAAACCTCCAGCTAGAAAGTAATTACTAACTGTAATAACAAAATTACCACAATAAGTAAAAAAATTTCAGATTTTTCAAATTAATTCAAGTGTGCTGTGAGTCCAGAAACAGCAGGAAGTCAACCAGAAAGACAAAATTGATACTTTTTTTCAATGACTGTTGCGAGCATGAGAATGGACGCTCGCGGCCACGAACTGCCAGGGAAACAATCTATTTTTTGGAAACAGATTTCACAGACACAGCACAATTGCTGCAATTTTTTACAGAAACCACATTTAAAAATACAGTCCAGAACAATATTGACACAATGAAAATTTATTCTTCAATCAAACAATTAAGTCTATGAAAATTCATGAGTTTCAAAGTAAACAAAATGTGACAATTAAGAGTTAAAGTGCTGGATTCTTCAAAACATATAGGAATTTGATATGTATGAGTATAATTCATCAAAGACAAAATGTTAAAGATCTTACAAAAATCTTTGATAAACCCTTAGAAATATGAGTAGCACTTCTAATGACATATTCATTTCATAGATAAGAATCATGATTAGCTCAAACGACATCTTGAGACATAGTACTAGTTGTAGTTCTACATTAAAATTTTTCTAGATAATGTCCATATAAAAGTCAAACCAATCGATTACCCAACACAAAGTGATGACTTTTCCATTTGGAGAATGTATAAAAGGATGATATTCAAGTAGATGTACACTTTCTTTATCTCTCCATATAAAATGAATTCAATAAGTGCAATGTGATAATGGTTTTCAGACATCTTGTTTTAGTCTCGTCCTTTTTTTTTATATATTTATTAAGAGCTCACTCCAACGATGCAATGTAGAGACCAAGATGGTAACCCTTTTTATCACTAATATATAAAGGCAATCATAAAAATAAAACTTCCACACTTCCAACTTTGGACAATTGGGATATAAGGTTGTGTGCTAGTCGATTATAAGTCAATCCAATGTAGACATTACACTAGAAATTCAAGAAATGCACTATCTCAATCGACTATGTGTGCAATATCACATGAGCATGATCATAAGACAAATCTGTGCCATCAATAAACCATCTTCAATACAATCTCAACATGCTATGGGATTTAAAGAATTTCACTTGAAATTGACACTTGTCCAAGATTCAATATACAAACAAATATCAAATGCCAACATACTCCTATTTATCCAAGAATTCCAAAACTTAAAAAGGCACACAATGATCTTATATACTCAATCAAGTTCATAGAAATAATTATAAGATCATTTATTCAAGTTTCATTGAGACAAGACTATTTAACAACTATAACTCCTAGTGATGAACGAAGATGTTCAAATCTAGAAGCTTCTAGAGGTTTAGTGAAAATGTCAGCTAGTTGTATATCTGTGGAAATATGCTCAAGTGTCATGACATGTCTCTCAACAAGATCCCTAATGAAGTGATGTCTTATATCTATGTGCTTGGTGCGTGAGTGTTGGACAGGGTTCTTTGAAATGTTGATTGCACTCAAGTTATCACAGAATAGAGACATGGTACCTTGTTCAATCCCATAATCAGAGAGTATTTGTTTCATCCACAAAACTTGAGCACAACAACTCCCAGCTGCTATGTATTCTGCTTCAGCAGTGAAGAGGGAGATGGAATTCTGCTTTTTGCTATGCCAAGCTACTAAATTGCTCCCAATGTAGAAACAACCTCCAGAAGTGCTCTTACGATCATGACAACATCTTGCCCAGTCAGCATCTAAAAAACAAGAAATCTCTGCAGAAGAATCATTAGCAAACCAGATGTCCTGATCTAGAGTCACATTCACATAACGAATGATTCGTTTAACAGCAGTCAAGTGAGACTCTTTAGGACAAGATTGATACCTAGCACAAATCCCTACACTAAATGCTATGTCTGGACGACTAGTAGTTAAGTACAGGAGACTACCAATCATGCTTCGGTACAAGGTTTGATCCACACTTTTTACAGATTCATCTCTGTTCAATTTGGTAGATGTGCCCATGCGAGTCCTAGCATGCTTAGTTGTAGAAAGTCCAAATTTTTTAACCAAATTTCTTGCATACTTGGATTGTGATATGAAAATGCCATCTTTCATTTGTTTAATTTGCAATCCCAAGAAAAAATTAAGTCCTCCCATCATGCTCATTTCAAATTGACATTTCATGAGTTCAGCAAATTTTAAGGCATATTTTTCAAATATAGAATCAAAAACAATGTCATCCACATATATTTGAGCAATAGTGATGTTGTCACAAACAAATTTAGAAATGGCCAAAACGCTCTACCTTCATTAAGTCTAGCAGAGACCATATATATAGATTTACAAGAGAATGAGAGAATCTATTTCCTCAATCATAGCTGCCTAATAAGGCTAATCAAATCTATCTCCTTAATCATAGCTACCTAAATAAGGCTAATTTACAACCGATTACATGTACCTACCAAAAATAATATATGGTATATGTTGATTACACGAGTTTTCCAAATATATAATATACAGCACATGCTATTACCCCCCTCAAGTTGGAGCATGCGGATTTCGAGTGCCTAACTTGCTAAGAAAGAAATCAAATTGTTGTTTCCCCAACGATTTGGTGAAGATGTCAGCCAGTTGAACATGAGTAGGTACATAGCTTGTAGTGATGATTCCCTTAACAACTTCGTCACATAAAAAATGACAGTCAACCTCAATGTGCTTCGTACGTTCATGAAAAACTAGGTTGGCTGCAATATGCAAAGCAGCCTGACTATCACAATGAAGCTTCATGGGTCGAGGATGTGCAACACCAAGACATAATAATAATGCTTTTAACCATTTTAGTTCATAAGTAGTTGTGGCCATGGATCGATACTTTGCCTCTGTTGAGGAACGAGAAACAGTAGGTTGTTTATTGGTCTTCCAAGAAATGGGAGAATTACCAAGTAGAATAAACCATTCGGTAAGAGATCGTCGAGTCAAAGGGCAACCTACCCAATCTGAATCACACCAGGCATACAGCTACGGATCACAATCAGCACATAACAAAATTCCTTGACCTGGATTACCTTTCAAATAACGTACCACACGAAGTGCCGCATCCCAGTGCTCCTGCACTGGCCGCTGCATAAACTGTGCAAGCATATGCACACTGTAAGAAAGTTCAGGTCTCATAACTGAAAAATAAATTAATCGGCCAACCAACCTGCGATAACGCTTTGGATCTGGAAGAGGTTTTCCGTTAGCCAAGGGAAGATGATGGTTCTGATCTAAAGGAAAACCAACAGGTTTTGCTCCCAACAAACCCACTTCAGAAATAATGTCCAATGTATATTTTCGTTGGCATAGAAAAATACCAGTGTGATTTCGAGCCACCTCAATCCCCAAAAATATTTTAGAACCGCAAGATCTTTCGTATAAAAACATCTACTCAAATAGACTTTGAAATCCTGAATCGCAGTACCATCATTTCCCGAAATAATGAGATCATCAACATAGACCAACACATTGAGTTGCAAACAGTCATGTTGTAAGGTAAAAAGAGAGTAGTTTGAGTATGATTGATGAAAACCATACCGTTTCAAAGCACCAGCCAGCTTAGCAAACCAGCATCTGGGGGCTTGTTTTAACCCATGCAGCAATTTCCGGAGTCGACAAACTTTGCCAGGTGCCTCAGAACAAAAACCGGGAGGCAACGTCATGTAGACTTCTTCCTCAAGGTCACCATGTAAAAATGCATTGTGGACATCCATTTGATGAAGTTCCCAATTTTTAGCTGCTGCCACTGCAAGGAAAGTGCGAACAGTCACCATTTTGGCTACGGGTGCAAAGGTTTCATTATAGTTCAGTCCTTCAACTTGATTGTTCCCCAAAATCAAAAGTCTCGCTTTAAATCTCTCAATTGATCCATCAGAGTTATACTTAATTTTATAAACCCACTTGCAACCGATAGCCTTTTTCCCGAAAGGAAGTGTTTCCACGGTCCAGGTGCCATTATTTTCCAACGCCTGTATTTCTTATTGCATTGCATTTCTCCACCTTTCATCTTTCACAGCCTTAGCAAAAGTTTGAGGTTCAGTTCCTGCAGTAATAGCTTCCAAATATTTCCGATGTCGTATAGAAAAATTATGATAGTTCACATAATGTGCTATAAGATAGGGTGTACCTGAAGAGTGCGATTGAGCATATGAACTCATAGAGGGGCTCAATTTACAAATAGTATTTGTCACAAAGTCTCGCAAACGTGTGGATGGCACTTTATTTCGGTGTCCACGGCCCAAAGGCTCCTCATTCTCGACATTTCTTGCACCCCCCTTACTTCATTATTCTTACAACTTGTAGTATCCATGACTTCTTCAGTCGCAGTATTCTCACATCCCACATTACTAGTCAACACAATATCTCCATTAACCTGTGCGGATTGCTTACTCTCCTGAGACACACAATTTTGTCTCACAACACCCACATCACCATCCTCATCCACACCATACCAATCCTCCAGATTACTAGGTCCATCTATATCTTTTGTCAAGTAAGGAAACTCATGCTCACAAAACACTACATCCCGTGAAACTAAGAATATACCCAACTCTAGGTCATACACTCTCCAACCCTTTTTGCCGTAAGGATAGCCTACAAAAATGCATCTTCGACTTCGACTAATAAATTTGTCTCCTTTGTGCTCTTGATTATGCACATAGCACAAGCATTCAAACACACGCAAATGTCTAAGCAAGGGTGGTTTACCATACAAAATTTGATTTGGTGTTTTACCATTCAAGACAAATGAGGGTGTTCGATTAATCAAATAGCCAACAGCCAACATGCATTCCCCCTAGAATTCTATAGGAAGGTTGGCTTGAAAACGCAATGCCCTAGCTACATTAAGTATGTGCCTATGCTTGCGCTCTACCCATCCATTTTGTTGCGGAGTTCCTGTACAAGATGTTTCATGCACAATGCCATGTTTATGAAAATAATTATTCATGCATCTAAACTCTGTACCATTATCACTACGTACAACTTTCACCTGTTTGTTAAATTGACGCTCCACCATAGCAAAGAAATTACACAAACTCATTGACACCTGCTTTTTGTCAATCAATAAATAAATCCCTATTGCCCGTGAAAAATCATCAACAATGGTTAAGAAATATCTTGCACCACAAAAAGCTGGGGTTCGATAAGGTCCCCATAAATCACAATGAATCAAGTGAAATATTTCTAGAGTTTTGTCACTACTAACAAGAAAACTATCTCTTGATTGTTTTGCTCTAAGACAAACTTCACATGCTTTATTCCACAAACTACTATTTCTGCTAGAACCAGCATTAGGAATCAGTTCTACAACCTTAGACGATGGATGTCCCAGCTGCTTGTGTCACATATCAAAGGAGCTCTCACAACTAGTCTTCATAGCCGTTGCAGTCACCATCGCACGAAAGCAGTAGAGCCCCTCCCGTTGCTCACCCGCACCAATCAGCATCCTCGAAGTGCGGTCTTGTATAACACAAAACTTGTTAGTGAACTGAGCCACACAATCTGATTCATCAAGTAGCTGCGATAAAGAAATCAAACTGCACATAAAACTTGGCACATAAAGAACATTGTTCAATTTCAATTTATTGCTAAGCACCACCGTTCCCTCCTTTGTAGCAGTAGTTTGCTTCCCATTTGGAAGCCCCACAGGACATGCCATTACATCTCGAACATCATGCAAACATTCCAACCATCCTGTCATGTGATGAGAAGCACCTGAGTCATTTATCCATTGTGTGGAAGAACACTTACCGGTTAATTTTTCATTTGTTTCCATCTTCGCAGCACTTAAAAGGTTCCTTAATGTTTCTTGCTGCTCATTATTAAGCCCAGTAACAGCAGTCTTGTCAAAATACGAGACCACAACATTACCCATTGCTCCTGATGTTGAGGCTTGAACTGCATTTGCCTTGACTTCTCCTCCACGTCCTCTGCTCTCAGAATTAATAAATTGTTGTCCTCCCTTGTTCTGTCCAGTTCTTTGTCCTATTCCCTGAGGGCGATCTCCCCACCACTCAGGATATCCAATTAGCTCAAAACAACTATCAGGTTTATGCCCTGTATGATTGCAATTGCTGCATGTCGTATTTTTGTCTTTTCTTTCACCTCGCCCTCGAGATCTCAATCCAGCCTGTACAGCAAAGCTCATTACTTCACCACATTCATCCTTCTCACGAGCAACGGTTCTCACACGCTCCTCTTGCACTAGGATTGAATAAACTCTATTTAAACTAGGCAAAGGATCTTGGGCCAGTATATTGGATCTCACTGTTCCATAAAGTGTTTCATCGAGGCCCATGAGACATTGATGAACTTTTTCTTCTTCACGCTTCTTCTCCAATGCAGATTCGAGTTTGCACTTGCTTAACCCACACTTGCACGTTGGCATCTGTTCGTAATTAGCCAATTCTTCCCATATCTTCTTCAGCTTTCCATAGTAGGCGACCATACTCAATCCCCTTTGTTTGCACTCGGCAAGTTCAACTTTCAGTTGTTGTACGCGTGGTCCATTGGCTATCGAGAAGCGTTCTTGTATATCTTCCCAAAGGTCCTGCGCCACCTCCATGTGTGAAATAGTCGAACGTAGTGAAGGTTCAATGGTATTCATAATCCAGGAGACCAACAATGAATTATTAGTCCACCAATCTTCAAGATCTGTCGACTTCTCGTCTGGCCGCTTGATAGTTCCATCTATAAAACCAAATTTCTTTCTTGCTCTTAGCGCAGTCCGCAGAGAACGAGCCCATTCATCATAGTTTTCACCCTTCAATTAAATCGGTGTTATCAAACTTCCAGGATTATCACTCGATGTAATGTCATACGGTGAAATCGTCTTCCTCTGTATTACTCAATCACTTTTGTTTTCTCCAGCCATGGCTCTGATACCATGTCACAAACAAATTTAGAGATGGCCAAAACGCTCTGCCTTCATTGAGTCTAGCAGAGACCATATATACAGATTTACAAGAGAATGAGAGAATCTGTTTCCTCAATCATAGCTACCTAATAAGGCTAATCAAATATATCTCCTTAATCATAGCTACCTAATAAGGCTAATCAAATCTATCTTCTTAATCATAGCTACCTAAATAAGGCTAATCTACAACTGATTACATGTACCTACCAAAAATAATATATGGTATATGCTGATTACACGAGTTTTCCAAATATATAATAAACAACTCATGCTATTAGATGTGCTTAGAATCTCTACAAATGAACAAGGTTTTATCAACACTCCCCCTAACAAAATTAGACTCAACTAAGAATCTAGTAAGTCTCTCATACCATGCTTTAGGGACTTGTTTTAAATCATGCAATGCCTTATTCAAGCGGTAAACATAATTGGGATACTTAACATCAATAAAACCTTTGGGTTGTTCAACAAAAACTTCTTCTTGAATAAAACTATTCAAGAAAGCACTTTTCACATCCATTTGAAAAAGTTTAAAACTTAAGTAGCAAGAAATAGCTAACAAAATCCGAATAAATTCCAGTCTAGCCATGGGTGCAAATGTTTCATCAAAGTCAATTCCTTCAATTTGAGGATATCCTTGTGCGAATAATCTAACTTTGTTTCTAACAATGGTGCCAAATTCATCGATTTTGTTTTTGAAAATCCATTTGGTCCTTGTAACATTCACATCTTTAGGTCTCGGCACAAGCTGCCAAACATCATTACGAGAGAATTGTTCAAATTGTTCATGCATAGCATTGATCCAATGAGAATCATGAACAGCTTCTTTGACATTCTTGGGTTCATTGCATGAAGTGTAACACAAGTAAGTTACCTCATTTCAAACTTGTCTTCTAATTTTCATAGGGGTAGTTATCTCACCAATGACTTGTGTGGCAGGGTGGTTTAGCTTCACTCTTGATGATGGATTGAGTGTCTTTGATTTATCCTCAGCTTCTTCTTCCAATGTGTCATCATGATGTTCAATCTCGGGTTCCACATTGCTTTCCTCTACTTTGTTTTGTGTCTCCAATGATGATTCATCCTGAGGAAGCATAGTGAATTCTTGCTCTTCTTCAGAAGTATTTTTCCTGCAAGTAGAATTCACACAATCATCATCCACAACAACATTAATAGACTCCATAACAGTAGAATGCTTTAAATTAAAGACTCTATATGCCCTGCTGTTAATAGAGTAATCAAGAAAAATGCCTTCATCACATCTAGCATCAAACTTACCTAGAGCTTCTTTGTCACGGTAAATGTAACATTTGCTTCCAAAAATATGAAAGTACCTCACATTTGGTTTTCTACGATTCCAAATTTCATAAGGAGTGGCTTTAGTCCCTCTTCTTACAAAAACTCTATTGCTAATATAGCTTGCCGTATTTAGAGCTTCAGCCCAAAATTTCAAATGAAGTTTTTTGGCATGCAACATGACTCTAGTCATCTCTTGAAGGACCCTGTTTTTCCTCTCAACAATCCCATTTTGTTAGGGTGTTTTAGGGGCTGAAAATTTATGTAAAATACAACATTGATCACAAAAAACAGAAAATGCAGCATTCTCAAACTCTTTATCATGATCACTTCTCAATCTAACAATTTTTCCAATTTTGGTTCCTTTTTCATTTTGAAGCCGGATACAAAAAGCTTTAAAAGATTGAAATGTATCAGATTTTTCCCTCAAAAAGTTTACCCAAGTAAATCTAGAAAAATCATCAACCATTACAAAAATGTATTTCTTTCCTCCCAAACTCTCTGTCCTTATAGAACCCATCAAATCAACGTGAACCAATTCCAAAACAGAGGAAGTGGCTATTCTATTTGTCTTTTTGTGAATAGCTCTTGTTTGCTTTCCTTTGAGACATAGTCCACATACAACTTTCTTGGCTTTGGCAAGTTTCGGCAACCCCTTAACTACCTCTGACTTAGACAACCTTACAAGATCCTTATAATTCACATGTCCAAGTCGTTGATGCTATAACTCAAAATTGTTTTCCTGTGCAACATTGCAAGTATGAGCATTATCAGTTGAAACTCCATAACAATTATCAGCAGTTCTAAATCCTTTCAACACAACATTATTATTTTTGTCAAGAATGGAACAAATATCTTTAGCAAACATGACACTAAAATGAGAATCACAGATTCGGCTTATACTAATTAAGTTTGCTTTCAAGCCATCCATATACAAAACATCCATAAGTTTAGGTAAACCTTGACAGTCAATGCTACCAATTCCAAGAATTTTTTACTTACTACCATCACCAAAGGCTACCATGCCATTATCACAATCATTCAAGGTTGAAAACATGGATTTAATTCCACACATGTTAGAGCTTTGTGCCCTAAATGCAGTATGTGTAACATTACACTTTAGGTCCTCACACCTAATTCGAATTTTTCTAGGTTTGATTATGGAGGAATTCATGCTTTTGACATTATTTCTAGTGATGCTCTTAGTCCTATGATTGAAAGCAATTCCATTTGGTTTGAATGGAGCTCTTTTATCAACACTAACATGAGTGGCAAGACTACTGAACTTGTTGGACAAAAAATTTCTTGTCAAGACATTTTTATGAGTATTGCCTTTAGACTTAACATAGTCTAATGGCAGCCCATACAGCTTATGACAGTGGGGTCTAATGTGTCCCTTAATGCCACAATGATGGCAAATCGAAACAAAATTTTTTATACATGAAAAATCTGAATTTAATCCTTTAGCATGATGAAATTTTTTACCTGTGAGTCCTGAAATGTTATGAGAGAAGAAGTTACCATTCGAAGACCCTTTCCTCTTAGCTCCACCAGGTTTTGAAGACTGTTGAACACAATTTGCTTCTGAATTTTTGTTCTTCTGTTCCTTTTTCACGGCAAATTCAGCTGCCAAACCAGCTGCTGGAACAAACTTAATGGGACCTTTTCTTTAAAGAGATGGTGGTAAATCATCTTCTTCACAGCCCAGCCCGGTTCTATCATTAGAAGACCTTTGAGCCTCCAAGATCTCATCAAGTCTTCTTATGCCCGATTCCTACTTCTTGAATGCATTTGTGGACATTGCTACTCTTTTTTTCAAGCTTATAAGCTCCTTCTCAAGTGAACCATTCAAGGACATCAATTTTTCTTCATTCTTCCTTAAACTCTCAATCATTCCTTCCAAAACACCAGCCTTGACTTTAAATTCTTCGAGTTGACCAGCCAACTCTTCCTTTTCCTTTTCAACTTCATTCAATTTAGAAAGGGCATTTGCCTTGTGTTTGGCAAGTACAATGCTTTGTTTATACAGTTCATTGTATTTTTCTTGCAATTCTTCAAATTCTTCTTGCACATCCACTTCAGATTCAGATTCCGAGCAGCTCATAATGTTCTCCACTGATAAATTTTGCAAAGAGCCCTTTGACTCGATTTTATCTCTTGACTTTTCTTCATTAACTCCCACTATGAAAGCTAACACTTGAGAGGAATTATCTTCTGACCCGGATGACTCTTCGTCATCTTGATTTCCATCATTCTCAGACTCCTCCTCATCATCTCAAGTTACAGCAAGGACTTTTTGGTTTTTCCTCTTCAGTCTATTGGTACACTCATTTGCAAAGTGTCCATAACCCTTGCATTCAAAGCATTGCTTTTCACCAGGCTTTGATTGCTTCTTGTTACTTGCATTACCTTTACTCAGCCTCTTTTTCTTTGCCTTGTTGAATTTTGAAGAATTATTGAAAGGAGACTTTTTAGAGAAACTTTTAAATTTCTTTACCAAAAAGGCAATATCATCTGCACTACCTTTTGAAAGTTCAACTTCTCCAGTGTCTTCTTCACAGATGGTGTTTAAGGCTATTCCTTTGTTTCTTTTGTTCTGATTAAAATTCACTTCATAAGTTTGCAAGGATCCAACTAACTCTTCAGCCCTCATCTGATCAACATCTTTGCTCTACTCAATAGCCGTAACCTTTGGTTGAAATCGATCAGGCAAAGAGCGAAGTATCTTCTACACAATTTTTGATTGAGGAATAATTTCTCCAAGGTTTGCAGAAGAGTTGACAATATCAATGAGCTTTATATAGAATTGATCAAATGTTTCATTTTCTCTCATTTGGATCACCTCAAAAGCAGTTGTCAATCGCTGTAACTTTGTAATTTTTACTGCTGTAGTTCTCTCATATGTCACCTGTAGAATATCCCAAGCTTCTTTTGCT
Source organism: Vitellaria paradoxa (assembly GCA_019916065.1). NCBI lineage: Eukaryota > Viridiplantae > Streptophyta > Magnoliopsida > Ericales > Sapotaceae > Vitellaria > Vitellaria paradoxa. The sequence continues at coordinate 57,816,919 of CM034236.1, forward strand.
ATTTCATAATTCGAAATCCTTCTAAATTTATCCTGAGATACACTACAGAATATTGCATTGAGAGCCTTGCTATTCCAGCCAGCAGCTTCATTATCTACTGCAGTCCAATCCCGTTTGGCTTTGGGAGTAAGGTCTATATCACTTATAGTAGGAGGTTTCCAGCCATCAACAATAGAATCTCAGACTTTTTCATCAATTAACTTGAGGAATGCTCTCATCCTAACTTTCCAGTAGTGGTAGTTTGATCCATCTAGAAAGGGTGGCCTAACAATGGACTGACCTTCCATTTGGTTATCCATGGATACTATTCGGATCTGCTCTTAGACAAAAAGTCTAACCCAAAACAGAGAACACCCGACGCTCTGATACCAATTGAAAATCCCAAATAATGTACAAGTATCCAACACAAATAATGAAGAGCTGAAACTAAGAGACATTCATAGCTAAAATTCAACTCAAAACAATAACCCACCACAAGAACACAAAGATTTGTTAATAACGGTAAAAACTCCTTTGAATCCAAGGAGAAACAACCCCGAATCCAAAAATGAATTAGTCTGAAAATCTTCACTATGTAAAAATGAGGTTACAAGGTGTTCAAGGAGAGTTATACAAGTTTTCCCAACCAAATCCCATTGATCTACTTGTACATCAACCCCCTAACCTTGCTTGCTAGCCAACCCACAACTCACCTCAAAACTGTGAAAATTCTAACTTTCAATCTATGAAGAACCAGCTCCCCAATCTGATACCACACCACAGATCTGAGCTTCAAACAGTTGGATTGCTACCAAAGATGGTAAGAATCACCTTGACGTTGGATGAGATCCAAGCCCTATGTCATTCTCTCAGCTTTTTGCCTAAGGAAGTAAGAGTGAGCTGTGCAGGTCAAAAAGTTTAGGGTTGGGAAAATATTTTTGCTTTTTATATCAAAGAAGAGGGTAAAAAAGTCATTTAGGTTCATTTAAAATTTTCTGTGCGACAGATAGGAGCATCTCTTAGGCAAGAGCTTCCCTGGTCATGCTCGCGACGCATGCTAAACACACACTGGATAGAAATCTAGTGTGTTCCAGGTGAAGGAGGAAGCTCACAAGCGCGAACTACCTTTCTCATGTTCGCGAACCCTGCTATTTACACACTGTCAACCACAAACCTTCCTTTTCAATAAAAGCAGAGAGAAAGACCAAGAACAGAGCACAACAACATCCACCTCTTCAACTGTACTTCTCCTAACCAGACTTAATGATTCACAAACACTCTTTGGCTTATGTTTGTGAACAATTTCAACAACCTTATGACATTTTTAGGAAACAATTACAAACAAAGTGTTTGCTCAGAAATTGTCAATCAATGAAACCTATACAAACATTAACAATCTCTTCCTTTGGCAATTCTGAGACAAAACACACCCAACCCAAAATACAATAGAAAATGTCACAAGTTCTAAATCTAAGTAGAGGGCAACAACCAATCTGATCTTGAAAATTTTGAACAACAAAATGCAGCAAACCAGAGTATGTAAAAGATCAAACAACATAGCAAAACAACTTAACTCTCCCTCAACCAAACCAACACAGCTCTCTCGCCCTTTAAACATGATCACTCCCCCTTAATCCCAAATGTTCTCCCCTTTTTGTTTGGAATTAACAAACTAAAATTTAGCATAAACCATGGATCATAAACCAACACAGCTATGGCTCACGGGCTCCATAATAATAATAATAATAAAAGAGAGGGAGGGGGAATTTATTTAGAATACTTTTTTAACATGTATATGGACTTTTTCATTTTAATAATTTTTTAAATGCAAATAATATTTCTAAGAATATTCAAATAAAAAAATTAAATTTGATTAAATAAAAGGGCATATAGTATGAAAAAAAAAAAAAAGGAAAACGTTAAAGTAAAAAGATATATCTCCTCGGCGGAGTCTAAATTATTTAAAAATTTTTATATAAATTTAATATTTCTTAAATTTATAGGTTTTTTTTTTTTTTTTTGAAACATTCATTTTAAAAAGTAAATTTAAGTTTTTATTTGGGGTGACAGATTGTTGTCAATTTTTATTCAAATATTGTAGAATTTAATGAATATATTATGTAATTAATTTATTTTAAAATTTAACTTTAAATTAACATATTTCTATTCTATTCATACTTGTTTTCAATTACTTTTTATGTTTGGAGTTGTAAAATTTAATATAAATTTATAAAAGTTACAGTATCATGAATAGTTTAATGAATAAAAAATTTAAATTTTACATAAATTTATAAAGCTTCAAATGAGCCTTATATTAGAATTGCATTTTGCTTTCGTAGCTAACATTGACACCTCTTATTAAAAATGTTAGTGAAATGGATACAAGCAGGTACTCGACTCAACCAAATTGTTAAAAAATCTATGAAGAAATATCCTAACAGGGTTAGAACAGATTTGAGATTAAAATTTAATATTCATATAAGTTTGGGACATGTTTGAGATTTATTTGTAGGGTACTTGATATTCGTTACTCATAATGTATTTGCCAAATATTTGTTAAATATAATATAATATAACATATATTTATATAAAATACAATATTAATTTGAAAGCTTAAAGAGTTTTAGAACATGTTTAGCTTGTTTAAATTTCAAATAAATTTGAATTTTAATACAAATAATTTATTTGTTATACATATATCTATTCAACTTATTTGAGATAATTTATTTGATATAATTATATTAACTTACCTTATTAATTTACATAAACTTAAAGTTATCAATTTATACTTATGTGATGAGTTTCTAAGTATAATATTATTCATAGGTTATTGTTATAGGTAAAATTTTTTGTTGAGCATCTATAAAAATTTAATAAAAATTTTGTAATATAGTATTATTAAATTTTTATTTTTTATTCTAAAGCAGATAATCTGATCAATTGTGCTTAATTAGGTTTCACGAATTTGAGATTCCAATTAAAAAATGGGTTTGGGCAATAATGATAAACAAAAATAATAAACTAATTTGATAATTATAATTGTTAATTAGACGAATGCTCCATCAAACGGTTTGAACCAACATTTTTATCAAATTGTGAATTTTATTAATTAATTATATATTAGGTACGTTTGAAATTATATAAATTTGTAAAAATTTATAAAAATTAATGTCTTATATTTTATATAATGAGTAAAAAATTTAAATTTTATAATTTCGTAATTCGTATTTACAAGAGATTTGTTGGGTTTTGTACTTTTTTTTTTAACTCACAACAGTACCATTGTTGTAGTAAATTTTTATTCACGTCATGATGCTCACCTTACTCGCCTGCCGCACCCACCTATGCAAATTTTCTTGGTCGTCGTCGTCTTCTTCCCATTGCCCTTTTTCCTCCCCCCATCATCGGTATCCTTTAGGCCATTTTCGCAATTAGGTATTTGGCGATTACCATTAGATATAAACAATTAAATAGAGTACAGAGAATTTAAGCCGCCTGCTTTGGTTCATGAAAAATATTCACAAATATTATTTTTATTATTCTCGTGGTCATGGAGAAGAAGATGCGGACGCAGAGAGGCTTTCTTCTTCGCGGTAAAACTTGCTTTATTGGGTCCTCCTTTTTTTTTTGTGTCCTTATTCTGTTTTAGTTTTCCATTTTGGCAACAGTTTTCTGATTTATCAGATGCTTCAATTATTCAACCACGGTAAATGCCTTTCCTCGAATCTGTGGAAGGTTGTGATATTAATTGGTTCAATCTGCATCTTTATTGTTAGCGACTGCCGACCGGCCAGATCAAGAACTGCTGTGTTTTCCTTTATGTTTTTCTTTTTTTTTTGTAAATTCCTTTTTTTTTTTTTTTTTTTTTAATCGGGTGTGCAGATCATGTCTTGGTTGGTTGATTACATTGTGAATGAAGGAACATCCCACTGATCTGTTGCTTTTCCTCCTGAATATATTGTATTTTCTCGGCAAATTTTTGATCTATGTGCTTGTTCTTCTATTTTTTTCCCCCCATCCAGTGAGTCAGTCACTCAAGACTCGGCCATTTCACAGGCATCCAATGATTCCCATGACAAATTTGTCGAACTGTTCATTCAGTTTCAATCTTCCATTTTATCGCTGGGCCATTGATAAATTTAATAATATATGATTTTTTCATTGGGATCGCTTCCCTCTTTTCTATCCTTGTCTTCAGATGTGAATCAATTCTGATATACAACATAACCATTTGCAGGTAATATGCAGATATGTTTTCAGGTTGGATGCAAATGTTTGCTTGAATGACCGTTTCTACCTTGATGGTGGATGCCAAAGTAATCGTTGTCTAAAATTGGTTATACGTCTTCCAAAATTTCTTGTGTCAGAATCAGTGACTTCACAGGTTGAGATCATCATATTTTAAGCACATCTAGAGGGGTTTATAGTCATCCTCACTCCATGGGCGAGTGGGTAATTGGGGCCTTCATAAACCTTGTAGGAAGCATTGCCATCAATTTTGGAACCAACCTTCTCAAATTGGGTCATGATGAGGTATCTCGTACCTTTTTCCTCCATCCCTGCTAGTGTGTTACAGAAAAAATGTGCACTATAGTATTTCCTTCAACAACGGCATGTGTGTTTTTTTTATCTCTCTGCTAGTGCGTTGCAGAAAAAATGCGCACTATGGTATTTCCTTCAACAATAGCATATGTGTTTTTATTTCTCTCTCTCTCTCCCCCCCCCCCCATTCAGTGGTTCTTTGTTGCCACATGCGAACTTGAAAAGCAATGACCTTTCTGTAGCTTGCATTAAGTGTATATCGATTTGCTCTATTGCTTATTTTATTTGAATTTGTATGTGCATTGATCATGACCATTAATGAATTAACAGCACCTATCGCTATTGATGATTGGAGAAAAATTGATTTATCATAAATAACAACAAATGACAACAATTTGTAACCTGCCTGCTTTTGGAGATGCCCTTCATTTTATTTAATGTTCCCATTCTGAATTATTAGTAATGAATAAGGCTCAGCGGCTCATCACTTTGTAGATTTGCATGAATTTTCTCCAAACAAAAATGAGGAAATAAGTGGCGTGATAATGTATAATAGCAGCAATGCACTCGGCAGTACAAATTTTTTACTTGCCAACCATAAGCGTGGTTGCTTTGAACTTCTTCAATCCTTTGTTTAAGGTGTTGAAGAGACAATTGTAGCTATTGCTTTAAAAGCCATTAAAACAGATATTGGGGCTTGGGTCAAGGATCAAAATCACATTCTGATAGGTTGTTTCGACTAGCATGGAAATAGAAACATTTCAAATGTATCGGAAATATTTCAAAAGTGGCACAAAAATATGAAACCAAATAGAAATTTTGAAGTATAAATTGAAATATATCTAAATATATGAGAATCTAATAATAAATTAATTGAACTATTCATAAAAAAAAATTAATTAATTAAAAATATATTATATTGATGTATTATGTTGTATTTTTGTGTTTTATATGTTCTGATGGAAATATTAGAATTATTATTATGAATCTTGTTTCTCTATCTTGGGAATTGAAAAAATTTTGATCGCCTCGAGGAAAGAAATCATGTTTTGTTCCTTGGCTTGGATCCTTATTTTGATTTATTACGTTGTGAAGTCTTGCAATGAAAGAAAAAAATTCAACCTAGGCAATTTTCTTCTCCTTTTTCTTTCTTGTTTCATTTTTTTTTTCTTTTCAAAATATGCTATTAGCCTGATATACACATGCATCACTACTATGCATGCTTGTGTGTAGACAGTAGAGGATAGGATGTGTATTTCATGATCTTTTATTATGATTATGATGAGATTAGACCCTAAGCTATCATATATATATATATATATAATTTATACTTTATTTGTGTTGAAATACCTTGATATACATTGTTGGGTCCATTTTCTAACAACTTAAGCTTTTAAGATAATTGGTGACTTAACATGATATCAAGGCAGGCAAAGATCCTAAATTCAATTCTCACTGCCACCTAATAATCAATTGTTGCACGTTTATGGCCTTGTCAAGAAATTCAGTCTAGCCACACGTGAGGGAATGTGTTGAGCATAAAAAAAATAATATAAATAATAAAGTTGCCCCCCCCCACCCCAACAGTTTAATCGTTTAGGTGAGATGATGGCTTACGATCTAACAATTGTATCTTGAATTTTTATGTTGGATTGAGAAACTTGATAAGTAGGAGCTTTTCTTGGGTTAAAGTTTTGACGATTACACAACCTAGGTTGGACACGGACGTCTTGAATTGGCTTCTATCAGGCATTCACATTTCTGTTTTTGACTGAAGGATTATCGGTTCAAATGCAATTGTAAACATAATGGACCATAGATTTTCCATGGACCCTCCTAATTCTTGACTTGTGCACTAAATTCTTGTTTCTACTTGATAACTTGATATTTCAAGTGTTAGAATATATCTCACGTTGATAAAATCAAGCTTCCTAAACTAGCATAAGATTCTAATGGCCTCTCCACTCATTGTCAATTGTTTTGAGTTGGATGCTTTAATGGTATTAGAGCTGAGTGTTGGGAGGACTTGTTTCCCTTTTCATCTAGCTCTTCTGCCTTTTCCCAATTTCTCGGTTGTGCATCATCATCTGGATTTTCTTGTACTTTGTGCACTTGTTCCTCTCCACATGCATATGAGGGGAGCATGTGCCGTGTGTTAGAATATATCAAAATCAATCCTCCTAAACCAATATAAGATTCTGAGGGGCCTCTCCACTTGTCACAAATTTGTCTTGAGTTGGTTGTTTTAACATCATGAATTCTAGAGAGTGTACTTCGGTTGGTAATGGAACATTACTGAGGGATGCAAGAGTTGATAAAGGAAAGAGAGAGAGAGAGAGAGAGAGGATTTGTATGGAAATTCCACATTGAGTCTGCTTGCTTAGAATCCTCTCTCTCTCTCTCTCTTTAAATGAGAGAACATTCCACCTTAGAAGTCAAGTTTTTCAGGTGGACTTTGAGTTTCCAGTTTCAGCTGACAGTCATGAAGAGCTAAGCTTGCCCTTTTCAACTGAACCCCAAAACAAAAAAATTTTCTCTCAACTATTGAGGGCTGGCTTGGTTTGGTTTGGTTTATTGAGGGCTGGCTTCTAAACCAGTTGTGTATTCTAAAAGTTTTTTTTTTATGTTGTGGCCCTTGTGGGTTTCTTTATACCAACAACCACTGCAAGCTATTATCAACTCCTGATTTTTGCAGAGAGAAAGGCACTCTGTGCTGAGCACTGACGGGGCAAATGGAAAGATTGTAATGAAGCCCATCATATACTTTCAGAGTTGGAGAGTTGGTAATGTTCATTGATAGGGTGCTTGTTTCCTACAAGTGTTCCTCTTATCATTCTTCATGCAGTTTAAACTTAATGTATGACTGTTGGCATGCAGGCATTCTATTTTTTGCTCTTGGAAATTGTCTTAATTTTATTTCCTTTGGATATGCTGCTCAGGTTTGTATTACATATCATCTCTGGCTCCTTCAGTTGTAATCTGGATACATTACCATTATGATGACCAATGCATGTTTTGCTTGATTATGCATGTTTCAAATATATAGTGTTTTCATTGTTTACACTTTACATGATATAATTTTATTTTTGACAATAATGGTCTTTGTCTCTCCATTTTCCTTACATCCCCCCTTCTTTCTCATTATGTTTATCTCTGCTTTGCAGTCACTTCTCGCAGCACTGGGATCTATTCAGTTTGTGTCCAACATCGCATTTGCGTACTTTGTTTTGAATAAGACAGTGACTGTCAAGTATGTTTTGCTATAAATTGAAGTGTGCACTCATAATAATGATGTGGGTCATAACTTTATAGTCAGCATTACTTTTGTTGAGTTTCTGTATCATATATGTTGCTTTTACAGAGTAATGGTTGCCACGACCTTTATTGTTCTTGGAAACATTTTCCTTGTTGCGTTTGGGAACCACCAGTCACCTGGTATGTCATTTCTAAGAAAAAGGGTGCTTTAATCTCATAAGCATGCCAACTTGTGTCAAACATTACTTTGTGAACCATATTTTTCTGTTAAATAGCATTGATTCAAATATTGATGTTTCTTGATGTGTTTACAAATTATATGGCATTAGTTGCGGTCTTCTTGTGGAACTTGATTAAATGTTATGAGGGCATATTGTCATGTAATGGCTAAAAAAGTTACAGAAAGAAATTGAGGATTAACAAAATTATATAGATTGCAAAGTTTTGAAAATTTGACAAGCATATTTATACCCAAATGAACTTGAACATAATGGAAAATTCCGACTTAGAGAACTATCAAGAGCTCTCTATGAGATATATACTAAATTACCTTCAAATTCTGTTTGCATGTGATTTTATCACTAAAAGTGTTTTTAAACAATGTTTGACATCTTAATTAAGCAACAAACTATTTTTAGACTTGCAAAACATAGGTAACTAATTATACAGAAACTTGTTGACAGGTCATCAACTATATACATCTTCTTAGGCAATTAAATTAAGAAACATTACCCTTTAACTATGTACATCTCTCTAGGTTATTGAACAAAGAAACCCCTCGAATGGTTTGTTAGTCTTCCCCATGATAGTCTTTTCTAGGGTATGACTTTTGATTATCTTTAATACTTTTCTATTTAAAGAGGTGCATGTGTTTGGTAGAGATTATGCGTGATGCTTTGTGTATCATCACCTATGATATTAATGTTACATATACATATCAAGAGTCATATCTTTCCATGAGTAGGATGACAATAGAACACGGAGTGATCAACATAACATCTAGTCAGACCAAACTCTATAGCTAAAATGTTGAGTCTGTGAAACAATGCACAAAGAGACTTTTTTTAAGGACATATAATGATTTTTTAAGCTTGCAAACTAACCAAACTCCTCCTAAATAACATACCCCAGGAGTTGCTCCATGTTGACTTCCTATCACTATGCAAAAGTGCATTTTTAACATCAAGTTAATGAAGAGTTGAGGTCCTCCTTTAGGCGAGTTGCTCATAGGGGTAAGAAATGGTATCAACAAAGCGAGGGGATGGCATTGAATCAGTTACAGTAGAGCCAAAGGCAGCTATCGTGGTGAATTGTTACGATGTGTGCCTCCTTCTAGAGAAGCGCACTTTTTGGTTTTGGCACTTTGTTCAAGTTCCAGGAAGAGGAAGATGAGAACTAAGAAGGCCCGTGCCAGCCTTTAGATTTTTTTTCTCTAATCTTGAGTCTTGAACCATAGGTTCGACACAAGAGGAATCTTTCTTAGACTGGGTTTGCCCTCAGTTTTTTTAGGAAACATGGATCGCTTTTGTTTGCGCTAGATTATACTGACGATCTGTCTCTAGTTTTTTGGATCCCATATAACAAGCGATCTCTTTACCCTCAAATTCAAACATGTGGGCGCAAAATGCTATCCCGTTCTATTCTTACGTAGCAATAGAAGCTTGCTTATGCTGCTTTGGCGGCGCTTTTTCGCCTTCTCTTTGCTTTGGACAGGAGCGCTAGTGGACGCAGGGAGAGAGCAAGCAAAGCCTGTCATTCGTAATGGAGCCTCACTCTTGTGACATGCTATGTTTCCCCTCTCCCCTCTCCATTCCCAAGTAAAGGGTGAGTCCCATGCGTCAGTTTGTGGATCGCGGTCTCATGCACTAATGCTTGTGATAGATGGTGGCCAAAGAAATGACAAGTCTAACAGAGGTAATCTTATCACAAGTTCATAAATCTCTGCATATACCCTTTAGCAACTACATGAATTTTCAATATATCAAAAGAGCCATTGGGTTGCATCTTGACTGTATATAACCATCTACATTCTACAGCTGACTTTTTGGAAGAAAGATGTACCAAGTCTCGTGTATCATGTTCTTGAAGAGCAGACATTTCTTCTTCCATGGTAGTTCATCATCCAAATTGGGATTCATGCACAAAGTTAGAAAGAGATATAGAAGAGACAAGTGCATGATAGGACGGGGACAAGGAATGTCATGACACAAATTTAGTAATGAGATGAGAAGTACGCGTACATTTTTACATTTCCAGACAGCGATGAAAAATCTTAGTTGTTAGCAAGTTTTGGATATGGAGGTGTGGAAGGTGGAGCATCTAAAGTTCTAGGAGGAGGCTCAACTACCTGATGTCTACTGTAAATATGTAAATTAGGATAACATAGGCAACTAGAGAGAGACACATCTGAAGGAGAGAGATGAATTGGGAGAATAAATAAGGGAAGGTTCTCATCAAGAGATGACAAGGACTATGACTCAAGGAAAAATGGGCTGGATCCAAAAAAATGTGACATCATCATATACAAAATATTAAGAGAAAGACTATAACATTTTATACCCTATTTGTAAACGAAAATACCTAAAATACACATTTGTGAACCCACTATCAAGTTGGTGAGAAAAAACAACACACTCAAACATATGAGATGAAAACGGAAAATGGGTTTGCTTGGGAAAAAAGATAGAGTGGGGTAACCTGCCATACAGAATAGAGGAATTTATTAATCTAATGACATGCAATGAGAACAGCATCACCTAAGAAGAATTTAGGGACATTCATTTGAAATAATATGTAGCCGGTTGCCCCAATAAGATGTAAGTTCTTTCTCTCAGTAACTCCATTATTTTGTGGAGTACGAGAGCAAGATAACTGGTGAAGTATGCCAAGTGATGACATTAAGTCAATGAAAGATTTAGAAAAATATTCTTTTGACACTGTTACTGTGAAGAATTTTAATAGGCACGTCAAATTGAATTTGAATTTCAATGCATAAAGGTTTAAAGATAAGAAGTATCTCATAACAATCTTTTATTAAATAAATTTGTGTAATTTTAAAATTCATTCACAAAGGTAACAAAGTACTAAAAACCCAATTTAGATATGACACAATTTAGACCCTAAATGTTTAATGAACTAAATGAAAAGGATGTGACACCATATTATGAACTCTAGGATAAAAAGAAACACGGTGATGCTTTTGTAACTAACATGACTCACAATTTGACTATAACTAATGCAAACCAAGAACCATAGAGGACAAGACGGCAATGAATTTCCAATGGCAAACCAATTGCAAAATATACTGTAGAAGGCTGCACAAATGGTGTGTCAAGGTAGTAGATTCTTTGGCTTGTATCCTCTACTAATAGTTTCCTTTGTCTTTATACCCTAAGTAATGATAGAATTAGGAAGAAAGTCATTGAACAATTCAGTTGTTTAGAATGCTTACTAAAAAACATAAGATTATATAAAAAATAAGGCGCATAGAAGACAGAAGACGAAGGGAGAGGGGAATAGATTAATTATACCAATTCCACCAACTGGATTAGTGGAGCCATTAGCTATATTGACACGTGGAATGGTAAATGAGTACAGGGGCAAATCCATGAAGGGGCGAGTGGGAGCAGCTGCCCCCACTGATTGCTAAAAGTTTATATATTTTATATATATTTTGTATAAATTTTTTTATTCTTTTAATATATAAATATATAAATTACCCCCATTGAAATTTGATTATTATTTAAAAATTTTTTATGTTTACTTTTTTTTAAATTTTGCCCACGCTCAATAAAATTCCTGGATTCGCCCCTAAATGAGTACTCGATATTAGAAAATAATGATGATGTTCCAAACATACAGTTTGAAGCACCAGAATCAAGGGGGTAGGAGGAGGATGAGTAGATAGACAAGTATTAGGATTACCTCAATGAGAAAGAGTTATCAGTAGGAAGATATGCTTGCTGAGATGCCTAATACTGAAGGAACTTAGAATATTCCTCACCAAAAATAGTCATAGATGAAAATGGAATAGCCTTATTATAGCGAAGCATATCTGTAAAAGCAGCCATATCAAAAGTAGCTACATGTGCATCTGGCTTGGCTTGCCATGCAGGAACCAACATTTCTGGAAGAGATGTCCAAACTTCCCACAATGTTTATACTTGGGTTGAGGCCCTTTGCCTTTGCATTCTCCTCAACTATTATTGCTACAGTCATCTCGATTGCCACATCTATTAGTAGTTTGATGACCTATTGTCTAATTAATAAGTGCGAAATGAGTGGATTCTGAATCATCTAAAGGAGAATTTTGAGAGGCAATGAGTAGGGTCCGAGAGCATTTCCTAATGAACAAGGGAAGGGATGCTCCTCTTAAGTATCTAAGCTTTGATTGGTTCAAATTTAGGTTCAAGTCTGGTAAGAAATTTTAGTACAATCATTTGCTCTTGTTGTTTCTGCAGTTCATTAATATCAAGAGATAGTGGCTGAAGGGAATTCAAGTCGTCATACATCCTCTTCAATATGGGGAAGTATTCAGTAATGGATTTTTCGGATTGTTGTAGCTTAAAGCAGTTGCTTGAGAACTGTAAATGCAATTAAGATTACAAGAATATAACAAGAAAACATAATCCCTAATCTCCTTGCAAGTATCTAGATGAGTACACATTTTTGCAATCTCAACTTCCATGGAGTTCCACAATAAACTCACTATATTAGCACTGTCTTGAATCCAAGCATCATAATTCTTCTCATTGATGCCAAAGAAGATTCAACGAAATGCTTTTGCATGCCTTTGCCTGTTAGTGCAATCTTGACTGCCTTTAACCGTTAGAGATAATTCTTCTCATTCAACTTCGAGTAGTCAAATGGGTGGGGTACATAATGGATCCAATTGGTTTAATCTCCAAGAGTATTTGAATTAGATGCCACTGGAAATAAACATAGACTTATTTGGACAAACAAGGGCTGAAATAGGTTGCCAAAGGTGATTTGTGTCGCAAGAGAAACAAGAAATAGTGCTGAAATAGGTTGCCAGTATATGAAATAAGTTGTCAAAGATTGACCATTGGCGACTAAGTCGGATAGGGTTGCCAGAGGATGGTGCCCACCTTAGCAGTTGATGTGAAGAGTGGGGTTGATCCACAAGCACTCGTGCTAGAGACAACAATTGCGAGTAGATCTCACTCACCTAAAGTAAGGTTGCGTGTGACATGTTGATTCCAGTTCTAATTTTATGGAACCAACCATGATTGGTTGGATTATATTCCATCTTCGAAACCAAACCCATGTATATCTATAATACAAAATAGTAAAGGTAACGATAAAGAGAGAGAGTGATTGCAAGAGGGCTATCACAGGGGACCTGGTGGTAGGATCACCGGAGAGGTACAAATGAACTGAATTAAATTAAATTTTAACTTATTTAATCTCAACTCGAGTTATTTATATTGAACTTGAGCTCAGTTTGAATTTTTATATAGTCTCGAACTCAACTCAACAAAGAAGAATTAAGTCATTGTGTCCGTCCCACTTGCTCGGAGTGCAGGGGCTCAACTATTGATTGTATATCGTTGCATGCTTTTTGGTAGAGCCCCCACCTAAGCGGGGCTATTCTTCTTCCAGGGAGACAAAGTCGTCTCTTCTACTGACGCACTTCTCTCCAGTGAGGCGTATTTGTGAAAAACCAAAAGCATCTTTATGAAGTCATCCTTGACTACCCCCTAGCATTTTTTATAAAAGACGATGGTGAATTCGTCCAAACCTAGGGCCTTGTCTCCACAAATCCCCCCCCCCAGAGCTTGTTTGTAACACCGAGACACCCGAAGGGCTGGCTATGTGTACCTCGGGAGACCTGACCCAAGGAAAGTACTTTTCATCTATCTAATTTCCTTGACTTGAGTCTCAGAGTTTTAGTTTTAGCGACATTCATTTAGTCACTTGCTCGGATGTATACCCAAAAGTTTAAGCCCGATGAATCCATTGAGAGACACAAGGCTCGGCTTGTGGCGAAGGGATAGACTCAAATGGGATCAACCATTTGGAAACATTTGCTTTGGTAGCTAAAAAAAGTCCTCGATGAGAGTAAAGGATGATTGGGCGAAGAAAGGCATAGGAATCTTTGGGCATTGCTTAGGCCGAGTTAAGTAAAGACTGGTTACCTAAAAACATAACAAAAGACATGAAAACGTGCCCAAGACGCGAACATAGACAAAACCGCCGTAGGAATAGAGACCTTTCAATAGAGTAGAGGCGAACTGATCAATGAAGCAAATTCTTTTTTTTTTTTTTAGACTAGGATTTCATAATCAATTAAGGAAGGGTGATTCGAAGCAAGTGGTGCCATTCACTCTAAAGTGTTCTCAGCTCGCATGCATACATCCGTAAGCAACTTAGTGCAACATGGCAAATTTCATTGAGAGGAATCAACAAAGAAAAGAAAAATGGGTCAACATCTCGATGTTAATAAGCTGATTTTAGGAAAACCATTCTTGATTAGGTCTGATAGCACTTATGTTAAAAACTTTATGGGAATCAAGCTTAGAAAGTTTGGTCAAGCTCGACTAGCGAGATAGAGAAACAAACTAGAATATTATAGGTTTAGGGTAGAATACCTAAAATTTGAGAAAAAAAATTTAGCTGATGCCCTAACTAGAGAACTTGTTAATTACAGGATTCCTCAGAAAATAGTTTGATTAAACCAGACCGACGTCGTTTTAGTCTAAAATATAGTAAATAAAATATTTTAAAAATATAATAAAATATTATTAAATATGTAAAAATTTTATTTAATATATATGTTATTTCATTGACCTGGCTCGCAAATTTTCGAGTTGCGTTTTTCTAAACTCGAGCCTGAATCTAAACAAACCACAAATCAAATTGATTTGAATTCAATTTAGTCACCAAATGAACTTGAGCCAAACTTTTTTCGAGTCGAGCTCGAATAGCTCATAAATACCTCGATTCGTTTCTATCTTAGACTACCACCATTTGCTCTGCCTATTTTTTTTCTTCTTTTTCCATTTTATCCTATAAAATTAGACATGTAAAATAAATTGATCAAACATTGCCCCGATCTGATTGTTATACAATTTTGAAAATCGAATCAAGTCAAGCATATTCGACCCTAATTATGATCCATTAACCATATGTATTTTTTAAAAATATTTTTTATAATTTTTATAAAATAAATTAGCGATAATATGAACTTAAAATAAAATAATTAATTAATTGATTTTAAGAATAAATACTTTCTATTAATAGTTATTCTAGATTCATGGGGATTGGAATTTTTCAATCACAAATAAGAAAATTAGTTGAACTCCCACTTTTAAGATCATAAAAATACTCATATTTATTGTCTATTTAGTATAAATAAATAATTAAAAAATAATATAAAGAAAATAGATTTGTATAATGAGTGTCAAATCAAGCTAAAATTGAGGTTGAGTCATGAGTGCCTCAAACAAGGCTATAAGTGGCCCAAGTCCTAATTCTACAATGTAAGGATAGATCAGGATACAATTTGCACAGACATAGAACCAAATACAACCCTCTCCCTAAAGTAAGGTTGCATGTGGCTTGTCAGCTATAGGTGAAGGCTCCAATGATCTTATTCGGTCTCACCGGCAAACGAAGGAGAAACCTTGGCCTTGCAGCAACAAAAGCAGGGTTTCTAAGCTTTGAGACGACGACCACTGTTCCGGCGTCTAGTTGTGCCAATGAGCTTTGTTGATGACCAGATAAGCTTCTATTGATTATTATGGGATAAAGGAGAGGGTTGATAGCAGAGATGCCTAAGATTCTTGGTATAGACGCAAGAACCACGCTACTAGTGTTTCTTGATAAGAACCCAAAAGAAATAAAAGAGAGTCTAGGATCTCTACTTTGATACCATGTCAAGGAACAAGTTTTGAATGGAAGGCTTGACACCCTTAAGGTTGTCTTGAGCATATATTTATACTCATATGAGATATGCACGATTTAAGAAAGGATAGAAATTCTGTACTAGGAAAGGAAAATAAAATCAAAGCTATTCCTATTATATATATATATATATATATATAACACACTTATAAATGAGCTCTTAGATATGGTGTTATTGCTGTTACCCCACTCCTCGTACAAATCCATGCACTTAAAGAAGTGTCCTTTCTTGTTCCTGTTTATGCCCAAAAGAAATAAAGGAGAGAGAGTTTAGGATCTCTACTCTGATAACATATCAATAAACAAGGTGTGAATGAAAGGCTTGATACCATATCAGTGAAAAAAAAAACATTTGAATGAAAGGTTTGACACCCTTAAGGTTGTCTTGGCATATATTTATTCTAATTATTACATTATAGGTTCTCTTGTTTAAAAAAGATATCTTTTTGTTTTTGTGGTCAAGTGAAAAAGTTTTTCTATTGTTTCTTTTGCTCTTGACAGTTTACACACCCGAGCAGTTGGCAGAAAAGTACAGCAACATTACGTTTCTTCTGTACTGTTTCATCTTGGTCTTGGTTGTTGCCTTGCATCACTCTGTGTACAGGTGAAAACTACTTTTATCTTTTTTTGTAGGGTAGGATCCAGATGGATATGCACTTAAAAGCAGCTACCTGATTTGTTTCTTATTTTAATAAATTCATTTATATGATAATTTTCAAGCTGTATCTCGATTCTGATTACAATCAAAATGAGGAAAATGCAGAAGAGGTGAAGTGCTGCTTTCAGTTCTTGGACATGACCTCAAGTCCTACTGGCACATGCTGCTTCCTTTTTCCTATGCCGTTGTTTCTGGTGCTGTAGGATCATGCTCAGTATTGTTTGCAAAATCCCTGTAAGCTGACGCTTTTCATTGCCTCCTTGGCTGCAAAAAAGGGGGGGGGGGGGTGTTAAGAATTATAGAGTACTTGTTGTTTTTGACATTCAATGACTTGATTTTGCAGCTCTAATCTCCTAAGATTGTCCATGTCTAGCACCTATCACTTGCATAGCTGGTTCACATACTCCATGCTTCTATTATTTCTTAGTACAGCTGGATTTTGGGTAATGATTTTACGCACAAGTTATATATATATATTTCATGTTTTCTACAATTCCACGTGGAGACAATGAGTTTTCCAAGCTTCTGATCTTGTTCCTTATTTTTTTCAACTGCAGATGGCAAGGTTGAATGAAGGGTTATCACTCTTTGATGCAATACTTATTGTTCCTATGTTTCAGATTGCTTGGACTTTCTTCTCCATTTGTACAGGATTTGTATACTTCCAGGAATATCAGGTTCTCTATCTCTCTCTCTCTCTCTCTCTGTGTGCGTGTGCACGTGCGAAATATCATTACTGATATTTGGGCTACATCTTGAAGATTTACAAGCTGTGTATGGACTGGAGTATGAGTATCAAGTACAGATGTGTGTCAAAGGATCAAACTTCCTTAAAACCTTTAATTTTGGGATATTGCGAGATATATCTAAACGTTGAACATGGATACATGGACACATTATAAACATTTGTATATCAGATAAAGTTGTTGCAAAAGTGGTTGTCCAATTTTACACCCCAAGTGCAAGGTGGTCGAAGTCATAGCAACAATAAATTTATTGGTGAAAATTGGATCGTGTCGAGAGAGAGCTATTTTAGGTAACCATTAAATGACAAAACTTATGGAGAATGCTTATGTTTGGGATTTAAAACCTCAGAATGAATTTTAGGTTTATATCTACTTTTAGAAATGTTGGTTGAATTGATGAATCTAAGACAATTAAGAAAGGTATTAGTTCAAGTCAAGTGGCAATTTCAATGGTTTTTCAAGGACTAAATTATAACTCAATCTAAACCCAAAGTGCAAAGAGTAGATCAAAGAATGAATCGTTAAGGACTTAATTGGAATGAGAATTGATTAAATTTAGTTGTGAAAATTTAATTCAACATGGTTGAGTTATAAGATCAAACATCTAGTGTGCATAACTCATGTAGAGTGCATGAGAGCTCTAAATCTTGCATTTCTCGCACAAGAATCATAGGATTGTGCATGAAAATTTTAAATTAAGCAACCACATACAATCTACTATGAACCATACATACGAGAGTTAATCACACAACATCAATTAATGATTTCTAAAGATACTAAATATAATCAACCCACCATTCAATAAGAAAAATAAAAATTAACATTAAGTTCAAGGTCCCTTCAAGAACCTACTCACTCATAGCAAGAAGGAAATCCATGTTCAAAAATTTTTTGAAAAAGATAAGTAAAAGTTTTATTTCAAACGAGCAGTTATAAGCATCAGGGTGATGCTTAGAAACTGCTGGAAAGCTTTACAAAGCATCCAACACCATTGATCAGCTCATAGTATCAAGAAAATTCAAAAAAGAACAAATATCAAGTTCACTTCCCCCTTTCGCCCAACCATATAAACAATTTAGGACTAAAGACTTTATCTTTAGGATAGTCCTTATATCATCTTCAAATATCTTCCTGTTACGCTCCTTCCAAATTATCCAAAAAAGGCAAAAGGGAACCAAGTTCCAAGTAAGCTTTATCCTTTTTGCCAAAGGTTGACCCCACCAAAGCAAAAGGAAATTTCCAATATCTTCTGGAAAACACATATGAACACCAAAACAATTAAGTATCAAACTCCATAGCTCAGCCGTCCAGGTGCAATGAATGAAGAGATGAGCAATAGATTTCTGTTGCTTTAGACACAAAGGGCACCGATTGGCTAAGAGATATCCTCGATGCTGTAGGTTATCCAACGTCAAAATCTTACCTTGTGAAGCACACCAAGAGAAAAATATAACTCTGGTAGGGACTGCAGCTTTCCAGACCTTCGGCCATGGAAAAACATCTTTAAAGCCACCCTGTAAAAAGGAATAAAAGGATTTTACTGAAAAGACCCTGTTCTTTGAATTCCTCCAAATAACCACATCAGAATTGTTAGTCAAATGAACTGAATAGAGTAAGTCCAATAATGTCATAAGACTATCAAACTCCCAATCATTCACGTTCCTGCGTAACAGCACAAACCAACTGCTTTGGTTTCCATCATTATGGTAGTATTCAAAGACACTTGCCTCTTTGTTAGCTGCAATTTCATAGATTTCTGGGAAAATATTAGAAAGGCAGCCAATACCTAACCAATCTTGTCTCCAAAATAAAATTCTGTTACCTTTCCCAGCCTACCATGTAATACAACTACTAAAAGTCTGCCAAAGCCTTCTTATTCCTCTCCATAAACCAGTACTGAAAGGACTGGACACCGAAGAAGTGGATCAGCCTCCAAACTCTTCACCATATTTGATTGCAATCAGCTTTTTCCATAGTCTATTGTCTTCCTGAGCATATCTCCAAAGCCATTTGCCTAATAAAGCTTCATTGTTTAGCTTCAATTGTTTGAATCCCACTCCTCCTGCCTCTAAAGGGTTTACAAACTTCGCTCTAGCTCACTAGACAGTGTTTGTAGACCACCTCACTTCTTCCCCACAGGAAATCTCTTTGCATTCTTTCCAATTCCTTGATTACAGAGATTGGGGCTGTGAATAGAGATAAGAAATAGGTTGGTAGGCTAGTAAGAACACTTTTGATTAAAGTGATCCTTGCCCCAGTCGAGAGATATTTGAGTTTCCATCTAGCTAATCTGCTTCTGTATTTTTCCAAAACAGGGTCCCAAATTTGTTTGGATTTATAAGGAGCACCCAATGGCAAACCAAGATAAGTAGTAGGAGAAGAGCCAATCTTACAACCCAAAATGTTTGCCAAGTCCCCCAGTTCTTCCAAAGCACCCACTGCCATAACTTCGGACTTTTGGAGATTTATTTTTAATTTTGTAACCGCCTCGAAACCCAATAAAGGGTAGCGTAAATGCCCCACTTGCATCAAATCAGCCCCACAAAAGATGATAGAGTCATCAGCAAATAACATATGAGATATACTGAAAGAGTCTCTACCTATACCGACTGCAAAGCCATCAATAAAACTAGCTGCTTCCATTTGCTGCAACATCCTACTAAGTACTTCCATAACTAAGAGAAAAAGGAAAGGAGAGAGGTGGTCTCCTTGCCTTAAACCTCTAGAAGAAGCAAAGAAACCTTCATGAGAACCATTGATCAAGATTGAGAATCTAACAGTCGAAATGCACCATTTGATCCATTGGCACCATTTGCTGCCAAATCCCATTCTTCCTAACAAGTAAATCAAGAAATTCCAGTTGAAATGGTTAAAAACTTTCTCAATGTCCAATTTACAAACAATTCCTGTTTCCTGTTTCTTAGTCTTTGAGTCAATAATCTCATTTGCTACTAAAACAGTGTCCAAAATCTGCCTTCCACCCACGAAGGCATTATGAGAAGATGAAATAAGAGGATCCAAAACTTTTTTCAGTCTGCTAGCAAGAACCTTGGATAGAATTTTATAAACAGCCCCCATCAAGCTGATGGGCCTGAAGTCTTTAAAATCCACTGCACTTGGTTTCTTTGGAACAAGAGCAATGAATGTTGAATTCATGCTTCTAACAAATCTGCTGCTGTCATGAAACTCAGCAAAAAATTGCAGCAGATCTGCCTTCAAAACATTCCAACAGCTTTGGAAAAAAGCAATAGTCTATCCATCTGGACCAGGTGCTTTTTCTCCATTAAGATCATTTAGGGCTTGTAGGATTTCATTCTCAGAAAAGTGCTTTTCCAACTCTACAGCTTCAGTGGAACTGAGTTGAGAAAAATTCATTTTATCAACTTTTGGCCTCCAACAAGCCTCTTCCTCAAAGAGTTGCTGATAAAATTGCAGGATTCCCTGCCTAATCTCTTTTGGATCTTCTGTAATTGAGCCATTAAACCTTAATCTTTCAATCCAATTCCTCCTCTTATTTGCTGAAGTCATTTTGTGAAAAAACTTAGTGTTTACGTCACCCTCTTTGAGCCATTTAACTCTGGACTTTTGTTTCCAACTAATTTCCTCCATATGAAGTATTTTTTTCAGTTCCAGAAATTTTCTCCCTGCTGCTTTTGTCCAAATCAGAGAGCTTTCCTTCATCGTCTAATAAATCTAGATGACATATGTCCTTTTTGAGTTGGAGCTTTTGTTGCTCAATTCTTCCAAAAACTTCAGCATTCCATTTCTTTAAGTCAGCTTTGAGGCATGACAGCTTTTGCATTAACCTGTAACTAGCTGTTCCATTGAATTTATAGCTCTGCCACCATGCAGCAATCATTTCTTTAAAACCTTCGACTTGCAATCACATGTTCTCAAACCTAAAAGGTTTAGGCCCACCCTTTAACCCTCCCCCATCCAGCATAATTGGGAAATGGTCTGAAATTAATCTGGGCAAAGTTTTTTGATAGACTTCAGGGAATAATTCCTCCCAATCAGTAGACACTAGGAACCTATCAATTCTTGATTTACTAGTACTGTTACTCCAAGTAAATTTGTAACCTCCCAATGGCAAATCAATACAACGCAGATCATTTATAAATTCAGAAAACATATTCATGTTTTTAGTTCTTCTTTTACAATTCCATTTATCTTCAATGCTTCTAACCATATTAAAATCTCCACCCATGCACCAAGGAGCATTCCATCGAAATGCAACAGCACTTGCTTCCTCCAAAAAGTCTGCTTTTAAACTATTCTCAACTGGTCCATACACACCTGTAAAGGACCAAAAGATATCCTCTTCTATCTGCTTAAACAAACAAGATAAGGTATGTGATCTAGCCTCTGATTCCAGAAGTGATAGCTTCCTATCATCCCACATGATCAGAATTCCAGCTGAAGCACCAACAGAATCCAGCGCAACCCATTTAACCCAGCTACCACCCCCCATAGATCTAACCATATAATCATCAGTAGTACTGTACTTAGTTTCCTGCAAACAGACCACATTTGGATGCCATGCCTTTACAGAAGATTTGATTATCATTCTTTTTTCCGACCCACAGTAACCTCTAACATTCCAACTCAGGATTTTAGGCTTCATTTAAAACACAATGGTAATGGTTTTCTGCTTCTTCCTTCCCCAAAAACAGCCGACTGAGAGTCTTGCAAAGTTTCTTTGTCGTATGAAATTGTCCATTGCAGATTTTTTAGCTCTCGAACTCCTTTGCTTGATTCCAGTTCTAATTTTATGGAATCAACCATGATTGGCTGGATTATATTCCATCTTCGAAACCAAACCCATGTATATCTATAATACAAAATAGTAAAGGTAACGATAAAGAGAGAGAGTGATTGCAAGAGGGCTATCACAGGGGACTGGTGGTAGGATCACCGGAGAGGTACAAATGAACTGAATTAAATTAAATTTTAACTTATTTAATCTCAACTCGAATTATTTATATTGAACTTGAGCTCAGTTTGAATTTTTATATAGTCTCGAACTCAACTCAACAAAGAAGAATTAAGTCATTGTGTCCGTCCCACTTGCTTGGAGTGTAGGGGCTCAACTATTGATTGTATATCGTTGCATGCTTTTTGGTAGAGCCCCCACCTAAGCGGGGCTATTCTTCTTCCAGGGAGACAAAGTCGTCTCTCTACTAACGCACTTCTCTCCAGTGAGGCGTATTTGTGAAAAACCAAAAGCATCTTTATGAAGTCATCCTTGACTACCCCCTAGCATTTTTTATAAAAGACGATGGTGAATTCGTCCAAACCTAGGGCCTTGTCTCCACAAATCCCCCCCAGAGCTTGTTTGTAACACCGAGACACCCGAAGGGCTGGCTATGTGTACCTCGGGAGACCCGACCCAAGGAAAGTACTTTTCATCTATCTAATCTCCTTGACTTGAGTCTCAGAGTTTTAGTTTTAGCGACATTCATTTAGTCACTTGCTCGGATGTATACCCAAAAGTTTAAGCCCGATGAATCCATTGAGAGACACAAGGCTCGTCTTGTGACGAAGGGATAGACTCAAATGGGATCAACCATTTGGAAACATTTGCTTTGGTAGCTAAAAAAAGTCCTCGATGAGAGTAAAGGATGATTGGGCGAAGAAAGGCATAGGAATCTTTGGGCATTGCTTAGGCCGAGTTAAGTAAAGACTGGCTACCTAAAAACATAACAAAAGACATGAAAACGCGCCCAAGACGCCAACATAGACAAAACCGCCGTAGGAATAGAGACCTTTCAATAGAGCAGAGGCGAACTGATCAATGAATCAAATTCTTTTTTTTTTTTTTAGACTAGGATTTCATAATCAATTAAGGAAGAGTGACTCGAAGCAAGTGGTGCCATTCACTCTAAAGTGTTCTCAGCTCGCATGCATACATCCGTAAGCAACTTAGTGCAACATGGCAAATTTCATTGAGAGGAATCAACAAAGAAAAGAAAAATGGGTCAACATCTCGATGTTAATAAGCTGATTTTAGGAAAACCATTCTTGATTAGGTCTGATAGCACTTATGTTAAAAACTTTATGGGAATCAAGCTTAGAAAGTTTGGTCAAGCTCGACTAGCGAGATAGAGAAACAAACTAGAATATTATAGGTTTAGGGTAGAATACCTAAAATTTGAGAAAAAAAATTTAGCTGATGCCCTAACTAGAGAACTTGTTAATTACAGGATTCCTCATAAAATAGTTTGATTAAACCAGACCGACGTCGTTTTAGTCTAAATATAGTAAATAAAATATTTATAAAAATATAATAAAATATTATTAAATATGTAAAAATTTTATTTAATATATATGTTATTTCATTGACCTGGCTCGCAAATTTTCGAGTTGTTTTTCTAAACTCGAGCCTGAATCTAAACAAACCACAAATCAAATTTGATTTGAACTCGATTTAGTCACCAAATGAACTTGAGCCAACTTTTTCGAGTCGAGCTCGAATAGCTCATAAATACCTCGATTCGTTTCTATCTTAGACTACCACCATTTGCTCTGCCTATTTTTTTTCTTCTTTTTCCATTTTATCCTATAAAATTAGACATGTAAAATAAATTGATCAAACATTGCCCCGATCTGATTGTTATACAATTTTGAAAATCGAATCAAGTCAAGCATATTCGACCCTAATTATGATCCATTAACCATATGTATTTTTTAAAAATATTTTTTAATTTTTATAAAATAAATTAGCGATAATATGAACTTAAAATAAAATAATTAATTAATTGATTTTAAGAATAAATACTTTCTATTAATAGTTATTCTAGATTCATGGGGATTGGAATTTTTCAATCACAAATAAGAAATTAGTTGAACTCCCACTTTTAAGATCATAAAAATACTCATATTTATTGTCTATTTAGTATAAATAAATAATTAAAAATAATATAAAGAAAATAGATTTGTATAATGAGTGTCAAATCAAGCTAAAATTGAGGTTGAGTCATGAGTGCCTCAAACAAGGCTATAAGTGGCCCAAGTCCTAATTCTACAATGTAAGGATAGATCAGGATACAATTTGCACAGACATAGAACCAAATACAACCCTCTCCCTAAAGTAAGGTTGCATGTGGCTTGTCAGCTATAGGTGAAGGCTCCAATGATCTTATTCGGTCTCACCGGCAAACGAAGGAGAAACCTTGGCCTTGCAGCAACAAAAGCAGGGTTTCTAAGCTTTGAGACGACGACCACTGTTCCGGCGTCTAGTTGTGCCAATGAGCTTTGTTGATGACCAGATAAGCTTCTATTGATTATTATGGGATAAAGGAGAGGGTTGATAGCAGAGATGCCTAAGATTCTTGGTATAGACGCAAGAACCACGCTACTAGTGTTTCTTGATAAGAACCCAAAAGAAATAAAAGAGAGTCTAGGATCTCTACTTTGATACCATGTCAAGGAACAAGTTTTGAATGGAAGGCTTGACACCCTTAAGGTTGTCTTGAGCATATATTTATACTCATATGAGATATGCACGATTTAAGAAAGGATAGAAATTCTGTACTAGGAAAGGAAAATAAAATCAAAGCTATTCCTATTATATATTATATATATATAAACACTTATAAATGAGCTCTTAGATATGGTGTTATTGCTGTTACCCCCTCCTCGTACAAATCCATGCACTTAAAGAAGTGTCCTTTCTTGTTCCTGTTTATGCCCAAAAGAAATAAGGAGAGAGAGTTTAGGATCTCTACTCTGATAACATATCAATAAACAAGGTGTGAATGAAAGGCTTGATACCATATCAGTGAAAAAAAAAACATTTGAATGAAAGGTTTGACACCCTTAAGGTTGTCTTGGCATATATTTATTCTAATTATTACATTATAGGTTCTCTTGTTTAAAAAAGATATCTTTTTGTTTTTGTGGTCAAGTGAAAAAGTTTTTCTATTGTTTCTTTTGCTCTTGACAGTTTACACACCCGAGCAGTTGGCAGAAAAGTACAGCAACATTACGTTTCTTCTGTACTGTTTCATCTTGGTCTTGGTTGTTGCCTTGCATCACTCTGTGTACAGGTGAAAACTACTTTTATCTTTTTTTGTAGGGTAGGATCCAGATGGATATGCACTTAAAAGCAGCTACCTGATTTGTTTCTTATTTTAATAAATTCATTTATATGATAATTTTCAAGCTGTATCTCGATTCTGATTACAATCAAAATGAGGAAAATGCAGAAGAGGTGAAGTGCTGCTTTCAGTTCTTGGACATGACCTCAAGTCCTACTGGCACATGCTGCTTCCTTTTTCCTATGCCGTTGTTTCTGGTGCTGTAGGATCATGCTCAGTATTGTTTGCAAAATCCCTGTAAGCTGACGCTTTTCATTGCCTCCTTGGCTGCAAAAAGGGGGGGGGGGTGTTAAGAATTATAGAGTACTTGTTGTTTTTGACATTCAATGACTTGATTTTGCAGCTCTAATCTCCTAAGATTGTCCATGTCTAGCACCTATCACTTGCATAGCTGGTTCACATACTCCATGCTTCTATTATTTCTTAGTACAGCTGGATTTTGGGTAATGATTTTACGCACAAGTTATATATATTATTTCATGTTTTCTACAATTCCACGTGGAGACAATGAGTTTTCCAAGCTTCTGATCTTGTTCCTTATTTTTTTCAACTGCAGATGGCAAGGTTGAATGAAGGGTTATCACTCTTTGATGCAATACTTATTGTTCCTATGTTTCAGATTGCTTGGACTTTCTTCTCCATTTGTACAGGATTTGTATACTTCCAGGAATATCAGGTTCTCTATCTCCTCTCTCTCTCTCTCTGTGTGCGTGTGCACGTGCGAAATATCATTACTGATATTTGGGCTACATCTTGAAGATTTACAAGCTGTGTATGGACTGGAGTATGAGTATCAAGTACAGATGTGTGTCAAAGGATCAAACTTCCTTAAAACCTTTAATTTTGGGATATTGCGAGATATATCTAAACGTTGAACATGGATACATGGACACATTATAAACATTTGTATATCAGATAAAGTTGTTGCAAAAGTGGTTGTCCAATTTTACACCCCAAGTGCAAGGTGGTCGAAGTCATAGCAACAATAAATTTATTGGTGAAAATTGGATCGTGTCGAGAGAGAGCTATTTTAGGTAACCATTAAATGACAAAACTTATGGAGAATGCTTATGTTTGGGATTTAAAACCTCAGAATGAATTTTAGGTTTATATCTACTTTTAGAAATGTTGGTTGAATTGATGAATCTAAGACAATTAAGAAAGGTATTAGTTCAAGTCAAGTGGCAATTTCAATGGTTTTTCAAGGACTAAATTATAACTCAATCTAAACCCAAAGTGCAAAGAGTAGATCAAAGAATGAATCGTTAAGGACTTAATTGGAATGAGAATTGATTAAATTTAGTTGTGAAAATTTAATTCAACATGGTTGAGTTATAAGATCAAACATCTAGTGTGCATAACTCATGTAGAGTGCATGAGAGCTCTAAATCTTGCATTTCTCGCACAAGAATCATAGGATTGTGCATGAAAATTTTAAATTAAGCAACCACATACAATCTACTATGAACCATACATACGAGAGTTAATCACACAACATCAATTAATGATTTCTAAAGATACTAAATATAATCAACCCACCATTCAATAAGAAAAATAAAAATTAACATTAAGTTCAAGGTCCCTTCAAGAACCTACTCACTCATAGCAAGAAGGAAATCCATGTTCAAAAATTTTTTGAAAAAGATAAGTAAAAGTTTTATTTCAAACGAGCAGTTATAAGCATCAGGGTGATGCTTAGAAACTGCTGGAAAGCTTTACAAAGCATCCAACACCATTGATCAGCTCATAGTATCAAGAAAATTCAAAAAGAACAAATATCAAGTTCACTTCCCCCTTTCGCCCAACCATATAAACAATTTAGGACTAAAGACTTTATCTTTAGGATAGTCCTTATATCATCTTCAAATATCTTCCTGTTACGCTCCTTCCAAATTATCCAAAAAAGGCAAAAGGGAACCAAGTTCCAAGTAAGCTTTATCCTTTTTGCCAAAGGTTGACCCCACCAAAGCAAAAGGAAATTTCCAATATCTTCTGGAAAACACATATGAACACCAAAACAATTAAGTATCAAACTCCATAGCTCAGCCGTCCAGGTGCAATGAATGAAGAGATGAGCAATAGATTCTCTGTTGCTTTAGACACAAAGGGCACCGATTGGCTAAGAGATATCCTCGATGCTGTAGGTTATCCAAGTCAAAATCTTACCTTGTGAAGCACACCAAGAGAAAAATATAACTCTGGTAGGGACTGCAGCTTTCCAGACCTTCGGCCATGGAAAAACATCTTTAAAGCCACCCTGTAAAAAGGAATAAAAGGATTTTACTGAAAAGACCCTGTTCTTTGAATTCCTCCAAATAACCACATCAGAATTGTTAGTCAAATGAACTGAATAGTAAGTCCAATAATGTCATAAGACTATCAAACTCCCAATCATTCACGTTCCTGCGTAACAGCACAAACCAACTGCTTTGGTTTCCATCATTATGGTAGTATTCAAAGACACTTGCCTCTTTGTTAGCTGCAATTTCATAGATTTCTGGGAAAATATTAGAAAGGCAGCCAATACCTAACCAATCTTGTCTCCAAAATAAAATTCTGTTACCTTTCCCAGCCTACCATGTAATACAACTACTAAAAGTCTGCCAAAGCCTTCTTATTCCTCTCCATAAACCAGTACTGAAAGGACTGGACACCGAAGAAGTGGATCAGCCTCCAAACTCTTCACCATATTTGATTGCAATCAGCTTTTTCCATAGTCTATTGTCTTCCTGAGCATATCTCCAAAGCCATTTGCCTAATAAAGCTTCATTGTTTAGCTTCAATTGTTTGAATCCCACTCCTCCTGCCTCTAAAGGGTTTACAAACTTCGCTCTAGCTCACTAGACAGTGTTTGTAGACCACCTCACTTCTTCCCCACAGGAAATCTCTTTGCATTCTTTCCAATTCCTTGATTACAGAGATTGGGGCTGTGAATAGAGATAAGAAATAGGTTGGTAGGCTAGTAAGAACACTTTTGATTAAAGTGATCCTTGCCCCAGTCGAGAGATATTTGAGTTTCCATCTAGCTAATCTGCTTCTGTATTTTTCCAAAACAGGGTCCCAAATTTGTTTGGATTTATAAGGAGCACCCAATGGCAAACCAAGATAAGTAGTAGGAGAAGAGCCAATCTTACAACCCAAAATGTTTGCCAAGTCCCCCAGTTCTTCCAAAGCACCCACTGCCATAACTTCGGACTTTTGGAGATTTATTTTTAATTTTGTAACCGCCTCGAAACCCAATAAAGGGTAGCGTAAATGCCCCACTTGCATCAAATCAGCCCCACAAAATGATAGAGTCATCAGCAAATAACATATGAGATATACTGAAAGAGTCTCTACCTATACCGACTGCAAAGCCATCAATAAAACTAGCTGCTTCCATTTGCTGCAACATCCTACTAAGTACTTCCATAACTAAGAGAAAAAGGAAAGGAGAGAGGTGGTCTCCTTGCCTTAAACCTCTAGAAGAAGCAAAGAAACCTTCATGAGAACCATTGATCAAGATTGAGAATCTAACAGTCGAAATGCACCATTTGATCCATTGGCACCATTTGCTGCCAAATCCCATTCTTCCTAACAAGTAAATCAAGAAATTCCAGTTGAAATGGTTAAAAACTTTCTCAATGTCCAATTTACAAACAATTCCTGTTTCTTTTCTTAGTCTTTGAGTCAATAATCTCATTTGCTACTAAAACAGTGTCCAAAATCTGCCTTCCACCCACGAAGGCATTATGAGAAGATGAAATAAGAGGATCCAAAACTTTTTTCAGTCTGCTAGCAAGAACCTTGGATAGAATTTTATAAACAGCCCCCACAAGCTGATGGGCCTGAAGTCTTTAAAATCCACTGCACTTGGTTTCTTTGGAACAAGAGCAATGAATGTTGAATTCATGCTTCTAACAAATCTGCTGCTGTCATGAAACTCAGCAAAAAATTGCAGCAGATCTGCCTTCAAAACATTCCAACAGCTTTGGAAAAAAGCAATAGTCTATCCATCTGGACCAGGTGCTTTTTCTCCATTAAGATCATTTAGGGCTTGTAGGATTTCATTCTCAGAAAAGTGCTTTTCCAACTCTACAGCTTCAGTGGAACTGAGTTGAGAAAAATTCATTTTATCAACTTTTGGCCTCCAACAAGCCTCTTCCTCAAAGAGTTGCTGATAAAATTGCAGGATTCCCTGCCTAATCTCTTTTGGATCTTCTGTAATTGAGCCATTAAACCTTAATCTTTCAATCCAATTCCTCCTCTTATTTGCTGAAGTCATTTTGTGAAAAAACTTAGTGTTTACGTCACCCTCTTTGAGCCATTTAACTCTGGACTTTTGTTTCCAACTAATTTCCTCCATATGAAGTATTTTTTTCAGTTCCAGAAATTTTCTCCCTGCTGCTTTTGTCCAAATCAAGAGCTTTCCTTCATCGTCTAATAAATCTAGATGACATATGTCCTTTTTGAGTTGGAGCTTTTGTTGCTCAATTCTTCCAAAAACTTCAGCATTCCATTTCTTTAAGTCAGCTTTGAGGCATGACAGCTTTTGCATTAACCTGTAACTAGCTGTTCCATTGAATTTATAGCTCTGCCACCATGCAATCATTTCTTTAAAACCTTCGATTGCAATCACATGTTCTCAAACCTAAAAGGTTTAGGCCCACCCTTTAACCCTCCCCCATCCAGCATAATTGGGAAATGGTCTGAAATTAATCTGGGCAAAGTTTTTTGATAGACTTCAGGGAATAATTCCTCCCAATCAGTAGACACTAGGAACCTATCAATTCTTGATTTACTAGTACTGTTACTCCAAGTAAATTTGTAACCTCCCAATGGCAAATCAATACAACGCAGATCATTTATAAATTCAGAAAACATATTCATGTTTTTAGTTCTTCTTTTACAATTCCATTTATCTTCAATGCTTCTAACCATATTAAAATCTCCACCCATGCACCAAGGAGCATTCCATCGAAATGCAACAGCACTTGCTTCCTCCAAAAAGTCTGCTTTTAAACTATTCTCAACTGGTCCATACACACCTGTAAAGGACCAAAAGATATCCTCTTCTATCTGCTTAAACAAACAAGATAAGGTATGTGATCTAGCCTCTGATTCCAGAAGTGATAGCTTCCTATCATCCCACATGATCAGAATTCCAGCTGAAGCACCAACAGAATCCAGCGCAACCCATTTAACCCAGCTACCACCCCCCATAGATCTAACCATATAATCATCAGTAGTACTGTACTTAGTTTCCTGCAAACAGACCACATTTGGATGCCATGCCTTTACAGAAGATTTGATTATCATTCTTTTTTCCGACCCACAGTAACCTCTAACATTCCAACTCAGGATTTTAGGCTTCATTTAAAACACAATGGTAATGGTTTTCTGCTTCTTCCTTCCCCAAAAACAGCCGACTGAGAGTCTTGCAAAGTTTCTTTGTCGTATGAAATTGTCCATTGCAGATTTTTTAGCTCTCGAACTCCTTTGCAGGTTCCTTTGTGCTTCCTCCTTTCTCCATTTGCTGGTTCCTTCTTTTTTTTCAATAGAGTGCAGCAAGTCCATAAGCTTGTCTTCTAAATCCTCATTGGAGATTCCCAGAATTTTCTTCAGAGACTTCATTCTATTAAGAACCCAGGTAGAGATTTTTGCTGATCATGTCCACAGTCTCCTAGTAATAAGAAGTCAGAATTCCAATCTGCTGGATTGCAGGAAGCAAGAGGGGTGCAGTCTAAAGGCTGGAGCATACTCTCGAGCATAATTCATCGTCAGGCTTTCCTTCAAAAGGAGAATCTGCTCCAAAGTTGACAGCATCATTAACTGGAATGGAGAGGGCTAAGGGTAGAGGTGTACTTTTATCAGGATTGGTTTTCATACCCAACTTCCTGGAACTATACTTCTTCCCGAAGAATCTTTCACTGTCGGAAATAACTGTGGCCAGCTGAGGAGGACTATATATCTTCCTTAAAGAATCATTACGGTCATTATTATCAACTGTCGGTTGAGAGAGGTCTCCATTAATGTGATCCAAACTGTCATTAATAGAGGATAATAACTCCTCATCCTTCAGATTACCTAGAATCTCAAATTTATTATTTGAAGGGTGGTCTACCAGGTTCATTGAATATTGAGGTTTACCCTTAGTTTCCTTTGATGTTCCACCTACCCTGATCCATTTAGTTTTCCTAGCAACATTGGAATGACTTTTGGATTTCTGAACCTCGGTCTGCTGATTAATTTTGCCTTTCCGAATGCCAAGAGAGGGGATATGCAATGTATCAACAGTTGATCCACGCGCCTCCTTCAGTTTCCTCATTGATGGCCGGAAAACTCCATTGATGGGTGCATCAAGCCAGTCCACCCATGGTTTTCGCTCAACCCAAATAGGACAATTGTATTTGGATTGACCAACTAACAAAGGAACTGACGCCGGGACTGATCTTCCATCTCCTTTAACCTTAATCTTAACCCATTTGTAATTAGTAGAACTGCTTCAGTTTTCTTCAATGTCTTGAAAGCCTCCCTAGTAGTTTCCTGTACTCTGAAACACATTGTTATTCCAAAGATAAACTGGTAAACCCACCACCTTGATCCAAACAGAACTTTGTTTCCATCTTCTTCTGGAGCAACAAATCCAGCTATGCCAAGGGTCTAATAATAGATAATTCCCCTCTAAAATGGTCTTTCTTTAAAATCTGATTAGCAATCTCTTTGGAGGGAAAAATAAAAGGTATTTATCTTCATATAATTCTTTAACAATAACTCCTCCTGGAAAAGACCAATTTTTATGAACCCAGGTTTGAACCCTGTTGATATCAATCTCAGTAGAGGTTGAATCTCCAAAACTACCAACCAGACACCTCTTCAAACTGTGGCTGCTCTCAACAGCATCCTCAAAATTGACAACAACATGCTTTTTGGTAAAAGAACTACGTACAGTGGAAGCATTCCATTTAGGAATAGCAGCCTGAAGATAAGATCTTGTAACCTTAGTTTGCTACATTAAACTTCTAGCATTCTGAACCAAGGTCTTACTGGATTGAGTAGAGGCTTTATTTGTGACTTGAAGACTCCAAGGGGGGAAAGATTCTAAGAGCTTAGCTAGAAAGTCCCAACCTTTCCATCTACCAACTCTGGTATCATAATCAGCCTTCTTCCATAGGAGGCAAAGAGCCTGATTTCCAGCATTCTACCAAGACCATCTGAGATCAGAGAGCAGATAACAATTTTGGCTCCTCCTTTGATGCTACCCAGCTGCAGCTTTTTGTCTTCCCTCCCTAAAGGTTTCCAACAAATTTTTTGGAGCCATTGTAGTTCTTCTACGTATAAGACCATTACCCTTACATAGCCTCTTCCTCGTTCCACGATTCTGATGCATCCCTTAAACTTCAAATCCTCAGCGATATCAATAGTGACTTGATCTACATGAAAGGATTTCCTAATACTACCCCTTTGAAACGAGGGGTACCACATCCTAGAGCTCCTAAAGTGGTTCATGATAGCAGTAAGCTTATCATGCGCTGAGAGGAAAGAAAGTCAAAAGGACAAATTGCAATTAGCACTCATGTTCAAAAATTCACAATCAAAGATTCACAATGAGAGATTAAAGATAAATTTAGCTGGAAAAGTTGTTAAAAAAAATTCTAATTAATCAAACAAGCTCCCAAAAGTTTCTATCCAATATGCAATCTATATCTCCCCTTTCATATGTCCAAACTTGCCTAGATAGGTCATATAACGACCCTATATGCATTAAGTTTCATCCCTTTGACAAAAGACTAAACTATCCTTATTTTAGAAATAAAAACACAAAACTCTGTTGCAACGTTCGCGTTTAGATGGTGTTCGTATAGTATTAGATTTTAAAAATAGGCTCACTGTTGTTAGGCGTCCAGACAGGTCTCGAACGGCATCAGGCGTCGTCCTTTAATTTTCTTGCTCTTTCTTCGAGCCTTGACATCATCCTTTGGTCTATTTCAAATATTTTAATGCTTCTTGTGTTCATCTTTTCGTCCTTAAACACTTATTATCCACAATTTCCTGCAATGAAATCAAATAACCTCTTATTACCATATAAACTTAAAAGCATAGGATTATGTGGGTAAGCTTGGGTAATTATACTTATCACCCCTCAACATTTAAAAATTATTTCTCTTATTTTGAAATGTTGTAAAATTGACCCCCTTCCATTAAACAAGCCATTAAAATTTAGCTGAAAATGTCAAAATCACTAAAATTTTAGATACTTTTCCTATTTTACCCATCCCTCTCATATTTTTGTCAGTTTTCTTTATAAAATTTTTTTAACTTGTTTTTGAGGATTTTTGTAAAAAAAACTAACGAGTATGCTAACTTGTAGAAGTGTTCTTTCTTTGTTGATACAGTTTCCTTCTTATGTTTCATTGTCTCTTCTGACGATGTTTTTGCTAACCCCCAAAAAATTCAAGCCATTGTTGGTTGGGTTGAGTCCAAATCTCTCCATGATATCAGGAGCTTCAATTCGTTAGCCACCTTTTATCGTCACTTTATTAAGGTTTTAACATCATTATGGCTCCCTTGACGAGTGCATGAAGCGAGGTGAATTCCATTAAACGAAGGACATTGCCCAAGCATTGGCAGCCATTAAAAAAGAAAATGATGGAGGCTTCCATGATGCACTTTCTAGATTTTCTAAGATCTAAGGTAGAGTGTGATGCATTGAGTGTGGGCATAATAGTTGAGAGTGCCACCCCATGGCTTACTTTAGTCAAAAGTTAAAGTGACTCCATGCAGAAATACTCTATCTAGGATAAAAAGTCATATGCCATTGTGTATGCCTTGCACCATTGGCGCCACTTCTTGCCCCTTGAGGAGTTTGTCCTCTAATTGAACCAGTAGTCCCTTTGTTGCCTTAGCTCCTAGAAAATGCTCAATTATAGGCACTGTTATTGGATTGAGTATTTGCAAGCCTATTCCTTAGCATTGAAACATCAGAAAAGAGTTGAGAACCTTGTAGCTATGCCTTGAGTAGACATGTCTCCTTATTGTCTGTCACGAGCGTCAAAAGTTATCGGATTCGATTTGCTTAACGAAGAATGAGTCATGCTAATTTTTAGAGATTTACCTGGAGTTGCTCTGTGGCCAACTTTACCACTGATGGCTTTAGCCTTTAGGGCGGGTACCTTTCTAAGGCTCATAGGCTTTGTATCCCTAGGACTTTGGTTTGCAATTTCATGGTGTGGTAGACTTGTGCAGGTGGCTTCGCCAAACATTTTGGATGTAACAGAAATATAGAAGAAGTTAAGCGATAATTTTATTGGCCTAGTTTGAAGAGGGATACGGCTAGGATCCTTGGTCATTTTCACACTTATCGGTTGGCCAAACATAAGATGCAGAATAATGGCCTTTATACCCCCTTTCTGTTCTTAATTGTCCTTGGCAAGATGTGAGCATTGACTTCATGTTAGGCCTTTTACACACCGTTAAAAGCATGATTCCATCTTTGTTGTTGTGGATTGTCTTTCTGGCTCACTTCATTCCTTGTAGCAAAGACCTTTGATGCTTCTAAGCTTGCTAGGGTATACCTTACAGAGATCAATCGAGTTATATGTCCTTTATATATCCTTTCTAAGATTATCGTATCCCATAGAGATGTTCGTTTCATTAGTCATCTTTGGCGAACCTTCTGGTGCCTAGTTGGTGCTAACTTAAATTTTTCATTGCCTGCTATCCCCAGAGAAATGGTCATATTGAGGTTGTCAATCATAGTCCAAGAAATCTTTTGTGATCTTCGGTCTAGGAGAACCTCAGGAATTGGGATTATATCCTCTCCATTGGCCAGCTTGCCTTTATCAATCTATAAATAGGTCTAGCAGTATGAACCCGCTTGAGGTTATACATGGGTAAATTCTTAGGAAACCTTTAGACCTCATTCCCATGTCTCCTCATTCTGTCGAAGCATTTGCACAACATTTGCATGATTTACGTTTTGAGATCACTAGAAAAATTGGGTGAGTAATGCATCATATAACTTTGAGCTAATGTACGCAAGAGAAATTTTGAATTTAATGTTGAGGATAATGTTATGATTTGAATTCGATCGGAACAACATCCATCTGGCAATGATTCCAAATTGCATAATTATAGTGTTGGTCCATTTAAAATCTTAAAGTGAGTTGGACCAAATGCATATGTCATTAACATTTCATCTGATTTCGGTATTAGTCCTACATTTAATGTTGAGTATCTATTAGCCTATAGAGGTCATACTACTCCCCATAGGAGCTTGATTCTGTTCCTACTTTGTTTTTTGCACCGTTACCTATTTCTCCACCGATCATTGACAAAATCGATGCTATTTGGTTGATCATATTGTGATTACCACAGATGGGGTGGTTCATTGTTTCTTGGTTCGCTGGGTCAACTAACTTGATTTTGATTGTACTTGGCTTTTCTATTCAGTGCCTTGATCCTGACTCCTTGGTGTTTATCATAGTTCATAGGATATTCTCTAACTCTAAATTGAGTTCCTCCCACTCTGGGAAGTTGGTGGGGGCACCAGAATCATGCCACCCTTGATGCATATATATGAGCGGTAGAAGAAGATTGCACAACCTTTCAGTATATGGTTGAATGATTGACAGAGCACATGGTTTTCACTCAACATAGTTGAGTTTTTTTTCTTAACTGGCAAGAGTTCAAGACAATTCCAGAATTATTGTGCTTCAATTTTTATTTCATGTTTTAATGGATTGTTTTTGCTATTTTAGATTGTGTTTAACCTATGGACCATTAGTGTTGCCTTAGGGTTTTCCTATTTATTTGCTTGTTTGATTGTTGATGTTGATTGTGGGACTGAACGATTTTAGTATTATTGACATTGATGACATTTTTGCCTGTGTTCTTTCCTTTGCCTGTGTTCTTTCCTTCTAATCTTTCTTATTTTCCTTGCTTGTTTCTTATTCTTGCTCGATTTCCTTTCTTACTTGCATCTTATTCTTCATTGTTTTGCATCACTGCAATTAAAACCTCAAAAGTGCTCTTTTCTTTTTGAATAAATAAAATTAAATTTATCATACTAAACAATTTTCTTAGATTTCCATCTCTAAGGATTGAGATTCCATAACATCTCTACCAAGTAACTGGACGAGGTTTGATATATTTCTCAGTTGCTCCATTCAATTTTGAAGGAAGTTCTTAAGTACTCCTTTAAATGGCGCTCATCATTGTAGTAAAACGAACTAGATTCATTATCTATATTTGTATAGAGAATGGCTGCTAGTGGATCCATGTGTCCAGCGGTAACACTGGTGGGAGTCCATATGTCCAATAGTAACAGTTCATATTGCACTTTTATCAACTCATTATTTAACCCAGTTTAATTTATTCTATTACCACATGTAGATGTCATATTGCCTGTATTTGTAGCAACAAGCAACGTTCAATCTTGCTTTGCTAACCCCCCAAAAAAAGGGTTCAATTTTGCTTCTGTTGATCCAGATACATCAGCGGACTTACTGTTACTTTGGCAGGTATTTGGTGCTTTGAGGACAACGATGTTCATACTAGGGATGATTTTTGTATTCATAGGCATTTCTTTACTCGCACCAGATGAGGCAAAAGGTATAGTTCTGGTTTGTGTTTCTTTTCTAGTTCTAACAGAGTATGTAGATGGAAATTAACCTGGAACTATTTCAGGAGGTGAAATCAAGGATAGTGCTTTAGTTTCTGTGTCAACTTCAAGCATTTCAACTGATGCAGACAGGTGCAATTTTTGGTTTTTTTTTTTTGGGGGGGGGGGGAATGAGTTTAGACAGGTGCAATAAAATTTCATTCTTGCTTAAGATTTGGTTTTCAAGATGATCTACTTTTGAGGAACATTTTGAAAATGCTGAACAATTAAGAAGATAGGCAAACTGTTAGTAATTTTTCCTGATTTGACTTGTTCTTATAAAGTATATAATAAGGGGGGGGGGAATTGGAGGTTTCTGCAGTTATATATCATCATATAACCTTTTATATAAATATATTTTTCACATCATTTTTGAAATAGGGGGCTTCATTTTTCTGTCAATCCAAATGTGATAATCCATCATTTTTCCATCTAATTAATCAAATTTGTTACAGGCTGGTTGTCTCATCTGAAGATTCTCAAATTAAAGACATGAGATCACTTGTGAGGACAATGCAGATGAAGGCTGCTGATGTGATAGCCAAAACAAAGGTTCTGACTGGCTGGTTAACTATCATCTTAGAAAGAAAATCGCATTGTAATTCTTTTTTTTTTTTGGTAAGTAAATCGCATTGTAATTCTTACTTATCAATAACTTGGTTTCCATACAGGCTGCTTGCTTATGGTCCCTAGGTTTGGGAGAAGACTCGATTCAGGCGTCTTCAGTTCTCGTAATGCCCATGGTTTCATCAAAGATAACTGGTTTTAGAGGAAGTGGTTTTGATCGGGCTAAGTTTTTCTCCTTGAGAAGCTCTGGTTGGAGTAAGATCTCTGGGAATGAGGATGGTGTGAAAATGTTGGAAACAACTTCAATGATAGCCCAAAGCATTGAGTAGGTGTAGATGCTCCTGTGAAAATTGTGGTCATGTTACGAAAATATTCCATTCCTTTTTTTTTTGGTTCACAATACGTGTCTAGAATGTATTGCCCTTTATGTGTTTTGTTTGGCATTGCCATTGTTGTAATTGAACTTGATATAGCAAGCTATTGTACACCTTTACGACTTAATTGAAAAGGCAAGATGGCAACTATGAGCAATGGAGTAGCTCATAGTTGTTGACAACCATCACCCTGTGCAATTAATTCCTTAAAAATTTTTCCTCCTGGGCATACAATATAGCAAGCTATTTTACACTTTTAAGACTTGATTGAAAATGTAAGATGGCAACTTTGAGCTCATAGTTGATGACAACAACCAACCTGTGCAATTAATTCCTTCCAAAATTTTTGTCCAGGACAAACAATATATTACTTTTCATAAAATACAACCATACCA
The DNA here is from genome assembly GCA_019916065.1 of Vitellaria paradoxa. NCBI lineage: Eukaryota > Viridiplantae > Streptophyta > Magnoliopsida > Ericales > Sapotaceae > Vitellaria > Vitellaria paradoxa. Next base: position 57,855,101 of record CM034236.1, read on the forward strand.
CAATTTTCTCAAGACATTTTTCCCGGTAATTTCCAAGCATGCAATCTGTTACTTCACCTATTATTCCTATCAATTTTTACATGACTTTCTGTCTGGGTAGTTTTCTGCACCTTGTCTTCAGTTCTGCTTTGGTTGGGTAGTACAGAGAAAATTGCAGCCAACCACAAGTGGCAGATTTCAAAGAGGAACAAAAACATTTAGGTACACGTTAGATATTTACAAGCTACATGGGATTCACACTTTACAAGCAAATTTTTTTTTTTTTTAAAACACCAAAATATGGTAGACTACAGAAGGTGTTACCTTCCAAGCAGTTTTTCACTGCTAATACCTCCAGGATAATACTCACTTTATTTTTCATTTTTCTCATTAATTTCTGGAGCTATATATTAACTTTCAGTTTGGCCAATCAGAGATTCTTATCCCTGCAGCTTCCCAGATCCAGTCCCCGACCAAGATTCAGCTGTCAAACAACAGAAGAGGATACAAAAGTAACAAAAAGAAAGCTATGGTTTTAATTTTTTTTCCCCTACAAGTAACCTACAGTTTTAATTTTTGCACTGGATTAACAATCTTATCATATTAACATGCATAAAATTACTTAAATGACATTCACTTCCCTTTTTTTTTTTTCGACGAAGAACCTCCCTAAGGCGGGTCACAATAGAGCCACCTTTAGAGACTCAACCCCGGGCTCATAAACCACCACACGAGACTTCAAATCGAACAAGTATAGACAAAAGCTGTGTGAGTGGCCCAAAAGAGCTAATAGCACCTAAGTGGTTTCGAACATGAGACCTTGGAATGACATGCAAAATTCAAGAAAGAGAAGGGAAAACTCCAGATCTTTGCCCCCCTCTAACCAATTATATAACAATGAAAAAAAATTCTCATTCTATACAATTAATTCCCTATCTACAAAACTTCTCTTATTTCTTTCCTGCCAAACCAACAAAGAATACAAAATGGGATAATATCCCACTTTTTCCCTATGTTTTGCGATCCTAATACCCCACCAATGCCCCTAAAAAACAATCCATTCCTTTTGGCATGGCCTAAGCGAAGCTGAATTGCGAGAGAGAAGATTTCATAATTCCATAGCCTCAAACTATAAAGAGATCATCAATCGACTCCACTGTTACTTTGCAAAGACAACATCGATTCCCAATAATCATCTTCCTCAAATTATCAATAGTCAGAACTCCACCCTAAACCACGCACCAAACACAAAAAAAATTTATTGAAAAAAAAATTAGGTGGAGCCCCGCTTCTCAAAATTTTGCACCAAGGAAAACCCAAACACTAGCCCATCCTCTCACATTCCACAAAACCCTTGTACATCGACTTAACCTGGTACTCTTAGCTTCCAAGTCAGTTTGTCTTTTTCACCGTCTTTCGCCCTAAAGGCATCCAGACGAATGTAGCTTTCTGCCTCCCAGTCTCGCAAATCTTTTGTCAAACAGAACTCTAAAACAACACTGTCCCTGTCCTATCTAATGTTTCTTCAACTTTAGCATTTCTGTTATGAATCAATACGACTCCTCAAACTCCTCTCCCTAAGGCATCTCTTCCCTAACCAGCATTCCTAATCTCCATTTCAATCTGTCATCTCTTCCTACCTCCACCAAACTGTGAGTGCTACAGGACAGCCAAAATGCTTTGATGCTCTTCCATACCCCAACCAATTAGGTTCTGCTACTCCGTTTGAAGTCCATTCTTTCCAGTTGGTCCCAAATCTAGCACACCACCCACCTCCGCAACATCTCCCTTTCTTTAGCATACTTCCACAACCACTTACTCAAGAGAGCTTCGTTGAAAAACCTAGTTCTTCTAATCCCCACTTCTCCTTTAAGCGGATGACAAACTATTTCTAATTCACCAAATGATAGTTAGGCACCTCTTCTATGCCTCCCCACAGAAAATCCCTTTGCAATTTCTCCATTAGCTTTGTTACCCACACTGAGACGGAGAATATGGATATAGAAGTGGGCAAACTGAAAAACGTCCTTTTGATGAGTCACAATTGCTCCTTTTGATAGGTGGCCTTCCAACCTGTAAGTCTCCTCTAGAAGTTACCATTTAAGAAGCATAGTTATGGACATAGGATATTGATACGAGACGGATATAGACACGGATATTGCAATTTTAAAAAATGAGATTACAGCTACGGTAAGGATACAGCCAAAAAGTATAAATTCTTTATATTTTTATTGGCTATAAATATAAATATAATATCCACAATAAAACTTAATACATAATTTAATATACAAAACATGACAAAATTTAAGTTATAAATTTTATAATTTAGAAGTTTTGACCACTCAAATCTAGATGTCTTGATCATATATTTGAAGAAAAAAATGATAAAATAATAGTGGCATGTCCGACATATCTCAGCATGTCCAAGGAGTATGTATGTCCGATATATGTCAGATACAGATACGATACCTATTCTGAAGTGTTCATGCTTCCTAGGTTACTAATCATGCTTTCCCAAGCTATGGTGGATTTGTGATGGGCTCCCAATGGAAGCCCCAAATCTACTTACATCCAAAAACCACATACGAAACATTAATATCTACCACCTCCACCACCGGAATCAATTTTGTCTTCCCTATGTTAATGTGCAACCCAAATACCACCTCGAAACATTGGAGGACACATTTGATGTGTCCCAGTTGTAGAGGATCCGCCCCCATAAAATACAATTGTGTCATCTGTGAATAGGAGATAAGAAATCACCACACTAGTAGAGTTGCTAGACGACTACAAAGCCACCTAGCAAAGCACCATGCTTAACTCAACTCCTCCAACACCAAAATGAACAACAGGGAGGATCTTCTCATTGACAACCCTTGGATGCTCCAAAGAAACCTTCTCTAAGAAATCTTCTTCCAAAGACTCCCTTTACTTGTCCATAGTGGAAGGCAACTCCAGTTCATCAAATATAAGTCTCCACTATGTCTCTTCCTTAAGGGTGTGCTTGGGAGTCAAAAATGCATGGGTTCTAAGGGTTTTTAAGGTATAGGTTCTAAGGTGTTCATGCGAATCATGCTTGGAAGTTTCTTAAGTGATGGGTCTTAGGGTGTTCTCAAGGGTTTGTTGAACACCTCAGAACTCATAAGTGGGTGTCTTGTTCCAATTTTTGAGCACCCCGATTTTGGGGGTTTTCATAGGTTAATAATATTTTGGACAGCAGTATCCTTGTTGAAATATTAAAATCCAAATTTGATCCTTCTTAACAAAACCCTATTACTCATATTCCCAATTTCACATTGTTGCAACCTAGAGGTAGGAGAAGAACGAGCACCTAGTTCAACTCCTTGAAAATCCAATCAAACTTCGAGTGTTTTGGTCTTTTTCCCCCAACTAGCCGCAAAGTAGTTCTAATGAAAATGATGTCTCGTTAAATTGGCAAGCACCATTTGTTAATTCGGAACATTGTTGATTTTTTTTTTTTTTTTGGTTACTTCAATAGATGTCATATATATTGTTTTATATGTATGTGTCCAAACACCACTAGCTATTATAGTGCTTACTAATTAACGAATAAACAAGGATACATGTGTCATTATATACATTAATAAACCTCATATCCCACTTAAACATAAACTCCCAAACAAGGGTTCATTATTTTTAAACCCATGTTCTGAACACCTTAGAACCCATACCATCTAAACACCTTATAACCCATACTTTAAAAAAAAAAAAAAAAAAAAAAAAAAAAAAAAAAAAAAAAAAAAAAAAAAACCTCAGAACCCATACTTTAAGACCCGAGCACACCCTAAAGAGATTGATGTATAACTTCGTAATACTCTCCTTGATTTCCTCACCTCCATAAGTATCCTCCCATCAGTACTTACTTTGCAAATGTGGCTGAATTGTCTTCAAGCATTTGCTTCAAGCATTTGCCATTTTGTGAAAGAATTTCATATTTCAATCCCCATCCTTTAGCCAAAGCAAACTCAATTTTTGTCTCCAACACACCACCTCCATCTTAGCAACCCTCTCAAATTTCCTCATCACCCCTCTCCTCAACAACTCCTCCAGTATCGTGCCCTCCATTTTGCTCCTGTCCAACTTCGCAATCCATACCAATAATATAGCCACATTGGTATTAACCCTATCAAAGTTATGGTTATTCCACTCTCTAATGCCCACCTAAAGTCTCGTTAATTTCTTAACAAACGGAAAATTGGCATCACCCATTTCTAAGAACTACTACACTATCTAATCAACTCCTTATTGCTAAAATATTACAAGGTGCGTACTTGAAAATTCATTATTTTTTTAAAGAAGAGTGGACTACTTTAAACATACCAATTCCCTTGCACTCTACCAAGACTTGTAGAGCTAAAACACACACGTGAATGTATGATTTAACAATAGCCAATCAAGTTATTGCTAACTATGAAGCACGCATGCTTTAAAATAGATGTCATATTTATATCCAACGCATATCAGACATACATATTCTTCAGACACACCAAAAGACATGTTAGCTAAACCACGTGATATTTCAAATTATTTTATCATTTTTTCTTCAAATATATGGTCAAGATAATCCAAGATTTAAGTAGACAAAACCTCTCAAACCATAAAATTATCTTCTATCTCAACTTTTGTTGCATTTTATTTGTTCAACCATGTATTGAATTAGTTTGGCATAAAACTAGTGTAATAAGGTTAAATCTCATAAGATACAAGGAAATGCCTGAAATGAAATTCCTATTCTCCCATCTCATTTCCATTGTCTAGTAGCACAAAGTTGGAATCCACGTAATGGCCATCCAAAAGAAATCATGCGGATGATTATTTACTCCCTTAAAAGAGAGGTTGGGTAAGATCTAACAGCCTTTCCCTTCTCCTGCCCCTAAGCAAATATTAAACCCTATGGGAAAACAATTTCAAAGAAGGTGCCATGCCAAATAATCTCAACAGCCAAACTTCACTTTAGTTACAATCAAGTTTCGATTTTAAACTTGAGAACTCCTTCAGTGAATTCAAATAATTTTTTGATCAGATATAAACTTATCCGACCTGGGCCCAACCTAAACCCTAACTCAGTAGTCAATACCATACTCCAGTTAACCTCTTCACAGAAAGGAAAACAACTAGACACAGAATATCAACATCAGTTCAGCAGTAAGAACTCCAAATTTTTTTTTTTTTTGGCCAGCCAAGCAACAGAAAATGCTAATCCCAACCTGCCCCAAAAGAGAAAAAAAAAAAAATACTCACACCCTAAGAATCTGAAGCTTGGTTGAGAAGGCAATCGCGACCCAATCAGGCTGTGACGAGGACCACTGCAGCTGCTCGATTTCAGCACCGGCGGTATATGCGAGAATCGGATCCAATCCGCCCTCGATTGGTTGTCCCATAGAGGACAAGTCCCAAATCAGCGCCTGAGAATCGTCGCCGGCGGTGCATATGTGGCAGGAGCTGTGTGGGGCCCAGGCAATGGCATTGACGCTGGCCTGGTGCCTCTGTAGCTCCACGACAGGGAGCGTCGGGAAGCGAATGTCCAGCACGACCACCTTGGCGCTGTCCATGATGATAGTGGCCATGTACCTAGGATCCTGCTTGTTCCAGCCCAAGCGCACCAAGGGGGTGTCGGGCTCGGAGCTCTCGTAGATGATGGTAGAGTGCTCCTTGTCTCGCAGATCGAAGACCCTCACGGATCCGTCGGCGGAGACGGAGGCGAAGACGCCGAGGCCGCCCCACGCGATGTCATAGACCTCCTTGTCGTGGGCGATGAGCTGAGTGTCGACGGTCTCGCGCTCGATGTCCCAGATGGTACAGGTGGTGTCGATGCTGGAGGTGCCGATGCGCTTGGGTTCGGCCTCGTTCCAATCGAAGGAGGTAAGGGGACCGCAGAACTCACTGTTGCGATTGTTGTTGAGGAGACTCTTCATCTCGACCCGGTCGTCGCCTATGCGCCAAATTCTAAGAAAATCGCTGGAGGTGGCCAGGAGGTCGGGCTTCTGGCACTCCTTATCGGGGATGAAGATGGCCTTCGTTGGTGGATAGGGGTGCTCGAAGGACAAGTTGGGATCGGACCGGATCTCGCCGTTGGAGTCGTCAAGCTGGACAATCTCCACCCGGTTCGAGTACTGCTCTAGCAGGCTGGCGATTGCAAGTCGGTACTTCTTGTCTCGTCGGACGCTCCAGTTCATGGCGTAAATGTGCCAGGGCGCCTCGTATGTATAGATCTCCGATCGCCTCTGCTGCTCGTCTGATCCGTCTTGGTTCGGATCGCTGCTCGCTCCCATCTTCTCAGATCAGATCAGATCACCCACTAACTCACTCCTCCTGTCATGCAAACACCGCAGCCACCATTCTCTTCACTTCTCGCTTCCGCCCCTATAGCCGCAAGGGATACTTCTGTTGAACCAAACCCCCCCCCCCAAGGTCCCCTCTTTTTGTCATAATTGTCTTTCTTCCCTTAACTAAGGGAAAAATTACTTACACCCCTTTAAACTTTAATAAACTATATTTGTATCCCTTAAACTTTACATTAAAATAAAAATGTTCAAAAATAGGTCAAATAGAACAGTTTTAACTCTTAATAATTTTAAGGTACCGTTTGAGAAGAGTAGTCATTAGCTAAGACTAATGGTTACTTTAACAATGATTGGACTTTTTTACCTTCTTATATTTTAATCTTCTTTTAAACTTTTAAGAGTAAAAATATCAATTTAACAAAAACAAGTTAGCCACCTAAAAAAATTCACTTTTTTCCTTTCCAAATATAAAATTAGCTAGCTTTTTTTTAGCTAACTATAGCCATTAGCCACTTTTTTTCCTTCCCAAACACAAAATTAGTTATTTTTTTTTAGTTAGTTACTAGCCATTAGCCATTAGTCAATACTAATTATTTCCAAATAGAGCCTAAATATTATATTTATACTTTTGTAATCTGTGATATACGTTTATACCCTTAATTCTATTTATTTTTTAACAAATATTTTTGTCTTTATATTTGAAAAATTAAAATCATTTATGATTTTATTTTAGGCACCGTTTGTGAAAATTAGCATGTCCTAATGGTAGCTAAGCCAAAGTTAGGCTAGTAGTTAACTAAAAAAGTTAGCTAATTTTGTATTTAGGAAGGAAAAAAGTTACTTTTTTTTAGGTTGCTAATTTGTAAGGTAAATTGATATTTTTACGCTCGAAAATTTAAAAGAATATTAAAAATAAGAGAGTAAAAAAATTCAATCACTTTACGTATTAGAAGTAAAAAGTAAATTATTATTTTTACTTTTACGATATCACACTTAAGGAACAAACATTTTATATTTACCTATTAAATTATTAATTTTATAATAATACACCCTTTCTTATATTAATATTTATAATTTTAACAAAGTTAAATCTTCTAATATAAACATGAGGTAAAAATTTAATCATTTATAATACACCCGTTCCTATATTAAATATGTGTGTCCTTTGATAACATTTATAATTTTTATTTATATTTAATTATTCTTGTTTTTAATTAAAGTTTTTCCTTCAAATTAAAAATAAAAGCATATTTCATAATGTAATTTTGTTTACAACATTTAAATTTATTTTAATAAAACGTTTAATGTTATTAATTTTTATAGTTAATTAAATTTAATATATATTTTGTATTAATTTAATTAATAAATTTAATAAAATAATTTAAATTAATTTATCCAATGTTATAAAATATTTATAATTTATTAATAATTAATCTTAATAAAGTATATCAATAAAAAACACATTTTAATAATAATTTATTTTTTATTTATCAAAATTGAATTAATTTAATATAATATTTAATAACATAAATTATTTTAATAATAAATTATTATTTTAATATCAGACAGCTCAATAAAAACAATTACCGATTTCTTGACACTCTAAGTTGGTTTTAATTTAATTTCATAACTTAAATTTTGATATTTTTGTATCATAAAAATTTAAAATAAAAATACTGAAATTTGAAGAGAATTTATTATTTTCTTAAACCACCTAAGTAAATGGATAAATATATTCTCATATATAAGTGGACAAATTTATTCTCATATATCGTATTTTTTATTTCATATTAACATGGTCAAATTAATTTAATATTTATCGTAAATCAAATTCATTGAATTGTTAAATTCAAGCATGTGTTTCAAATGTAAAATTTTATTTATCTAATTAATTTAATTTAATTTTTTATTTTAAAGTCAAATCAATTCTGACAGAATAATATTTTTAAATGGAGTGTTAAATATTTACGTGGGCATATAATCAGCAGTAAAATCTTCTATCTTATTGTACCTAGCGAAGCATTTAGAAGACAAATAAGTTTTTTAAAAAGGATTGAACGTGTGCATTACTTTGAAAAGATCATATTTTGATTGGATTCTTGATTGATTGAATATTTATTTGGGTCATTTGGTTTGCTGAATTTCTCCAAAAAAACTCTATAAATCTCTGTTAACTTTATATTACATCAACTTTTTCTCTCACTGCACGCATTACGAACTCTCCCCAAATCACAATTTATCTCACTTTTTTCTTACTCCAAACAACCCCTTTGTTGATATAAAAATAAATTGTAGTGTGATATTTATTATGAGCGTATTCATGTACCAAGCATGTGATCACTTTTTCTACCTTAAAAAAAAGCTTTTAGAATGAATGATTCGAGTTTTGATTTATTTACAACTATATGGTAACATTGTGATTAATCTAATTCGTTGTAGTAATATTACGGATACAATGTGACAATTATTTTTTTTTTCAAATATATCACATCTCACCTATTACTTTACAAATAATCTCATGTGCATTAAATGTACCGTCACCATAATTATTGAAATAATGGTTAAACTAATGAAATTAACACAATATTTACAATTAAATCTATGTCCCATAACTCTTATTTTATCCTAACATATAAATATTTCAGAATTATCATTAAGAAAATTATGCTCATTATTACATATAAATACTCTTTCTATAACTATTTCTTGACATTTAACTGACTTAAATATTGAAGAGTTTTTTTTTATTAGGAGCTGTTCTTCTAATCTCGTTTCTTGATTGTTTTCTTTATTTACAGGTTTATTATTCAAGGAAAAAGAAGGAAAAGATGATGATGAGGGAGAAGATGAAACTTGAGGGCATGATGTGCACACGCGGAGGAGATTTATTCCTACACATCATTAATTGAAAGTGTTCAGCAGCAAATTTTACCGCCATATCGTCAATGTAGACCTCTATCATCTTACCGAAGTCTTCTTTGAATATCTTTGTGACCAGTCACTGGTAGGTAGCTACAGCATTCTTCAATCCAAAAGGCATGACCTTGTAACAATATACCCCTCGAGGGGTAATAAACGAGGTCTTCTCCTCATCAGGATCGTACATGGGGATCTGGTGGTATCCCCTGTATGCGTCCAAGAAAGACATCCGAGAATATCCAGCCGTGGAATCAACAAGTTGGTCGATCTTCGACAAAGGAAATGGATCCTTTGAGTAAGCTTTATTTAAGTCCGTGTAGTCTACGCAAACTCTCTATTTCCCGTTCTTCTTCTTAACCACGGCTGTGTTGGCCAACCACTCAGGGTAAGAAACTTCCCTGATGGCCTTAGCCTCCAACAGCCGACCAACTTCCTCAATGACGGCTTCTGCATGCTATAAAGTTGACCTTCTTGCCTTTTGCACAATCAATTTTGCCATCGGATTAACATTTACCTTATGACTCATAATCTCAGGGGGAATACCTAGCATTTTTTGAGGAGTCCAGGTGAATGTTCTAATATTCCTCAGGAGCATTTCTGTTAACTCCAGCTTCTCTTCCGTGCTTAAGTTTGAGCCGACAAGGAAAAATCTATCATCCTCGGCAAGGTCGACTTGGTATTTCTCCAATCCCTCAATGGCTTTCTTCTATGGGTCGCCACCAACATCGTCAATCTTTGAGGCGTCCTCAGGCAACTGCGTTAGCTGGACTTGTTCGGGGATGGTTTTGGACTTGAGGGCTACGGTGAAACACTTTTGAGAGATATCCTGGTACCCTCTAACTTCAATCATTTTTTCGCCATGGAGAAACTTTAGTATCTGGTGATAAGTTGAGGGGACCGCTTTCAAGGCATGGATCCATGATCTTCCCATTATTGCATTGTAGAAAGGAGGGGAATCCACTACCATAAATTCAATCTCCTGCTCCACTGGGCCCACATGTACAGGGATAAAACTCTGCCCAGGGGCCACACGGGAGCAGAGTTAAACCCAATTAGTGGGCATTCTGCTGGTTTTAGATCTTCTTCAGTCAGCCCAAGCTTCTTAAACAGGCTTAAAAACATGACCTCAGTTGAGCTGCCGGCATCAACTAGGGTCCTTCTCATCTCTGATTCAAACATCCTCAATGTAATTACGAGGGCATCATTATGCAACATCTGAACCCCAGAACGCTCGTCCTCGCAGAAAATGATTTCCTTTACAACTTCCTTTCTTAAGCGTTTGCTAGGCTGACCAGCAACACCCAAGATCTCCCGAGCTTGTGGAGCTGGGGAACAGTTAATGACGCTTTGGGGGCGTTGCTCCTTATGAATGATATGAATCACGGGTGACCTTAGGACTTCCCTCCGTGGCCTCATTCTTGGTGGAGGTTGGGCGTCTTCAGTGTTATCTCTCTCAGCCGTCTCATCTCTAGGCCTTCCATGCTCCTTGTCGAGGAGTAACACCTCCCGTCCTGGTTTCATCTATAAATTCTCTCAGATGTCCATCCCGTACCAAGTCCTCTAAATGTTGCCATAGTGATCGGCAGAATCCAGTGCTGTGCCCCATGTCTCAATGGTAGGCATAATAATCCTTCGATTTCTCCTTGTCAAAAAAGTTAGGCAATTTCCCTGGCCACCTAAAATATGGCTTACTTTTAGTCTGCGGGAGGATCCTAAAAATAGGCTCCTTAAACACCGTATCAACTGCCTCGAAAATAGACTTTTCTTCGTCAGGGAATTTGACATTTCCCCTATTTGTTAACCATCTGGCCCTGGAACCTCCCTTCTTTGTGCTCGGCTGGCCTAGTCTCGTCCTCCACTTTGGCGTACTTTTCAATCCGGCATATAAGATCAGACATATTGGCTGCTGGTTTTTTAGTTAAGGAAAGCCACAGTACCCTAACTTGAATGAGGTGACGGCTAGCTGTTTCGAGCACTCTTCCACCTCATTATAAAGCTCCAAATATCTCTGAGAATAATCTCTCAGAGACTCTCCAGATTTTCTTTTCATGGTAAGGAGAATGTCAGCAGTTTTTGGCTGTTTCGTGTTAGCCAAAAATCGAGTGACAAACTTCTCCACTAACTGCTGCCAACTTCGGATGCTCCCTGGTGGCAACTTATGGAACCATTGAAGTGCTATATCCCCCAAACTGGAAGGGAATACCCTACACATGAGAATATCGTTTCTACTCCAGAGTGCCATGGCCTGCATATAGTGACGATAATGAGCCAATGGGTCTGACTTTCCATCATAAAGATTAAGCCTTGGAGTTTGAAACTTTTTCGGAGGCTCTGCTTCACTGATCTCCTTAGTAAACAGGGAGGCTGTGATTCTTCCCAAGGCCTTCCTTGCCATCATCCGCGTACTTTGGCCAGGGGAGTCCTATTCTATCATCTGTCACGGCTCGGTAACCTTTGCATTCCCCGCTTTAATGCGCTTAGCTAATGCTTCCTCTTCATCGGAGGAATCTCCGTTATCTTCAGAGTGTCTCTTCTGAGTAAGAAACTTTTTCTTGTGCGAGCCTTTCTCACGACACACCGTAAGGAGTATGCCAACGTGAGATTTCACACCATGTTCATCAACGTACCTAAGAGAGTAAAACCTTTCTTAGGTAGGGTGGTTTCACGTCTAGAATGAGAGTGGACTTCATCCTGGTCTTGCATGTCCCCTTCATCTTGATTATCAGGGACTTCATAGAGAGAGTCGTAGCTTTCATCCGATCCTGAACTAGAATCATCAGGATCAACCTCCTCACGTGCAACTGGCTTTCCTTTCTCCTTACTTAGCTCTAAGAGAATTTTCTCTAATTCAGCCTGTTTCTCACTGGCCTTAGCCAACAGCTCCTCCCTTCGCTTCACAACCTCTAGATCCTATGTAGTCTTTCTCTTTGCGCGCTCTAAGCTCGGAGTCCGGATGACCAGCGCGCTCTATCCTATCTGGTTTTGGGGGGAGTGGTATCATCTCTTTCTCGTGGAGAGTGTGGGGGAGTAACATTTCCTCCTGACGTCATGGTTAAACAATGATAGGGAAATCGTGTGAAGAAAAAAAAAAACTACTAGGAATCAATAAGAAATGGCTAAATAACGAGCCCCACAGTGGGCGCCAATTGTTCAACAGCAAATTTTACCATCGAAACTGCTGACCACGCCAACTGAAAATGCGACTGCAAACTTGCCGAATAAAGACCAAAGAAAGGTTATGGCCGGAGTGGGGGCCTCTGGGCGGAAAACCCAATGCTTAAGTCAACAAGTAACTTATGAAAGAACTTTTAAGAAAGAAAGCAAGTGGTGCAATAAGTTGGCAATAGTCAGCCCCCTCATTGTGAAGTGAAATATTGCATTTATAGTAGTGTAAATAATCAATAAAATAATACCTGTGATTTGGCTGTATTCATGCCTCCGGATACTTTCGTTCCTTCTTTACGTTAAATGACTTTCACTTCTCATTTAATACCCTATTTCATTAAATGCATTTGGTCGACAAATGCAATTGTATAGCCAGAATTTAGTTGTCAAACTGTCTACTTGTCACATCTATCAACTACTCGTAACGAGATGAACTGATTTAGTTTCCTTCACAGTAATAAATATATAGTCCAATCATAACTAGGATACATTTATGGTTGTGAGTCCATATTAATACTGTGGGACCCATGCCTAACATTTATTAGTCGCCAATTGAAGGGCCGAACAAGCTTACTTTTGAGATCCTTGGCTAACGCCACGTGGCAACATACTATTCATCGATAATGGGAAGCCAAGGTAGCGTAAGTCATCTATGTTGTTAGCCACGTGTCAAATCCATAATGCTCGTCAATGAGGCCATGTGTCTCTTATATGCTGTTCGGTAGAGAGCCACGCGTCATTGGTCATAGTGTTCGGTCAATGACCACGTGTCCTAAACATATTTGTTCGGCATTGGGCCACGTATCACTTCTTTCACTTGTTCGGCACTCCACGTGTTCAAATCTTATTTCACCCAATAGAAAGCATTGAAATTTGTACGCCAAAACGTAAGAAAAAACGAAACTACTTTGCAGTATCTGTTACCAATAATTTAATTTCCATAATTTGGATTCCATCCCTGTAATCTTTGGACCTAAATGTGGGCTGAAGGCCCATTTCATTTTAACAAACTTGTGGCCTACGTAGTTTGAAACCTGGGAACCCATATCTATAACCCATTTCAATGATTAAGAATTTGGTTAAATAGTTTGAGTCCAATAACCAATATAATATGGATCACAACTCCAATTTTGGCCCACAAATTTGTAATGAAATCAAATAGGCACAATAAAATGTTAAGTAAATTCCAAAATGACAAAAAATAAGGTTCCAATTGTTACAAGTTTGCACTCTTGTGAGGCCAATACAGTTTCAAAGAAGACTTTAACCAAACAAAAACCATTTGCTAACACCCATAAATTTAATGTCCTTAATTTCTAATTTTATATCATAATTCGGACTGACTTAATTATTTATGTTAATTTAAAATTAAATCATTTATGGTACTGAGACCCGAATTTATTTTGACCTAAATTTTCGACCCATTAATTCTTTACCTGGACATCATTCAATATTAACTTGTAATATACCATCCTTGTCCATTTTCAGACACTAGAATCAAAATAACAATTTGAACCGAAACCACATTTGTAGAGAGTTTTTTTTTTTTTTTAAATGAACTTACACTCTAACTATGCTATATTTAGAGATTTTAAATGTTCACAAAAGAACATAAATATACATAGATTCATAGAAGTTCATTAAAATTTAATTCACACCATTATTTTTTTTTGTCAAATAAAATTACATAATTTAATAACGAGTCAGTTCTAGAATTAAATTGAGATCCGAAACTATAGTTTGATTCCAGTTCTAATTTTAGGAATCACCATGATTGGCTGGATTATATTCCATCTTCGAAACCAAACCCATGTATATCTATAATACAAAATAGTAAGGTAACGATAAAGAGAGAGAGTGATTGCAAGAGGGCTATCACAGGGGACTGGTGGTAGGATCACCGGAGAGGTACAAATGAACTGAATTAAATTAAATTTTAACTTATTTAATCTCAACTCGAATTATTTATATTGAACTTGAGCTCAGTTTGAATTTTTATATAGTCTCGAACTCAACTCAACAAAGAAGAATTAAGTCATTGTGTCCGTCCCACTTGCTTGGAGTGTAGGGGCTCAACTATTGATTGTATATCGTTGCATGCTTTTTGGTAGAGCCCCCACCTAAGCGGGGCTATTCTTCTTCCAGGGAGACAAAGTCGTCTCTTCTACTAACGCACTTCTCTCCAGTGAGGCGTATTTGTGAAAAACCAAAAGCATCTTTAGGAAGTCATCTTGACTACCCCCTAGCATTTTTATAAAAGACGATGGTGAATTCGTCCAAACCTAGGGCCTTGTCTCCACAAATCCCCCCCCAGGAGCTTGTTTGTACACCGAGACACCCGACGGGCTGGCTATGTGTACCTCGGGAGACCCGACCAAGGAAATTACTTTTCATCTATCTAATCTCCTTGACTTGAGTCGCAGAGTTTAGGTTTAGCGAATTCATTTAGTCACTTGCTCGGATGTATACCCAAAAGTTTAAGCCGATGAATCCATGAGAGACACAAGGCTCGTCTTGTGACGAAGGATAGACTCAAATGGGATCAACCATTTGGAAACATTTGCTTTGGTAGCTAAAAAAAGTCCTCGATGAGAGTAAGGATGATTGGGCGAAGAAAGGCATGGAATCTTTGGGCATTGCTTAGGCCGAGTTAAGTAACGACTGGCTACCTAAAAACATAACAAAAGACATGAAAACGCGCCCAAGCCGCAACATAGACAAAACCGCCGTAGGAATAGAGACCTTTTCAATAGAGCAGAGGCGAACTGATCAATGAATCAAATCTTTTTTTTTTTTTTTTAGACTAGGATTTCATAATCAATTAAGGAAGAGTGACTCGAAGCAAGTGGTGCCATTCACTCTAAAGTGTTCTCAGCTCGCATGCATACATCCGTAAGCAACTTAGTGCAACATGGCAAATTTCATTGAGAGGAATCAACAAAGAAAGAAAAATGGGTCAACATCTCGATGTTAATAAGCTGATTTTAGGAAAACCATTCTTGATTAGGTCTGATAGCACTTATGTTAAAAACTTTATGGGAATCAAGCTTAGAAAGTTTGGTCAAGCTCGACTAGCGAGATAGAGAAACAAACTAGAATATTATAGGTTTAGGGTAGAATACCTAAAATTTGAGAAAAAAAATTTAGCTGATGCCCTAACTAGAGAACTTGTTAATTACAGGATTCCTCAAAATAGTTTGATTAAACCAGACCGACGTCGTTTTAGTCTAATATATAGTAAATAAAATATTATAAAAATATAATAAAATATTATTAAATATGTAAAAATTTTATTTAATATATGTTATTTCATTGACCTGGCTCGCAAATTTTCGAGTTGTGTTTTTCTAAACTCGAGCCTGAATCTAAACAAACCACAAATCAAATTTGATTTGAACTCGATTTAGTCACCAAATGAACTCAAGCCAAACTTTTTTTGAGTCGAGCTCGAATAGCTCATAAATACCTCGATTCGTTTCTATCTTAGACTACCACCATTTGCTCTACCTATTTTTTTTCTTCTCTTTCCATTTTATCCTATAAAATTAGACATGTAAAATAAATTGATCAAACATTGCCCCGATCTGATTTGTTATACAATTTTGAAAATCGAATCAGTCAAGCATATTCGACCCTAATTATGATCCATTAACCATATGTATTTTTTAAAAATATTTTTATAATTTTTATAAAATAAATTAGCGATAATATGAACTTAAAATAAAATAATTAATTAATTGATTTTAAGAATAAATACTTTCTATTAATAATTATTCTAGATTCATGGGGATTGGAATTTTTCAATCACAAATAAGAAAATTAGTTGAACTCTCACTTTTAAGATCATAAAAATACTCATATTTATTGTCTATTTAGTATAAATAAATAATTAAAAAATAATATAAAGAAAATAAATTTGTATAATGAGTGTCAAATCAACCCAAAATTGAGGTTGAGTCATGAGTGCCTCAAACAAGGCAATAAGTGGCCCAAGTCCTAATTCTACAATGTAAGGATAGATCAGGATAAAATTTGCACAGACATAGAACCAAATACAACCCTCTCCCTAAAGTAAGGTTGCGTGTGGCTTGTCAGCTATAGGTGAAGGCTCAAATGATCTTATTCGGTCTCACCGGCAAACGAAGGAGAAACCTTGGCCTTGCAGCAACAAAAGCAGGGTTTCTGAGCTTTGAGACGACGACCACTGTTCCGACGTCTAGTTGTGCCAATGAGCTTTGTTGATGACCAGATAAGCTTCTATTGATTATTATGGGATAAAGGAGAGGGTTGATAGCAGAGATGCCTAAGATTCTTGGTATAGAGGCAAGAACCACGCTACTAGTGTTTCTTGATAAGAACCCAAAAGAAATAAAAGAGAGTCTAGGTCTCTACTTTGATACCATGTCAAGGAACAAGTTTTGAATGGAAGTCTTGACACCCTTAAGGTTGTCTTGAGCATATATTTATACTCATATGAGATATGCACGATTTAAGAAAGGATAGAAATTCTGTACAAGGAAAGGAAAATAAAATCAAAGCTATTCCTATTATATATATATATATATATATAACACACTTATAAATGAGCTCTTAGATATGGTGTTATTGCTGTTACCCCACTCCTCGTACAAATCCATGCACTTAAAGAAGTGTCCTTTCTTGTTCCTGTTTATGCCCAAAAGAAATAAAGGAGAGAGAGTTTAGGATCTCTACTCTGATATATATCAATAAACAAGGTGTGAATGAAAGGCTTGATACCATATCAGTGAAAAAAAAAACATTTGAATGAAAGGTTTGACACCCTTAAGGTTGTCTTGGCATATATTTATTCTAATTATTACATTATAGGTTCTCTTGTTTAAAAAAGATATCTTTTTGTTTTTGTGGTAAGTGAAAAAGTTTTCTATTGTTTCTTTTGCTCTTGACAGTTTACACACCCGAGCAGTTGGCAGAAGAGTACAGCAACATTACGTTTCTTCTGTACTGTTTCATCTTGGTCTTGGTTGTTGCCTTGCATCACTCTGTGTACAGGTGAAAACTACTTTATATCTTTTTTGTAGGGTAGGATCCAGATGGATATGCACTTAAAAGCAGCTACCTGATTTGTTTCTTATTTTAATAAATTCATTTATATGATAATTTTCAAGCTGTATCTCGATTCTGATTACAATCAAAATGAGGAAAATGCAGAAGAGGTGAAGTGCTGCTTTCAGTTCTTGGACATGACCTCAAGTCCTACTGGCACATTCTGCTTCCTTTTCCTATGCCGTTGTTTCTGGTGCTGTAGGATCATGCTCAGTATTGTTTGCAAAATCCCTGTAAGCTGACGCTTTTCATTGCCTCCTTCGCCGCAAAAAGGGGGGGTGTTAAGAATTATAGAGTACTTGTTGTTTTTGACATTCAATGACTTGATTTTGCAGCTCTAATCTCCTAAGATTGTCCATGTCTAGCACCTATCACTTGCATAGCTGGTTCACATACTCCATGCTTCTATTATTTCTTAGTACAGCTGGATTTTGGGTAATGATTTTACGCACAAGTTATATATATATATTTCATGTTTTCTACAATTCCACGTGGAGACAATGAGTTTTCCAAGCTTCTGATCTTGTTCCTTATTTTTTTCAACTGCAGATGGCAAGGTTGAATGAAGGGTTATCACTCTTTGATGCAATACTTATTGTTCCTATGTTTCAGATTGCTTGGACTTTCTTCTCCATTTGTACAGGATTTGTATACTTCCAGGAATATCAGGTTCTATATATATATATATATATATATATATCTCTCTCTGTGTGCGTGTGCACGTGCGAAATATCATTACTAATATTTGGGCTACATCTTGAAGATTTACAAGCTGTGTATGGATTGGTGTACGAGTATCAAGTACAGATGTGTGTCAGGATCAAACTTCCTTAAAACCTTTAATTTTGGGATATTGCGAGATATATCTAAACGTTGAACATGGATACATGGACACATTATAAACATTTGTATATCAGATAAAGTTGTTGCAAAAGTGGTTGTCCAATTTTACACCCCAAGTGCAAGGTGGTCGAAGTCATAGCAACAATAAATTTATTGGTGAAAATTGGATCGTGTCGAGAGAGAGCTATTTAGGTATCCATTAAATGACAAAACTTATGGAGAATGCTTATGTTTGGGATTTAAAACCTCACAATGAATTTAATGAAAAGACATCATCAACAAAGATTGATCAGGTAATGACCTATTTTTGCTATGTCATGTTTTATAATTACAAAATTAATTGAGTTATATTTTGCTACTATATTTATTACTATTACAAATGATTTAAATGATTAAGTTATATTATTTTGCAAATTTTCAAGACTACCAGAGAAGACACTTCCATAGTTGATAGTAATTTTTTATATAACCCACACCTACTGTGGCATCTACTTCGACTTAGGGATACCGTACTCGAAGTAAATCTTATTTGCAGGTAAATGAAGTAGTAGGTGAATTCTTTGTGTAGAATATTTGAAATTTCATAGAAATTAATTAAACCATACTTGCATTGTAACCAACAAAACTGTTATGCCGTCGTGGAAAATCATCTGCTCAGGCTAGAACTGCTCAGGCTAAAAATGCTCGTACTGAAAATGCTTGGACTAAAAGTGGGCAAGCTAAAAGTCAAAGTTGAAGGCTGGACATGCTATCTTATTTTTTGGACATTGTATTTTTGGTTGGCAATCAAACTATACAAACCAACTGAAAATGCTATCAAATTTTTTGCTTATCAATATTTTGTAAATTTAACAATTGCACACTAGTTTTCAATTCCTTTTATTAATATTTTGTAAATTTAACAGTTCTTAATGATTATTTGGTTATTGAATGTTCAATCAGTGGCTGTGTAACAGTTGCAAAATCAGTTTAAATATCAATTGGCTTGCAGTTGGTGGTTGGCATTGTTGGAATTTTGTTGTCAAATGTGTTGAACTACAGGTTGATTGCTATTTTTTTATGCATGGTTGACTGCTATTTTTGGGTGCATGGTTGATTGTTGTATGGTGGAATGCTAAACAATTTTTTGTGAACAGATTACATATTGAACTAGCTGCTGCATGGTGTACAGTTGCATGAGCTGTGCATTGTTGCTATTCATTGCAGTGGTGAATTTACTACTGCATGGTACATGGTTGCATGAGCTGGGCATGATTGTTATTCAATGCAGTGGTGAACTGTGCATGGTTGCTATTCAATGCAATGTTTGCATAAGTTGCATATGTCACGCCCCTAACTTAATTGTCCGGGACGGACGGCATGAGAATATAAGAACAAAATAAATTTAATAAAAAAACCTATGCCAAGGTCGAGTTTCAATGCACTAACAACCGTCAGAACAAGTAAATATGTTCCTCATTCCTATATAAAATAAATAAACATCGTCAATCGCGGTAAATTTAAGGCCACACCCTGGTGACTAAATTTAGACTGACACAGACGCATAAGTCTCATCAACAACAATGCAATCTCATATGTAAATTAACTTTGGGACCCACACCCCCAGGGCACACACAAAGGGGAATACAACATCTCAATATAAGTAAAATTCCGTAACAGATCAATCTATCGATCTCAACTCAGTTCCGGCTGGCTATTTCTTGGTCTCGTCGGATCACCCGTAATATAGATACAGTAAGTTGACCAACCCATTAGGTAGAACCATGCAAGTGTGTTCTAATGAATATGCTCAAACATACAATATAACTCACAATAATAGCAACCAAATATAATATAAAATGCACATGTCATGTTATGCAATGCAAACATCATATAAAAATATATATGTAATGTAGTGTAATTCTCCAATTCCCATCTACTCAAACCTTATCCCAAGTTAAGACCGGACTCAGGCTACTTTTGCCTGAGCTGCCTACGTATCCCATATCGGGAATCAGGTCACCGTAGTTCCTGATTTTTTTTCCCTTAT
Organism: Vitellaria paradoxa; assembly: GCA_019916065.1. Taxonomy (NCBI): domain Eukaryota; kingdom Viridiplantae; phylum Streptophyta; class Magnoliopsida; order Ericales; family Sapotaceae; genus Vitellaria; species Vitellaria paradoxa. The sequence goes on from CM034236.1 coordinate 57,875,426, forward strand.
GTCATGACCAAACTCATGATCAATATAATCATCCCTACATTTCATCAATAAATGTAACAATCACATTATCTCAATATGTATATAAACCAAATGGGGAACCGTGTTACATCCCCCGGCTCGTCTGCTAGGGAACCGTGTTACACCCCTAGTCAGGCATCCGCTTATCTGAAGCAGGCATCCGCTCATCTCAAGCAGGGTCCGGCTACAATCTGGAGAAAATCCCATAATATCTCACTTCAATATTAATGCCTAACTCCAAATGATTAATCTTTAGTCATATATATATCGACTGGAAATTATCTGGTATTTTCAAAATCTCATATATTTGTCAAATCACGAACCCAGTCTACATATATAACTGTGACTCAGCACGTCACAATATAAATGTGGCACTATCAGCCAATCAATATCCTCAACATAGACCAGATGATGCTACCCCAACTCTAATGCACATAATATGCTCAATCATATATAATAATTCTTTTCCACAATTATTAACATAAAACAAAGCATGCCTTAAAATCTCAAAATTTACAATTTTTCTAACATCTTCCCAATTCTATAACATCAACTATAATTTTCCATAACTCTAGGAGCAACATTATGATCCTCCCCAATTCTTTAGGGGTAAAATCAAATTTTTTCCAAACTTTAGGGGCTATTTTGTAATTATTTAAACCTTTGGGGTCCACTTTGTAATTATTTAAACACTTGGGGTCTACTTCGTAATTATTTAAAACTTTGGGGGCTATTTTATAATTATCCAAAACTTCAATGGTCAATTTGTGATTATCTAAAAGTTTTTGGCCCAAATTGTAATATCTCTAACTATTTTCTCTATTCTTTTCTCTTTTTTCTTTTTTTTTTTCTTTTTCTTTTTTCTTTTTTCCCGTTTCTTCTCCGGTGAACGCCTAGCGAAATGGCTTCCAATTTCGAACTGACTTCCGATTGTCAATCTAAATTTAATCACTTCCATACAAAATGAACATATAAAAATTTATCCTAAAATCTCTGTATATCATTTAAGTAATTATCATAACTCAAAAGTATGAAAAATTTAACATATATACACATATATATACACACCCGTATATATACACACACACACACATATCTCACAAAACTTCACCAAATCAAGCATATAAATATACCAAAATGATCCTTGCAATGTCTAGAACACAAACATAGGTCCCATTTACCTCAGATCTAAAGAGAAAATGAGAAATAATGATATTTTAGTTTAGTCAACAAACCTTGAGGCGTCGATTTCTCCCACTTCGAGCAAAATTACACGAAACGGACACCGCCATAGCGTTCACGGCGTCGAAAACTATCCGGGTCTACCTTCCTTCCTTCCCAAATCCCTCTCTCTCTTCCCTCTCTCTCTCTTTTCTCTCTCCCCGTGGTCTCCCCTGGAAACCCACGACCCAAAAAAGAAAAAAACATGAAAAGCAAGAAGAAAGAAAAAAAAAAAGAAATTGAAAGGAAACGAAAGAAGAAGAAGGAAAGAAGAGAAAAAGAGCGAGCCCTAGGCCCAGTTTGTCCAATCCAACACTACTTCAGATTATTTTCAGTCTAGAAAAATAAAATAATTAAACTCTATCTCCAATTTAATATTTTATCAACTCAAAATAATATATAAATTGTCAAATTTAAATACTGGGTGTTACAGCATATTAGACTGCTGGGCATATATTTCTTTTTGGTATACTAGTATTTTTGGTAGGATGGTTTTGTTTGGTATGCTGCTTTTATCAGTTGGCTTGCAGTCGATGGTTGGCATTACTAGAATTTTGTTATCATATGTGTTGAAGTGCAGGTTGGCTTATGTGTTTGCAAATTGCTTCTTTGATTAAGAAAGCCTGAGTTAGGCAAATGTTTGCATGCTGTTCTTCTGTTGTATGGTTGACTTGCCGTTGCTGTGGTATGATGGTTTTGTTTGGTATGCTGCTTTTGTCTGGACTCTAAATGCCAAAATTTTTTGGACCACTTTTGTTGGCAGCTTTTTGGAGTCAACATGCAACATTTAGCCCCCCGTTTGGTAACTTTTTTATTTTCTGTTTTTCTGTTTACGTTTTTGAAACTTTGTAAACTAGCAACAGAAATATGTTTGTTAAATATGTTTCTGTTTTTTTGTTTCCAAAAATAATGAAAACGGAAACAGAAAAATGGAAGCAGAAAAAAAGTGTTTTCACTCTGTTTTCTTTTTTTGTTGCAAATATTTTGTCAATTTTAAAACCTTGTCTATTTCTGTTACATTACATAAAAATAAATTATTTTATTCAAATATTTTATTAAAGTAAGTTATTTTAAGAAATAATATAATTAAATTCAACAAATTAATTATATAAATTAATATAAATTATTTTTAATAAATAATAAAACTAAATTAGCTAATTTAATTTAATAATTAATTATTGCTAAATTATCTGAAATAAATATCATAATTAGCTTATTTAATTTAATAATTAAATTAATTTATAAAAATAATTAATAATAAATAATTAAATTACATTAATTTTTAATTTAATTTAATAATAATTATTAAATTATTTTAAATAAATAACATAATTAAATTAAATTATTTATGATTGAATTAATTTAATTTATATAAAATATATTTTATTAAATTATTTTAATAAATAAATAATTTAATTTAATTAATTTAAAAATAAATAATTTAATTTAATTATTTATTTAATATGAAATATATTTTACTAAATTATTTTTGATAAATAATATAATTTTTATTTATTAAATTAAATGATATCATATTTATATTTCATTCAATTATTTTTAATAAATAATATAATTTATTGTATTTATTGAATTAAATGATTTTAATAAATAATTTACTGTATTAATTTAATTAATTTTATTAATTGATATATTTTATATTTATTAAATTAAATGATATAATATTTATATTTCATTCAATTATTTTTAATAAATAATATAATTTAATATATTTTATATTTATTGAATTAAATGATTTTAATAAATAATTTACTGTATTAATTCAATTAATTATATTAATTAAATTAAATTAATATAAAATATATTTTATTAAGTTTTATTAATTTTTTAAAACTAATAAAATTAAATATTTTCTAAAATAAAAATTAATAATTATATACAAACTTGCATTACCAAACGCAGTTTCAATTTTCATTTCAGAAAAAATAAACGGTAACACAAAACAAAAAATAAAAAATGCAACAAAAAAATAACAACAAAAAAACGACAGCATTGTCAAATGGGCCCTTAGTATAACTGAATTGCTGATTCAATGTTTTTAGTATTATACTTTTTCTCTTCTAATTCATTCCATATGCACTACCACTCACACAAAACTCCAATCATCTCCTCATGCGACAAATCCTCAACTCAAATGCTAATAAATTCAACTCCAACAGGTATAAGCATCTAATGATATTGGAAGGTATTAGTTTTATCTGTTTAAAACTTCCATCTTCAACCTGCCATAATCAAGTCATTTGGGAACAGAAATACTCTAGTTTCACCAACTAAAAACATCTTGCACTGATTACCTAATACCAAAAAGGTCCTCCAAATAATAACTTCATATTTATTGGAGTAAAAAAATTCAAATTTATTAATAGGCAACAAATTATAGTAAATCCCATTACACACTGCAATCCATTGAATCCATTAAACTAAATCATTCTTCATTAGCAATAACATGTATATCAATTATAATTACCATTACGAGACTAGTCGTTCACTAAAATCTCAACAAAAATTAAAAAGATAATGACTAGTTAGGCAACCAAAAGTACATCAAAATATTAAAATTGCAAATACTTTTTTAGTCACTGCCCAGTGAAACCAAGTGCAATATTAGATAGCCAATCCCTATCCAAGTTCTAACAAAAGCTTGCTTGTATATTCTTTTCCTTACACTGCATTTTTGCACCTTCCTCTCCAATCTATCAATCTTTTCCAAAAGTTTTAGAAAAACCTCATTTCCACATTCACACATTGGTGGGTCAATTCATCTAAAAAAACTACAACTTGATACACCCTACAAATCAAATCAATATAAACTGTAAACAAAAATAATAATAAAAATATATATCGTACACAATTTTTAATTTTCTAAAACTCTGTTAAGTTTCAAATTTTAATTATTTTTAGGTTTACTTTTGTTCTCATCTTTTGTTTCCAGGGAGCAATCAATTTAAACCAAAAATTTTACCCCAAACACACAATACCCAAATCAAACCCAAAACACTTACCCCAAATCGTCCATATCTTCCGCAACCTAGAAACCTCTTACCCATGTTAGATTCAGTAGATAATGTCTGTAACAGAACCACTGCGCTACAATAGCATTTTTACACCGAAGATTTTGAAACTTCAGACCAGATCGAGAAACATGGGACGAAGACGACATTCCCACTTCTTTGCCTTCTCCCTGTACTTCGGTGTCATCCTGGCAAAGATGCTTTATTATAGACGAAGAGGAAGAGGAACAAATACAGATATGTATAACTGTTTTTCTTCGACTCGAAAGGCATTTCTATCAATTCATAACGTTTTTTTGTTGTTGGATATAACACTTGGACTTTCTAAATGCCTGCATCATATTGACTGTTAACTCCAATAGTTCTGTCAAATGTTGCACTTTGAATAACAATATAGGGGGTATTAGTGCATAATACCAAAGTTGAGAGGATGCAAGTAATTTTTGACCTAAGTAGAGGGGGTGTAAAGGCAATTAACCCTAACATTTTGTTACCAATGATATTCTCATTGTATTTTAGCATACCAAACAAAAGAATAGAAATGAATTGAATGGGAATGAATATTCCATTCAAACCCATTCCATCCTACCTACGTGGGCACTTTAAACAATTAGGCCATGTATGGTACGTGAGAATAAAATATAATGGAATGGAATAGGAGATAGGAATGGAATACAAGTAAGAATGAAATAGAATATTCATTACATTCCTTTGTTTGGTTGCCAATATAAAAATAATGGGAATAGATAGACATTCAAGTTTTCATTATTTGATTACATATTTTAAATATAATGAAATATAATAAAAATTACTAGCATTAGTTTTTTAAAAACTATAAAAATAAATTCTATTTCTGGAGTGCGAATTTGAGCTAAAAAAAAAAAGTTCAAGGGTAAAACAATAATTTTACAATTCAAGTTCGAATTTGCCAAAAATTTTTTAACCATTAAAAAACATATCAATAAATATTTGGGTATAGTACAGAAAATACCCCTACAACTTAACCTCAGTATTACTTTGGTCTTACACGTTTCAATTACAATAGTCAAATCCCTACACTTTCAGTCAAGCATCAATTCGGTCCTTCCGTTAGTTGACCGTTAAAAACAACCGTTAAATTGAAAATAATACTGAGGGTAAACTGTAAATGAATAATCATTTTATAGCCTAAACTTAAATTGAACTGAAATTTATTTAATTATTAATAAATATGTCAAATATATTTTTTTACCTTTTGGGCAACTTAAAATGCAAATTTGAACAAAAAATGACCTAGGAGAAAAATTGTCATTTTATAATTTGAGTTCGGATTGAAATGAAATTTTATTAGTTATCAAGAAACACATCAATAAATATTTTTTAATCTTTTAGAAAGGCCAAAACGCAAATATGAGGCAAAAAATGAACTTAGAAATAAAATGAACTTAGAAATAAAATGATTATTTTACAACCCAAGTTTGGATCGGATCAATTTTTACTAAATTATTAACTAATATGAAAGAATATTTTTATTAGTCTTTCTGAAGTTCTAAATATGAATTTTAGAAAAAAAAATAATTTAACGGTAAAACAATCATTTTACAATCTGAATTCGAATTTAGTTCGAAAATAAAGTCAAGGGGCAAAATGGACATTTCACAACCCAATAATTAAGAAAAATTTTTTTAATTACAAAGTAGTTGCTTGTTTTTTTTTTTTAATTTTTTTCAATCTTTGGATTAAAATTTGATTGTAATGGAATAACTATTCCATCACTTAAATTATGAAATACCTTTTCCCACTCAATGTGGAAATAACTATTCCCGTGGAATAACACTCTAGCTTAATTTTTTGACACCAAATATAAGAGTAGGCTAAAATCAGAATAGATACCATTCCATGTCATTCCATTCCCATATACCAAGCATAACCTTAACTACTAACCAATACATCATGTAGTGACACTACATTAGGTCACTACGTTAGAACATTTTAGAGAGTGAATGCTAAACGCCCCTGGAAAATTCAATTACTGTATTCAACATTTGAAGCCACATCTTGAGTTAGTATAATATACCTTATAAACATACCTTGTCAAGCTTGATTTTAGAAGCTGCTTCTCGAATTGAACCGTACCACATTTAGTTCAATTATTTCATCTACGGCGGGGTAATTAATTTCAAATCTGCTGTTTTCCACATCAAAATAGATTATTTATCAAAAGAAAAAAAATAATTTTCACATAAAAAAAATTTGCCTGTGTTTGATTATTTCATTTCGGAACTAAACAATTTAACATGTATCAGTTTCTTTAAAATAGAACAATAACCATTTGCTTAATTAACAATGATACAGATTCGGCATTTGTTTCACTAATCAATTTAGTGCAGCTACCAATCAGTGTCACACTTTCCTTGTTAAATTATAAGAACTTTCTTTAATACCAAGATAAGATACACAGAACATAACCAAAACACTGCCAAGCACACACAGGAGAAGGAAAAAAAAAAAAAAAGGAAAGAACGATTTTAGCAATAACAATTTCGATAAACTCATTAAACTAAAATTCAAATGAACTTGCCTAATATATTTATGATTCCTTTTCGTTGCGTAACCAACCATTTCCAGTTATGTACACAGCACCCTTACAGGCCCAATCAAGAGCACAAATTGCAATCAAAACGGAAATTGCCCCAGAACGAAAATTGTCCATAAACTCTTTAATCCCCCCCCCCCTTTTAAATCTTGACAAGGATTCTCAAAGTTAGTTAATAAAAAAAACATTTGCCACCAAGCTGCACATCTTATGGAAGAGGCATGTGATATCAACACGCCATGTAACCTTCTTTCCAGCCGAAGATTAATCATTAAATGAGCAAAACACTAGTTAGAAGTGTAACAGTTATGGAAAATAGAATTATAATGTTATTTAATCACCATTATTTAGTGGGTAAAAAGGCAACAAAGAAGTGCATGGCATGAAGATATCATGTCCATTTGGAACACTTCAGTTCAAATGTTGAGAAGGTTATGTCTTCACTTTTTGACCAAAGAGGGTCGTGTTTTTTGATAAAAAAAAAAAAGGAGTGACTCGATCGTATGAACACCAATACAAGAATAGGGAATTGAATAAGCAAAGGAGTGGGGTGCAGAACTACAAGCCATCACGAGTGGATTGGATTTGAAAAGTCTTCCTATTAAAAGTTTAAACCTATCAGAACCATATTAGTCATTTACGCTAAATTTGAATCATGGATAATTACAAGCTAAAATGCTAGTCTTGTTGTGATAGAAAGTACAGAGAGACAGTGGAGAATTTAAGAAATGATCAAACGAAACATATTAACAAATTAATTTGTTGAGAAACATCTCCAATAACTTTTATTTTGAAAGCTAACTAAAAATTAACATATATTTGGATTCCACTTTTCTCTTTCATTTTCTATTATTTTTTCTTTTCATTTTCCCATCCATTTCTTTTTCCCAATGACTCCTTCCTCCAAACACACCAATAAAAAGTTAAATAATAATCTGCCTGGGCCGACTTCTGCTCAACAAAACCCAGCCTGCCATCAAACCTAAAGCTAGAGGAACAAAAGAATTACCCAATGCACCATCTGAAATGATTTGAAATGCAAACCAATAAAGCCCAGGTTGCCATCAAACCTAAAGCTGGAACTCATGACTTCAAATGCAAACTGATAGATAAGAAAACACAAATAACCTGATTCACCAACATGTGTGACATCAAGTGCAAACTAATAGATAAGAAATCATGCATTCTCCTCATTCATCACATGATGCTTGAGAAGATGACATAAAACATAATACTTTCAAGATCAGAATGGAAGAGATAGTGGATAAGTATCTATACTTGAAATGGAACCAATTCAAGGGCACCAAAAAGCAGTAAATAGGAATAGTAAAGTAATTCATGCCTAAAGCATTTAACATAGTTAATATAAAAGTCCAAAAAAAAAATGCTTAATTACCATCCTAGAAACAAGATTTCAAAATTCTTATAGTGAAAAATAATAAGTTAAGAAAAAAGCAGAGTGGCACCCTCAATCCCCCTTTCTCCTGAAAGAGCATCCCTCAGTGAGCCTCGCACGGCCTCCTGTTGGTTGGCACAAGACAGTCTGGCAGTTGCCGCACACCACAACAGTTTGTGAGTGGCTAAAGACAGTGGTTCTGCAATTTTTTTCGCAGTTAACATTATTATAAACTAGTAAAGTCTTGCCCATCGAAAGTTTTAAATTTTTAATAAACCAGAAAAAAATTACAAGATCTACATGAACAAGGTTTGCAGAACTCACATGTTGAAACAGCCCTGGCATTTAACATCCTTTCAAGGGGTGACAAAAAGAGAAACACACAATGGTAATATTGATTAGAACAAACTGTCAAACAATAATGAACGACACAATAAAAGTTCTGGAAAACTTCGAAATGGCATTTGGTTGGTGTTACCATGAAGAATGAATTAGGGGACTGGACGAGACGCTTGAGCTTGTGCTTCCTCTTCTCGAGCTCGGCCGGAGGATTCAACAAATCAATGTCGTTTGGAAGAACCTAAAAATTTCAAATCAACATGAAAACAGACAAGATCACTGCCAACTATACCGCATAGAGTAAAATGTCAGCACCTATATTCAATTCTCTACAAGCTAAAGCTCGATAAAACACAGTTACAGATCGGAAGAACGAAACACAAAAGCATTTATATAAAGGAGGAGATGTACTCGAACTCACCATCTTGTGTAAGTGCGTCGAGAGAACCAGAGCGCTTTTCCCAGCTACGTCGGAAACCCTAGAAGTAGCCTCCGATAGACACAGAGCGAGAAGGAATGCCGACATTCGTTGCGGCATATAAATAGCGAAATTGTAGTGACAGCGGGCCATTGGATGGATCAATGTATAATCTCAGCCATTGATTTTTGCAATTAAAAAAAAATGGAAAATGAAAAACTAGGTTCCTCTCCGAGTCCTTGACTGAATCGCACCAAGCACGTTGTCGAAGTTTGGAGCTCGTTCCCGACTCTCCCCGAGCCAGGCCCAAGTAGGGGTTAAAGTTTTGGGTGAATTGCAGATAGAGCTCTCAAACATTTCAGTAATTATCTATGGACCTTTTTAATATTTAAAAATTATATATAAATCTCATAAATATTTAAATAATTATACATAAACTCTCTCCGCTAGTAATGTTATTAAAATTTCTATTAAAATAATGACCTTAACTAAAAATTCTTTTAATATATCAAAATTACCCTTCTTAACCTTTAAAATTTACACTACATGTATATAATTTGAGCCCATCTCCTCTCTCCTCTCTTCTAGCAACAATGAGGCCCTCCTTGCCCTCAAACCAGTACACCAAAATTAGGATTCTGACGAGACAGTTGCTGACTGTCAGTGAACCCGTGAGACAGTTTTAACGTTGCCGTGCCATTCTTTGCAAATTACGGTGACAGTAACTCTCTATACAGATTACAATGACGGTGTCTCCCTTACGTTTAGTTTTTTCTTCCTTCTCCGCTTCTTTTTTCTAAGCTCCAAATCCATTAATGAAAACCCACCTCCTCTATTCAATCCCCCAACTAAGAAAAACACGAAAAGCCATCCTCCAAAAAAAAAAAAGCCAGATCAAAGCTCAAATTTCTAAGAGTTTGACCAAGCTGCTGTTTTTTTCTTTTTCTTTTTTTTTTAATGTCATTTGGATTCTTGTATTAAAATCCTAGATTTTCTCTATATTTTCTATTGACAAAAATGCCACCGTCAAGCCCAAAGTGCATTCGTAGAGTTTTTAATCTCGATAGGTAATTAAAATTAGTAATATAAACATAAAAATTAGTTTTTAATTTTAAGTAGTTTAATTTTTTTGCAATTTTAAAAGTTTAAAAATTATATAATTAAAAAAATATTCACTTCTTTTAGACAAGTCAGTCAAAAGTAAGAAAAAAACAAAGAAAAAAATTAAATAATAAGTACACTTAAGATTTAAAAATTTGCAGATAATTTTATTGATTAATTAAAAAATATTTTCTTTTTTAAGAAAAATAATTCAAAAATTAAAAAAATGAAAATAAGTACACTTAGAATTCAAAAGTTAATTTTATTTATTAATTAAAAAATATATTTTTTTAGATAAGTTCATTTAAAAGTTTAAAAAAATTTTAGATAATAAGTACCTTTAGAATTCAAATTTTTTTTAGACAATATTATTTTAATTTTAAGCAAATTTTGTTGCATTCTATTGAAATAATTTATTTTATTTAAATATTTATTATTTAATTTTTTTAAACTTTTGTCTAACTTATCTGAAAGACGTGAACATTTTTTTAAATTATCTAATTTTGTTATTTATCTAATTTTTAGACTTTTATAATTGTCCAAAAAAATGTAAAGTAATTAAAATTAGGTAATTAGATAAGTCATTCAAAAGTTTAAACAAGATTTATTTATAAATTAAATAATATTTGGTTTTTTAGATAAGTAATTAAAAAGTCAAAAAAAAGATAATAATTCAATTTTTTAGATAATTTTATTTATCAATTAAAAATAATTACTTGTTTAGATAACTTCATTAAAAAGTTTTAAAAAGCCTTAAAAAATTTAATTAATGAATTTGTTTACTCAACCACCGAGGTTAAAAACTCACACTTGTTAAGTCTCTCTCTCTTTCTCTCTTTCTGTGTGCCTTTTGATTTTGCTTGGGTGCATACATCTTCAAGTGACTTGAGTTGTAGTTTGTATATCTTTGAGATTTTTTTTGTCATAATTAATAAATATATTTTGAATTTTTCTAACATAATTTGATGATTTTGGTTGAACTGAAGACATTTGGACTTGGTTTGACCATCTTATTGGATCCTAAATTCTTGAATTTGGTTTAGATTGTGTTTAATCTAGTTTAGCTGCTGGTGACTTTAATTATCCAGTTTTTGAGCTTGATGGTTTTAGTTGTTCAACTTGCGCTACAGAATATAGAAGAGACCCACAAAAATTGATTCACAATCGATACAATCGATTCACCTCCATTCTCAATTGATACAATCGAAAAAAGTTTACAAAAAAGACCCATGAAAATCAAGATGGCAGATTGACACTACTCATACCAAGCTGCTGATTTTTAGCTGCTCATGGTTGGCCTACCATAGCCAAGAAGCCCTCTTCATCTCGTGAATGCCACTGCACCGAGTTGTAGAATCATGCCCTAGTTATCAAATCTAGCCTCGCTATAGGCGGCGATCGCCACCCCGATCAAGATCAACATCATGTTTGCCATCAGCTCGAACTTGAAATTCTCATTCTTCAGCATCATCCCGTTTGAGTACACGGTCAAGGGTATTAGGGCTTTAAGCATCTATATGAAAGAGATGGAGAGCTATATGAAAGTGGAGTTGGAGAAACAAAGACTGAGGGAGTAGAGAGCATCGATTGGAACGACAAACTTGAAGTAAAGGTCGAGAGAGATTGAAACGAACTCTATGAGCTTAAGGACGTGGACGATGAGTGTCAAGAAAGATGGAAGAAGGCTTGACGAACTTGAAGACACAGACGAGGAATTGGATTGAAAGAGTTTTGAATTGAGATGGTAACGGAGGGGGAGAGAGAGAGAGAAAGGCGTTACAACTTACAAGCTGCAGATATTTATATTATTTGCAATTGATTTAATTAAGTTTGAGGATAAAATTATCTTTTCAGTACATATTTTAATGAATTAGCTCCTGACTTAACTAACAAAAGAGGGTTGGATGTGACAAATATTTTAAAATAAAAAAATTAATATAATTATTAAATATTGATGGATCTAATGTAATTATCTAAATGTTTAGGAGATTTAAGTATAATTTATCTTAAAATTTTTTGGATCCAAATTGTTTTTAATCCGCTGAATTTATAAATAAAATCGAATAACTAAAATAATTCAGTTAAATTTTTAATTATTTATTTTAAACTAAATATTTAAAAAAACAAACAAACAATAAGTTAAAAAAACATATTTATATTTATTTGATTATACCTTATGATACCATTTAATTAGATGACTTACACATTAAAAAATATAAATACAAATAGTATAATTTAATATTTTTAAAAATAAATAAATTTCAATGAGTTTGGTTAATTCAGCCAAAAAATTTTAATATGCTGAATTAATTAAATCAAAATTTTTAAAAATTTTAAATTGAACTAACCAAACTAATAAAAAAATTAAAATATTTTGACCGAATTTACTTAATTTGATTTGAGGTTTTAAGTTATTAGATCTTTGCTCACCTCCAGACCCAAGCTAGACATTGAAGTAGAGTTGCACAAGTTTTTGAAATTTATTTTATGGTTAACAGCCTAATTAATTTAGAAAAGTAATAATTAGATTCAAATTGTTTAGAAAATAATTTTTAAGAATAAGAATACGTAATTAAAAATATTTATCACATTTTAAAAGTATTAATTTAATTTTTTTTAAACATTTAAAAAATATAAAAAAAGGAGATGGTGTGTTTTTATGTGCAGTAACCCAAAAAACAACTAAAGTAAAAAATAATAATAATCATGGCTGTTTAATAAATTTAATGATTAAAAATATCTCAAATTTAATTAATGAAATTATTTATTATATAGATTAGGAATTGTTCATGCTTGAAGACTCAAAAACATAATTTTATATACATAACAAAGAGTGCAAACGTGTATATATTTAAAATTTTAAAATTTACATATATTAAAATTTAATTTTTAATTTAAATGTTTATTTTTATAAAAAATTTAAATTCTAAATATCATTTTTTAAGTAAAAAAAAATCTTAGTCAACTTTGTTTAATAAGTATTTATACAATATTTAATAAATGTGTAAAATTTTATTATTTATTACAAATATTATCATTTTTTTAAAAATATTAAAAATTTTTATAAAAATATTTAAAAAATATGAAAAGAATGAGAGAATGTATTTTAATGTAAAGTGTCTCAAATGACAACTAAGTGTAGAGTAAAAAATGTAATCTCGCTATTATAAAAAAATGGTAGATAATATCGAAATTTAAATTCTTGAATTTATTTATCAATAGATCATTGGGAAAAAAAAAATTTCGAAATTGTGTGTTATATTTTTACTCGGCCGGGAAGCGGAAGGGCCTCCCAAATCTAAAGCCAGGATAGTGGTGGGAGGGTGGTGGGGAGGCCCCGCCCAGCGAAATTTGGCTGGCAATGGAACGTCAGTAAAATTACAGTTAAAAAAAAAAAGGAAAAGAAAAAGAAAAAAAAACCAAAAACAAACAAACTTGAACATAAATAAAACAGAGCACAACGGAGAGAAGGAACAGAAAACGGAAAACCTTCTTCGTCATTTGGTCAGGCAGCAGCGGCCGGCATACCCATCTCTTCCCATCCAACATCTTTCTTCGTTGCTGCAGCAACTTGAACGGAGGTATTTCTCTCTCTCTCTCCATACTTTCTCTCGTATCCTTCACTGGGTGTTTTCACTTGTTAGTTGTTATATAAATTTGTTTGTATATCTAATATCCGATGTAAAAATTAAAAACCAAGGGTTTATGCATGGTCTAGTTATTATTCCATATCTCTTTGTGCAGTGGAATAGGCGAAACAAGGTAAGGGCCTCCTATGAGACCACTGCATTCATGCCGAACAACCGCAAACACGTTCCCAAACCATTTAATAGCTGTAGCTGCTGTTGTAGCTCATTCACTAATAAGAGAATGTTCCAAGTTACACCAGCTTGGTGTTCGAAATATGATGGTGGACGCCCGGATGGTGAAAACAGGTTTCAATCCAAATACGTATCGCTTCAACTTCCAACTCAACCATTTGCTCAGAAGAGGCAATTTTTCACTGGCACACCAGCTGTTCAATCAAATGCCTCACACAAATGCGTTCTCGATTGACATGTTGTTTTCCTCTTATGTTAAATCTGGAGATCTTTCAAAAGCACGAGAACTTTTTGACCAAATGGTTGATCGCACGACAGTCACTTGGACGGTATTGATTGGTGGATATTCTCGGCATAATCAACCCAAACAAGCTTTTAAGCTTTATGCGGAAATGCACAGGTGGGGGATGAACCCAGATTACGTTACATTTGCAACTCTTTTATCGGGATGTGATGATTCGGTTGCGGAGAAAGAAGTGGTTCAAGTTCATGCCCATATTGTCAAATTCGGACATGATTCAACCCTTATCGTTTGCAATAGCTTAGTTGATTCCTATTGCAAATGCCATTGTCTTGATCTAGCATCTGAGCTTTTCAAGAAAATGCCAGCCAGAGATTCTGTGACATTCAATGCCATGATAACAGGGTATGCTAAAGATGGACTGAGCGAAGAAGCTGTAAACCTGTTCATAGAAATGCAAAATCTGGGTTTGAAGCTGACTGAGTTTACTTTTGCGGCAGTGCTATGTGCCGCAATGAGGCTAGATGACATTGCACTTGGACTACAAATTCATGGTTTTGTGGTCAAGTCCAATTTCGCTTGGAATGTGTTTGTGGGCAACGCGTTGCTGGATTTCTACTCCAAGCACGATTGCATAGGTAATGCAAAGAAACTCTTTGATGGGATGCCAAAGGTGGATGGTGTCTCTTATAATGTAATAATCACAGGATATGCATGGGATGGCCAATACAAGGAATCACTTCATCTCTTCCATGAATTACAGTTCACTGGGTTTGATAGGAGACAGTTGCCTTTTGCCACAATGTTGAGCATAGCAACAAATACATTGAGTTTAGAAATGGGCAGGCAAATTCATTCCCAAGCAATTGTGACAACAGCTGAATCAGTAACTTTGGTGGGGAATTCTTTGGTTGACATGTATGCCAAATGCGGTAGATTCAGGGAAGCCAATATGGTTTTTGCAAATCTGGCCCACAGAAACTCTGTTCCATGGACATCCATGATCTCAGCTTATGTTCAGAAGGGACTCCATGAAGAAGGTCTTAAGCTGTTCATTGATATGCATAGAGCTTATGTAAGCCCTGATCAGGCTACTTTTGCTTGTGTCTTAAGGGCTTCAGCAAATTTGGCTTCACTTTCACTTGGAAAGCAGTTCCATTCATTCATAATCAGATCAGGATTCATGTCCAATGTTTTCTCTGGTAGTGCACTTCTTGATATGTATGCAAAATGTGGATTCATAAAAGATACCATCCAAATTTTCCAAGAAATGCCTGATAGGAATATAGTCTCTTGGAATGCAATGATCTCAGCTTATGCTCAAAATGGGGACGGTGAGGCAACTTTGAGGTCATTCGAACAGATGGTTCAGTTGGGTCTCCAACCAGATTCAGTAAGCTTCCTTGGTGTGCTGACTGCTTGCAGCCACCGAGGCCTTGTTGAAGAAGGTTTACAATATTTCAATTCCATGACTAAAATCTATAAAATAGTTCCGAAGAGAGAACACTATGCGTCTATGGTTGATGTGTTGTCTCGAAGTGGACGATTTAGTGAAGCAGAGAAATTGATGGCTGAAATGCCATTTGAACCTGACGAGATCATGTGGTCATCAATTCTAAACTCATGCAGAATTCATAAGAACCAAGTACTTGCTAAAAAAGCAGCAGACCAACTATTCAACATGGACAAGCTTAGAGACGCTGCTCCTTATGTCACCATGTCTAATATATATGCAGCAGCAGGGCAATGGGAAAATGTTGGGAAAGTGAAGAAAGCCATGAGGGATCAGGGAGTTCAAAAGGTGCCTGCTTATAGTTGGGTTGAAATTAAACATAAGATTCATGTTTTCTCTGCAAATGATAAGACCCACCCACGGACGGAGGAAATCATGAGAAAGATTGAAATTTTGACTCAGCTGATGGAGGAAGAGGGCTATAAGCCCGACCTAAGTTGTTCCCTTCACAATGTCGATGAAAAAGTCAAATTGGAGTCCCTTAAATATCACAGCGAACGCTTAGCTATTGCTTTTGCATTAATCAGTACCCCGGAGAGGTCACCAATACTGGTGATGAAGAACTTGAGGGCTTGCATAGACTGCCATGCTGCCATCAAGGTGATTTCAAAGATTGTTGGTCGGGAAATTACGGTGAGGGATTCAAGCAGGTTCCATCATTTTAGAGATGGGCTCTGCTCATGTGAGGATTATTGGTGACTTTATGGGCCAAATGGGAAGGTTTTCTGTGGCGTTTCTTCAAATCATGGGCTTGATCAAATTGGAAAGGCTGAATTTCTTTGGAGAAATTTCACGGATTGTGGAATTAGTTACTCTAGAGAGACTGCCGTTGGCAAAACCATGAATTTCTTTGAAGGACATGCGAAACTATTAGCATTGCATCAACTCCTTGTGTATAACATATATTCATGGAGGCATTTCATATTCTATTTACTCCATTTGATCAAAATAACTTTGATGAGTAAATACCCACTTGAAGAATCATCTGACAACTTTTAGACTTACAGTACATTCTGCAAAACCAATCAACTATTTTGACAGCTCCTTCCAAACGAGAATGTGTAACAACTAGGTTGGTTTTCGCCAAACCAAAATAATTAGGGAAAATGTAAGAGCGTTGTTAGTTTACAAATGGGCAAGAAGCAAGCACCCTAGCATCAACTCTCATCTTCCACTTCAACGTCCTCTCTTGAATTCTCTCTCCATTTTTGGCATCAAGGAAAATTCTGTGATTTGCTTTCCTATGGGTTTCAATATAGTGGTTGCTTTGAGATGCTTCTTGACAGTCCTCCACCAAGTTTGTTTCGTCATGTGTAACAAGTAAATCGAGGGACAAAGCTTGACGTGTTGTATACTGTATATTACGTTATAAATGCATTAAATTTTGACTTGCCTATTCACCCAAAAGCTTTAAATTGTTAGAGTAGTGGCAGTTTTATTCTTTATATTTATTTATTTTCTCTCAATACGTTCCCTCATATATGATTGAACTAAAGGGGTGAAACTGTGTATGTATTTTGATGTATTTTATTATTTCAATGCTTTTGTCTTTAGTTTGTTTAAAGTTAATTCAGGCTTTATGCTTCATAGGGTTAAATAGGGTTTTTTTTTTTATATATGTAATGGTTAAAGCATTTTAATGGTTAATTAAGATTTTTCTCCAACTCTCTTTCATTTCTCTTCATTATCATGGTAACATAGCTACTGGTATAATTGCTCCGGGTAGCCACTATTGGAGATCGCATTTCTCTTTCTTTGCGTAATCTCTCTCTGCATCATCACTGTCGATTGCTGTCATCGATTGTCATCATCGCATCTCCCATCGTCATTGTCCTCAGTGCTAGCCACTGACAAAGATCAACATCACTTTCACCGTCAGCCTCAACATCAAATCCTAGATGAGGCTAGGCCCTAGTGCTCAACATTATTGAAGCATCATCGTAGGTCAATTTTTTGGAATCACAGTCATAGTAAGTAGTCAAAGCATCAGCGTCGGACATCCTCTTAACGAGTAACATCATCATCGATCAGTATTAGCGCTTGCAGTCACTTTGAACTTTAGGTGCAGTCGAAGAATCGTCATCTCTTCTCATTGCAACAACACTAAACCCTTCGTTGTGGTCAAGCATCGTCATCGTTAGCCTCTTTGCACAGAACCCATCATTGTCAATAAACTTCGTTATTGTCTTACTATTGTTATCAGTGACTTCCAAAGCATCTTAGACCTTCATTTTTCTTTTAATAATGATGTTAGAAGATAAATTGCTAGCAATTAGCATTCATTTGAACGGTGATAACGACTCATATTGGTTGACTATTATGAAAAATTTTATAGTTGGCAATGGTATGTGGGGATACGTGGAGTGGATGGTTTACTGCCATACCCCTTTGACTCTAAAGCTGTATGAGATTGCTCTTAGAAAACAGGTTCAGGGATATGCTCATATTCTTACTTGGTTCCACAACTCTATACAGTCACACATCGGTATGAACTTCTCTAAATATGAGACAACTAAACGAGTATGGTAGTATTTATAGGGTATATATCTTGAGTCCAATTTTGCTAAGCAATGTGAGCTTGAAATGTCCATTCGGAGTGCCACTCAACGAGAGAAATCCGTTCAAGTTTTTATAATGGGATGACTATGTATTGGGATTAGTTAGCGCTTATGAAACCTTCTGAATTACAATCTCTTGATAGTTGTGTTCAGTACTGTGAGAAACAACATTTTATACAATTCTTTATGCATTTATAAGATCAATTTGAGCCTCTTTGTGGGGCTGTCTCCCATCGATCTCACTTATCCTCAGTAGATGAGGCAGTGAGAAAACTCATTGCCGAGAAAACTTGGTTCAAAGTGGCATCTATTGCATCACCATCACAGTCAATATTTTTTGCTGCTCCATCTGCTCCATCTGGTCAGTATTTTGCACATCTCTTGCCCACTCTAACATGACATTTGATGGAACCTTTTTTTTTTTTTTGTTCCATCTGCTCCATCTAATTCTAATCAGTTGAACTAGATAGAACCTTTTTTTGTTCACCCAA
The DNA here is from genome assembly GCA_019916065.1 of Vitellaria paradoxa. Classification (NCBI taxonomy): domain Eukaryota; kingdom Viridiplantae; phylum Streptophyta; class Magnoliopsida; order Ericales; family Sapotaceae; genus Vitellaria; species Vitellaria paradoxa. Next base: position 57,894,147 of record CM034236.1, read on the forward strand.
AGTTAAGGAGTTCTAAAGCACATGACTATGGGTGTTCATTTTCCGGAGTGCCTTCTCCATGTAACTGTTCCATCAGTATTTTTTCATTTGGCTTTTTTAAATTGTCTGTCTAATCCATTTTATTGTATTGTATTGTATTTCCACTTAATTGGAAAGAGAAACACTTTGCATTTTGCTGCAAAGTGAACTAAAAAGCTCGATCAAGGCATAAAAAGCAGCATATTCCAACATCCCCAGTGTCTATAAGGGGTAGGTACGTAATACTTGCATCATATATAATTATATTGTAAAAATACAGTGTATACACTGACATGTAAGAATGGGAATCAAATTAATAAGCCTTCCTCACAAAGGTGGTCGTTGCTTGGAGGATAATCAAATGGTGAGGGCAAATACCATCATCTAATTAGTTATATATTGGCCAAAGGAAGTTTTCCAGCCAGCCCAAGGACTAATCTATAGTAGCATCCTCTCTAGTCTGGAGGATAAGCTCCTCTTTGGTGGTGCCAATAGTGTCATTTGCCCGCTTTAGATTGATGCAATCGTACCTTCCATTAGAATCCTATATCCAACATTATTACATGTCAAAATGAAACAAGAAATACAGGGTATGTATATACATATACAACGGTATCACATTTCCTCCACAGGTGTGTGTGTGTGTGTGTGTTAGAATATATTTGAAGGGGGATATTTCTGCCGGATGAAAAATAAAATGGCATTACTAGATCCTTCCGTCTCCACACAAGTATAAATTCAGTAATCAGATAATAGGGGTGCTATTACTGTTGAGCCTTTTTTTCTTTTCTTTTCTTTTTTTTTTAAATGTTGAATCTGTCATGTTATCACACCATGGAACCAACTGTATCAGCAACCTTAATTCATTAATTGAATTAACGAAAGAACAAGCGCATTATGGAACTATTATTCTAAATTTGACAAGGGAGTAAAAGGTTAAGTGCATGCACGGAAGTAAAAGATTAAGTACCCGCGTGCACACACACAAAATCTAACTTGAATAACAACATGTTATTTTTTTAATCTTTTAACTGCATCATCCACATCAAAATTACAGTTCACACCAAATTTTTATTTAATTTGATCCTTACACTGCCGATCAAGCTCCAATTCAAATGATCATAAAATTTCTCTTAGTAATGCCACAAAATTGCGAAAGCCACACAAACAAAAAGGAGAGGTCATGAACTGATAGATCCCTAAAATGCATGTTGTTCGGTTGAGTTGAATTAGAATAGCAAGAAAAAAAATGCATGCCTGTCTAGTGAAGGAAAAAAATGCATGCCTGTCTAGTGGCTTTACCCTCTTCCATCAATATAAAGAATGAAATGATAACCTATTTAACCTGCACCACCATAAAAAATATGGCTCTATAAGCGTTTGAAAACACAATTGCTTCACAAGCTGGCCCCAAAACTAGAATCAAAACAAGTAATCCAATAAGCCAAGGAGGAATCAAATTCATTACAATGTTAAAAAATAAAAAATTACATACAATATTCACCAAGAAAAACCATCATGTATCATTTTTAACTTGGCCAATTGAGTTACAACTAAATTGTTACATCTTGAATCCTTAGACCAGTAGGAAGTCCACTCAAGTCATATCATTTAACACATAGGGACCATTTGAATGATGAATTTGGTGAGGGAAAAGGAGAAGGAAAAAAAACTGAAGGTAAAAGAAGAAAGTATAGAATCCCAAATACATGTTCTTTATGTTGTTGGGGTGGAAAAAATAAAATAAAATAAATGAAAGGCATTCCTCAATGAATTAGTTTTTTAATATATCCTTTTCATTTCTCAAATTCTATATTTTTCCTCATCTATTTTTTCACCACAATTAAACGATAGAAGTAATTTTAAATCCCCTTCACTTTCTTCATCCCTAAAATAAATCTGCGATCCAAAATAGAGAAATGAGAAATTTCATGCCACTAAAAATTAAAAAAAAAATAGAAAATCACATTAGTACCAGTCTTTGGAAAAAAAAATGCATTGTTCTGATTTTAAATTAGTAAAAATCTCATTTATTTGTTAGTACTATTGTGTTTTATTGCAGCACATCAACTAAATGAACTCAAAAGTAGAGACTGCAACCCATAATTACTTAGTGGTAGAAGACCAACAACAAGGATCAAAAGATGGATCAGTGGCAGCATGTTTTTCTGGAATATCATGTGGAAACCACCATAAATACTGGGATGTGAAGGAATTTAAATGACACCATGTAATTCCACTTCTGCTGCACAACCTTTACAGGTCTGTCTTTCTAAAAACTGAAGATTACATTATAAGTTTAATGCTCCATTAGGTGTGTGTGTATGTATATTTCAAATAAATGGATTTGAGATTAAAGTTTATGAGATATGAGGAGGTGACTGATTGACTATTATAGGTTTACTTATGTTTTTTATACAACGTGGTTACTTAGTACGAAGGATTTCAAATAACTGCTTGTATTCTAGATGCTTATGCTAAACCACCAATGCCAAGAGAAACTAGTATCGGATCCCCAAAATCAGCCAATGTCCTGTTGCGGGCGGAAGTCTTTTGATAGACTACAGATCCAATGACTTCATTTCCAGGAACTAATTTTTGCCGTTAGCGTTTCAAACCATAAGACAACTGATTGTGGATGACAATACAAGGATAAACTACCCATTTTTTTTTTTAAGTAAAGCTTCCTCATCGGAAGGTGGGTTTGGCGTAGACCCCTTACATGTTTATTAACTTTAAAAAGTAGTACAAAAAAGAGGGGGAGCTAAACCTAATCTCCAATGAAAGTAAAGGAAAACAATAAATAAAGTAGCTAATGATGATAAGGACAAATTACTTATTCATTGTCTAATTGCATTAAAAATTGGAAGATGTAGAAACTTTGACCATCAAATATGTGGGTCTATTGCCTCCTCATATGCATCAGTTTAAATGTATAACAAAAATTTACTTTTAAATGACCTTAACCCTCTCCTATTTACGACGTAGGATTTCTTTTCCTAGTAACAGTAGTTGCAATTATTGAACCGCCCTATTTGTGGGCTTAACTATTGATGCAATGACGGTATGCTTCTCATAAGAAAAACTATTATTACCTATCCTTGAGGGATCAGCTTAACAGATAATGGAAAAACAATTCCATCAACATGTTGAATCACTTCATCGCACAAGTGAAGAAATGTGCCTCTTCCAGTATCTAGTTGTTTGTCACACATGGATCTTGTAATCAGGTTCTGATATTCAGTAAAATTGCTCTAACGACGTAGGATTTCTTTTCCTAGTAACAGTAGTTGCAATTATTCAACCGTCCTATTTGTGGGCTTAACTATTGATGCAATGACGGTATGCTTCTCAAAAGAAAAACTATTATTACCTATTCTTGAGGGATCAGCTTAACAGATAATGCAAAAACAATTCCATCAACATGTTGAATCACTTCATCGCACAGGTGAAGAAATGTGCCTCTTCCACTATCTAGTTGTTTGTCACACATGGATCTTGTAATCAGGTTCTGATATTCAGTAGAATTGCTCTAACGACGTAGGATTTCTTTTCCTAGTAACAGTAGTTGCAATTATTGAACCGTCCTATTTGTGGGCTTAACTATTGATGCAATGACGGTATGCTTCTCATAAGAAAAACTATTATTACCTATCCTTGAGGGATCAGCTTAACAGATAATGCAAAAATAATTCCATCAACATGTTGAATCACTTCATCGCACAAGTGAAGAAATGTGCCTCTTCCACTATCTAGTTGTTTGTCACACATGGATCTTGTGATCAGGTTCTGATATTCAGTAGAATTGCTCTAACGACGTTGGATTTCTTTTCCTAGTAACAGTAGTTGCAATTATTGAACCGTCCTATTTGTGGGCTTAACTATTGATACAATGACGGTATGCTTCTCATAAAAAAAACTATTATTACCTATCCTTGAGGGATCAGCTTAACAGATAATGCAAAAACAATTCCATCAACATGTTGAATCACTTCATCGCACAAGTGAATAAATGTGCCTCTTCCACTATCTAGTTGTTTGTCACACATAGATCTTGTAATCAGGTTCTGATATTCAGTAAAATTGCTCTAGAACCTGCAGTAGTTAAGAGAACTCTTAGGGCCATTTGGTAATAATGTTGTTTTTCTGTTTACATTTATATGTTTATGTTTTTTGTTTTTTATTTTTTGTTTTCTGTTGTTGTTTTCCTTTTCTGAAATGAAAAATGAAACTGCATTTGGAAATACAATTTTGTTTACAATTATTTATTTTTTATTTTCATAAAATATTTAATTTTATTAGTTTTTAAAAATTTATTGAATTTAATGAATACATTTTACATTAATTTAATTTAATTATATTATTTATTAAAAATAACTGAATAAATATAAATATTATATCATTTAATCCAGTAAATATAAAATAATTTAATTATATTATTTATTAAAAATGATTGAATAAAATATATTTTCTAATAAATTAAATAATTTAATTATGATATGTATTAAAAATAATAATAAAATATAATTCATATTAAATAAATTAAATTAATTATTAAATTAATTAATTTAATTATGATATTTATTAAAAATAATTTAATAAAATATATTTAATATTATTTAAATTAATTATTAAACTAAATAAAATTAAATAATTTAATTATAATATTTATTGAAAATAATTTAATAAAATATAGTCATATTAATTGAATTATTTATTAAATTAAATTAATATATTTTATTTATATTTCTTATTAATTAAATTAACTAATTTAATTTAATTATTTATTAGAAATAAATTAATAATAGATATTACATATTAATTTAATTATATTATTTATTAAAAATAATTTTTGTTTGATAAAATATTTGAAAAAATAATTTACTTTAATATGATGTAATAAAAATGGATAAAGTATTAAAATTGACAAAATGCTTGCAACAAAAAAAAAATACAGAATGAAAACACTTTTTTTCTGTTTACGTTTTTCTTTTTAAATTTTTATTTTTTTGAAAACAAAAAAACATAAATAGATTTAACAAATCTGTTTGTATTACCAATTTACAAAATTTTAAAAGTATAAACAGAAAAACAGAAAACAAAAATGTTAAAACCAAAAACGTTACCAAACGGGTCGTAAATCAATTTCAAGTATGTGATCAAGTCGAGGCTTGTTCCTGATCCAAGAGTCCAACCAATAAAAAACTCCAACGTCAGATCCTCATCGAAAAGTAACACCCATGGCAATTGAAGTGATTTGACCGAGCAAACTAATAGCATTGAAAATCTCTTGTGGGACCATCAAACAAATTATATCACAGCCATGTGCACGGTGCATATTGATAAAGTGACATACATAGCAATGCAACCCAACTGGAGAAAGATATATGTTCGGCAGTAAATTTTACCGTCGGAACTGTTGACCACGTCAACGGAAAATTCGCCTGTGAACCTGCTGAACAAAGACAAGAGAAAGGTTACAGCCGGAGTGAGGGTCTCTGGCTGAAAAATCCTCCGATACTTAAGTCAGCAAAAATTACCTTCGAGAAAGAACTTTTTCAGAGAAGACAAGTAATGTAATAAGTTAGCAATAGTCAGCTTACCCTGATTGTTCCGTGGAATGTTGTATTTGTAGTAATGTAAATAATAAATAAAATAATACCTGTGATTTGACTGCATCCATGCTCATAGATATCACATTTCTTTCCTTGCTTTAAATTCCTTTCACTTCTCATTTAATGCCCCATACCTTTCATTAAATGCTTCTGGCAGTTAAATATGGCTATATAGTCGGGATTCAGTTGTCAAACTGTCTACCTGTCACATCTATCAACTACTTGTAACGAAATGAACTAATTTAGTTCCCTTTGCCGTGATAAATACATTGCCCAGTCATAACTAGGGTGTATTTATAGTTACATGCTCTTATTAATGCTATAGGACCCATGTCTAGCATTTATTAGTCATCAATCGAAGGGCCGAACAAATTAACATTTGGGATCATCGGTTAACGCCACGTGGCAATTTGTATAAAGCTCGTGAGTGGATCCACGTGTCAACCAGACGTTGTTCGGTACAAGGGCCACGTGCCACAGGTCAGAGTGTTCGGTGGATGACCGTATCTTCATGTTTGGAAATGTTCGGCATTGGGCCACGTGTCATTCATACCCTACTTGTTCGACACAACTCGTGCCTAGGTCTTATTTTACCCAACATTTTGCCCCCACTCTGGTTGGGAAAACTATATTTCCCAAGCAGAGTAGTAGATAACAAAGACTTTACTCACCAGTCCCTTCAATCTTTCCATGTGCTTTGTCGTTTAGTGCCCATCTGACGCGTTTCAAATCCGATTGGCCACTTCTCTTCGCTAGTAATGACACGCGTAGTGCCCCTTCAGTTTTTCACCCGTCGCGCCGCTTACACGAAACCCTATGGCAGCAATCCCCCAAACATTTATTATGAGAAATTCAAAAAACGGGATGGTAATTAATATAATTTTACCACCTGTTACCCTTCTTCGTGATGCCGTTTCGTATACACTTTGCAGGTATACGTACATATATAAACAATCTCGTCTTCTTGGTTTCTCTTCTCTGCGATTCAAATCCTACAACTTCCTCCGTTTCTCTTTCCCTAGAGCTTACATTCCTTCCAGTCTCCATCTTTCCCTCTCAATCTTCATTCTCGATGAGTTAGTCCTCTTATACTAAAATTTTCTATTATGGGCAAGCTTGCAAATGAACTCAATTCTAAGGAAAAAATTAGGGTTTTCAAGGAGAAGTACCAGATTCCCCCAAATGTGGGAATCTGGCTCACCCAGGAGGGCGAGCCGCCCCAGGGGAATTCCCCGTAGTAGCCATCACTGAAAGTGGCCTTAGGTTCCCCCTGCATCTTTTCCTTCGCTCTATCATGAGCATCCTAGACTTGGACCCAGGAACCTCACTCACAATTTTTACAGAATAGTCAATGGGGTGATAGAAATAAACAGGCGATACGGATTCCATATTTTCGAGTGGGATCTGCTTTATTGCTACTCCATCCAGAAGGTGAAGAAGAATGAGAACAGGTGGTATTTGAAATTTTGACCAGAAAAAGCCTTGGTCCATATGCTGCCTGATACCAAACTTTCACCGCTCCTCCTCAAGGTTTTGCCACTACAGAAGCGATCAGACGGCTCCAGTGGTGGTTTAGGGCCACCGCCGAAGAAAAAGAAAACTTTTACGTGCTCAAGTATCCGGAGTGGGTTCGACCTCCACCATTTGCCCTACCTCTGGTGGCCCAGAAAATTTCTACTCCAGAAGCAACAATCCCCAGTCCTGCCGAATAACCGAGAAGGCGTAGACTGGTCTTGTCGGATGAGGAGGAGGAAGAAGAACCACTACCTTCCCCAATGTTTGAATACTCCTCAGAATCTGAGGGGAAAGAAGAAGAAGAAGTCAGTCTCCCTGAAAGTCGCCAGTCCATTCTTCAGGTGAAGACAAGTGCCATGGCTCTGAAAATTGATTACAAGAAGCTGGCTTAAGAAAGGGCCAAACAACAAAAGATAGAGGAGGCAAATAAGAAAGCCAAGGAGCAAAAGGCTGCTGGTAAGAGAAAACTTGATAAGGGAAAGGCTCCTGCTTTTACCACTGCCGAACAAATCCTCAAAGTCAAAATTAAAAAGGGGAAGGAGCATGAGGCTCTTCGGCTCAAACCTTCTGACGCTCCCCAGCAGAAGAAGGCCAGGACTTCACTCACTAGGGAGATTCAAATTATTGAACCTCCAATACCAGCAGATGAGCTCTCTGAAAAGGATGCAGCTCCTTCTAAAGACGTACCACCAAATGTCACAGAGCCTGCCTCCTCTCAACCTGTTGGTCCCGTGCCCCTTCAGATACAATAACCTGCCAATCCAGTGCGGGACTCTCCTCCCTTCATCCCACAGATTCTCATCCCGAGTCTTGAATTTCCACAAGGCCGTCCATTCACAATCCAAGACTCCACCTTCAACCATGCCGAGAAATACTTGAAGGGGGTCCTCCCTCCGCGAGACGTCCAGGCCACGAAGAAGAATAAACTGGAGGATATCCACAACACCTTAATGAAAAACGCCATCTCTGTGAGTATAAGGATCTCTCTCTGTAACTTTTTCCTTTTTCGTTTGATTCCTTATCAATGAACTTCATGAGTTTCCCTTCTTTGACCAGACTTCTTTCTACACAATGGAATTAATTACCCGAAGCCAAGCCCTTGATGCCAAGGTTAAGCTGGACAGGTCCGACATCAAGGACTTGAAGGCAAGTGTAAGAAGTTTAGAGAAGGAGAAGAAGAGTCTCCAGTCGAGCAATGATGCCTTAGCAAAGGATAAAAGTCAACTCCTTAATGAGAAGAAAAATGTGGAGCATCAACTCAATTCTACCCTTGCCCAAGTGAAGGCTAGTGAAGCTCGTGTCGAACACATGGATAAGATCTTGGGCAAGAAAGACGAGGAGCTATTGGAAAAAATCGACAAACTTTCTAAGGCTGAGTTCGAGCTGGCTTCTTCTAAGGCCGAGCAGGAGAGGCTTTCTAGGGAGTTGGGGGATTCCAAAGCCGAGCACATCAGATTGAGGCAAGAACTTGATGGCCTTCAAGCAGAACTTGGACTCAAGACTCGAGCTCTGGAAGAGAAAGAGATTGCCCTCCGAGGCACCGAAGAGAAAGCAAAAGCTGAAGTTGAGGCTCAAATAAATGACTGCGTGGAACAAATGAGGGATGCCCACAACGAATTCTTCCTTGAGGGTTGGGAGGTTGCCATGAAGAAGAACAAAGTTGATCACACCAACCCCATATATATGGAGATCCCCTATCCAGATCCGCAACGCCCAACTCCTCAGTTCAGCTTTGAACGCCCACCTCAGACTCCTTCCATCCAAACTATCGAAGAAAACATTGAAGAAGGAGAGGTTGAAGTGAAGAGCTCCCAGAAGGACACTACTTCCCAGGAACTTAAAGAAATTAGCCTAATTGCGAAGAGTGATCCTACTAAGGAGGGAGAGAAGTGAGCCCTTTCCCCTTTTTATTTTTGCTTTTCACTCCATTCAAGTGCAAAAATGCACCGAACAATGTAGTTTCTCTTTCTTGAATGAATGAAAATATTCCAGTCTTTTCTGATCTTTGCCTTTGCTTTACTTTCTGTATCTTTGCTTCTTTAGAACTGACGCGCTTATTCAAGAGTACTTTGATTTGATCGCTGATAAAGTTATAGGAAGAGCTGCCGAAGAATATCTCAAGTATTTTCTTATGAGATAGCAATGAACCCTTATAACAAATGCTGACTTCTGACTTAAATCTGCTAACCCAATTTTTAGTGCCAGGACTAATGTATACTACAACTTTACCCAAAAATTTGCAATAAAAGTCTACGAACTATACTTTGTACATGCTCTGTTCTATTCGTGCATTCCTCGTTGCTCGTGTGTTTGCGTTTATGTCGGTGCTTTGAATGATCATGGCCCAATAATCTAACTTCAATCAAACTGTCATAAAACTTGACTGAAATGCTTTAAAGATCAAACCTTTCAAGGATAATAAATTTAGGTAATAAATTATTTTTCGTCAAGTAATCTGAAGTTTTTGATAGAGAGGAATAACTTTAATTAATCTCACGACAACTTTTCACATACCTCAATTAGTTCGGCTGTCTTCTAACTTACATATAACAACAGAGGCTTCTGTCTTTGAAAAATTTTACTTTTCATATCAATGCCGAGCTTCCTTGAAGTGACTCCTTGATTTTTAAGAGCTTTTGCTTCAATTGCACCAACGCCAGGCAAGTTGAGCGTGGCTCCTTTCTAATAATTTTTTCAATAAGTCGAGGAATTGAATCTCAGCTTAAAGAGAACACCTGGTCAGTCAATAAACCAGGGTTGAACCAGCACCCAAAGAATGCAGTTCCCTTTCTGTACCAGTGTTCGGCAAGCCGAGCGTGGCTCCTTTTTGATAATCTTTTTCAATAAGCCAAGGAACCGAATCTCAGCCTAAAGAGAGCACCTGGTTAGTCAATAAACCAGGGTTGAACCAGCACCTAAAGGATGCGATTTCCTTTCTGTACCAACGTTCGGTAAGCCGAGCGTGGCTCCTTTTTGATAATCCTTTTCAATAAGCCAAGGAACCGAATCTCAGCCTAAAAAAAGCACCTGGTCAGTCAATAAACCAAGGTTGAACCAGCATCCAAAGGATGCGGTTCTCTTTCTGTACCAACGTTCGACAAGCCGAGCGTGGCTTCTTTCTGAACCAATACCCTAAGGTGGGTATGGCATCCTTCTGAAAAACACTAAACCATTACAAGGTTTAAAAATTGCTTTTACTTTTATTAGCTTACATGAGCATATGCTTCAGTAAATGTACAACTCTTTCAATGATAATACAGCTTTAAATAGGCTATGTTCCATGGCCTCTTAATTGGCTTTCCCTCTATGTCGTTCAATCTATAAGCTCCGTTGCCGAGCACTTCTGAGACGAGGAATGGTCCTTCCCAATTAGCTCCAAGCTTTCCTTCTATTGGGTCCTTTCTAGTACCTATCAGTTTTCTCATAACATAATCTCCAGCTTTAAATTCTCTGTGTCTGACCCTTTTATTGAACTTTTTTCTTGTTTCTTGCTGGTAGTTGGTCAACCTTAACGTGGCAAGTTCCCTTCTTTCATCGATCAAATCAAGGCTTAGTGCCATTGCTTTATCATTCTCCCCACGATCAAAAGCTTGCGTTCTAATGCTTGGCAGCCCAACTTCCAATGGTATGACAGCTTCCATGCCATAGGCAAGAGAGAAGGGAGACTCCCCAGTTGATCTCCTTGGAGTTGTCCGGTAAGTCCACAGTACTGATGGGAGCTCATCTACCCATTTTCTTTTTGCTACCTCCAACTTCTTATTTATGCCGCTGAGGATGACTTTGTTTGTAGATTCAGCTTGTCCGTTGCTTTGGGGATAAGCGGGTGTCAAGTAAATGTTCTTTATTCCGTACCTAGAACAGTATTCCCTAAATGAAGCACTATCAAACTGTGTCCCATTATCGAAAATAAGTGTTCTAGGGATGCCATATCTTGTGATAATATTCTTCCATACAAATCTGATAGTATCGGCGTCTTTTATGTAAACCAATGGTTCCACTTCAACCCACTTAGTAAAGTAGTCAGTGCCGACTACCAAAAATTTCCTGTTCCCCGAAGCGGTGGGTAGGGGCCCCACGATATTAAGCCCCCATTGAGCAAACGGCCAAGGGCTAGTGAGCAGGCTAAGCTCCTATGCTAGTTGATGAGGTATAGGGGCAAACTTCTGGCATTTCTTGCATTTACGTACATAAACTTGAGCATCCTTCCCCATCTTTGGCCACCAATATCCTTGGGTAATAGCCCTGTATGCTAATGACTTGCCCCCAGTGTGTGCTCCACAGACTCCCTCGTGTAGTTCATAAAGAAAATCTTGTACCTTATCAGGGTGTACGCAAATGAGATAGGGACCTGCGAAAGACTTCTTGTATAACTTGTGATCCGGAGAGAGCCAAAATCTGGTAGCCCTTATTCTGAGCTTCTTCGCTTCCATCTTGTCGTCTGGAAAAGTTCCATCCTTCAAGTAGAAAATAATCAGAACCATCCAAGATGGAGCCGTTCTGACGCACATTACGTCTCCATTTTTTGATATACTCGGCTTCTCCAAGATTTCCATGAAAACTTGATCTGTGAGCCTCAATCGCGGAGAAGCGGCCAGCGTTGCAAGTGCATCTACATGAGCATTATGATCCCTTCCAACTAATTCCACGCTGGTTTATTAAAATCCTCGATCTTCCTCTTTGCTAACTGCAAATACTCTGCCATCTTTTCATTTCTGGCCACATATTCACCCTTCAATTGATTTGCGACCAATTGAGAATCAGTCTTTATCACCACATCTTTTGCCATCAATCGCCGAGCAATGTTGAGCCCCGCTAAAAGAGCTTCATACTCCGCTTCATTATTAGTAGCTTCGAACTCAAGTTTTATTGCATATTCATAGCAATCCCCTCTGGAGTTGTCAAAACAATACCCACACTAGCTCCCTTTTTTGAAGAAGATCCATCGACCTCCAATTGCCAAGGTTGAGGGCTGTTGTTGTGTTCGGCAGAAGCCTCAGATTTAATCTCCAGTTGCCATACTCCGTATATGACGTCTAGAGCCGAGTGGTAAACTCTGCGACAAAATCAGCTAGGACCTGCGCCTTTATTGCCGTTCTCAGAATAAATTTTATATCAAATGCACCAAGAAAAATAGCCCATTTGGCCATTTTTCCTGATATATCAGCCCTTTTCAACAATGGCCAATCAGTTGGTCGGTTACCACCTGGATAGTGTGTGCATGAAAGTAATGGGCCAACTTTCTCGAGGCCATCACTAATGCCAAAGTTAACTTTTCTAAGGGAAGATATCTGACCTCTGTCCCCTGTATGGTCTTGCTTACATAGTAGATGGGATGCTGTTTTTCATCCTCCTCCTTCAAAATGACACTGACGGCATGTTCTGAAACCGTCAAATACAGTTGCAAAGTGTCCCCCCTGTGGTATTGAAAGTATCGACACAGTTGTCAGATACTCTTTAAGTTTGTCCAGCGCTTTATCTGCCTCAGCATCCCATAGCATTTTATTCACATATCTCAGTAATCTGAAAAATGGTCGGCACTTGTCGGATGACCTGATGAACCAATTGAGCGCCGCCACCATTCTTATAAGCTTTTGGACTTCCTTTTTGGTGCGCGGGGGAGAAACGGACTTGATGGCTTGTATTTGATCAGGATCAGCTTCGATTCCCCTCTTGCTCACCAAGTGGCCCAAAAATTTGCTCGAGCTAACACCAAAGGCACACTTGGCAACATTTAGTTTCAACCCATACCTGTCGATAGTGGAAAAGACGTGCTGGAGATGTTGGAGATGGGTGTTCGGTTCCTTGCTTTTTACCACCATATCATCGATGTAGACTTCTATCGTCTATCCGAGGTCCTTTAAATATCTTCGTGACTAACTGCTGGTAGGTGGCTCCAGCATTCTTCAATCTAAATGGCATGACCCTGTAATAGAATATCCCTCGCAGGGTTATGAAAGAAGTCTTCTCCTCATCAGGGCCGTACATGGGGATCTGGTAGTATCCCCTATATGCATCAAGGAAGGATATCCTAAAACATCCAGCCGTTGAATCAACAAGCTGGTCGATCTTTGGCAAGGGAAATGGATCCTTTGGGTAGGCTTTATTCAGGTTCATGTAATCTACGCAAACTCTCCATTCCCATTTTTCTTCTTGACCACAATTGTGTTGGCCAACCACTCTGGGTAAGAAACTTCCCTGATGGCCTCAGCCTCCAATAGTCGACCAACCTCCTCTATGACGGCCTCTACATGCTGGAGAGCTGATCTCCTTGCCTTTTGTACCACAGGTTTTGCCCTCAGATTCACATTCAGCTTATGAGTCATAATTTTAGGAGAAATACCTGGCATTTCTCGTTAAGTATATTGTTGGGTAAAATATGACCCAGGCACGAGTTGTGCCGAACAAGTAGGGTATGAATGACACATGGTCTAATGCCGAGCATTTCCAAACATGAAGATACGGTCATCCACCGAACATTCTGACCTATGACACGTGGCCCTTGTACCGAACAACATCTGATTGACACATGAATCCACTCACGAGCTTTATATAAATTGCCGCGTGGCGTTAGCCAAGGATCCCAAATGTTAATTTGTTCGGCCCTTCAATTGAGGAGTAATAAATGCTAGACATGGGTTCCACAGCATTAATAAGAGCATGTAACCATAAATACACCCTAGTTATGACTGGGCATGAAAAAGAGAAGAACCAATTCTCTTTTCTTCAAAAAGCATTGGGCTGATTAACTGGGTCAGATATACAGATATGGTCTCAGTTCCATATCAGGAATCACGCATTCAATTCCAACTGTCAGGCACACAGATGGTAACTGCTGAAATAAAAAATAAAAGACAAGAATATAATAGAATTGAAGAAAGATACAAATACTATGTCTAATTATCTATTTCATAAATGTTAAGAATAAATTTTTATATAAACTTACAATGATAAGTATGTATAGTAATAATCTACATACGAAAATAAACCTAATTACTTACTAAAAAATAAGATATAGAATATTATCATATAGACAATATATAAAAAAATATGTCATATTTAATATAAAATATTCTAACACCCTCTATCAAACTCAAGATGGTAAACTAACTTGAGTTTGGAAATAAGAGCATTCTAAAAACAACTAAACTGGATAGCAGAAAAAGCCGTAAATCCAGAATCTGGAGTTGCTAATGGCGACGAAATTTTGACGGTAAGTTCTTGTAGCAATTTCGCTGCCACTGATATGATATTTTTTGACTTGGAGATCAAAAAATAACCAAATAGAATATACAGTATGTAAAGATGGAACAAGAAAGACAAAACTAAAAAACGTCGGAAGAAAACAGCAACACCTTACCTTCCAGAGTTTACGACCAATAAGAAAGACTGGCATTTGTTGGTGTATTATAGTTAATTGCGTCAAGAAATGGTACTGTGAATAGGATGAATAATATAATATTAATATGTCATTCTAAATAAAAATGTACGAAGATGGTGAAATATGAAAAAACAGATGTCATAATTAATATAAGAAAGGTTAAAAAAACCATGTGAACCATTTTAGACTAGGGAAAAAAAATTTGCGATGGTTGTAGTAGTGTTGTAATAGAGCAGGGTTCTGAAAAGAAAAACAGTAGAAAAAAGAAAAAAACGCATAAATCTTTGATATAGTTCAGAAAGTGGAAAAAAAGAATTGTACAATAGTTGTGGCTTTTACAGCAGAGTAGGGCTCTGAAAAGAAAAAAAAAAGCCCAGAAAAGAAAATTGTAGAAATTTTTTATAACATATTGAAATAAAAGATGAAAGAATTTTTTGTATATACTGTCGTGATGAAAAATAGTGCAACAAAATAAAACGGTGGTAGAACTGGTGGAAACTGAACAGATCCGCTAGGAAGACAGAATTTGCAAGATTTAGCAAAAATAAGAATTAAAAGACAAATTGAACCACACCAAACTACGTGGCCTAATCTGTCTAAGATCGAAAACTATGTGCTTTGATATTATGTTGAAATAAAAAAAATAAAAGAGACAAGAAATAATATTAAAGAGATATATAATATAATGTCTACATATTGTCGTATATTTCATAAATGTTAGGAAAATGTCTTTATATAGGCTTACAATGAGATGTATGTATAGTAATGATCTACATATCAAAATAAATCTAACTACTTATTAAAAGTTAAGATATAAAATATTATGATATAGTCATAGGCAATATATAAAAAAAAATTACGTGGCCTAATCTATCTAAGATCGAAAACTATGTGCTCTGATATTATGTTGAAATAAAAAAAAATAAAAGAAACAAGAAATAATAGAATCACAGAGATATATAATAATGTCTATATCTTGTCGTATATTTCATAAATGTTAGGATAAAAGGTATTTATATATGTTTACAGTGAGAGGTATACATAATTATGATCTATATATCAAAATAAACCTAACTACTTACTAAAAATTAAGATATAAAATATATGATATAGCCATAGGCAATATATACAAAAAAACCTCATATTTAATATAGAATATTCTAACAGTAACAAAATCAACCAGCAAAGCCTTCAGCCTTCCAAAAATTCATTAAGTTGGACAGACAGGAAAAACAAATTCAGTTGTTTGACGTCCCTTGACAGTTGATTGTGAAGAAAAATTACAAACCAAATCATAGTTTCAGTCTACTTTGTAACGATAAAACCATTTTAACAATGGCTGTGAATGAATCCAAATAACCTGAAAGAAATTAACAAATGATGCAACGAAAAGAAGAAAGGGAAAAAGCATTCAGTTTGTTACAATCCTCCTTAGAAAACAAAAGAATGGGGTTCCCGCCGTAGACATATAACTAAAAACACTTGAACTGGAGTTCTGTGCAAATGAAAGGAAAAAGAGTTAAGTGGTGGCTTTAATGAGTTGACTGGAGGTTCATTTTTTGATCAAGCAAGTTGAGAAGTTTGCTTCCCTGATGATGAAATGGATGAAAATGTTGGAAGCTTGATAATACATAGGCTCTGTTTGGAGTTCCATCAAATAAAATAAAATCTTACAAAACTCTACAAACACGAATTACGAGATAGTAAAATTTAAATTCTTCACTCACTGTACGAATTACGAAACATTTACTTTTACAATTTTTTTTTTTATACACTTTTATACAACTCCAAACACACCCATAATTTGAATTCCAACTAGGTATAAAAGTTCTCTGTCATGTTATCTTCATATATTGTTTTTTAATACTTTTTATATATAAAAGTTTTAAATTAATATTTTAAAAAAGTGATAATATTTGTAATAAATAATAAAATTATACACATTTATTAAATAATGTAAGAATACCTATTTGACAAAGTCAATTAAATTTTTTAATTAAAAAAATATATTTAAACTTTAATTTTTTTAAAATTTTATTAGACAAATTATATTTTTTTCAATTTTAAATAAGTTGAGAATTAATTAATTTTTTTTTTACGTTTGTCCTACGTTAGCAAACCTTTGTATATATTTTTTTAAATACTTTTTATAAAAAATTTTTAAATTAATATTTTAAAAAAGTGATAATATTATAATAAATAATAAAATTATACACATTTATTAAATGTATGGATAGCTACTAGAGAAAGTCAACTAAATTTTTTATTTAAAAAATATATTTAAACTTTAATTTTCTTTAAAATTTTATTAAAAATAGACATTTAAATTAAAATTTTAATTTTAATGTACGTAAAACTTGAATTTAAATACATAGACTTTCATAAACTTTGTGTCATTTATATAATAAGAAAACTTAAATTTTGAATTTGAGATATTTTCAATTATTAAATTTGTCCAATAGCTAGCATTATTTTTCTTTTTCTCTCACTCTTCTAATACTTTTTTGAATATTTTTTATATAAAAGTTTTTAAATAAATTTTTTAATATGTAATAATATTTGTAATAAATAAAAATTTTATATCTTTACTAAATACTGTATGAATAACTTATTTTTTCAGTGATTTTTATTTTTATATGTTATTTTATACTTTTTCATATAAGTTTGTTTTATAAATTTAAATTTAAATAATTTATACGTCAAATTATATTTTATATTTTTAAACACAAAATTACTAGCGCGTGCGCGTTGCGTTGCGTTGTGGTTCGAAGTGCTCAGCAACACACCCCCCGGGGGGGAGGGGAAGGGAATTCAGTGCTTGAATTTATAAAAACTTTTGTAAGTGTAAGTTCATTTGTTATTTTCTTTAAAAAAAAAAAATCAGATATAACTTTAATATACGCAACCAAACCATTGTAAAAGAAAAAAGAGCTTGTTTTTGCCATCTTGCACATTCTTCGGGGCACTTATTTTCCTGTTGACAATACCTGACTTGTATTATAATGTCTTTACCCGTTGTTTGCTTGATTATTATCCAAATTAAACTCATAAAAGCATGTACAGTAGAATAAGTAAATAAGTATTTTATGCATTTTTATTAACAAATATAAAAAAAATTATTTGTACCAATTTTTTAAAACTATAGCTATTTTTGTTCCTCCTACAGTAACTCTTCATTTCTGCCAAGTCACTATTCACCAGTTAAACAATTATTTATTATTTGTTGAAGAAGACAATGGCCTTTATATTGAAGAAGATAATGGGCTCCAATTTTGAAAATTTAATTTTTTAATAGACAATTGGTAAAATGCCTAACATTGGTATGGTTTAAAAAAAAAAAGTTACTAGTTAAATTTAAAATATGTATTGTTTACTAGATAATTTGACTATCGATTAATGCACTTTCTCCGAATAATGCTATCTTTAAAACATAGATTTGTGCGCCCCCGGTGGGGGAGGGATCAAAGCAAAATTTTAGTTAAATATTTTTCGTTAAATTCAAAAAATTAGACTAAAACCAATAGAAATTAATTAAAATATTAATTTATACTTGGCCACTAAAATAATTGCACAAACTAGTAAATTTATAATTTTCCTTTTATCTTTATTTTTTCTTCACAACTTCATGTTTAAAGCAATGTTTTGAAATTAATTCATGTTTAAAGCAGTGTTTTGAAATTATAATTACTGAGTGAATTAGAAAATAACCGACTTAAATGTTGGTACTTAAGCATTGATAATTCTAACTTATAATATTTTTCTGAACATGAATTTATGAAAAATAAAAAAAATTAATTGTTCATATATTTTTTTATACTTGACTAAGTAAAATTTATCGATAAAAAAAAAAAAACAATTAAAATCCAATGTTATTAATAAACATCTATTGGTTTCTCAATTTTCTATCTCAATTTAAAAACTGAAATAAATTTGGAAATGAATCATAAATATTATATTAATGAAATTAATTATTAAAATAATCAAAAATTGCCTAAAAATTTAAATTTTGTTAAATATTCGTTCTAATATTATTTATAAAAGTTCTATTGACTGAAGTTTATTCTGAGTCATAAAAATAGTGACCACATAAGCAATGAAATATTAATTTTATAAGTATATTTTATATTTATAGTAATGAAATAAAAATAATTAAACAGTAGTTTCAATTTGCCAAAATAGTTGAACCAATCTTTCAAACGAACTGTGAATAATCCTCACAGATCACTAGTTTAACTATAGTTTTTAACGATTTTCACTGTTTAGATTTTTATTTTTATGAAATGGGGTTTGAAAATTGTTTATTTATTTATTAAACCTTCAAGTAAGGTGTTATGTAACTGTAAGCATAAGTAGACAAGCATCCAACAGTCCTACCAGGTACCACAACTCCTTTCTATAGAGTTAGACAACGGCTTAAAATCCATTCAGCTGATAAGGAACGTCTTCAGGCCTTGATTAAAAATATTACCAACAAATCAACCCCCGGCTTCTCTTTCCCTTCCGCTTACTCTCTCAATCAGACTACACAATCCAGAATTGCTGAAAAGCACAGCAAACCACTCCTTAATTGCTCTGCTACAACCATTCCACTCCCTGTCCTGATGATGATTTTCCATATCTCTGCAAGTTTCTTCCCTTTATAAAATGTCAGATATGGGGAATTTCAATTTGCTCACAACTCTGCCACATTATCCGGAGTTCAGGAACAAGTACAGTGAGCATTAAAGAATACATCCCGTCACTGTTTGCCCAATAAAACACAAAAGCAATTGTATCCAAAGAGGTTATTAAAAAAAATTGATCCACTGCAGCAGCACCCCCCCCCCCAATTAACCCCATAAAAGATTCACTTTCAAGAAACCTTGGAGTAGTTACAAATAAATTAATTAATTAAAAATGCGAATAAAGTTTCACTCTTACAAACCTTGCATACATCAATGGACCCAGTGAAAAAGAAAACCTGGGCAGTAGTCCATGTAAAGGTAGGTGCTCAAAAGCAGGATTGTGGTTGAAGCAGGGATCTTATTCTTCAGAATATCAAAAGCACTGCCAGCCAGACATGGGGGCCTTGGCCCAAGCTTCCCAAAATAACATCAAGGAGCACTAGCATTCTCTTTAGCCTTGAGGACGAGCTCCTCTGTGGTGGTGCCAATAATCTCATTAGCCCGCTTGAGGCCTACACATTGATACCTTCCGATAGTATCCTGTATTGAACACTTGCCCTCTCATCATCAAAAGAACAAAAGCCATAGAATGTAATCTAGCTGGGTAAAAAAAGATGCAGACACGGGATTTAGGTCATCAGTTATCAATCAGAAATCGCTTAGGAAATGCTTTATTAAACTCACTTCTGCATGAGTAATATTTTTAAATAACATGCAAGCATATTTCTCATTATGGCGAAAAACAAAAACAAACAACACACTTCTATAATCTCTACGCAGAGGCAAAGCGTTGAATTTTGGAGCTATTCACCCCAATTCAACAAACAAACCACATATCTAGCAAAAGATGGGTCCCTTGGCAAGTTCATGCCTATGGGTCCCCTTAATGTGTCAATAATAAAAGTTTATTTAAATTGAAGAAATAATACAGCATACTAATTAACATGTACTGTCACCAAAGTTACAATAGTGAAAAAAGATGATCTCACCCGAGAAACAATGCCCAACTTCTCTAGTTTTGAACTGCATCATCCACATCAAAATTACAGCTCTCACCAAATTCTTTCCTTAATCAGTTCTTCACACCGTATGTCAAGATCCTATTTCGCATTACCACAAAGTTGTGCATCAACAAACTTCACAGAATCACAACTAATATAATGCAGGAACTGCTGAGGAATAAATGAACATTGTAGGGGTAACAAGTAATGCGTACCTGTCGAGTAGCTTTGCCTTGTTCCATCAATATAAAAAATGAAATAATTACCTCTTTTACCTGCAGATTCAAATTATAGGATCTATAAGGCAGCATATTTTTTTAAGAATGGAAGCGAAGGCTTTAGGCGTCCAGCGGAGACACCTGTTAGAAGATGTGAAAGTGTGGAGATTGACAGGAGTAGGAGAGGTAGAGGAAGACCCCAGAGAAGCTGGAAAGAAACATTAAACATGACCTGGACCTACCTAGATCCTATCGGAGGACATGCCCTAAACAGATCTAATTGGCGTCGACAAATCCATATAACGGCGACCCCACTTAGTGAGAAAAATCTTGGTTTGGTTTGGTTTGGTTTGGTTTGGTTTTGGTTGGGAAGGGAAGGCTGGGTTAGCAACCCCAAAAAATCTCATGGGCCAGCTTTTAAGGCCCCTACCACAAGGGGAAGCCACAGGCTCTACAAGCAATCGACTTTGTACAACTACAATCACTTCCACCTAGGTCCGGAAACTTTTGGTTCACTAGCAGGCCTTATGAATCTGATTCAAGCAATTCATCCAATAATCCTTACAATTCAAGCTTCACTAAGACATACTACAGGTAAAGCATTGATCTAATTTCCTTTCCGACCACATTTTTGCCACCATATATTTATGAATCAACTAAGTAACTTTTCAGGTAGTTCTCAATTGACTATGTGAAGTAGCAATTATGAAATGAATATTGATGTGATAAATAGGTGATTGTATAGTGTTCAACCAGTACTTCTGATCTTGATAATCCACACAAACACTTCATAATGTGATATAACTTTTTGCCTGTTTTACTATAGCTTTGGACTTACAGATAATCGTAATCTACAGCCAGCACAAGTAAATATTAGTTTGGCTACTAAAAGAAGTTAACTTTGAGGTTGCGAGAAAAAGAGCAAAGAACAAAAAATAAATAAATAAAAAATTTAGCTAACCACTTACTTCTTGTTTGAATCACATCATCACACAAGTGAAGAAGAGTGCCTTTTCCACTATCCAGTTGTTTGTCATACATTGACTGAGTAATTAAGTTTTGATATGAAGCCATATTTTGCTGAAACCTACAGGCAGTTAAAACATTGGTAAATCAGAAACTGTAAAATGAATGCACTTTAAAGAAAGAACAAAATAATGACAAAGTTAACAACACAATTATTATTGTAAAAAACACGATTCTTATGTATACAGGCTGCCTATAGCATGTATGGAACAGGTGCAATCACGGTTCTAGGTCCAAATGCGAAGGATGATTAAGTGGCTTCAAGAAGACATCCTTGACCAGAAGTTGCCTAAATCGATCCATCAATTGGTGGATCACGAAGAGAGAGATTCATATTGCTCAATTATACAATACGCGTCCATGTGAATCGAATTCAAATGACTAAAAGACTTTACGTGAAGTATGTCTTAGCACAGTAGCCAATCACAGTTGAAAGGACGGCAAACATAACCCAAAGATCGGCTTTAGGCATGTCTAGTGAACCCACTACTGCAACCTGTAGAAAAGCACAGTGCATAAATAAAATGGCTAAACGCAATAGTACTTGACAGTTTCATGGATGTTAGGTAACTAACCAGCCCGACAATGGCAGAACCCAGAAATATGACCCAGTCCATTGGTGTTAACCTTGGATTTTCTTCTCTGGCTGTCAAAGGTCAATTCAAAAAGTTCATAGTTTAAAAAATGTGGTAAAAAAGGCTTAGAGAAGTTAAAATAACTAGTAGAGAAGAGACAGCCAGAGCAGCCAAAATCTTACTAGAACTATTTCCATATCAGCCATTGGAATGTGTTTAAAATGCTTCACAAATATTCCTCTCTCTGTTTTTGTATTGGTACTTGCTCGCCTGCATAATCAGCATGATTATTAGCAATCAACAATTCATGACAACAGAACCAAAGTAAGTCTCTAAAAGTGTAGGCTCATATCTCCAAAGATATAAAGTGGTAGTGAAATTTAAAAGCTGGATGCACTTTCCCACGCATTTTATATAACAAGCCATACTAGCTCAACTTGGTTGCAAATAATAACCTTCCAAATCGGTTGTGATTTAAAGATATGTCACAAGAAGGCCATCTAAAGCATTGATAGCAACATTTTAAAATGGAATATGAAAGCTAGTACCTGTAAACAACAATTATCCTATCAAAGGTAGGTTCTTGTATGGTGATCTTGCCAAGCAGATTGCGAAAACTGGGGGAAAACAAAATGAAAAACATCCAATTAACATCGGGAATTCAAGCAAGGCAATTAAAATAGCTCATTTTCTAAGTTGTCCACTAGGGGTCAATTAAATTAACACTGAGATGCATGTAAGCATGTCATGACAAATGCTATGAGCAAGTCAGTAACGCTGCTGAGCATGAGTATCGAAGTGACTGGAAGCTCTGTTTGCTTTGGTAATTGTGCAAACAAAAGGAATACATAAGTGCTGTAAAGTCTCAAGCCTCTGCTAAGCTTCCTTAAATTCATTCTATTTTCATGATAAAAATGTAATACACACCAACAGAGTATCAAAGAATCTTGGGAAGTGCATGACAATTCAGGCTATAAATACCAAAATTCAGGTATGATGAAAGTATTAGTCAATACACAGGATGTCTTTTAGGTTTCATTTATTTCAATAAAATTTTGGAATTGCACATTCAAAATTCCAAAGGAACAGAGGAGGAAAGAATCTTACATGTTGCTTACACTGGAAAGCAAATGGCCAATAGCAAAGACTCCCAGCTATCAAACGGCAAGATCAAGCCAACCCCCCCCCCCCAAAAAAAAGAAAGAAAAGAAAAAATGCAAGATTGAGATGATGCTATTCAGGACCTGAGTTCCATTTTTTCAAGACGGATCCGTTCAACAATAAGTCAACTTGCTCAGTCTCAGTACTAATTTCATCATTATTTTTCAGATCCTTCTGGTGCTGTGCACTTGACTTTTTGTGCAAAACTCTTTCTAACCTGCAAGCACCATAACCCCAGAAGGTAAAAATTAAAATTTCCACATGGCAGGTTAGTCCAACAGTATGAGATGCACCGAAGAGAATTTACAGACAATTCTGAATTCTATTGGCACTTAATCGCAATTCATATACAATAGGCACAAGTTACTTGCAAGGTTCAATGCACTGGCTAAACACTGCTGATGTCTCTCAACAGTTAACTCACCTAGTCTTTCTCAAAAGCCATGCCCACAAACGTGCAATGAGCATGTCCACTTTTTCCATGAAGAAGTAATTAGTTGTTCGATCAATTCCAATGCCACGGCGGAATATTATGTACTACAAACAAATACATGGATTCAACAGAAAATAAAAATCGTCATTTACATATTTCTCATACAAACCAAGCACCTTATCCCAGTTATTTGGGATGAGAAATACACATCTTTCTCTGCCATTCCATTATAAGAACCATATGACATAAGTCAAATTTATCAAATCAGAAATACGTTACCATCCTGAGTTTGTTTTGTCACATTGTTAAAATAAATTTAACATTATTTATTTACTGATAAGTAAATTTAACGTTATTCAACAGTTGAGATTCCAACTTTCAAATGAAAAAACCAACCTCTTTTGCTAAGTGAATAAAGATGATCAAATTATCTCCAATTTCTAACTGGAAATTTAGATATCTATTTGATTGTTTAGAAACATTAACCAAATCATATATGCTAATCAACTATTACAACAAGTACATGCATCAACAGAATTACTTTTTTGATGATATTCTCCATACTACAGTAAGGATAAAAATGAATTAAGGAAAAAAAATTCCAAGTAGTTGGGAAAACACTACATTGAGTAGTGTTGATGTTGTGTATCCACTAGATTGGAAAAGCACCAAGAAAACTAGTTGGGGTCAACTACATGAATCCTCTTCTTCCTCTATTCATTTTTGTCGTGGATTATGTTTTCCATAAGGTTATATTAAATTAGATCTCTCTTCTCAATTTCAATCAATATATAATCTTAAATCTACCTTTTGTCCTCTTTACCCCTTCTACTTGGATCTCTAACTAGTATGGTACTAAGGTTTTGTTGAGTTGAACTGAATTGAGGTTGAGTTTGGGAAGAAAAAGCTAGCTAGCTACTAGCTACCAAAAAACTAGTTTTTTTGTGATTGGGAAGGGAAAAAAGCTAAGTTTTTAGTAGCTAACTTTTTAGCTTTTTGTTAACTTGACATTTTTGCCTTTCATGATTTAAAAGAAGTTAACAATGTAAGATGGTAAATTTGATCATTTAAAAAAAAAAACAAAAAAACAAAAAGTTGAGCAGCTAGAAGTTAAGAAGTTAAAATGCTTCCCAAACACACCCTGAATAGAGACCCCTTCTACTTGGATCCACTTGCTCTTTCTTACTAGTGTCTCTAAATCTACATTGGACATGACCAAAACATCTTAATGACTTTCTCTCAAATTCTCTTCCATAGGTGCCACATCAATTTTCTTTGAATATATTTATTTTTTATCCTATCTCTGCATCCTCTTTTGTGCTACATTTCATCTTATGAGATAATGCCCCAGCTACCTATATCATAAAGTATAGTAGGTTTCTAACCATTCTATGAAAATTTTCTTTCAGCTTTATAGGTATTCTCTGGCTACATGAAAAACTGGAGGTACTCCATTTTAACACAAGTCGAATGCTTATGCAATGAGTTGCCATTTTTACTAATCCAGGATATGAGCTCCCCTACTAAAAAGAAAAATAATGAAAACATCCCCTAGCGGGTGCAAAGGCCATATCCCCGAACCACAATGACGATAAAACCAAAAAATAAAAATAAACCATAGTACCTACACAACCAGTCGTACAAACATGTACAAGGACTACCAACCAGCTGTGATTCTTTTAAGCCACATTTGCATCAATACCTTATCAGCAAAGTTTGGAAGATTTTGGTGAGGATGTTGAGCAAAATACCTCCTCAAAGCTTCCTGTCAAGCTGTGTTCAACAAAAAAGAAATGAACAGACAAAAAGTGAACACAAAAGTGAATACCAGAGAATGCAGATGTTTGCTTCTCACTCTCAATGAATATGAACAAAAAACACACCTTAGATTCGTCAACTGTTATAGGAAGATTTAGAAGATACTGCCCCGAAAGTGCAACATCAATCTCATCATCAGTCGCTATCTTAAAATTGCTCTTATCCATTACCTCCATGAAATTAAGAGAAATGCAAAAATATCAAAAAAGGGAAGGGAAAATGGGGAAAACGAAAAAGGGAAACTTCAGTATAAATAGTTCCAAGAAAATAAAATAAGTCGAAGAAATAACTCAACAAAGACACAAAAAAAAAAAAAAAAATATCCTCCAAATCAGTCGTCAAGCACCAGGGAGCAATGGAAAAATACAGCAGTAAGTAATGAACTCCATGGAACCTCTTATAGGTAATAAAATGGCCCTTTAGAAAATTCTTGGATAAAGAAGTACACATATGCACTAATTCAGTCCCATAAAATATGTCGTCTACATTCTTGGTTTCCTAAATTTATTATTCTGATAGACCATTACATCCTTTTCAGAGCACTAGAAAAGGCACAAGCTTTGATGGGGAGAGGACAAAGTAAAGAATACAAATGTTGCCTTCACCATCTTTGGCACAGTCAGTGAGCCACAATAGTATGTGATCATAAAAATAAAATATGTAAGGTAGATAAAGTCCAATGGAAGTGCTGCCTTAATATATATACATATATATACAAGCTCAAAATTGAACTAGCATGGAATCATAACTTAAGATAGTCAGTTTAGTCATTCTAAAATAGGCACTCAGTCAGTCAGTGCTACAACATCTAGACTGCTTTAGCCTCAACAAATGGGCCATGTAAGCAATGAAGGACCTCAGTTTATCATCAAGAAGGAAAAAGAATGGATTAGGCAAACAACAGAGAGCCAACAGTCTCAACTCATCTCCAACATATTAAGGCCTTTCATTGGTGCATCGAACTCTGAAAGAAGCAGACAAGTCAATCGGAAGAAGTCACAGGATTTCATCCCCTTGTGCGCTTAAATGTGCCACTTGAATGAATGTGCATGGGCCCACGTGCTGAAAGTTCAAGCTGCACATGATGGCAATGAGATTTTTGGGACAGCTTCACTGGAGGAAGACAAGTCTGCCAATGTATTTAGATGGCAGCAAAAGGGTTCAGAAGGTGTTCTTCTGGTACATCGCAGCTGATGTAATGTAGAGTTAGGTTTTCATTCCTTTTTTTTTTTTCTTTTTTTTTTAATTTTTAGGATTTGACTCTGATACCAAATTTAGAGAAAATAAGAATTTGGAAGAGATTGATTATCCCTCCTCTCTCTCTCTCTCTCTCTCTCTCTCTCTCTCTCTCTCTCTCATTATATTTATAGAAGGAGCCCAGCATACAACCGTACAAAATTGCCATAAATATAAAAGTAAAACACATAAACTACATCACTAATAACACAAACATATCAATTACATTAACACATCTGTGAAACACATGCATCAAGGGATGCCAACTTGAATATACTGGTTCAAGTTGTCCATAACCAAAAAAGAATAAAAAATAAAAAATAGGATTTTAAAGTGAATAGTTGGTGCAAACCAATTATAATTGAAAACTCATTTGGGTCACCGCCAACAATTACTAAGCTAGTGATTGCTCCACTATACATGTCCATGATCATTTTAATATATTTCATCGTTACTCATTTCTTTTCTAACATTTACCATAAAATTTCTCTTCAAACCCTATCATATGCTTTCTCTAGAATAATAAAAATCATGTAAAGATCTTTCCTCTTTTATTTATACATTTTCACTAATATTTTTATTAGAAAAATATCTTCCATAGTCTATTTACCAGGCATAGAAGCAAATTGGTTCTTCGATATTTTTGTCACATGCCTTAGCTTAGTCCCAATCACTTTCTTTCAAAGTTTCACAGTGTACGTCGTAAGATTTATGCACCAATAATTATTACAAATTTGGATATCCCTTTTATTCTTATAAACAAGCACTAAGATACTTTCCTCCATTTGTTAAGCATCATATTACCCTACAAGATGCTGTTAAGAAGTCTTTTTAACCGAATTATCCCATCATCACCTTGGCACTTCGAAGCTTCAATCAAAAAACTGTCCAGACCTACAGCTTTTCCTATCTTCATCTTTTTCATTTCATTACCTCCTTTACTTCCAAAAACCTAATCTTACGTATAAATTTAATATTCCTATCATCAACAGGATTACTAATGTTCCCCAAATTCTTCATGGCAATGATTAAATATCTTCTCCACTTCTCTTTTATATCCTCTTTTTTTACCAAGTCTCCTTGACACTTAGTTTTCATACATTTAAGTTATTTAACCTGACACAAGTTCTTACTTTTCCTTTATCACAGTCTAATCAATTTATATCTATCTTTCTCCCCATCTTTAATCCCCAACTTGTTGTATAGTTTGTTGAACACCTTATATTTCACAAAATGCATATAAAAAGTATGCCAAAATGCCTTAACCCTTCCTAGGAGGAGAAAGAACATACTAAAAGAAGGTTAATCCCACATATCTTTGCAAGGACACCAAGCTGTTGAAATTTTATCTAAATGGCCAATTAAGTTTTAACTCAAAAGGTCAAATAAGTTTTGAAGTCCTATGTAACATGAAAATACAAGTACCCCAATCTACTTTGGGGAGGACCCCCTCCTTCACTAATGCATGTATGAAAATGTATACATGTACCCACAATTCAAGTTTCAGGCCATCAATCATGTTAATTTAAGATGCAGCAGCTATGATACCTGAAATAAGTATGTCAGGAAATTCTGCTCGAGAATGTCAATCTCTTCTGAAGTTAGGTTCTGCTGCTGCAATTTCTGAGCCCCATGAACAGGATCAAAGAGGGAGTACAATTGCTGCAGGCACAATAGGTATCGAATGGAAATTTGAAATGAGAAATAATCACAAAGTCAGACTATAAATTCATGAGGGGATTGAAGACTACATTTGGACACACAATTGAGACATCATTATACCATCAAATCCTCAAATTGCAGAAGATACCAAGCACGAATTGTGTACTCAACTCTCTTGCAGAGCTTTAAAAATTCAGCCCGATCAGAACTGTGTTCTGCAAAAAAATTCAAACTCAAAGGATTTAATTCTTTACAGAAATTTCTAGAAATGAAAACAGGGAACTGAGCAATTAAATAATCACAATTAAGTACAAAGGAGGTCTTGACAAGGAAAGGTTGCAAGTTACCAATAAAAGGCAACGTGAAACAACTATCAAAACTATTAGAATACTAGCAAGATATGGGACCTTGCTATTTTTGGTTATTAACAGCTACCCCTAGTTTTGCTATATTGTAAGATGTGTGGTTAATGGAGCATACACACAGAAAATACACCTAATAATCTTCTCTCTAAATCCTTTGCGCATCCTAAATTAGACTTATTTCATTTCAACTTGGTATCAAAACCTACACCCTAGGCATATAGCTGTGGACTCTCATAACACATACCTAGAGGCATCAGAACCAAAGATTACTACCACCAGAAGTTGCACCACCCACCATAGACCAAAAGCCAGGTGATTGACTCACCGAAGAAGCCACTATGCGTTTCCAAAACAATTGGCATGTGGGATTGTCCAACACAACTTGTGGTGACGCATGAGAGGCCGTTTGACTTTTGGTTTTTTCTATGGTGGCAGCCTGCCTTTGTTTAGTCTATACAAGACATCGATGAAGTTGTTTGCTTGCTAGTTTTTGGTCCATAGATGAGTTTGTGATTGGTGACTTCCTATTTGTATATGATCTAGTTTGAATGATAAGTTTTAGTGATGTTTATTAGGCCCGTAGTCATTTAAATCAACATTCTACGTCTGACTATTATACAGTTGTCATTTGGCAAAGTAAGAAACAAAATGTTATAACTCGCCCTACTGTTGAGGCTAAGTATCTAGCCATGGCTTATACAGCGTTAAAGATACTTTGAGTTTGTTCTCTTTTTTGTGATTTTGGCATTGATGTCCCTCGCCAAGGCAATGTACTGCCATAGTCAAGCTTTCCATCTTCATTTCTAATAATTTTATATTCCATGAGCACACAAAAGAAATTGAGGGGATTGTCACTTCATTCGGGATCTTTTAATGTGAGAAGACCTTTGTACTTCATATGTTGGTTCTGAATCTCAATGGGATGTCCTTTCTAGACCATTGCCTCATTCATCGTTTCAGGATCTATCTTCCAAGGTAGGCATATTTGATTTCTATTGCGCAACTTGAGGAAGAGTGTTAAAATATATGGAAGATATAGGATATTATTATTTTTGGTTATGAAAAGCTAGCCTACCTTAGGAAGAGTGGCTTGGAGCAGTGGTAAAGTTGTTCCATTTTGATTTAGAGGGTCAAGAGTTCGAACTCTAAAATCAGCTCCTTTGCTTGCAAAGAGAAAATTGTCTACATCCAACCCTTTCCCAGACTCTGCAATGCAAAAGCCTTGCACACTAGGTTGCCCTTTGCCCTTCACAGCTAGCCCTAGTTTTGTTCCATTATAAATAAGATGTATGGTCAATGGGATGTATACAAATAAAATACACATCTTAATCTTCTATCTATTTCTTTCTTACATCCTAAATTGGGTTGCTTGAATTTCAAATAAAATCAAGTTCATTTTGACCAACAAAACCTATCTTATTACTGCTCATATTTCAATTCCTAAAAGTTATATGAGCATGAGAATACTACGTAGTATACTGGGTGTGGTTCAATAGCAAGGTTCAATCCAGTTAAGGGTGTCACGTTAGCATCATAATATCCCCTTTTATTAAGAGATGGAACTCCTAAGGAACTGACGTGTAGGTCAGAAAAATCAGTTAAAAGTAATTAGCTTAAATAATTGACAGGAATTAAATGAAATTTTGAATCATAAAAATGCATGATAAGGATATAAAATCTGCACATAAACGCCACATTCCAAAACTATGAAAATAAAAATAGGACAGTCAAAGGTAATTAAACGATGACTGGGTGATCTTAATAAGCCGAAGGCAACATTAACCCATCTTAATTTCAAGTTTTCTTTAGAAAGAAAGATATAAATCAAAATTAAAGCATGGCATAATCATTAAGTAGAGTTCACACACACACACAAAGACTCGGAAGAAATATAAGCGGAGGAATGTGGAAAATGTGGAACAGTGGAAGTACCAATAAGATTGGTCAAGGTCATGATGAGTTTGGGCTTCAAAATTGGAATCACGGACTCGCGCTCCAATCGAATCACTTCTTTGTTCTTCTTGTCCATTCTCTGGCTCTCTCTCTCTCTCTCTCACTCTCTCTCTCTCTCTCTCTTCCTGGGCCAAGCAGGCAAATACGGGTAATCAGAAGAACAAACAAAATAAAGGTAGGTTCCTCCCTCCTCAGGCTCAATGTATGTGTTTGCGTTTCTATCTTAACATGAAAGAACAATTGCCTTATTTTAAAGATTCGAGAGTCGATGGAGGGAGGTTTTGGTTTGGAATCCAAAACGGGAATGAGTTTAATTGCTTGCCACCTTGTACTAGCAATTTTATTAACTTACCGTTAATACCCTTGTAGTTGTAGTTAATATTAAAAAAAAACGTAAGTTAAGTCACGCAAGCTGTTAAATTTTTAAGAAAAAATATAAAAACATTCGTTTAAAATAAAATAAAATCAGATAAGAATTATGAAGTTGGAGAGAATAAACATGTATTTTTTTAAATCATTGATAGTCAAAAATATTATTCGTTTACACTTTTTTCAATATTTTTTATTTTAATTTAAAATACAATAATGTAAAGATAAGTTATTAAACTTTAAAAATATTAATAATTTTAACTTTAATACAAAAATACAAAAAAAATTAAGCATACAAAATTTTATACAAAAAATGTTTTGGGTTTAAAGTCCACACCAAAAAATATGAGAAGATATCACATAGACTCGAAAATTGAATAATTTTTTAAAATAAATAGATATGATTATATACATAAATTAGTGATTAGACCTTATTGCATATATTTATTATATTATAGGTTTATTTTAAATCTTTATTTAATTTTATATTAACAATCATTTAAAAAATTATCAATTTATATTATAACAAAAAATTAATAAATCTAATCGCATTAATAATTTTAATTATTAATTGTACAATACGATAAATAAATTATTTTTATCACCTAATTATATATCTATTATTTTTATTTTATTTTTTATTTGTAAGAAACTAAAACCAAATATGAGATAGAATCATATGGATCAACTAAGTTTTTTGGGGATTTATTTTGTAAAAGTAGGTGATTCGAATCTTTGTTATTTGGCTCTTAAAAAAGAAATTTGTTAATTTTCTGAGATCTCAAATGAAAACCCCTAACGAACAGTCAACAGAGACATTTTAGTGTGTTGTCAATTACAAAATTATAGTTAATGCAAATTTAACTAATTAATTTACCAGGCAATAATTCATGAATAATACAATTTAATACATGCATTCATTTCACGGCATACAAATATTTTTTTGAAAAATAATTTATAATAAATAATTATAAAATATAACTAGACCGTAAAATAATTGAAGCTAAAAAATTAATTTATTACATTATCTTTTTTTTTTTCACCTTTTGTTTACAAAAATTACTAAATCTATTTTATTTTACCGCAATTATCAACGCAGAACTAGATAAGATAATTATATTGATAGTATTTGAATGGTGCTGTAAATTTAAAATTCATATTAAGATTTTATATAATAAAATTTAATTTAATTATTACCATAATTAATAAGAAAAATTAAATTGCATGATAAAGTTATAAAATAATAATAAACATATTTATTATTTAAATCATAATTAACGTGCAATAATATAATTTAACACTAATTAAACTAATTATAAGTTATATATATTCTATCGTTTTTCTTTCCTACAGTTTCTCAATAACCAAATAGAGACAAATTTAGAATTTTGTCAGAGATAAAAGTTTATTTTGCCATATAATCAAAATATCAAACAATGTGAGAAATTGCTTTGGATCAAGTACAAAGTTAAATATCAAAATATCAAACTCAAAATAATTAATTTTGAATTAATAAACATCGAATTAAAAATTTTTTCTTACAAGGATAAAACTTATCACTGTAATTAATTAAGAAAAATTTCCCGCAACCCTATTTGAACTCAACAATACAAAAATAAATTGAAATTTCCAATTTGGGAAATATACTTTAACTTTTCTCTTATGACACATACACAAATGCAAATATATCATGTGAATATATATATACTATTTGAATTCACTTCTAAAATCTTTCAAATTTAGAAAGTCAATTAATTTGATTATATTTTAATTTTTCCATTAGCATAAAAGATTATAATGACAAAATAGAAATCAAAATTTATTAAAAATAAAAAATAGAAATCAAACACTTGTAATACATTTGAATTTAATGTTTAAAACTTCAGTTACACATCATAACAATAGTTTAATTGGGTGTTGGGGAGAATAAAATAAATTGACAAATTTGTCTTCATTTTAATGAATAGGTACAAATTGTGTTTAATAGAATAATCTGACTGCATACTAATCAAAAATAGTGAGAATTTAAATGTTATAATTAAAATCAACTACCCATTGATTATTAATTTGGGAGAGTGGCATTTTCAAAAACATTGATACAGATTAGGATAATTACTTGCACCATTGGCCAGCGTGCTTAATAACTTTGAGAAAAAACAATTTATATACAAATTTCCAAGCGCTGCTTAGGCCCGTTTTGAGTACTAATAAACTCTAACAATCTCTATAAATTACTAATAATTTATACCACATTTTTATTTTTTTTTTTCACTTTTACTAATTTAAAAAAATTTAAATATTTCATTAAAAAAATGAAAAATCTGTGAGGAGGTTAACCGAGTAAGGAATTTTTTTCACAATCATATTTTTCGCATCGAAAGTTTTCAAACGAGTATCATTGTTGCTTATTTATCTCCATTTTTGAAAATTCGTTAGAACATATTTTGATAAACTGTTTTAACGATTTACTAGTGTAGAATCCATCAGAGCAAATTTTGAAGAATGTTTTAACAGTTTTAGCATTGTTTAGAGAGAGAAAAATCATTTTTTTAAATCTGTTAGAACGGATTTGAGAAACCGTTCAACAGTTTTGATATTGTTCATCTTAAAAAATGTAATTTGAAAAAAACACCAAACCCTCTTTTTTTATTCCAAATTACGTTTTTTCATTTTTTTTTTTTATCACTTCACACACACACTTAGCCATTTTAGCTCAGTTGGTGGAGCGCATGGCTTTTACCCTTGTGGTCATGGCTTTGATTCCCATAGATGGCGTTATCCGTGAAACGAACTACTGACATTCTATTAATATGCAGGGCCGCCCCAGGGGTAAGCCCAACAAAACATTGGGCTAGGGACCCCCGGGTCAGAGCTAAAAAGGGCAATTATGTTGGCTAAGAGCCCTTGGCCAAGAGCAACCAAATGACTGGGTCAGGCTTTGACGACACAAAAGCTTAGCCCGGCACTGTTGATATGTGTAACCATTCGCTCTGTTTATTTGTTTATAATAAAATAATATATAGACGAAATATATTTATGTTTTCAGGCAAGGCTCTGGGGTACTATTATTTGCATTCATATTTAATCTCTGCAATCTAATTAATTAATGTGTTTTATGTTTTTTTTTTTTTTTAAGTAATGCCATAATTTCTTCATATAACCCACAAAATACATTTAAAGTTTGAAAAATATCCATTAATCAAAATGGCAAGAGATTACTAGAACGTTTAAATTTTTTAGTAATCAATTAATGAAATATTTTGTTTATTTTAGGGTGAAAGTATTGAAAATTTATGTGGTTAATTTGTAAATTTTTTCAGCAACTATTTGTTAAAATTGTTTAATTTTTTCAGTAAGTACCTGCTGAAAATTTTTAATTTATTTAATAATTAATTGCTGAAATATTTTGTTTATATGTTAAAATTTTGTTTAATAAGTAATTGTCGAATTTATTTGATTTGATCAGTAAGTGATTGTTGATATTATTTGTGTAGATTTTTAGAGTGTGAGTTATGTGTAATAAATATGGAGAGTACGGAAGTCATTTTATACTAGGACATTTTTGGTCTAAAATAGAAAAATTTTAATTAGACAAATAAAACTGCACATAGCGGCATCCGACTTCATATTTCATAATTTATCCCAAATCCTAAAATATTAAGGAGGGGTTGGCCCCTTTTGTCCACCCATACCTATGTATACGGTGATATTATTATTTTTTTTCTTAATATTAAGTCAAAAAAAGTCAAATTTAATATTTATTGTCATTTTAAATATTAAATACTCTACGTTTTCTAACTTTTAAATCAATATTTATTTTATTTCCTTAACTCTTTTTTTTCCCACAAACGGGACTTATGTTTAGTTTCATTTTTTTAAAAATTTTTTCCCATCTCATATAATAATTTCACTTAGCTTGATTTGATTTTAAAATTTATTATTAGATCATTTTTCATGATTAAAAAATAAATTTGTAATTTTTTTTGGTAATTAGGAATTCATAAAATTTAAATTTTAGAGCTAATTATTAAAATTAAAAATTTCATTAATTAAAAAAAATATTATTAAATTATAAAATTTCAACTAAAAGATCGATCAACTAAGATGGTATGTATAAGTATAAAAACTTACAAAACCCAACTCCTTCATATTTATCTGGCAAATGATGATTGTAACACCCGCCTAAAAAACAATTATACAAGTATTTCACTTCAAATTTGGACAACTATTAGATCAATTCTTTTTCAATCCACCAACTAGTCCACTTGTATTTGTTTGCCGAATATAAGAAAGCACATGTGAGAACCCTACCAGTTGGTGAACAGCCTCCATCCTCGTAATATCCGTAGCCCCCGTAGCTTAAATTGAAATTGTATTATTGTAATATCTCTAAAGAATTAAATTTAGATAAAAAAAAAGATAAAGTGGTACTTATGATAATAAGATAATGATTATTTAATAAATTAAATATTTTGACCTAAATGTTGATATCCACATTGCTATAAATGTTGATTAATGCTATTGTTGGAATTTAATAAATACAAATTTTAAAATTTTAACCACAATTAAAAGTTATAATAAAATCTAAAAAATACATTAAAAATATAATAAATTTTTTAAAAACTATATATTGTATATTTAAATGAACAAAAAAAAAAAAAAAAAAACAAATGAGCGGCTTTCGTGGAATCTGATACAAAAAATTAAAAATTTGCCGATAATAAAAAATATGTTAAAAATTATAAAATCAATGTTAACAGTCACAGTCACAGTAAAAACAAATAAAATATAAAAAATTAGACAATATATATTTGAATAATTGAATCGAAATATAAATTAAAAATAATAAATAAATACATAAACAATAATAATTTTTATTTAAAAAATATCATATAACAAAAATAAATATAGTAAGAAATTTGAGAAGAATGCTAGTATTGTCAAGCACAGATCTCATGAATAATTTTAAATATAAGAGGAAATGTAGTATACGGTAATTTATAGAGTCAAATGCAAAATCTTTTTTATTTTATTTTAAATGAGGAATATGTTATATATGCTAGATATTTACAGATTAAAAAACAAGATGAAGACAATAATTTTAATTGGAATAAAATTATAATTATGTGTATTATTTGTTATTTGTATATTTATTATTTTTATTTTTAATATAATTAAATTAGATAAGTTGTATATGTGATATAAAGATAATAATAACTAACAAAACTAAACATTTTAAATTACACACATCACAATTTTAGTTCTTAATAAATTGTCAATTCATATAAATTTCCAAAATATTATTACTTTTAAATTATAACACTGACATTAAGTAATAAGTAAAATTCAATCTAGAGAATTAAAATACAAATATTAAGTGATAAGTATTTAATTATAAAATTTTAAATATATAAGATTCAATTATTAAGTGATAAATATAATTTAATTTAAATAATTGTTTAATAATTATTAATTAATAAAATTAAATATTTAAAGAAACACATGTCACAATCATAATATTCAATTAAGTATCATGTAACATAATAATATTTTTAAGTACTTTAATTTGTAGGTATTACAAAATTTGTAGGTATGTAATATGATACCAGAAAATTAAAAAAGTTCTAATTTTCATGATTAAATTTAAAATATGAATAAATTACTCTTGCAAGTCTTAAATAAATAAAAAAATGATCTTGGTAGTTTTTAATTTTTTGATCAAATTTAAAATATGGATAAATTACTCCTGCAAGTCTGAAATAAATAACAAAATTTATTTTCGTAGTAGATAGCCTTGAAAAAAAAAAAAAAGGAAAGAAAATTGGGATAATCTTGGGCCTCAAAGCGAATAGTCGTGCTCCTCTCCGGTCTCCATCTTGACATAACCCGATAACCTTGCTTGTAAGGAAGCGAGAGTCAAGGTTGCGTGAGAGAGAGAGAATGTGTGAGAGTGTTGGGAACTGATCAGTGATCAGTAGAATGAAATAAATAGAGAGAGAGAGAGAGAGAGAGAGAGATGCATTGGCATAACCAGAACCCTTTTGGGCGACCCTAAAACCCATTGTTTTCTCAATGATTGTTATTTTAATCTGATTTGATTATACCTTAGGAGCTTGATTGCACAGCATCAATGGCGGTGATCAAAGTATTACAATTTGCAATTATTCTGGCGGGAATCCTCCTCGTCGAATCGAAATACATAGATTACAACACATCACAGGGAGTTTTCCCTGGCAAACTCAACGTCCATTTGGTCCCTCACACTCACGATGATGTCGGATGGTTGAAGACCGTCGATCAGTACTATGTCGGTGCTAATAATTCAATCCGGGTATCGTTCGTTCTCTTTATTGTTTCTTAGTTCTCGTACGCAGTATAATATATCGATCATGTCAATAATCGGGCGGAACGATTCCTTTTTTTTGGGGGGGGGGGACAGGGAGCGTGTGTTCAGAACGTATTGGATTCTGTAATTTCGGCCTTGCTGGATGATAAGAATCGCAAGTTCATATATGTTGAAGTGGTAAAAATACTTTTTCCCTTCCTCTATGTTAAGTTTGACTTCTCGCTGATTTTTCTTTCACCCTCGTGTATTAATGGGCAGCGATTTCCATTGATATTTTCAGGCATTCTTCCAGCGCTGGTGGAGACAGCAGAGTGAGGCACTCAAGACCAAAGTCAAGGAACTCGTTAACTCTGGCCAGCTAGAATTTATGTAAATTTAGATAATTGCTTCACGAATCTTCTCAATTAGATAATGAAATAATACCATATGAGTACTACTTTTTCACAAGTTTCTGCCATCCCAGTGCAGCTATAGGAATTTGTCTTCCACGTTTGATTTATCTTATTTCTCCGATTCATTTGCTTCTTATTCACTGTTTTTTGGAATTAGAAATGGAGGGATGTGTATGCATGATGAGGCAACCCCGCATTACGTTGACCTAATTGATCAGACAACTCTGGGGCATCAGTTTATCAGAAAAGAATTTGATCAGAAACCAAGAGTTGGTTGGCAGATTGATCCCTTTGGGCATTCAGCTGTTCAAGCTTATTTGCTCGGTGCAGAGGTATATGAATTGTAGTCTCTTGAATCTTCTATTCATCTTTGCATAGGATTCTGTTTTCAACAATTTATCTTCTTAATGGTAGTCGACAATGGATAATATATATGTGTATATACATTTACTTTTTTGAGCTAAGGATTGAGTGGTAAAACTTAAAAGGTTGCAGGCGAGTAATCTCACTCCACATCTAATATGTTGCTTTAACATTTTTAACTTTTTGGTACTTAAAGTTTTACATCCTGTCTGACTTATTTCTCTCCTGCAGCTGGGATTTGACTCTCTCTTTTTTGCAAGAATTGATTACCAAGATAGAGCGAAGCGGAAGGATGAGAAGACTCTAGAGGTTGTATGGCAGGGTTCAAAGTCCCTTGGTTCATCGTCACAGGTTAAGGCTTGAAACACCGTTTAAACCTGTTTTGCCTTTCACAATGTTTGTCTTAGAGAATCGAATGTAATCCTTGTTTCTTGGTAACCATCACTTTTTGTTTATGTATTTATGTTTTAATGCTTTTGCTAAGCTATGAATATTTACTCGGACAACCTTGTTTTCTTCATGCGATTAAACTATCTACAGATATTCACCGGTATATTTCCTAAGCATTATGATCCTCCCGATGGCTTCACCTTTGAAATAAATGATGTATCTCCTCCTATTCAGGTAAATTGATAAAAAATATGTAGCGTATTAAACTTTATCTGCATAACCCCCCTCCCCCCCCCCCCCCCCAAAAAAAAAAAAAAAACTAACACTAGTTTTTTTTGGTTGAAGGATGATGTTCTACTGTTTGACTATAATGTTAAAGAACGGGTCAATGACTTTGTAGCTGCTGCAGTGGCACAGGTAAGTAATAGAAATGTTAATTTACCTATTTTTCATGTTCATCTTATCTGCCAACACATTTCTGTCTGCTGCATCATCGTGTAAACTGCATCAACTTCTTCCTCACTTAAGACAGCTCATCTCTCCACATTTTTCCAAGAGGAGAGAGAGAGATGGCAGATTCGATATGTATTTGGATGGATTCAACTAGTTTTCAAGTTCATCCAGTGGACTTTATGAAATAAAGGTTTGGCAAGGAAAAAATGTTGTGTGCTTGCCAGAATTTTTGATTTCATATCTTGTCAATTATTCATTTATTTTTTTCCATTGTTTAACTAAGAGATTCAAGTTTAAGGAAGAATTTCTTTTTCTGCCTTGATATTGTCTGATTCTATGCTCATTGCAATTTACGTGTGTACTGCATCTTTATTTCTTTTTGATAAATACATCTTTCTTTTTTAGGCTAATGTTACCAGGACAAATCATATAATGTGGTTAATGGGAACGGATTTTCGGTATCAGTATGCAAATTCGTGGTTCAGGCAGATGGACAAGTTCATTCATTATGTCAACTTGGTATTTTATTACATTTTTTTAATGTCTTTAGACTCTATTTCTGAACTGACTAATCTTGGTCTGCTCCTAGGATGGACGTGTCAATGTGCTATATTCAACTCCATCTATTTATACTGATGCAAAATATGCAGCAAATAAATTATGGCCTCTTAAAACTGGTGATTTCTTCCCGTAAGTCTAATCAATGTGAAATTACAGTTGCAACAAACTGATCCCTACTTATATCTAATTTCCACTTTTACTTAAAAGAATACAATGCTTCATATTAGGTATGCAGATCGTGAAAATGCATATTGGACAGGTTATTTTACAAGTAGGCCAGGCTTAAAAGGTTATGCCAGAATGTTGAGCGGTTACTATTTGGTAAGATCCCAAGCCTCACTATCTTAATTATAAATGGTGGGTCTTGTGGTCATTTGTCACAACTTTTTAAAATTATGTTGTTTTTTCCCTTTAAACAATCAGGCAGCGAGACAGCTGGAATTCTTTAAAGGCAGGAGCCGTTCGGGGCCGAACACAGATGCATTAGCTGATGCTTTGGCAATTGCTCAACATCATGATGCAGTTAGTGGGACAGAGAGACAGCATGTGGCTGCTGACTATACAATGCGACTTTCGATGGGCTATGCAGAGGTGCAGATCTGTTTGATACTCAAGATGCATGCATTAAGGCAGGCCTATTAGTGGCTCTTAATTTTTGCTATATTAGCTCCATCACATTGTCATGAAGTATACATTAATATAGCAATGGTGAAGCAGATCAGTATCTTTTGTTTTTCTGTTCCTGGCATTTTTCATATAAAACCAAACATGCCAATAATTGGGGTTGGGTAATATTTTCAGGCTGAGAAGGTGGTTGCGTCATCACTTGCTTTTCTGGCAGAGTCAAGATTAAGTAGTAGACATGAAGAGTCAGTCACCAAGTTTCAGCAGGTAATAAATAATTACATGTATTTACATGATATTATGTGTTTTTGGGATATCGGTAGCCTTTATTCTCATTATGTTTCATGCTACTGGAAAGGAAATACACCATTTAATGTTTCGTGTCTGATGAACTCGACATGATTATTTAATTACCTTCTTTGACTCACGTACATAAACGTAAACCTTTTTCCTCTGTTTTTGATAATTAAAATGAAACATTATGTTGGATACGATCAAATATATATATATTTAAATTGTGACATAAAACTAACTCTGAAGTATTGCTTAAGTTATGATAATCTTAACACGTTAATTACCAAAAAAAAATCTTAACACGTTACAATGTAGATCAATTAAAGATGATAAAGTCATGAAGATATGTGATAATGATAAGTTTTAATTATTTGACATTTTCTGGTGGTACCATGGCAGGTTAAATATTTATTTATTTTTTGTCCTATAACAAGTTTTGTTAAATATAATAAATTTTGACTTGTGTTTCCTTTGTGAAATTTTGCCCTTTGCTAATTATGGAATATAAATCAAGCAATAAACAATCTTACAATATGAAAAATAAAAAGATTGAACACAAAGAATTAACGATGAAAATCGTTCACGAATAAGGGTGGAAAACCTTGGGTCATGAAGACCAAAAAATCTCCACTATGCATAAATGGTTACAAGGAGGACTATGGTAGCATATACAATCTACACTTCCTACTCTTGCGACATCAATCACAATGAACGCCTTCTCCAACAGATGAAGAAAAATCTTCAGTGCACTTGATGAAGAACATGATCACATCTTTGAACTCCATTGAAGAACCCACGCACAAGAATTTAAAAGATAAAATATTTCGTGGCTAGGTTGATAGAAGTTTTTTGAAGCACAATAATAATATGATCTCTTTTTTTTGTAGTGAATTGATACTCTAAACCCTAGTAGATCCTTTAATCGAGCATAATAGTACTCTAAGATGGATTAAGGTTAGAACTCTTAATTTTCATTTTCCATGTAATCTTGGAAATCTTCCCATTGGTGAATTAAGCATCCTTGAACATTAGGAAACCTTTCTTAGGTGTATAGAACTCAAAATTCTAGACAAAATAGGTCACTGCTTGTTGTTTTGAAAATTGCAAACCCACAACTCACTCAAGCGGACTTCAAGCACTCTTCAAGCGTCTTCCCGTGCTCTTTAAGTGGATTTCCCAAATTAGTGCTCGGTATCTTCCTGCAAGCTTCCAGCGTGCTTCTTGCGGCAAACCTAAAAAACCTTC
This sequence comes from Vitellaria paradoxa, assembly GCA_019916065.1. Lineage (NCBI taxonomy): Eukaryota > Viridiplantae > Streptophyta > Magnoliopsida > Ericales > Sapotaceae > Vitellaria > Vitellaria paradoxa. Next base: position 57,935,822 of record CM034236.1, read on the forward strand.
AATTCTAAACTTTAAAACACCCTATTTAATTGTCTAAGTATATAGAATTGAATTTATTGTTTTGTTCTCTAATTGTCAATTATAAATAAACCTAATACTGTGGACTCTTGGCCAACATGCAAACTTTACACTCCTGTATGATGAATTATATTTGAAACATATTCCACTTTGGTCACCATTTCATTTATCATTCTTCATTTAGATAGGAAAAGGGGGTGGGGGAAGGGTGCATTGCAACTTTCTTTAGAAGGTATTGTTAAATAGTTTGGAAAAAGAAAAAAATCAAAGACATTGTTGTATATTCTACATTCTTGTAATTGAGGCATTTTATTTTCCTTTGCTTATATTTACATTTTTTTTTAAATTATTGAATTTTGATTTGTTGATATGCCCTTTGTTAGTGTCCTCTCCTTAATGTGAGTTACTGTCCTCCATCAGAAGCTGCTTTGTCCAATGGGAAAAGCTTGGTGAGAATGACGGTTGAACTACTTGTCTTTTTTTCTTTTTAATTTTTAATGTTGTTTTACATTTTGTACTTTGTTGTGATGAAGATTACAGCCAACATTTTGATTTGCTATCAAAACAATCTTTTTTTGCAGGTTGTAGTTGTCTACAATCCTTTAGGATGGAAGAGGGAGGAAACAATCCGGATTCCTGTGAGTGCTTCCACTTTGCCTTGCTCCATTGTCATTATGAATGCCATGTGATATTTTGATAGGGGTTATCACCATTTCTGTAGTTTAAATTACCACCTTGCAGATGGAACATTTTCATATAGACTGATGATGGAAATAATCTCTCTCTAAACTAACTTAAAATTGATTTGATTACCCCATACTTGGAAGAATCAAGATGCATATTAAAGAAAAATGCCCTAGCGATAGTGAATTTAAATTCTGCCTCAACCATGGAGTCTTCGCATAATTGCTAATAGAGTAATTCCATGTTGTCTCAGACCTCTTTTGGATTTTGATGTCTATGTTACTGTTGTCTTGTCATGCTGTAGTTTCACTTGTCTATTATGACCATATGATAGCAAAATCAAGATTTCATAGAATGACCATTAGTTTACATTATGCTTATCTTCATCCTTAAAATAATGTTTTCATTGGTACAACCACCTATACTACTTTATGTTGTATTGTGGCTATCAATCATACATGGTTGTTAAAATTTCAATTTTAATCATAAAAATTTTATGATTTTACAATGTTAAGATGGGAAAACTTGTTGAATGAATCTCATAAAAAATTTTAATGAGAGCAAAATAGGTAAAATCTTGAGTTTGGGACATAAAATCAATAAAATCTCGATTTTGTAGGTGATTTTACCAATTTTAAAAACTGAGAGGTTTTTGTGTAGTTTTCCAGGCGAAATAAAATTTTATGCTTTTTAATTAAAAGAGACTTTTATAGTTTTTTTTTTCCCTCTCTCTCTTTTTTTTTTTTTAAGTGGTAGCGACAAGCGTTTTACTTTATTTTGGTTACTTTTTTCTAGTAGATTTTTCCGATTTTGTAATATTACCTATTTCATATACTATACTACCATGTGCATTGTTCCACAGAATTGATTACCTTAAATTAACTACAGTAGTTAAGATGGAAACTAAGAAACCTATAATAAAATGTTATAAATAAATTTTTAATCCTACAAAATTAAGTTAAAGTGAAGTTAATATTCTAAGGTTAATTGTCTCCATATCTCTTGTACTTAAGGTGAAATTCATTTATACACCCTTTTTACTTCAAACTAAAGTGAAACTGTTAAAAAATTTGTCAAAGATAACGGTTTTAGCTCTTAAAATCTTTAAAATATGCACTTACACCCCTTCTAGTTCATATTAACTACTCTTACACCCCTGATTCTATTTGATTTTTAGTAATTATTTTGTCTTTTCATTTAAAAATTTAACACCATTTACAGTTCCAATTTAGTCTTAAGTACAAGAGGTATAAAGGTAGATTTTGAAATTGATAGGGTGCAAGTGATTTTCATCTTAAATACAGGAGGTATATAGACAATTACTCATATTTTAATTATAATTTTATAGTTCATACTAAACACTTTAAAGGTTTCTATTATAACGTCTAAAAGAGAAAATTTTCCACAGTGATATATCATTGCTACAAATATCTCTTTCGTTTAAACTATATTTATTAGAGGATTGACTCATTTCAATAACATGACTGACTCATTTGGTCAGTTGTCAATAACATGATTGACTCATTTCAACGGTTCATCTTCATGAAGCCCATGTGAAACCCATCAAAATGAATGGTTGAGATGTGACACTAGCATTTCTCTAATTGTTAAACCATTTTCTTTTAATTTTTTTTGGTTGCAAACTGGGAACCGATTCTTCTAACAAGTGCTGCAAATCCGTGCTTTTGAAAAATCCTTTTCACATTTCTAGCCATAAACCAAGCTTCTTTCCACTTAGACGGCATGATCATGTCAAATGGGAAGTCCAAAATGAAGAAAATGTAGTATAATAAACACTGTTTTCATGTGATGGACCGTAGGTAAGACTTAGAATCTTACGATTTGATTTTTCACACTTCCACTGATTTTAGGTAAAATCTCAATTTTAACAACATTGGTACCAAGTGAAGAATATAAAAGGTTGTGATTTGAAATCCCTTTAAATGCCCAATGCCACAATGTTGTAGCAGTGGTCTAACAATTCATATGACCCGTGTTGTATCTGCCTAGAACGTGGAATATCAAACTCCTAAGCTGTTCTGTTACTGGATGCTCTACTTCTCCATGCTCAAAAGAAATGGAACAATAAGTGTAGTTATACTAGTTACTACTTGGGATTATAATGTTCTATCTTACAGTTACAGTCAGTCAAAAACTTCAGTATAGCTGTGTTTCCTATAATAATATCATTTATGGAACGTGTGTGGGTCTTTAGGATTGTGATTGACTGCAAACGCTGTATAACGTTAACTACAAAAGCTGCTACAGGTTTCCACCGATGGGGTAATTGTGCTGGATTCTGCTGGAAGAGAAATTGTATCTCAACTTCTTCCTATGTCCAATGAGTCCTTAAGCATCAGAAATTACCATGTCCAAGCGTATTTGGGTAGATCTCCTGGTGACAGAGTTAAATACTGGCTTGCCTTTTCTGTATCTGTACCACCGCTTGGTTTCAGCACTTATGTTGTCTCGAGGTCAAAACAAACAGGTTGACCATACTGTTTCAACACTTAGTGCCTTGTTCTTGTAATTTGTAATAGACAGGAAGCCATATCTTTATGTTGCCAATGCGAATACTGTGTGACTGTTCTATTAATTTTCTTTAATCTTTCATTAGTAGGTAGTGCAAAGATCTCAGAAGTATATGCTCCAGAAGGAAACATGGACCTTACATTTGAAGTTGGCCAGGGAAATTTGAAGTTACTTTACAGTGCAAATGAGGGAAAGATTACTCATTACATTAATAGCAGAAGTTTGGTATGTTATATTTCCGGTGTTTTATCTTCAAAGTATCGTATTTGATCGTTGTGTTTCCACTTGTCCAATTTTCTTTTCATTCCATGAATCATGACGAAAATGAGCTTGTTAGTTTTGGCGTCTTCCATTGATGGGTGATCTTCACTTTTTGTTTTTTCCTTTTGGGAATAATAGCTTTTTGAAAGATATATCACAGGTGTCACAGCCAGTTGAAGGAATATACGCTCTTGAATAATTTCACCATGTACATGAATATCTACTGTCTTGGCATTGATATGTTTTGCAATATGATATTTACTTTTCCACACCATTAATAAATGAAGGTTAGAACATCTGCTGAGCAATCGTACAGTTACTACTCTGGATACAACGGAACTGACAAAGATCCGCAGGTATACCTTACTTTACAAAAATCATCATATTTTTGTTATTCATGTCTATGGCGTTTTTGGCTTTATATGTATGATTTGCTAACGTAGTTTAACATACAAGGAATTTTATTTTACAATTAAAAGCCATTTTAGAAGTTTTTTTTTTTTTTTTCTCTCCCTTCCCTCTTGTAGGCTTCTGGGGCATATATTTTTCGTCCAAATGGTACATTCCCCATAAAATCTGGAGGGCAGGTAATAGTTCTGTTCTTTTATGTACTCGGCTCTTTTGTTATTATTGGAAATGAAGCACAATCACCGTAAGTTTTTGCTTGTCTAGATGTAGTTTCTGATAGAAGATGTATGCTATCTTTTTCCTAGGTTTCCTCAACTGTTATGCTGGGTCCCATCATGGATGAAGTGCATCAACAGCTCAATCCATGGATATACCAGGTGGTCGACATTTCAATGTCATATATACTCCTCTTTTATACTCAGCTTTACGTTAATTTTTTCTTCTATTTATTTTTGGCTACATGTGTGTTAATTTATTTATTGATTTTGCAACTCAAGTGAAACCATTAAACCTCTGGCCTAAAGCACGACGAGTTTTTATGGGGATCTATTTCCTCTAGTTGGTTTATGATAAGATATATTATTAGTCGCATCTAAGTAAGCCATGGCCTTTCTATCGCCTTAGCTCAAGTTCTACTTGGCTTTCCTGTATTTTTTGTCCCCTTAAAATATGGAATAAATGACATATTATGAATGAATAATTGACTTAAATCAAACCAAACCAAGCCTTTTCCCACTAGGTGGGGTCGCCTATATGGATTTGTCGACGCCAATTAGATCTGTTTAGGGGCATGTCCTCCGATAAATCTAGGTAGGTCAGGTCATGTTTAATGGTTTCTTTCCAGCTTCTCTTGGGTCTTCCTCTACCTCTTCTACTCCTGACAATCTCCATACTTTCACACCTTCTAACAGGTGCCTCTGCTGGACGCCTTCTAACATGGTCAAACCATCTTAATCGGTTTTCTCTCATTTTATCTTCAATCGGTGTTATTCCTACTTTGCCCCTAATCTCCTCGTTCCTAATCCTATCTTTCCTTGTAATCCCGCACATCCACTTTAGCATCCTCATTTCCGCAACTGCCATCTTCTGACCATGATTATGCTTTACTGCCCAACACTCTGATCCATATAGCAGCGCTGGTCTAACTGCTACCTTATAATACTTTCCTTTCATCTTGAGGGGGATTTTTCGGTCGCACAAAACCCCCGAAGCACTCCTCCATTTGGTCCACCCAGCTTGAATCCTATGACTTACATCAGTATCAATCCCTCCATCTTGTTGCACCATAGATCCAAGGTACCTAAATTTATCTTTCTCTACAATCTTTTGTGTGCCTAAACTTACTTCTATACTACCCGTTATCCTACTTTGACTAAACTTACATTCCATATATTCCGTCTTGTATCGGCTTAGCCTAAACCCGTTTGTCTCTAACGTATCCCGCCACAATTCTAGCTTAGCATTCAGTCCTTCTCTCGTCTCATCTACTAAAACAATATCATCTGCAAATAGCATACACCACGGCACCTCATCCTGAATATGTCTTGTAATCTCATCCATAACTAAAGTAAACAAGTACGGGCTTAACGCTGAGCCTTGATGTAAACCAATCGTGATAGGGAACTCATTAGTCTCTCCACCAGTCGTCCGTATAGATGTCATGGCTCTATCATACATGTAATTTATCGCCTCAATATATGCGACACACGCTCCTTTCTTTTCCAATACTCTCCATAGAATTTCCCTAGGAACCCGATTATATGCCTTCTCTAAATCGATGAACACCATATGTAAATCTTTTTGACCTTCTCTATACTGTTCCATTAACCTCCTTAAGAGAAAGATAGCCTCCGTGGTTGATCTTCCAGGCATGAAATCAAATTGGTTCTCTGAAATGTTTGTTGTCCTTCTTAGTCTTCTCTCAATAACTCTCTCCCATAATTTCATCGTATGGCTCATCAATTTAATCTCGCGGTAGTTCGCACAGTTCTGAATATCTCCTTTGTTCTTGTATATGGGTATAAGGATACTTTTCTTCCATGCATCAGGCATCTTCTTGCTCTTTAGCACTACATTAAAAAGTTTTGTCAACCAACTTATGCCATCCTCTCCTAAGCATCTCCAAACCTCAATAGAGATACCATCTGCCCCAACCGCTTTCCCATTCTTCATTCTTTTTAATACTTCTTTTACTTCTTTCCTACTGATTCTCCTATAGAACATAAAATTTAATTCTTCCCTAAAAGTGGTAAACTGGCCCAAATGTATGTCACTACTACTGCTTTCGTTAAATAACTTGTAGAAGTAGCTCTTCCAACGCTCCTTTATCTCCTCTTCCTTTACTAATACCTTTTCATCCTCATCCTTAATGCATTTAACTTGGTTTAAATCCTTGGTCCGTCTATTTCTAGATTTAGCAAGCTTGAATATCTTTCTTTCGCCCTCCTTAGTGTCAAGTCGCCTATATAAATCCTCAAATATTTTTGCCTTAACCTCACTAATTGCTTTTTTGGTTTCTCTTCTAGCTTCTCTATACCTCTCCAAGTTCGCTTCATTTCGGTTGTTTTGCCAAAATTTAAAACACTCTCTTTTAACTCTTATCTTGTCTTGGACAGTCTCGTTCCACCACCATGCCTCTTTTTGTGTCGGAGCACTCCCTTTGGATTCTCCTAAGACTTCTTTCCCTACCCTCCTAATACACTTTACTACCTTATCCCACATAATATTTGCACTCTCATTTACCGTTCAAATGTTTTCCTTTAGTACTCTTTCCCTAAATGCTGCTTGCTTATCACCTTTTAAGTTCCACCATTTAGTCTTTGAGCATCTATACGGCTTCTTTTTTCTAGCCCACCTTTGAAGCTGCACATCTATGACCAACAACCTATGTTGGGTAATCAAGCTCTCCCGTGGTATAACTTTACAATCTTTACAAGCTACACGGTCTCTTTTCCTATTTAAGAAGAAGTCAATCTGTGTCTTTGAGGAGCCACTCTTATAAGTCACCAAATGTTCCTCTCTCCTCCTAAAAAAGGTGTTCGTCACCATGAGATCATAAGCCACTGCAAACTCCAAAATATCCTTCTCTGCTTCATTTCTATTACCGTAACCATATCCCCCGTGTACTCCTATGTATCCATCTATGTCGCGTCCTATATGACCGTTCAAATCGCCTCCTATAAAGACCATCTCTCCTTGAGGTATCTCTAATAGCATTCCTTCCAAGTCTTCCCAAAACTTCTCCTTATGTACATCTCCTAAGCCCACCTGGGGGGCATAAGCACTAATTACGTTTACTATCTCTTCTCCTAACACTAATTACGTTTCCTTGCGTCCCCCACTCGTCCAGGAAAGTGCGAGGACCCTTGCCTATTTAACACCGCACCCGGGCGCCGATGCAGCGGTCCTTGCTTATTTAAGACTGTACTCGGACCATACAGCGCGTTGCTAAGTAGAGAACGCCTCCACGAAATCTCATTAGGTGTCAGAAAATCCAATAATTGACTTAATATATAAAAAATAGTTACAGTTTGTTATTTGTTGGTCTTCAATTTTTATTCTTATCTTTGTTTCTCTATCTAATTTTGTTAATATTATACTCTATGTAATTTTTACTAAATGATTAATTTATAATTATTTAATTTGAATTTCATATAAGTGCATAATAATTAATTTATTAATTTATCAAATTTAAATTATATAAATATTTGCTTAAAATGAATTAACTAAGCCAAACTATTGTATAGCTTGAAAAATGAAATTACTTTCATGAATCCAAATTATTTTATTTTGAATTTATTAATTCAAAATTTATATAGTTGCCTACTGAATAGTTTTTTTTTTAATTTTTAATTTACTTTAAATAAATATATATTTAGTAACTTTGTAAAAATAAATTTTTATATATCTTCAGAATTAATCTACTTATGTTATTAAATAATTAGACTTAGTGTTGTTTTACTTTTAAATTAATTGGGCTAAAATTTTATTTTTAGTTTTTAATTAATTGATTCAAAATTTATTAATTATAACTAGATACTTCAAATTATATTTGTGAAAATTAAATTATTTTATTTTAAATGTAAATTAAATTATTTTATTCAGTTTTATATTAATTAATTCAGATATATTAATTTATGATCTAGTAATATAAATTTTGTAATTAATTAATGGCTTTCTTGATTAAGGTTGCTCAAAGGGCATACAGGGCTTTTTATACTTTATCTAACTTGAGCATCTCATGGGATTTAGTATCCCACCTCTCCTATGATACACAATCTCATGTACATAGGATTTGGTATTCATGCTCATTAAACACACCAAATGTGGGTTAAAATAAATGATATGATATTGTTTCCTATACCATGAACGTATCCCACCAAACAAACATAGCCTTAGACTACACTGTTTGTGAGCTGCATGCATTAGGGAATATTCGGTTGAATGTTTCAATTAAATTTGGAGTATTGATTCTTGCTGATCTCATCCAATCCATTCTATTAGTTCATTGTGGAACTTCCTAGTGAAATAACTTTACAGGATTTGGCTTTTAGAGAAGTGTTGAGACTAGATCATTGAAATTAATTGTATGATACCATTTCCTATCCCACGAGCATATCCCAACAAACAGACATAGCCTAAGACTACATTGTTTGTGAGCTGCATACATCAAGGAATGTCCGGTTGAACGTTTCAACTAAATTTGGATTATTAGTTTTTGCTGATCTCATCCAATCCATTCTATTAGTTCACTGTGGAACTTCCTAGTGGAATAACTTTATGGGATTTGGCTTTTAGACAAGTGTTGGGATTGAAATTAATTCATATAATCATATTCCCATTTCTCTTCAATCTTATGAAATATTGTTAATAATAGTTATACTTTGCACTTATTTATTGTGGATGATCTGTCTCAGGATGAATGTTCTGTTAAGGCGGGAGTAGTATTGGTCGTCCTCTATGGCGACACTCACTGAAGGCGAGCGGAGTGAGAGTTAGGGTTGCTTGGAGTGAGAAAGAGAGCACTAAAATGGGGTGTTGGCGATGTTGAAGGGGTAAGGGGCTGAAGGACGAAGGTATTTATAAGGGAAGGGTTAGGACAAGGAGGTTGCAGGTGGCCAGCTTTGCATGGCTTGAACCAACGTTAGTGGGATAATGGTTCGACCAATTATTGACGGTGTCTCTGTTTCATATTGTAGGGGTGAGCATGTTCTGCTTAGTTGTTGTGTGATCATGAAACTCTTGGGGGTTCTAATGGGTGAGCGGTGCCCCTAGAGGAGTCCTTGGGCCTTGCTACTAATTCATTGTATTGGTGAACTTCTCGACATTGCTACGTGTTGGTGTCTATGAGGTGGCCATGGGAGGTTTCTCCGTGAAGGTGATAGGGTGTGATTGGAAGGAGAGGTGCCACGAGAATTACTGGCTCTATCTGTGTGCGTGCGTGTTTTTTTTTTGGGGGGGGGGGGTGGTGGTTCCTTGATGTCCCGGAGGATCTGAAATGCCCCCGGTGTCTGAAGAAGGAGGGAGAGCTTGGCCATAGCGAGCAAACTTCTGGGTGCCTTTCACATGGAGGTGAGGGCTAGTGACCAGGGTAGGGATGATCTGGCAGCCGATCACCTACATTTATCAAAAGTGAACGATATAATCCACTGTGCTAGAGTTTTGAGTTCTGTAAATTTGACCATACTGTTGCTTTATGCCTTTAGTAACACGCTAAACTGCATTGGTGCAGATTACCAGAGTATACAAGGGAAAGGATCATGCCGAAGTTGAGTACAACGTAAGTTTCCGTGAATTTAATTGATACGAGTATTCGAAACAGCTTTCAGAGGTAGGGGTATCGTTGGTTGACTTCTTTTTATTAAACTTCAGATTGGGCCCATACCCGTGGATGATGGAGTTGGAAAGGAAATAACAACTCAAATCACAACATCCATGATGACTAATAAAACCTTCTACACAGATTCTAATGGGAGGGACTTCATTAAAAGGGTATGTCGATTTTTTATGCACACCATTTTAAAATTTTGTCATGTGAATTTTAGTTGTTTCGTTTGTTTAACTAGATGATGAGCTGTTTTGCAGTTGGACTAAAATTTTTGTTCTGCAGGTTCGAGATTTCAGAGAAGACTGGGACCTTCAAGTGAGCCAACCTGTGGCTGGAAATTATTACCCTGTATGTCCTTCATATGTCAGAAATGTCAGATTTACAATTGCATCCCCCTTCTCCTCCACCCCCCCTCCCCAAGAAAGCAAAACACACTCTTATGCATCCATATAATAATAATGTCCCATCTTGTCTCCAAATGCTTATATTTAGTTTCTGGATGATACAAACTCTACAAGCTTTAAATGCAACTTCTTAGCACTAAATAGATGCTGTATGACATTATCTTACTATTCTTGTAATTCAATTGTTACTTCGCTCCTCTCTGCACGCGCGTGTTCTCATAGATGTATAATTTATCCATCTATTCTTTCTTTTTCTTTTTTTCTCTTTTCTTTCAGATTAATCTGGGAATTTACATCGAGGATGAAAGCACTGAACTATCAGTACTGGTGGACCGTGCAGTGGGTGGATCTAGTTTGGTGGATGGGCAAATAGAGCTGATGCTCCATAGGTTTCACTTGATTTATCAGTAGCCAATACTTCATTTCTATTTTTATGGTTTGCATTATCAATATGTTGAATACGTCTCTTTCTTTAATATAGGAGGCTTATTCATGATGATTCTAGAGGCGTTGGGGAGGCTTTGAATGAAGAAGTTTGTGTCCTCAATGAATGCAAAGGCTTAACGGTAAGCATCCTTGACCAACTGCATATATGATATAAGAACCATTAGTTTGGTTTATGCTGCTCACTTTCTCTGGGGGTGTTGATTAAAGCTTTCTGACATTGGCTGTTGTTAAAACTATTGCTTCCCTAGCTGCTACCTTATGCTGTAACCAATTTATGTAATTTCCACAAGCTTCCCAATTGAATTACCGATCTTCCTTCCGGGGTTGCCTGGACCGTAGCTGTTAAATTGAGATTCATACTGTGAATTAGAATCCTAGATTTGAGAATTGTAAGATTCGGTTAAAATAAAATAAAAAATGATAGAAAAATAATGTTTATATATTAAAAATATACAAGACATTGAATAATGAACATTATTGTGCCTGAAAATTAATAATTTAATATGATCATATTTAAATGGAATGACGCTTGCTTTATGAATAAAAATGCGAATTCGATGTCGCCGTGATTTGTCACTATTAATTAAGTTCAACAAGAAAATAATATAAAAATTCATTATTAAAAGCATATGCTTCAATCACTAAAAGGTCACTTCATATCTCATCAATGTTTGTCAAAATGGAGGAGTTAAAAAACATAAAACAGTTTTTTGATCCCTTACAAAGTCTTCAAAAAATACAATCGCTTATGAAGTTTTCAGTAAATATGAGATTTAAGAAGATTTCACCAACAATGTTTTATTCGCTTATGAACCATGAAATCTTTAGACGATATGGGATGGTAAAAATTTAAAAGGACTTGTTTGAAGATGATGTATAAGTCTTGTAAGATTTCATAGGTCCTTATGTACCTCTCTCTAACTTTTTTATTTTATTTTTATTTTTGTTTAAAAGAAAAAAAAATATATATATATATATATTTGCAAATCAGATCTGAATGACCCAACCCAAATTTGGATCAACTTCCCTGCTTCTTCAATTGCAAGAATCATAAAATTATGTACGAACTGTATAAATTCGTTTTGATTTATCACTTCATTCATGTGGTATAAGATTTGAATCAATTACGTTGTGTATCAACTTGAATCATAAGATTCAAATTGTGAATCATATGATTTTAACAACTATGGCTTGGACATTGTGCGGTTTGTGCCATCACAATTTTCTCTCACAAATATGTTGGACTTCGTTGCACAAAAGTGGGAAAATTTTTATAGGCTACTAGTTGTGCACGGCATCCTGGCTGGCTGGCTTTGGCAGTGCACCTGTACATATGGACAAATTTAGGTTTGGAACCCGGAGGTGGGAAGTCCCTCTCTCTCTTCTATAATCTCATATATCTTCTATGTTTACTTATATTTCATATATATTCTGAAAATCTTTCTGTTTATACAAATCTGAACTTTCATGTGTTAAAACTAAGTTCCATTGTAGCAAGAACAAGTGGATAGATATGGTTAGGTTTTGGTAACAATTTAATAGCTTTGAGATACATATCAGAAATTTGACTCCAACGGAAGCAAATGGGCACATGTTACCTTATGGGAATTAACTCTTTTCCATGCTTAAATGGCCGCATGAAGTTATGAACATGCAACGCAAGCATGATGGATTAGTCCTTATGTTGTTTAATTTTTAGCCGTTAAAGCTTGTTGTTCTTGAATATCCACTGGAGCAAATTAGAGCACTACTAATTGCGGATATGATCGATTAACTTCCGAATTAAAGCTTGTTATGCTTGAATATCTATCATTAGGGCTTAGTCCGTGTTTTTTCTTATAGCCTTTGTTTTTCTTGATTAACTTTTGAAGTAACAACACCAAACTCCCCCCCCCCCCCCCCCAAAAAAAAAAAAAGTATGCTACTTACAAAAACCGAGAATCTATAATTAGCTGGATTGATTGATGTTAAGAATGCCAAAAAAACATCCATTTCATTCTAGTGCTTTTTGTGGCTGGCTTTTTTTTCTTCACAAAAATTTCAAAGGTATATAAATTTGAAAAGGTGTAACAATATTAGTAGAGAATGAAAAGACGATACTCAATCATGAACTAAGCCAGAACCATTTTTTCCTGTTGACACAGCTGATTGCCTCCGTTTACCATCTGCCTAGTGGGCTACAACTTGATAGTCTTGTTGGTGACCATTATTGTCATAATTAGGGATTTGATATTTTGAGTGCAATTCTCACTATATTGCAGGTTTTAGTTTGATTGTTGAAGCACTGGCAGCAGTTTCCTCTTATTAAATGTGTTTTGCAGGTCCAAGGAAAGTTTTATATCAGAATAGATCCTTTAGAAGATGGTGCCAAGTGGCGTCGCACGTTTGGCCAAGAGATATATTCACCACTTCTTCTAGCATTCACTGAGCAGGTGAAAGAAGCACGTGAAATTTGACTCTCTGCTGGTGGGGCTGCATTTCTTTATGGGATTAATTTTCTTTTTCTGCAGGACGGAAATAATTGGACAAATTCTTATGTACCAACGTTCTCTGGGATTGATCCTTCCTATAGTTTACCAAACAACGTTGCAGTGATAACTCTCCAGGTATAGTAGGGGAACACCATACAATAGTTCCTCGAAGTCACTTGATAGGGCTCTATACAAATTGCTTGGCAGATTTATTCCTTACTCTACTAGTCAATTAAAAACATCTTTTCCCTCAATGCTGCAGGAACTTGAAAGTGGAAAAGTGCTTCTTCGGTTAGCTCATCTATATGAGGTGTCCTATCCTACTTGCGTAGTATCTATTTGCCTGTGTGCATGTTGACTTGCTGGTTACTTATCCCACAAATTTCTTGGTGAATGGTTATATGAATGATCACATTCAGAGGTTCATTTGTTGAATAGTTAAATAAAGGACCACATCAGGAATGTCGAACTCTTTCTTAGCATCAACTTTATAGACCCGGAAACTATAGACTTATAGTGTGGTTGGCTTCTCAAATCTCAATTTGATCTAGTCTTCTAGACCCTTCATATAGGAATTTGCTAAATCCAGAATCATTATGGCTATGTTAGCAGCTCTCTTCTGCAGTTTGGTCCCATAAAATCAGAGAGAGATGATCTTGGATATATTTTTAATGTACTTTGGAATGTAAGCAATTCTTTTTTTTTTTTGAGTTTTTTTTTTTTTTTGGGTTTTTTTTTTGGGGGGGGGGGGGAGGTGTTCTCTAAAATATTATAGGCTTGCAGAAAGTATGCTGCTTTACTGCAATCCTTGCTTGGTTTCTCATCCAGTTTGATTATATTTAGGAAAATTCTCATGTACATCACAACCCAAAAACCAAATTATTTTCCACTTCAATTTTCATAGCAATTCTATTGTGCGGAATCCAGATCACCTTTGCATCACAAGTGAATATAGGCAAACAAAGAAATAAGAAAACAATTACGAAAGAACACAAGATTTATGTGCTTACATCTTTGGGTACGATATATGGGGTTTTCACTATAAACCTCAAAGTCAAAAAATGGAGTAAGGATTATGATCATAGAAGAAAGAATCTTAAAGAGACCCTTGGAGACTAACTTTACTCATAGTTTTTCTCTCAACCCCAAGATTTTGAAAACCCTAATCTAAATTTACTATTGGTGTACAGATCATATCTATATATAGGAACAAGAAATCTAATCTAAAATATACTCAAACACAGTTTCAAAAAATCTGGAATTGCGCTACTCATTGGCATGAGCTTCCTAGCGATATGCTCTACCGTAGAAGTGTCTCTAGATTTCCCAACGAGTATCCCTGCAGCTTTGCGTGCTCCCTATTATTTCCAACAAAACATCCTATGAGTTTTAGATTGTCAATACTATAGGTGTACGATATGTCCCATATATATAGAAACAAGAAACCCAGTCTGAAATATACTCAAACATATTCCAAAAAATCTAGAATCGTGCCACTTATTGGCATGAGATTCCTAGCGAGCTACTTTAGCGCAAAAGTATCCCTAGATTTCCCAGTGAGCATTGTCTGCAGCTTTGCATGCTCTCTGTAATCCCAGTGAGGCATCCAACGAGTTTCAGACTCAAGACTGTCAGTACACACTCCAGACTTTCCCCAAGGAGCTCCTGCGCTACTGTATCACAGAGGTTTAGCCCTATGCACTTCCCACCCTTCTTTGCATTCCCCGTGAACCAATGTATCTGATCAAACAAATGCCCTCATGTAGTAGGCAGTGCAAGGGTATCTGCTGCTTTACTAAAGTTAAGTGACAAATATGAGCCACAACCAACAATTTCCTTTGCGAGTTACCATGAAGTAGGGTGAGTTGGAAATGATTATACGATGCAGCCTGAATATGGTGGCAGGCATTCCATTTGACAATAATTAATGCTTTAAGAGGCCCTTTTCTTGAAGACCTTTAATATAATTGTAGCATTTTTTTTTTCTGAAGCAATTTATGCACCAAAATTGGGTGCCATCAGATTAACATTCCTTATCCATTCATTGGCCATGGATCTGGACGTGTTACTACCTCCATATGGCTACTTTATTGGATTTAGTTGGGGACCACATTTTCCCAAATATTGCCATATAATCTGATTCATGCTTCTTTTGTGGTTATTGATATATGTGAAGACTGGGGAGGACACAGAATATTCTGAAATGACGAGTGTGGAACTGAAGAAGCTGTTCCCAACCAAGAAGGTAGAAGCTCTTTTGTACATGGCTAGCTCCTAAAAATGTTATTTTCTTGAAAAATGTGGTTGTGTTTATTTTGTTTCCATATTCATCCAGATTCATAAAGTGACAGAGATGAACTTATCTGCGAATCAAGAGAGAGCTGAAATGGAGACAAAGAGACTAGTTTGGAAAGTAGAAGGCACTTCAGAAGAACCAAAGATAGTGAGGGGAGGACCTGTTGATCCTGGAAAACTGGAGGTTGAACTTGCCCCAATGGAAATTCGCACCTTTTTAATTGACTTTGATTCCCTCAAAATGTTTGGTTCTTAAATTAGCGAAGATAAAACTCTATCTACGTTTGTTTTTCCAGATTATGAAGTCTTATTTTCATTTCCACTGTATTTGAAAATTATTGTCACTGTGACGGTAATATTACGGTGTTCTGTTCTGTCCAGTCACGAATTACTGAAGTGGCAAAGAGTACGAGTAGTCGTCTGATATGTAATATAACAAACAAGCAATATGCCTGCCATGTATTATCTTTTTATTTATGTAGTTGCTTCATCACTGTACATTAGATTGCCAAACAAACCTTGTGATTGGTGTCCCTCTTTTGGATGAGATGCACAGCCATTAACATAAACAAAACCTTTCAAACTATGTTTTTGCACTTGCAACAAAATGATTCTTTTTTAATGTAGAACCAAAAAATAGTAAGAATTATCAATGATCTGATATCCTAATATGCTTTATATAAACGTCACAAAATAAAATTAATCACAAGACAAAATCTTAAAAAATCACACAACCAATGTTGTTCTTAATCGACTTGATTTCTTTATGTTGTATAAAAAAATGTTATTTTTGAATTTTTATAAAAAAATGTCTTTTTGAATTTTTATTTGGGGTTTATAAGGGTCATGAACTTTAATGAATTTGTTGAGTATTTATTCTAGAAATTCTCTCTTTTGTGGTACATTTGATCATGGAGTAGTGAGAATGAAATAATTGAGAAAGAGAGAAATATGTACAAGGTATCGATTTAGTTTGGTTAATCGATGCATGAGTTGAAAGTCAAGTTGAATTGTTCGATTTTTTAAGCCATAACTAAGTTATTGATTAAAAAAATTGAACCAAATATGACAGTTTAGCTAGTTTAATAATTTGACCAACTTGATTGTGTACCCCTAAATGATGCAAGCTTATAAAAACTTAAGAGTAAATTGTACTTTTATCCTTGTAATTTAATCCGGTTGCACAAATATCCTTACAAGTTTGTTTTAGGCCTCAGTTGCAAAACTGATAAATATATATATATGTATATATATTTTTATTTGGTTATACAAATGCATAAATTTTACATGAGAAATTGGTTGAGAAACACTCCAACTATCTATATATATCAAGAAGAAGATTTCACCCACGAAAAATAATATTTTTATTGTTATTTAACTTAGCTAAAATCAAATTAAAAATAAAAAACAACAAAGGAATAACTTTCCCTTGTGTAAATTGAATAGTGGAGGAGGAAGAAAAAAAACAATTACTATGCTTTTCTTCTTAAAGTCAAAATAAAAGATAACAAAGGAATAACTTTCCCTTGTGTAAATTGAATAGTGGAGGAGGAAGCAAAAAAAAACTACTATGCCTTTCTTCTTAAAGTCGTTACTCACAAGTAAATTCTTTTTCTATTTTTCAGTTTATATGAAAAGTTGATATAATATAGAATTAATTTTGTCTTTTTATTAAAAAAAAATGTAATAACCATTAATTTTTTAGATGTCTCACAAATTTAGGATAGTATCAAAAATAAAATTATAAGATGCATATCATGTAAGGTGCGCTATTCGCAACTTTACTTTTTCTTCATGCAACCCAGTTAATTCATACATCTTATATTTTCTCCGAATAACCCACTAATTTCTTCATGTAACCTACAAATTGCACCTAAAGTTTTAAAAATATCCCTTCTCCTTCTAAAACTCTTAAAATTGAAAACTCAAGGTTAAAATTATGTATATTTTTAATAGATACATGTCGAAATTCTGCACTTATTTCAATAAGAGGCTATTGAAATATTATGTGATCATTGAAAAAAAATATCAAAACGACAAGAGTATGTTGAAATGTTTTAACTTTTTCAGCAACTAGTTGCTGAAAAATTTTGTTTATTTTAGTGTGGAGGTTTCGAAAGTTTATGTGGTTAATTATTAAATTTTTTTAGCAACTGGTTGTGGAAATTATTTAATTTTTTTAACAAGTAGTTGTTGAAAATATAGAGAGTAAAAAGATTATTTTATATTAGAGTATTTTTGTCCAGAAAATTTTACCTAGGCTACGGAAGAAAAAAAAAAGTCGCAGGAAAAAAAATTAAGACTACGAATAATGACACCATGTATTCGTGCAACTGGGTCGCAGTACAAGAGTGAAAATGAAATTTATGCGAACTTAAAAAGAGGCTGCATCCAAATAAATAGAAAAAGTAAAGGGCTCTATGGGTAAATGAGAAAATAGCATAAAACAATAGATGCTGAGACAGATACCCCTAGAACTAGAAGAATAGGCGTCTTGAACAGGAAAAAAGCAAACTCGTGACGTGGGTAAAATAATAAATATCATCATTTATAAGGTCGGGCAACAAAACAGTACATAACAGATTACAACTGCGAACCAAAACAAAGCTTCTAGCTCTCCTCAAAAATTTCCTTAGGCGAAACTTTCATGTCCATCTTGCCCTCCAAGGATCTAGGTTCAACATCATCTTCTTCGTCTCAGGCTCCCTCTCAGAACCTTAATCCCAATCATGGACTCTCCTTCCTTCATCATCAACAACAGCCACAAATCTCCCAATCTCCTCCAATCTCTCCCTCCTGCGACACTCAATCTCTCCAATCGCTTCAGATCTCAGACTCTACCCATACGTCCAACAATATTTCAGGTGATGCTTTCTGTTCTAGCCTTTTTGTATGATTCCCGAGCCTTCAATTTGTTTGTGCGTATCTTCTCGTTGGATATGTGAACCTGAAACCCTATAATTTTGACCTTAACGTTCAAAATTAGTCTGCCTGGTCTTTCCGGTATTTCTTTTATGTCTTTCTTGAATTACTGGATTGTTGATTTTTGGAAATTTTGAGTAGTACTATGCCATGTGCCATTGTATGCATTGGCCGACTTAATTTACAAGCACGGTTTCACTCTGATGGCCCCAAATTTGTTTTTATTTGAAAACTGATGCTCCTGCTTTGGGCCTGCCCTTTTGAATTATGTAATTTTAATCTGGTTTCACGGTGAGAAAGAGGGTCTGTGATCAGCTCGAGGCTGTTTATGATTACTTGCTCTGTGCGTTACAGCACGGGAGATGTACTCATATAATTTACTCATTTTTCAGGAGCGTTGGCTCCAGCTGCAGAAATTTCTAGTGGATCTTCCAAAAAGGTACATTAATATTTTTATTAAGTCACTTTACTTATACGTGTTTGTATTCACTCAAGAAAATTCTAGTGGATCTTCCAAAACAGTGCATTAATATTTATGTTTAAGTCACTTATACCAGTTTGTATGCACTCATTTTGTGGGTAGAACGTAGAACTTGATCTGGTATGCTTTTAGAAAGAAAAACTGAACCTCGGCTCTTTGGTTTATGCAAACTGTATTATTCCTTCTCCCTTCCTCCTAGGAAGGACATGACTTTGGTATTAAAAATTAAAAACCAGTGGGCTAGATTCCAGATGATGAATTTCATTTTTTTGTTTTTCATTTTGAAGCTAACATGCTTGTTCATTTGGTCATTTTTCATTGTTTTTGCTCTTCATTTATCCATTCACCAAGCCTCACACTATTTACAGGTGAATGGAGTAGGGAAGAAACAAAATGGTAAGAAATTTGTAGCCCACCAATACAACGGCAGAAATTCTCATTCTGACTCTGTTGTCCGAGGAGGGGTTGGATCTGCCCAACACAGAGAGAAGCCGTTTGAATCTCCTGTTTCTGTGCATGGTCAACGTGCTTCTGGTTCTGTCAATTATCAAGCAAGCACAGCACATTCAGCAGGAAGAAAAACCCATGTGGTGAATGGAAATCACTTGCTAAATTTTCAATATGACCCTATTTCTCATCCACAACCAAGGGCTCCTCCTCCAAGAAGAATTCAAAAGAGGAAGCCTTACAACAAAGATTTGTTCCTTCAAGCAAATTACAAATTTTTTGTGCTAGACTCAGGAAACTATGCCCCTGAAGTACTGGATCCAGATAAAATGTTGAGGTGGGAAGATATTATATGTGTGAAGTTTTCAACACCAGTTCACGTGCAGTGTCCTATATGTTTGGATGATCCTATTTGTCCACAGATAACTTCTTGTGGTCATATTTTTTGTTTCCCTTGTATTCTGCAGTACTTTTTGATCGGTGAAGATGATCATAAAGTTGAATGCTGGAAAAAGTGCCCCTTATGCTTTATGATGATATCATCAAGGGTTTTGTACACAATCTACATTGAGAATGTTAAGCAGCACTGCATTGGTGATACTGTAGAATTTATGCTGTTAACCCGTCAAAAAGATTCGTTTACGTTATCGCTTAAAAATAAAGAGGGGATGGATACCAGTGAGGAAGCTCGTGATTCCTTCTCAAAGTTTACTCTCACATCAGACGTGGACCTTTCAGTTAGAAAGGCCATATCAGATCTAGATAGTTGGTTAGCAAGAGCAGATTCAGGACTTGTGGATGACTTGGAGAAACTTCCTTATGTTTGTGCTGCGATGGAACAGTTAGATCAAAGGAGAAAGTATTGGAATGAGCAGCGGGTTGGTCATGCCAATAGGCCTTTTAAATGTAATGATTCTCTGACAGAGCCACAGGGATCTCCACCAATTGCAGATATTACCAATGTCAGTCATGAACCTTGTAAGATTGTATGGGGATCACTCTCTGCCACTGACAATGGTAAATCAGTGTCAGTGGAAGAAAAAACTCCAGATAAGTTGGATGGTGAACTATGTTTGAATCAAAATGTTGATGATGAGGTTGAACAATTTGAAGACCAGGAGGTTGCTTTATCTTCTTCATACGATTCTAATAAGAGTATGCAACAGAACTTTGATGGCTTCAGGGATAGGAAGGAGAAGGATTCTTACAATTTCTATCAGGTAATTGATAATCAGATGGTGGTTATTGTTATTTACCTGGGAAAGGAATGGAATACCGTGAATCAGATGGAGCATCTGTAAGTGTATAATGTATTTACAATTGCTGGAGTTATCATTTAATCTGCTGAAGTAGCTGCATCTTTATGGTAAGAGTGCATTCTGTTGAGTCAATACCTGGAAAAATCTGTTCTGCATGCTTGAAGGCCTGATTCTTGCTGCAACTAGATTTGGTCAGATGATTAAGTCATACGGTCAAATCTAAAAAATCAGGCAGTGTTATATTTTATGGCTTCTTTAGGTGACTGGGGTTCTTTTTTTTTTTTTTCAGTTCATTTAATTAAAAAAAATTTATATTTGTTCCATAAATATCCGAAGTGCCTTTGGCATGGTAGTTATTTGTTAAAAACAAGATGGCTTTGTTATGAGTAACAACATTTTCACATATGACACAATGATCCCAGTAACTTCTTTGTGCCTCTTCTACTTGTGAGTTAGGTAGTTCTAGGTAGGATTTATAATTGCTTATATAGCTGTGAAGCCTTGTATAGATCAAATGATTGGGCTCTCTCACTGTTATGTTACACGAGCTACGACTTATGGTCTTAGATGCCTGTTTCCTATACGAGTTACAACTTATGGTCTCAGATACCTGTTTCCTATTGGAAGAGTTATTAATATTTATTTCCATTCCCCATTAAACAGTGAGATATGTATCTGTTATGGCTGTTTACTGGTTGGTTTTCCTATTTCAGGCAGTTGATGGTCAGCATCTCATCCTTCATCCTTTAAACATGAAGTGCCTTCTGCACCATTATGGGAGCTATGATATGCTTCCACACAGGTTTGTGGAAGCTATGACATGTGTGATTTTTGGCTTATGGACACTTACTTGGTGAAACAGCGGGATTAAAGGGGTTTTTTTTTTATATGGTTCTCTATTGCTGTTCTCATTGTACTCTTTCTATGTTCTGCCCTCATATCTCTCTCTCTCTCATACGCCTTGCCCTCATCTCTGTCTTGCTCATCTTCTTTGCTTTCTGTGGAAACTTCTATGAATAAAGGGATTTAAAGACACTTCTAAATACTGCATTTGTTACACATTGGCTCTTGTCAAAATTGATTCCTACCCGATTTATTTTCAACGCCTCGAAGTTTCTTCATCATTGGTAACTATAGTCTGGCAAGTGGCAATAGACCATGCATCATCCGCCTTTACCCATAGGAAGTTTGCGAGGCATAACATGTCATTACATTCATTAAACTTTAATCAACGTGCCTTCTTTAACATATATGAATTTAATTGCTGCATCCTGTTACAGATTGTAAGCTTATGTAACATATACCAGTGTCATAGAGCTGCCAATGTGTCATTTGTGTTGCTTTCTTCTTGAACCATTTGACCTAAGAAAAGTTTAGGAAAGATTGTCTCCTCTTATGTGGCAGACAAGTTATACTTGTGTCTTGTTGGAAAACAAGGGGATCAGTTTTGGATGTCCCCGCCATTTTCGCATAAGATAGATCCACAATGTCGCCCAGCACAATTTTGTGAACAATGTCAATGGATATCTCTGAAATAAGGGTTTGTGTGGATTGGTTGAGAAGGAATCTCCGAGGTTAAAAGATTTGCCATTTGACTATGACCATCAGTTCTTTTAACTATAATTTATGAATTCCAGAATCAGTGGAAAGATTTTACAACTGGAGACTGTGACTCAATCAGAGGCCATGAGGAGGCGCTATCGCTTCTTAAGCCATTTTTCTTTGACAACAACATTTCAGGTACCTTTTATGTAGGAGCTTCTCATGTTCTGAAACGTGGTTGTATTATATGTAGTCATTTATTCCCTTGTTTTCCAGCTTTGTGAAATTGATCTCAGTGAGTTGTTGCCTCCAAATGCTCTTTCTCCATTTATGGATGAGATCAAGAACCGGGAAAAGCAGAGAAAGCGCCTTGCCAGGAAGGTTGGTCACTTGTTCTTTTCATTTAGCATATTATTTACACACACTATCATTCTGTATCTGTCTGGATGCATTAAAAGAATTGATCGTTGATCGAATCGTTTACCCCATAATCAGATAGATCTTTTGAAAAGATTAATTGGATGAGATTAGGAATAAAGACACAATCATTTTGTACGGCAGCGGCGTCCCCTTGATGCTTTTTGGTAAATTATTTTATTTATCAAAAAATGAAAATAAAAAGGAATAGAGACTGAATCCCATTCGCACGTCAATACCTACGATAATGAAATTCATAATAAGATGAAAATGCATCAACTCTAGAAACTGTAAAGGTTTAAGCTCTTGCTGGAAATGCTTCTCTTACGAAATTTATCTTTTGAAAATCCAAGAAATTCCGGGCTGGCCAAGATTTTATAATGCCCTTTCCTTGTTTTAGTTGACATAGATCCTAGCCACTATGCTATTATATAAGGGAACAGTAAGAACATTTGCTGGAGCCTTAAACTTGGCGAGGCTTAGTGAAGCCCATTTGGTTTCTTTAAATACCCCTTGACCTCCCATGCCTACTCTAAATTTAAGATATATGCAATTAAATTTTCAAGAACTATCATTTATTTAGGTAATTTTATCTTTGAACATTTTTACCTTTAATTTCATCACCTTCCATTAGAAGATATCATGTATAGTTTTTGTAATTGCCAGCAAGAGGGTGATAATCATGTGCATCACATATGCACCCACATCTAGTCCAGTAAGATGAGGATGGTGCATTAGGAATTGTTGGGTAGCTCATTAGAATATAGGATAGGATTAGATTACATATCGTTGTTTCACCAACAGTTTAAATCTGTGCCCTATAGGATTGAAGATCCTTGTTTCACCAACAGCGATTTACATTGATCCTATCATAAGCAGCAAGGAGAGAGTCATTCACAAGGCAATGCAAAGCCTGGATGAAAGGTTCCAAACTTCAATAGTTATAGAAACACATGCATCTCAATTTATGTACAGAAATATTACAAGACATTTTTTTTTTTTACCTTAATTCTATGTATTGTCCTATCAAAGTTGGTGCATTCCTTCCTCTCTGTATTTGTTGATCTTGACCCTGGTTAATGATAATTTCGCTTGAGTTGTGTATGTACGCCTCGTTGGTGGCAATTGGTTGGGGGGATGGGATGTGGTATCCCACGAGATAGTATCTTAGGAGATGATGTAGGAACCCTTGCCTACTTTTTACCACACGAGTGCCTCGCTTTGATGGAACGTCCTATCAAATTCTTGCCCATTTTTCACTATACCCGAGATCTGATGTAGCACGTTGCAAGTGGGAGACGTTCTAATGTTTGTTTGGATTCATACTCATGAGGAGTGATTGTGTTTCACGTATGCCGTTAACTTACTGTAACCCTTTTCCTTCATCTGGATTTGGGGACCTACTGTATTAAAAATAAACATTAAGTACACACAAGCGGAGTTATTAAATGAATAAATCATATTTTGTTGAATGTTACATGACTAAATTAGTTCATTCAAATTTTATATAAATGTTTCAAAGTTTTTTGAATTAGTTAATTAAATTTCATGTAGTTGCCTAATAAGTAGTTTATTAATTTATCAATTTTAAATATGTAAAAAATTGCCTAAAATGAATTAACAAAACCAAACTTTTATATAGCTTGATAAATGAAATTACTTCCATGAATTTAATTATTTTATTTTGGATTATCAGTCTGTAATAAATTAATACAAAATTTATATAGGTGCCTTATAAATAGTGTATTGAATTTTTTATTTAATTTAAATAATATTTACTTAAAATAATTTATATAACTTGGGAATGAATCTATAGGTGCATAATAAATAGTTTATTAATTTTTTAATTTAATTTAAACAAATATTTTAAATTTTATGTAAATGAAATTATTTTATTCTATATTATATTAATTCAAATTAATGAATTTATGATTAAATAGTATAAACTTGAAATTAATTAATAGTTTCTATTGATTAAGGTTGCTTAGAGGGCAAGTAAGGTTCTTTTCTGCTTTGTATTATATATGAGCCATCTCATTGGATTTAGTATCCCACCTCACCCCTAGGATAAACTATTCCATATGGATGGGATTCGATATCCCAATAGGATTTGATATCCCGTGTTTATTATACTCATCAAATGAGGGATGCAATAAATGATAGGGTACGATATCCAATAAATTTGACCAGTGTATCCCACCAAACAAAACATACCTGTTGTGCTTGCATTATTGTGGAACAAATCTGACTTCTCTCTCTATATTTTATTGCACAAGTAATATATGCATCAAAAATGTGCGTTCGCGGGCTTGCTTGTTCGTCACTTGTTTGACATGCTGTGCAGCTTGGAAAAAGAGAGATTGCTGTGCTGAAAATAATTTTACTTGGCCTTTCTTTTCTACTCTGATCATGCTGACATGCCACAACATCTGTTTTCTTTTCGTTTCCTCCTTGTCCTTCATAACCAAGCTGTGGTCTTATGGTTGTGCTTCTTGTACTTGGAATAAGCTGGGTGTTTGATTTCAGTGTTCTTTATGTTTTGTTTATAGTTTTAGTTTTTCATGAAAGAACTGTTTAGATTCCACATGCTATTCTTCGTTCCAGGAACGGGAGGATAAAATCAGGGCTGAAGCTGCTTTAACTAACTGTGTATCCATACCATTTAATTTTGCACAATGCTCTCATGATAGCCCCCCGTCCTTCTCCATGGATGACTTTGAAGGTAATATTCTATTCCTGCTGGATGTTGGTTGAAGTAGCCGTAATGAAATGAATATGTATTATTTACTGTGAATACAATTTTCTAAAACACATTTTATCTAATTATCTTTATTTTTTGGTAAATACAAGCTATAGAACCAACACACCAAGTGAGACAGAATTTTTTTTATCTGTGGGGAAATAAAACATAATGGGTAATCTCTCCATCCTCGTCTTTTGAGAATAAAACCTATTTAAAAGTTGTGCTTGAGGAACTTGAAGTTCTAGGGGCCATGCTCGAATTATTTCTACCTTTCATAGCTTTTGTATAGTGATATGGTCCCATTAAGATAGTGATTCTCTGATTTGGCTGGTTCTCCCCCAGGCTGAAAATTCTTGGATCCTGCCTTTGTTTATTCCGTTACATGCTTTTGTCCTCATAAGTTGTGCTATTTGCAAAGTTACTTTGCATGAAGTGTTTGATGCATGGATATTTACATAAATAACTTATGTGTTATTCTTTCTTACCATGCCAATTTTAAAGCTCTGGGAAGTTCTGCTGTTGTATCATCAAGCCCCCCATCTGTTGGGGAAAGGAAGCTATTCTCAAATGTTGCAAGGCTAGGTTTTGCTGCTGGGCATGACTCTCCAGCATTGAAAATTGATGACACCCATTCTGTGCCTAAACCCGAGACAACAAGTGACTTGTCAGGTGTAACTGGTATTCTCTAGCCCCATAGTTATATATTCTTGTTTTGGCTGCCTGAGACTTAAAAGTGTGGGGGGCATTCATGTTCCTTTATTTAATGTTAATCCCACTTTTATTGTTTTGACTGCCTAGATATTGCACAATCTTTTCTTTTTCCTTTAATAACACGGTATCCCTCTTTCAGATCTCTGTTTCAGCTGCTTGAGATTTAGGTGTAGGCATTAATTTTCCTTTATTGCATGGTACCGGGGGAATGGATTGTTATCATCATATGAGAAGTGGCTTAAGTGGGCAAATTATGTATTTGTTCTCTCTTTTGTAATCTTTTACCGTTCTATGACAAATCCTGATCTGTTACGTGGTCTTCTTACTGGACTGTGCTTTGTGTAGGTTCGAGGAATGCAGTTATCCCGTCATTTGCCAATATAATATCCAGATCAAAAAAATGTGAAGGCCCAGATGCACCTAAAACGAGTGAGGTGGCGAAGAAGGGTAAGAAACCAAGTAAAGTCCTCCTGTCAACGTCAGGCGGCCGGCGCTACTAAGAACTTTTGACTTTGGGACCAACACCGTTGACTAATATGCTTTTTCTGTGTAACGTGAATAATCTACCTTCTACTTGGAGACATCAGCTCTTAGCAGGAGTTTGTGATTGCTCAGATGGCAACGAAGGATAAATTTTATTTTATTTGATTAATTTCCTATGTATAATGGAGGCCTGTTGATGGTGGCAACACTGGCTTTGTTATTTTGTAGGACCTTTGTGTAATTTTATTTTTTTAAGATGAATGTGGGTCCTAGTGAACTAGAAGCTTCAATTTCAGCTACTGCATCTGATGATAGATGGCATATGATATGATGAATGTGATGCAGCCGTACGTAGCCTTCTTCTGCTTAATTTTTACGCTAGGTTTGAATTCAATAATAATGCTTTCTTGAGAGTTTATTCTCTGTTAAGCAAAGCTCATGGAGCAGCATTGCATTTGAAGAGAAGCCTAATTGGTGGGTGGGACCAATTTGGCAGCTGCAAGGTGTTGTGTTGGGGTGGCAATGGGGATCCTGATGGGAGTAGTCCCGTCTCCAGACTTGACATGAGCATGCATTTATCTACGAGGCGGCACACGATCAGTACGTTGCGAACATGCGGATGGCAAGGTGTCTCACTGTATAAAATGGATGGCAATAAATTGGAGGAGCCGGTGCTTTAGTGTTGGGCGTTCCTCGAAATCTGATGAGGAAACTCAGATAGAGAATGCATTATATTATTAAATTTATTAGTTAATGAAGTGTTCTTGGACATGGTTGTTGCTGGATTTCCAAGAACATCAGCTGGACCAAAGTGCGGGTGATGATTAAAATCGAAGCATATTTCTCAACAAATTTGAATTTATCGAGTACCACTCGAGAAACTGAATTTTTAGTCTTGCTAAGGAAAGAAACAACATCAAAGGTCTCTCACTTACTGAAAGGACTAAATCCATTAAAAATAAAATAAAATTTCAGTAGAACCAACCATCATGTCCATAATTAATCAGATACCAAATTTCATTTTTCCATCCAAGTAAACAACAAAATTGGCCTTTTTCAAAGACGTAATATGATACGATCCCACCCAGTACTCACATAATAGGAAGAAAAACTTCTATTAGCATTTTCTTCTTGTTGAGCAAATTGTCAGAGACGACCTTAATTAGCTTGCTTTGTCTAGATTTCTTCTCGAGGATCTTGGGATTAGTGACATTCAGTAGCTTGGTCCAATTCCTCAGGCTGTTCTCCTGCTTCCCCTCTTTTCTTTCTCTTCTCAACCTTGGCTTGCCTTATCACCCCCTTCAGCTCTGCAATCCTCTTTTTGTGCACCTTTATTTTCTTCTGCTACATTCTCTTCTCAATAAAATGAAATCAAAATAAATTCTAGCTGTCTGATCTAGTCGTGAAACAAGCCCACTGCTCCTAAGACATTGCCAATCACATATATAATTGAGATCCAAGAAATAGTTACCATACTACCTACCCTCTTAAACAACCGAACTGGTAATATCTCCCAAGTTCTAAGTGCATATATATCTAGAGAAGACACCAATTACAGGTGAGCTCAAAAACCGGTCAACATCCATTTGAAACATAGAAACTGAGCCATTCCGAGATTCACGTTTCCAGTCTAGTTCTGATATATCACTCTCAAAGAAGGCAGTGTGGAGAGCCCTCACACATTGCTCTGCTTCATTATCATGCACTATCAATGATATGTTAACCTGGTTGGCAGCAAAAAACAACTGTCACAAACAGATAGAGAGATGATGATGCTTGACATTTTTTCCACAAACTCAAACCCTAAACTTTATGACCGCAGCTAGTTTAGTTTCTTTATATTTTTGGGCTTTTGCTTTTGCGTACGTGGTGAGGGCAGTACAGTCTCAAAAAAAAAAAAAAAAATGTGCTGAGGACAGTCCCTACTCCCTACCCAAGCTGTTTAAATCAGACGGTTCAAATTTATTACCAAGAAATTTCTGAAATGAGAATTTACTAAATTTAGCAAGTTTATGCTATCATTGGATTTGGATTATTAAGTAAAAGAAAAATGAAATTATTTATGCACATTCATTTTTTATGGTTAACCACATTTGAAAAAAAAAAAGGGTAAACATCTATTTATTTTCTTCTCATTTTTCTCACCACCAAAAATGAAGCTTAGCTTTTTTTATTTTATTTTTCTTTCCTATCTTTTCTCTTTAATTTTTCTTTCCCTGTACAAATCCAAGATGCAAACATGATATTAATGGAGGTGCTCGATAACTAAACATATGCCAAGAGAAGGCCATAATGCTCAAGACCAATGTAATTGGATCTGAAAGCTGAGATATGCCACACACAAAAAATACACATAAGATAGAAAAAGGACATGTTTATGCCTAAATACCTTAGATGCACCTTGAGAGATCATCTGAACCTTGACCCCATTCATGCGAAGAACATGAAATGCCTGCCAAAAAAATGTGCCCAAGAAATAGAATCAACACCAGAGCCATGAGTCAAACAAATGAGAAGCTGAATGGCTGGCAAAGTCAGAAGAAGATTGAATCAGTTTGCATTACAGGGTCGACTGGGCTACGCACACCATGAAATAGAACATAACACAGACCAGGAATCTAGGTGATAATTACTGATGAGAAATATAATTAATCCAGACAAACATTTCAAAAAAGGGCATGGGATCCCCCACTAAAACATAATATACTGTGCAAAAACCAGAAGTCCAAAGGGATCCCAAGTATTGTATGCTACAGTACCTTCTCAAGTATGAGAGACGACCTCTGAACATTCCCTATCAGAGATATGATTGATCTGTGTTGAAGGAGATTTACAACTGCAATTTTTTCAAGTTCTTCGGCAACATGGTCCAGCTTCTGTTCAGAGAAGACATATACCAAATAAAGTTACGTACTCACAGTTGAAGCATGGGAGAAGATAAAACCATATCACTATGTTCCACACCAAAAAGCTTGTAAGATATGGTATGCATGATGTATTTGGTGAAGTTAATATAAATATTTAGGGTTTTTATTTTATCAGAGTGCCAACATGTGCACTATTAAAGGACCTCATGCAGTGAAAGAGGTCATCCATCTGGTGAAGATCTTTTAAGATATTTCAACACGAACTGTGTGGAGATGAACACCACCAAAGTTTATGAAGCACAGTATTGTACGCTTGCCCGCTGAATCAGTTCTTTGCTCCAGAGCTTTGACGGATCCAATGTCAAGGAAACACTGACTTCACTTGTAGCTACAACATCCACAGATATGCCTAAATCTTCAAAGATTGAGAATACCTGCATAGAGTCAACGCCATCCATGGTGGATTAAAGCTTGGAAAATCAATGGAACTAACCAAGGACAAATAGCACTCGATACAGTGCTGAGCCCTTTTACCTTGGCAAGGAAGCCATATAGACCAAGGATGCGAGTGCTAACAATATCCAGCATGGTCACATTCCGTATCAAGACAAGGCTGGTTAGTACTGCCAGGAATTGAAGAAGTGCATAAATTCTGAAATTACCTATTTAATTGGGTAAATTTTGAAAGCTCTCTTACACATCTCTTCCAAATTGTGGTTCAACGGAGCATATTAATGAAAGGCCAAAACAACTTCCACCAAATTTGAGGTTCAGAAAATGGCGTTTCTATATTTTATACCGTAGATTAATTTAAAACGAACAGCAACAAATTTTATAAAATACAAGGACGTGTTAGTCACAAGCAGGTCCTCGGTACCACAGAAGACGTCTACAGAAAATCTAATTTGCAGTTTCGTGGATGAGATTGAGGAAACGAAATAGAGTGCAAAGGTTTTTAAAATGTATTTAGAGCAAAATGTTAATGTTCGGTTTCTTCATATGTCATGTCGCAGCAAATGAAGATCAGAGGGAGACTAATAAGGATTTTCAATATATTTCCTTTCCGGCATTTTCTTACCAGCCAAACGGTAGCAACGGAGGAAGCAAAATAACTGAAACAGAATATTAAGAACAAAGAAAGATTGAAACACACCTTGACAAAGAGCTCTAAACAGAGGAAGAGATCACTAGGGTTTTTGTTGAAGCGCTTTCCCGGCGATTGGGATCCTCACCAATGGGTGGAATCACTGAAATGGAGATCTCCCTCTCATTATTTCATTTAAAGTTCGATGACATCTCCTATTTATTTATTTATTTATTTATTTTAATGTAGTATTGATATTTTATTTCTTTTAAAATCAATAACCGAGATAAAATCACGTCTCTCTTAATTTAACAACCACCAAAACAATATAATTTTGCAATAAATATTCTAATAATTTATTTTTTTCAACTAATAAATAATAATTAAATTAGCAATAATTAATAATTTAGCCATTAAAGTTTTTACTAATTTTCTACTTATGACTTTCGTTGTCATAGGATAATAATATTTCCACTCCACAAAAAACATCCCTTGCTCTACTTTTTTGCTTTCTTTCTTTTTTATTTGTTGTTTGTTTTAAATCATTTAAATGACAAAATTATTCTTAATTCATTAGTTTTATAGATTACTTTCATTCATTATAAAAATTAATCTATCAATATAATTTAAATTTTTATAATGAAAAAGATTTTTTACTAAAAAAATAATTAGTTATGTTAACTTATCAAAATATTCTTAAATTTTATCATATAAGGAAACTCTTATAAAATAAATAAATTAATAAAAAAATTTATGTAACAATTACCTGCCCACGTATCAAAAATTTAAAAATACAACTTACCATATTATTTTTAATTTTTATTATAAAATCAAAAATTTAAAAATACAACTTACCATATTATTTTTAATTTTTATTATAAAAAGATAACTCATGTATCGTAAACTCAAAAATGAACTCAACATTTTTAGTCACTGAGAATAAAAATTATCTACTTTTTCTGGGAGAAAATAAGAATATTTTTACAATAAATTTTTGAGGATAATTTTTAAAAACTTTGAAAGTTTAACAATAAATTGTCCCATATACATATACTGCACTGAAAAAAAAACAATTGCAAATGAATAATAGGTTTGATTACCAAAACTATATGAGTAGCTCAAAAATGGATATATGTTTTTTTAAAAAGTTCATTTATGGTATATGATTTATTTTTTCAGATTCAAAATTAAGAATATTTTTATAAGTTAGAATAATTGAAATTTTGTTAGAAAAATAATTATTTCTTATTATAAAAATTTAAGTTATATTGACAGAATAAAAAGTCATTATTTATTATAAGAAATTTAAATTATATGAATAGAATTTTTTAATAATAAGGAAAAGTAATTTATAAAATCAATAAATCAAAAGTAATTTTGTCATTTAAATGACATCAAAACAAACAAAAACAAACAAAAAGAAAAAAGCAAAACAAAAATATCATCATCCATATATACGTATATATATATTGAATTCATCTTTAAAAAAAAAAAAAAAAAAGATATCCATTAATTATTCCAGTGACCGTCCTCAACAAATTCTCTATTAGGGGACTACCCGTCGATCATCCGACTGTGGAGTGGCAAATGCATATGATGTGTAATAAACAGTAATCTATTTTTTTTTTTGGGGGGGGGGGGGAATATATAATCAAAATAAAAAATAAGCAAGGAAAAAAAAAAAGATGCTAATAGAAACGGCACAACATTTTTATTAATTAAAAAGCTGAAATTAATCACTGGTGCAAGATTAACTGCTTCTAGTACTTCCAGGCATACTGACTGATTATTCCACAATTGACAATCCAACATACAAACTTTGTTCAACAGGCTGTACCCTAGCTACTTCAAATGGGAACACCATTTACAAAGGAGCGGCGCTAGCACAAGGAAGTTCCACCTAAGGACTTCATCTTTACTTCTTCTTCTTCTTCTTCTTCCCCTCTTCACAAATGAAGGAGCAGAGCTACAGCTGGAAACCAGCTGAGTCCAGAAGTACTGCTTTGATCTGCTCAGGTAGGACTTCTGGGCCTTCCCTGTATTGCTGATAAAAATAATAATAATAGTAGTAGTAAATACACGCCTCATCAATCTTTAAAGTACCATACTTGGTCAAAAATCGCAAACTACCACAGAGATAATATCTGCGTTTAGGCCTCTACCACAAACACTAGGAAGCAAAGAAGTAAACTCAGAATCGAGGATGCCATCTGCGAGTTGGACTCAAAACTTTTGCTGTTTTCCAATTTATTTTTGTTTAGTCACAACTTGCACACTTACACAAACTTAGTTTAAACTTGGTTTGGACATGCAAGAGACTCGTTTTGGATACGCCATAGATTCATCTTAACTTTTTTTTTTTTTTGTAATATAATTTCTTTACTAACTTTTAAGCTATGGAATATAATTGGTTTTCAATTTTTATGAAACATAATCATTACCTGACTTTGTGTTGACTTGTTATGAAATACATAATTTTTAATTTTAGCTAGTATTACGTGCTTCTTAATCAGGAAGATTTTCAAAGCATGGATCACTAACACCTGTCTTGCATAACATATCAAAAGTACTTTGATGTGCTTTGCCTTGTAAATCCAGCTCACCGTATGCATATCGTATGGCACTTAAATTTGTTATTTTTTACTGCAGCGTATGAAGTAAATGCATATCATAGAAAACCTTGGGTCATGTTTTCACTTTTTAGGTATGAAGAGACAATAATCATGTTAAATTCCTTACACCCCACTAACACATATATGTAATAAGTAATGCCATATAACCTGTAACCTCTAGCAAAAGGCCCCAGAATAATATGTCAGGTTTGTGGACCAATCACTTTAAAAATAATAACCCATTAAGCTATACCTTTATTACAGAAATTGTTATTACTACAGCATTTTTGTGCCAGTTTTTTGATAAAATTTTTTCATTCAATACTAATTATAGAGAGAGAGAGAGAGAGAGAGAGAGAGTCTACAAAACCTGGGCAAGTAGAGAGTTCTCCATCTCAACTTTATTTGCTTTTTCATTAATGCACTCGAATTTTGACCCCAGTTCATTTGTAAACAAGTGAAAAACCTTCTGATTGATGATCTTATTCGGTTTTCCATATTTTTAAATACATTCATATTTTTATCCATGCATTTCTTAGTAAAGGAGAGCTAGGGTGGAAGGTGTGATACAAGTCAGTCCATATAATTTCATAGCCATTGCTTACCACAAATATCCGCAAGGCTTGGGAACTCATCCAAGTTTGGTCCTGATAAAAACCGCAAACTTCACTACTATCTATGGGCTTCACAACCACAAAAATGAATATCGAGAATGTGATGCAAACTCTTGGAAACATTGAATGCTAATCATAACTTAAACCTTCCATCACACCATTTTTATTTTTTCCTTTTCCTTTTTTGTTTGTTTGTTTAAAGCCTAGTTTGGGAACCAAAACCTAGCTTTTTTTTGAAGCTAGTTTTTTTTGTGTTTGGAAAAGGAAAAAAGCTAGCTTTTCAGTAGCTAGTTTGTTTAGCTTTTTGTTCATTTAACATTTTTGCCCTTCATAGTTTAAAAAAAAATTTAAAACATAAAAAGATAATTTTGGTCATCTTAGAAAAAGCTAAAAAGCTAAGTAGCTCATCCTAAATAGAACCTAATATCTTCACAGAACTTCCATTCAACAAAGAATATGACTTTCATGTAAGCAAAGAGAGCTTAAAGGATAATGAAAAGAGTAGGAACCATACCTCAGCTCTAAATATATCCAAAGCAAACCCATTAAAACAACTGATGACAGCTTGCTGAATGTCCAGCCCAAGGTTGTCCAAAGCGCTCATAGTGGAGAGCAAGAGACCTGGTCTGCGGGCACAAAACATGTGGATATTGACAGCCCTCCCTTCTCTTACCCTAACCTCAACCTACAATCACAAGAGTTAATGAGAAAAAACAAAAGAATTCCCCCAAAAATCACGAGTCAACTCTGAGTAACAAATATCAAATGATATGATCTAACCTCAAAATAGTATTTATGCTACATAGGCTATAAAATACATAATAGCGCTTGCCTAACAAAGGATTCATGTTTGAGTTAATGGAAAGGATTTTGATTATCAAATGAACAACACTACAAAATTTCACATGTGAAAACAAGCACCAATCTATGGAGACACGAAGGGCAAGTCCAGCGGAAAATCTAGAAACAGTTTTTCGGCTCTCATAAACCCTTACCAAACAATTGAATATCAAAACCGATGTTACGGATAAATCAAAATGAGGTCTTTATTTTCAAGTTAAGAATTAAAAAAGGGCCAAAAACACCATATTTTAAAATATTACTCAGTGAATTCATTTCCAGTAACTAGACCAAACACACAATAAGCCAAACCAATGCCCCCCCCCCCCAAACAAAAAAAAAAAAAAAAAGGAAAAAACACAAAAAAACCAGCAACACGATGAATGAAATTTACCTGTGCTGACTGGCTTTTAGGGCTGGGCAATGAACTTGGGCATAATTCTTCCTTGACGCGATAAGGAAGGATTAGTGGGTTGGGTGTCAATGGATGGAAGCTTGTCGTTGGCTGCAGCAAAGAGCCCTCAGGCGCTGGTGTTGCCTCAAGTTCATTATGGAGATCATTGATTCTTTGCAGAAGCTCCTTCAAGTATTCGATGGCATCCCCAAGTATTGAAGCTCTATCCATCTGCAGAGTTAATAAGAACAATCAGTGTTGCCATTTAAAATGACAAATAATTCAATAGAAGAGATCTAGGAGCTCCAATCTTTAGTCCAAAATACTTCAAATATGATCTAAAAAATCCAAAGGATTTTCCATGAATTTCATTTTACATTTTTAAAGGAAAATTTTATGATAAATGATAGTAACTCGGGTTAAATTCAGAAAGCTGACTCTGTTGTAGTGTGGATGGGAGGCATTTAATGTTCCTATTATCTTCTTGTGGTTCTTAAATGCTAGGACATGAGGACAAATGAGCAGAATGCTTTTTACTTGGTGCCAGAAACAAAACTTCTAAAATTCAACAGAAGAGCAGTGATTCTGACAATAGCTGCGGGAAAATGTGACCAAAATAGAGAATTAAAGAACTAAAAAAAAAAAATTGAGAGATTCATTTCATGGCCTAGTGCCATAAATCTTATGAACATAACTTCACATGAGTAAAAATAAAAATAAAATAAAAATACTTAATATATAAGAATGGGGATATACCTTGCTGATCTTAGGAACAATAGACCTAAGCATGTATAGTCTGTCGTTAAGCTTTTTCCTTCGGCGTCTTTCAGCCATTAAATTCTTTGCGGGAAGCCCTTTCTTCTTCCCCCTTTGATCTACGACGGTGACAGTACTATTAGCATTTGAGTTATTCCCACCATTGTTGGCATTCCCAAGTACAGCCTTGTCGGAATCATAATTAAGAACCGATGGATCAATACTTGCTTCTTCTTCATCATCGTTTCTCTTCCTCTTCTTCTCTAATTCTCCATCATCAACCTCTATATTTCCCCATGTCCCATCGGCTCTTGCTGAAACCTCCGCGCGCCTCAACTCAGAAACCCCCAAATCTCCCAATTCATTGGCTCCTCCGGAGCCCTGTCGTGAAGCGGTCATCTTCTGAAATAGAGTGGGCTGTGCTCCAATGGGAGGTAAAACTTCAAGAGGCATCAGAACTTTAGACCTGTTCAGAAACAGAGCATCTCCGGAACCGTCAAAACCAACGGGAGCAAACCCGTCAACAATTGCAGCGTTGTTGTCGGACACTGGCAGCAAACGCGTTGCCGGAAGCTCAGAGCTCGAACTCCTGATAAGCTGGGAGTAGCCATCTGAATTTGGGAACTCATACCAGGGAAGCCCAAATCGAAGCCATTCTCAAAAGGGTTGTTACAAACAACATTAAAGAGTGAGGAAAAGCAAGATGTGGGAGGCAAGAAGAACGGCTGCGACTGTGATAGGTCGAGGTTGAATGGTTGTGACGGAGAACAGGATGATGAGGAATCCACTGGCTGCTGTAACAGTAGATTATCGGCGGAGACAGATGGGTTTGAACAGAAGTCCATGTTCATGTATTTGAATTCTTGGTGGGTTGGGATGTTTTGGAAGGCATCGTGGGGAGATGGGTAGTTCATAGCATTGCTCGTCGTATACCAACAGCTTTCGAGAATGGATTTCAAGGTTGAGATAGAAACGTTCAAGTCTTCGTCCTGAGTCTCTTCTCCAGTATTTCTTGTCCAAGAAAAGGCATCGTCTTCCTCTCCTTCCATCCAACCCACACCATTGTAAGCCCTAGGTCGCATCTCTTGCTCCCTCTCTTCTTCTCAGCCCCTCTGTAATTTTTCTTTGCTCAAGAAGCAGAGGGAAAAAATAAATAAATAAATAAATAAAAGAAGAGGAGGTCGCTTTGAGAGTACCAAATTGAGAACACAGATAGAAACGAATTGTCTCCGAGCATTGAAGACCGCGGATTAGTGATGGTTTGGAGTTGTTTAATTTTTGTAAAATTTATTTATTTTTTTTATAAATTTATAAAAATTTTTACGACTCCAAACGACCAAATATGTTTTACCAAAATGTGTTGTTATATTTTCCTGTTGCTGCTATTTTTCTAACATACTGTATTATATTCTTTCCAAATTGCCCTAATAACATCAAATTAAACAAATTAATGGTGTGTTTAGAATAGTAAAAAAAAAATAATTCTAAAATAAGATAAAATTAAATAAAACAAAATAAATTGTGGATAAATAATTCAAATAATCAAATAAAAATAATAACTTTTAATATGTTTTATCATTTTTTAAAATTTTTTAACATCCTAAGCGGAGTTTGAGCCCACAATGTTTTGATACAAACCCAGCGCAGTAAAAAGAAGGGTTTGTTTCAATCTGATAACCCATCAATAATTTTATAGTGTCCAGATATATTTATTTATACTTTAACTAATTTCATTTTGACTAATCTCTGAGTTGGTAAGTTTTTAATGACTAGAACAGCCTCGAATCAATGGCTATCGAAATAAATCCAAAAACCTTGGCCAACTGAACTAACACTCAAATTAACAAACCAACATTTGATTAGCCTGACTACCTCTAGATATTTGTTGAAGTGGGAAAAATCAATTGGGTAGGCGGTTGGCTTAGTGTGTTGTGGCATTTATGCATGATGAATGGTAAATGATAATTTAAGCATCATGTGTTAGTTTTTTATAATTTTTTTATTTTTTCATTTAAATAATAAAATAGTAAAAAGAATAATAAAAATTTAAAAACATATCTAATAATAATAGTTATTAGTTAATAATTATAATATTTAAAAGGTGACTAGTAATCGTGAATGGTGATTAGCAGTGAGTGACAAGTAATAGCAACTAGAAGTGGGCAACAGTGACCAAAAATAGGTGACGATTGGTGGTTAACAGTGGTTAGTAGTACATAGTAGTTAGCTGGTGATTACAGGTGCACGATGAGGTAACAATGGTAGTAATAGCTAACAACAGATATAGTAATAGTACAGATAACCAATGATTGAGGTGATGATTATACGACGGCGACTGATGGTTGTAATTAATAGTGATTGTTGTAAAAGAAAATAAAAACTTAATAAATAACTTTATTTTATTTCTGTAATTTAAAAAAATTAAAAGAATTTTTATTTTCTTAACGGCTAAAAACTAAAATAAAAACAAATTTTCGTATCCAATTTTTAAAAAAAAAAAATGAAAAATGAAAGTTATATTAGACGGGATCTTAACGAGTCAGACTTCAGAAGCTGTTAAAGACGGTGCTGCCATTTGCATGACCCAGGAAGCAAATTTAAATTTGAAATAAAATTAATTAGAGATGGATCATCGGATGGTAGCTAGAGAGAATGAAACCAAAAGTTTCACGTGACTGACTGGACTACTACTTTTTCTGCATTCACTTCACATGCATGCAGCACCAACTGCCGCCCTCTTGAGCGTTTAAAAGGTTGGATTTGAGAGCGTAAATGTGAGTTGGAATTGTACAATCAACAACGTTAACGATTAAATTAACATTACTAATCTACGTAAATTTTATAT
The DNA here is from genome assembly GCA_019916065.1 of Vitellaria paradoxa. Taxonomy (NCBI): domain Eukaryota; kingdom Viridiplantae; phylum Streptophyta; class Magnoliopsida; order Ericales; family Sapotaceae; genus Vitellaria; species Vitellaria paradoxa. The sequence goes on from CM034236.1 coordinate 57,974,186, forward strand.
GAATGTAGAATGATTGTTCAACTCAACCTTAGCAAACGTTATCACATTTAGTGATATATAATGCACTGCACACTTTTGGTTTGATCATTTTGGTTGAACTTCGACTCTTCGAGAGAAGAGAGATAGAGAGAGAGAGAGAGAGAGAGAGAGAGAGATGAGTTTGGATAGCACACGTACGTGGAACACATATACATGTAGACGACATGTGGGGGACATGCAACTCAATGTTACTAATATTACCAAAATTAAACCACGAGGGGTCTTTTTCCTTCCCTCCATGATTAATTGGTGCCAGCATGAATGAAAAATAAGCCAAAAATTCATAGGTGTTCCCGCCTTTTAGCTATTATTGTAAATCTTGCGGGACATGCCCATCCATGTGACTGTGGCTCTCTCTCTCTCTCATATTCATGCTTTGGTGTAGCACATTGGCATTGCTAGTCTTTGGGCAACCTAAATATATAGTTTCTTATTTTGGTTAGTTTTTTCTTTTTGCATGTTTCATATAGTTTTTTCCATTAAAATAAAAAATTTTTCATGCCTTTTACATATATTTAATAATTTTTTTAAAAAGTATTTAAAGAATGAAAATTGTCTAATCGATTAAAAAAAACCTGCCTGTTTGATTACCACAAATTTTTACCAACTCTTCACCCATTATATACTAACATTCTCTACTAAATTTATCAAATATATTCCAACTTTTAATAATTTTTTCTAATTCTTACAAATTTTTACTAAATACAATTTTTTCCAAAAGTAAGACACATGACAGTATCAAAACAAAAATTACAAAAAATTTTACATTTTTTATGCCAACGCATCCTTATTTAAAAAAAATCAATCTTTTCTCTTTTACATGTATTTTCTATTTTTAAGTTTTTTTTAAGATGTAAATTAACAACATGCTTAAAATATGCCAAAACAAAACAAATCAAATCGTAAAAATAAAATACATAAGACAAAAATAAATAAATTGCATTTTTTACTTTTTTGCTCCTTTCTCCCCAAAACAGCCTTAGTTTCAATCTCAAAAGGTACTCTTTCTCAGTCTCAGTGGCCTCTGCCCACATCACCTAAGGCTTAGGTTTTATTTGGCATCAGAAATTAGAAGTCCATCTTCTAAGTTCTAACTATTAGCATTTGTTAAAATATCAAAATTACTTTTATATTATAATTTTTTTAAACTATAAAAAATAAATATGTTAAATTAGTAAAATTTAAAAAAATTACTTTTCAGCAGCTGACTTTTTAGTAGCTTAAAAAAAATTAGCTATCTAGTAGCTATGAGATTAACTTTTAGTAATTTTTATTCATTTAACGTATTTTTCCTTCGTTATTTAAAAAATAATAATTTTAATTATTTAAAAAAAAAGTCAAATTCGAGCCAAACAGAACCTAAATGTCAACTCTATGCATGCACGGAGTCCATGACAACTCAATCTAGGGACCGCTCATATCAACAAACAATAGATTTTGTAAATACGCGGGTGCGTTTGATTTTGGACTAAACGTGTAAATATTAAGGGATTAATTATTATAGAGTAATTATTAAGGATATAAATTTTATTTTTAATATTTAATATTTATTGATGAAAGTTACTTTTAAATTCTAGAAATTTAATTATGTTTGTTACGAGAAATATGTGGAGGAAATATTTTTCAACTTTTGCAAAAATTCAAAAATGCAACTATGAGCAAAATACTGAGTTTAAAGGTAAAATAGTATTTTTTAGCTTGAATTCACATGTTGCTGCAAGTTGTTTAGATAATAAGATGCGTGTTAATTAAGAATATTCCTTTAGAAAGCCAAGAGTGTAAATTTGAGCAAAAAATGTGCTCAAGGTAAAGTTGTAATTTTTAAATGAAGTTCATACAAAGTCAAATTTTACTTAAATAATAAGAGATTAATATTTCTCAACTTATGGAGAGATCACAATGTGAATTTGGATCGAAAATGAACTCATTGATAAAATAATCATTTTTTACACGAGTTTGGGTTAACTAAAATTTTGTTAAGATAATAAGAAATTTATCAAGAAATACTTTTAAAGAATTTTGGAGACCTAAAATGAGATTTGGACCAAAATAATAAATTTTTAAGCCTAAATTTTAATTGAGTCAAAATTTGTTTAACCCAATGAAAAAACGTGTCAACCAATATTTCTCATTCTTTTAGATGCATATAATGCAATTTTGGGTAAATAATGGACCAAGTTAGAATATTTTTAAAATATGCTTAATTGATAGAAATGTATTGATGATAGTTTTTGAGGTTTTAAAGAAACTTATAATGCAAATTTAGATAGAAAATATATTCAAAATAAAGTTGTAATTTAACTGTCTAAATTTGTGAAATTGCTTATTTGATAAAAAATTTGTAACAAATAATATTTTTCAGTTTTTTTTTTAATTAAAATTACGAATCTAAGCAAAAACGAACTCACTAATTAAGTACCAATTTTCAATAAAGCTTATTGCTTAATAAAGAGTTGAGAAAACTGAATACTTTTAACTTCTCTTACTCAAGTATTTACCATCTTTACAATAAATTGTTGAAGGTTAACATTTAACCTCGGGTGAAATTTTAACAACTTATACTGTTATAGTATAAGTAAAAGAAGATTAAAACTTACACGTGCAGCTTCAACCTCTTTAAACTTGGCTTCAAACACACCTCAAATAGTAGATTTGGATTTTATCCATCTTGAAATTCACAAAGATTTTTATTTGCTGCGTACTTCATGTCATTGAAATAAATTAATATCCTATAATTCCCTTTCTAACCAAAATTGCTAACATGGGATACTCTCTTAGCTACTTCAAATATGCCTGCTAGTTAGTTAATGGAACGTGAAGGGGGAAAAATTTCATAGATAATTAAGCCAGCATGCAGGTTAGTGTCTATTAGTTAACTTTTTGCTCCCCGTAATGGGCTTAATTTGTTGAGAGAGATGATCTTAATTTGCCTGGAGACATGGTTTGATTTCAACATATATATGCATATACATCTATATATATTTGTATCCAATGTTTCCTATTGATTGTTAGTAGAGCACCCGGTTAATTGACAACGACCAACTCATCATAGCAACGCCCTGGACCCAGGGCTTGGAGAAGAACCCTTGGGAACCCCCCCCCCCCCCCCCCCAAAAAAAAAAATCTGAAGGGATTTAGTACCTCAGCATTTTTAGAAAAATTAAGAATGGGAGCTGGGTGCAAAAAAATATATATAATAATAATAAAGGCTGCATTTTCAGCCAGATATAAGCTGGGATTCCCTGTGAGAATGTGACATATTTGCAATTTAATGCAGCTGTCTTTTGTTTTGTAGGCTTGGGAACTGGAGGGCTCTGATCCGAGCCACTAACAATACATGTTGTTGCCTAGCTACCTGCTGGCTAGGTAAGAAGAGGGACCCACATTTAAATATTTTGGTTTCTCCTCTCGTGACGTACCTGTGCGACCACGCCAGACCCAACACACCAAGTACATTAATTTATCTACATCCAGGAGGAACGCTTCTCACTCAAGTTGTCTGCAATTCTCTCTCTCTCTCTCTCTCTCTCTCTCTCTCTCTCGTGCACTCTCGCACAGTCATGGTTCTCAATTGCATCGCACCCACATGTATCTTTATATTTACACCTTCAATTTATAAACGAAACTAAAAGATTTGATCTACTCTAACCCTTCTTGTCTTCGCACAAGTCACCCTACAATTAATTTGTACTGACGATTACATGTAGTAACAGATATATTTTGAGTGAGTTTGGAGTAAGATAAAGTGAAATAAATTGAGATAAATTAAGAATTCGTAATACGTGCAGTAAAAGAAAAAAATTGATGTAATATAAAATTAATAGAGATTTATAAAAATTTTTAGAGTTTATTTACAAACTAAACCCACTCTTTATTTACAACCATTATAGTTATAAGATAATATTTTTATTTAAAAATTAAGGTAAAAATATAAGCAAAGAAATATACGAAATAATTGTACAATAAGATAAACAATTTAAAACTAAAAGTGGAGATATTCTTCATTTGATTTGACTAGGTCCAATTGATCAAACTTATTCTCCACCCAGAGTTTGGTTTCTCCTCTGAAGTCTGATCAGAGGTCCGCTACTTCATCATGGCATACATGCAGCTTCTTCTGGATGTGCGAAAATCACTTCTTTGCTGACTTCTGTGAAAACTAAAAGATCGCTCAATGTTCGCCTGGTACTCTTTGAGGCTTAAGGTCTGCGTAATTTTGCCAACTCTCCAGCTTATTTATAAAGTTTTCAGTACATCTATCCAAATTGACTCACTAACCGTTCTGCGAAATCCCTTCATTTCATTAAGATGGACATACAGCAACCCGTGGGGAAGGGAAGCATCACCCGTCGGATGGATCAAGGGATGTAGTGAGCGGTACAGCTGGAAAGTGAAAGATTCCAGAGCATTATGATGGGCTGCATCATATGGGCCGACCAAAGGAAAGGCAGACATCAAGGGTGGGCCAAGAGGTCAGTGGCTCTAAGGGATGAGTCCATCGTATCAAACCTTTCATCATTGGGTTGGAACCTCTAATTCCAACCCCAAACCCAGTCCAGAGCTCAAGTCCAACTGTGTCAGTTAATTCTGTTACGTACGTGACATGTAGTTAGGTTCACCTTAATAAGTTGGTTAACCATAGTTAGTATTAGTTGCGTTTGAGCTGAAAAGGTGTAGATTTCATAAAGATTGATGAACTAAATTGAACACTTTTGACTTCTCATTGGCTAGGTCTTTAAATTACTAAAAGAAAGGTACCTACTCTGTGTGGATTCGGAGTCTCAAATTTGAACCCAAAAAAAAAGAATTTTTTTTTAATTTTTTACGTACTAAAAATCTCTCCCTCTCCCTTTTTCTTTTTAACTTTTTCCAACTTTTTTTTTGTTTGGTAAGTACTTTTTACACTTTTTTTTAAATTTTATTAGTTTTCTTCAAATTTTACCTTTTTTTTTTTTTTTACACTTTTTAAAAAACACACTAAATACTTAACAATTCAAAATTTATTTTTTTATTTGACCAAAATTTAAGTACTCCAAACAGACATTTTATATACACGATAAAATATGTGTAAAATATAAATAAGATAAAAATTACTTGAAATAATATCGTTTAAAATAGTAGAGAAATATTAGAAATATTTAATTAAAATAATATCATTTAAAGATGAACAGGCAATTCTAGTTATAATTGGAAAATACTAACATCTTTTTTACGAATATATAACAAAAAGTTAATTAAAAATAGTGGTTTATAAAAATATTATGATTTTAAAAATACTATAAAAATAAAAAATGAAAAAATGGAATTTTAAAATAATTATTTTATTGCAAAAGAACATAAAAAATAAAAATTACTAGATAATATTAACATTATGTATATCATTTTATGTTATTATTTGTTTTACCAAAAAAAAAAAAAACACTAATTACCATCCTTATCTTCTTCTTTATTTTATTTTTTGCTTCCAATGGCTTTTACTTCATATTTTTTTACGAGCATTTATCATAATTTTACATATAATTATGTTAATATTATGGGATTTAAATATATATATATATATATATGAATATTCATGTTTATATATTTTTGAAATAATAATTTAAATATAAAAATTATTATCAAATTTTAAATATTAATTTATACGATAAATTTATTATATACATAGTATTTAATTGCAAATTTATATATATATTTTTATTCCCAACCATCACATTTTGAAAATAGTTAATTCTAAATCTACATGGTTAACATTTACAATTATGATATGGGGAATGTGCAAGAAAGTAATGTGAATCTTAAAGACGCTATTTGAAAACGACTTTTTTTTTTCCATTAATGTCGCAGTACTTTCAAAAGCAGAGAATGTGCCTAATTTTTGTTCATCCAAGTTCTATATATATATATATATATATATATAAGAAAAAAAAATCCCTTCCTTGGTGACGATGTGTCGGCAAGTTTACAAGATACGTTTAAACCTGTTTATTTTATTATTTATTTTAGAATTTTATTTAAGTCGGATAGGTTTATCCAAGTCTTAGCATATAAGAAATACATAAAATGCAATTTTATTATTTAGATATTATTTATAAAAGTAAAAAAAAAAAAACAAAATACAAACATATTTGATTGAAATACAAACATACAAATAACCAAAAAATTAAATAAATGAATGAATTTGTCTAATTATGTATATTATGAGGAAAAATTAAATAAATTCAATTATATGTATTTAAATTCGGTTTAAAATTAAAATATTTGACTCCGTGCCAATGTAGGCCGCCCCAGCCGATTGTTCGCCCTACATCTACATGCTCCAACTTTCATGTTTCCATGTAAAATTGACATATAGATGACGTGTAGTATTTTACTTCTAGACCTTGTAATTAAATAGTAATTTGTGGTTGTTAATTTACTACTAAAAATTGACAGTCCTTTAACGTTATTTTTTATTGGACATTAAATTCAAAAAAATAAAAATAAAATTAGAATCCTTATTGATCAATAAATTCTTATGTCTGTCATTAAAAACTAAATTCTCATGTTTAGTTAATTTTTAATTAATGAATTTAAATTAAAATTTTTTTATATTTATAGAATTATAAATTCTTAAATTTAATATAACATTTGAAAATTTTACGAAATTTAAAATCTTTTAAAAGACGTAAATTAACAAAGTTATGTGCTTCTTAAAAAAATCGAACATCTAATTATCTAAATGCATATCCTTATTTTATTTTTTTAAATGTAAATAATATAAAAAAAATCTCATTTTAAAATTTTAACATACCAAACATTAAAACCTCGTTCTTATTCCTATTCTCATTTTATTCCGATTCCCGCCGTGATTCTCATTTGCATAGGAATAGGGCACGGCATGGGGATGTCAAACCAAAGTTGGAGAGCAGCCAATTATTTTTTCCCTCTTTCCCGGAACGCCTGAAGGAATATTCTTGGGATACTCCGTCAAACGTCTTTCATAAATGCCACTCCCCGGCCACATTATTTACGAACTTGCCTCGCCTGCATTTCGCAAGCCCATATCAACCGAGGGAGCTGTTTATGGTATAAATGAGTCAGGCTAAATTACCCTTCGGGTGGTCGAGTGGAGTTTGGAAGCGACTAATGGGCTCGGTCCTTAAGGTTTCGAGTTCGAATCTCCCTTCAGTGGGACAATTTTTCGTTTATTGTGGCGGACTTCTAACAGCTCTCTCGGTCGAGCCGGTCAAGCAGGACTTACTTAGGCTGGTTTACCTTTTGTGGCCCTTTGTTGGTTAGGGCCACAGAATGTGTCTCGTCCTGAGCGTACCCCTTACAGGGAAGCGGCTGCGAACTCCCATGTACCAGGAGTTAGGCTAAATTAAGCTCGCTTCTAACTCAAAAGTTAGATGATTGACTCTGGTAATTTGTTCCAAAAAAAAAAAAAAAAATTAAGCTTGCTTTGTTTTATATATATATATATATATTTATTTATTTATTTATTTATATTTTGATTTGAGTGAGGTTCAGGTTTTGCAAGATTTAGAAAATTTAAGCTCGCTTGTTGAAAAATATTAACTCTATTTATTATGTTTATAGATATTTCAAAAATCATATAAACTACTTAATATTATTAAATTATTGTTATATTAAATAATAATCTTTATTGTAAAAATAGTTATTATTTATAATAAGTCAAATTTTAATTTTAAATTAATTAATAATTGATAAAATTTTCATCACATACTAAAAAGTCTAAAATGCTAGAAGTTTTCAAGAAAACGACGCATAAGAACTGAAAACAAATGCTAAATACTAACAAAATAAATAAAATGTCCCAATGGTTGGGTCTATATAAAAAAGTCTTACATTTATTTTTTTGAAAAGAAGTATCTCTTTGACATACTTGAACTAATAAAAACTTAAAATTTGTAAAGAACACATTATTTAAAATATATAAATATGTTTATACTAATATATATTTATAGAAAAATAATATTACCAGAACATTTTTTATTTTTGTTAGAGAAAAAATTTATATTGTGTACATTGATAATTTTATATTACTTTATATAAATAAAAAATGTTGTATAAATTTATATCATATACAATAATATTATATATTATATAAACAAGCCTTCAGGTCTAGAATGAGTTTTCGTTAAGTCCAAATTTATCAAACAATCTCAGTAAATTTATTAAAAGAATAACGGTGTGTTTGGAGTAACGAAAAATAATAAAAAATATAGTTTGGATAATTTTTTAGTGCCTGGCGTGCAACCACCAAACTCCATTTTTCGGAGATGTATAATGAAACTTTTTGACTTTTGTGTCAATTTTTTAGAGAGAAAATTTGTTGAAACCATTTTTTTAGAGTCTATCGGAACGATTTTGTGTCAAAATTTATTAAAAATCGTTGAAGGATTTTTAGGATTTGTAAAAAACTTTTTGGATTTGTAGAATATTATTGGATTTTGTAAAAAATTTATTAGGGTTTGTAAACAATTTTTGGGATATGTAGATCCATATAAATTTATAAAAATTTCACAAATATGAAGAGCACAAAATGAAATTTTAGAGATTTTCGAAAATTTTTAGCAATTTTCATTGCACCAACACACCATATAAGTCTTTTTATACTTAGTTGTATAAAATAAAAATGAAATGAGTATTTTATTTTCTTACTTAGTTACATTTTTTAATAGTAAATTTCAATATTATTCTACTAATTATTGTCTCTACGTGAGAACAAGTAATTCTTTCCAAAGCTAGTATTCCTTTTTTTTTTTTTAATATTCAAGGTATTTGAAAAAACAAAGAAGAAAACAAGTATTGTTCTATTTTTTTTTTTTTTTGTTTTTCAAGTGAGTTTCTTGGTATATACATGGGATGTATTAAACACATATTCTAAGTCTAAATTAGGACTTTTAAAGATTCTGATTTTAAAAAAAGTGAATAGTATGGTGAAAAAAGTTCTACAAGATTATTTTTCTACACTTGTAATTTGTTCTCCATTATTGAAATTTTATAGTGAACATTCAATTTATCATATTCGCAGACATATGCATGTTATTGAACTACATAAATTATATTTTATTTTGTGATTGTTTTTTTCGTTCATTAATTTTCTTATATTCACTTGCATTGTTGAAGTGAACTAAATTTTGTAAACACTATTTTACCGTTTATTATATAAAATATACACTACAATTACACTTAAATTCATTCTTTATACTCATTTTCACTATCAGCCATTTTATATATTTGTTGGAGGAATATGAGACTAAATAAAAAATAATATTTTTTTCTAAATTTTATCTACATTTAATTACATTTTAATTAAAATAATATATGCCATCCTAATAAAAATATATAAAATTAAATATGAAATAAAATCTAATTTACATCCGATCAAGAAGCAAGCATAAGTGACCGTCCATTTTCGTAATTTAGGCTGAGATGGCGCTCCTTTTTTTTTTTCCCTTCTCTTTTTTGAAACATGAGATGGCCGTTTCATTGCAAGGGTCGCCGTGTCCCTATAAAAATGGAGAGGGGTAGATCAATGGAAACGGAACAGCGCTTTCTGTTAGCGGCTTTTGGACACGGAGAAATCGGGAGGGCGATTGATTAGGTGAACTCTCATTTCTTTCTCTCGCGCTTCCGATCTCTTTCCACCGTCTCTCTTTCTCAACCTTGGCGTGTCCTTGTTGCTGTCATGGCGTTCCCTGAGAATTCTCGCCGATCTCTGATCCCTAGCTTCCTCTACTCTTCCTCCTCATCATCCAAAACCCTAATTCTTGAGAAAATGACGAACAGTTCAAACCCCAACCTCTGGTCTTCAACATCATCATCACCTTCTGCAAGTGGAACTAGCGGACTCTCGTCTTCCAAGAATAGCTTCGTTATTCCATCTCCGAGCGAGCCAAGCAAGATTGAGATGTACTCGCCAAAGTTCTACGCCGCCTGTACCGTCGGTGGAATCCTCAGCTGTGGCCTCACTCACATGGCCGTCACGCCTCTTGACCTGGTCAAATGCAATATGCAGGTCCGACCTCTCTTGATTTGTTTAACTCTCTATGTCCAATTTTTTACAAGTCTTGATCAGTCAACTTTTACGATCTAATTCTTTCTCAATCAGAATCGTTTTATTGTGTCATTCTTGCATCGATTTGTGTATACCTTCTTGAAACAGGCATAGTTGTAAATAGATCTATTGCTCTTTCTTATTTGTCTCTGAATTTTTTTTTTTAAGTATTTTAAATAATTTGATAGCTGACTTGTCTATGGATTAGATCTGTCCATGAATTAGATCTTCTTAGGGCTTTTCGTTTACTTTATTGATTTTTGCTTTGCTAAACATCATTTAGATCTGCAGTACTATTTGTTCGACTCTTTACTCTTTAGGTACATGTTCAGAATCTATTTTTTTACGCAATTATGATGGATCCAGTCTTCTTGTTCTTACAATATGTATACATATTTTCATTTCGCAAGCTTAAAATCCATAGATACTCTATGCTTAATATACTTTGATGCCTACTGCATCTGATATACTGATTACTCTCCCGGATGATATTCTCCGATTTTTTGTGTAGTGATGTTTGAAGTGACTGTACTTCTATGCTCACTGCTTCTGATGCTGATTATTCTTCCGGATGAAATTCTCTGGTTTTGGTGTGTGGCGATGTTTGAAGTCACTCGAGTCTTAGGTTGGACCTAGTTTTGGACCTTTCATCCATGTTACCAAGTTTGCATTACACCAATGTTTTATTTTCCCTTCTTACTCTGTGATTTCATTCCTGTTCTTTTTGCATGTTTTTAGAGGAAATTCTATTTGTCATCTATCACACGTTTGTGATGTATGTATATTCACAAATTCATAAGATAATGGGCAATGGATTGTTTTATGTGGATTCTGCATTGTGTTTGATTTGGCCATATGTTCTTACCCTGCCTTTTTTTTTTCACTAGATTGACCCGTCAAAGTACAAAAGCATCTCGTCTGGTTTTGGCGTGTTGCTCAAGGAGCAAGGTGTCAGGGGCTTCTTTAGGGGATGGGTGCCTACTCTGCTTGGTTATAGTGCTCAGGGTGCCTGCAAGTTTGGCTTCTACGAATTCTTTAAGAAGTATTACTCTGACATTGCTGGACCAGAGTATGCCACCAAATACAAAACTCTGATCTACCTTGCTGGGTCAGCCTCTGCAGAGGTGATTGCAGATGTTGCTCTTTGCCCCTTCGAGGCAGTTAAGGTTCGTGTTCAGACTCAACCTGGTTTTGCAAGAGGACTGGCTGATGGATTTCCTAAGTTTGTCAAATCCGAAGGAGCTCTTGGGTACGCATGTGAACTATTGTCCCCCCCCCCCCCCCCCAAAAAAAAAAAAACCACAATATACTAGTTGTTGGAATGTTTATGTCATTTAAGTCTTATCCAATGTGTGTAGGTTGTACAAGGGCCTTGTTCCTCTGTGGGGACGACAGATTCCCTGTAAGTTAAATCTTCTGTATGACAGCATTTTTTCTTTTCCCAATATATCGATGACAAATAATCAGTGAAGTAGGTCATGGTTTGAAAGGAAGGGTTAATTGTTGATTATTGACATCTTGTTTTTGGTTTGTAACAGTTTGTGTTAGTCTGCTGGATATAATTCAATTCTGGGATTTAATAAAACCCATATAGAACTACATCATCAATGTGTATGCATATATTTCTTAAGAATGTGAACTAGGATTGTCAATTTTGATTTATTAAAATTGTTGCAGTATTACATTATTTATATCTCCATGCATTTCTAATTAGATTATAATGAGTTTTTGACCCAAAAATCATTTATAAAATGATTTTATAAATGATTTTTTGAAAGCTGATATTAAAATCTTTCTAATTTCTTAGGCGGTTTTTAGTATTACTTAATTTTATACTAACCTGGTTTTTAAATTATTTTTTAATATACAAACTTTTTTTTTAAATTATTTTTTAAGTTACCCTTTAATTAGAACTAACTTAATCTAATAAGTTCAGGGAAAAAATCAAATATAAATGTTTACATATTAAAATTAATTTCACAAATTACACAATATCATTATGCTGGGTTGCCCTTTCCCTATTAGCCAAAGCATATTTTTTTACCCAGGCAATGCATTCGGGTTACCACTAGTTTATGATGGCTGTAACAGAAAAACTATACATCATATATTTTTGAATGGAGTTTTATGAACTATCATCGTGCTTTTTCTGTCTGATTTATACACATTTATTTGTGCTTTAATACCTTATAGCATCTATTCTGCAGTTTCTTGGGAGGTCTTTTTTATTATTAAAAAATTGGTTGGTTAATTTTTGCAGATACCATGATGAAGTTTGCTTCCTTTGAGACCATTGTGGAGATGGTTTACAAGTATGCCATCCCCACACCGAAAAGTGAATGCAGCAAACCTCTGCAGCTTGGTGTGAGCTTTGCTGGTGGATATATTGCTGGTGTTTTCTGTGCTGTCGTATCTCACCCTGCTGATAATCTTGTCTCTTTCCTTAACAATGCTAAGGGGGCAACTGTTGGTGATGTGAGTGCCGTGGTCAAGTGTGCTTTTCCAGAATCCGCCACCCCTATTTCTAAGTTCCTTATATGTTTGCATTATCCCGTTTTGCAGGCTGTGAAGAAGCTTGGGCTCTGGGGTCTCTTTACTCGGGGGCTCCCCCTCCGTATTGTGATGATCGGAACTCTCACTGGAGCCCAGTGGGGAATATATGATGCTTTCAAAGTTTTTGTTGGCCTGTGAGTTATTAGTAATATAATCTGTGTATTTTGATTGCTAATTCATCCCCTTTTCTGTGTGTTGTCCATTCATGTTTTGAGAGAAAATAGTTTTTAATTATTTTCTAGAAGCTTATTGGCTTTATCTCTATAGAACTATATTTCTGAAGTTATTAATATGATGACCAGGCCAACCACTGGTGGTGTTGCTCCTTCTGCTGCACCAGCTGCTGCTACCGTTGAGCTTGCGAAGGCATAGAATCAATTCTAGTCATTTTTGTCACCCAGAAACAGTGAGTTAATAGCTCTTCAGATGGATCAATAAAACGTAGGATGTAGCCGATGCTGTTGCCTCTGAGAGTACGGAAAGCGTTCTTAGCATTTGAAATTTGTTGCAGATTTTATTTTTTCCAGGGTTGGATATTTCGGTGATCGTTTGCATCACATTTTTCAAACGGGAAACACTTTTTGGTAGCTAGAATAGATACAAAATTCACCTTTTGATATTAGGTACCAGCTATTTTTATCGAGGAAAGATAAAACCAAACAATGGATAGGTTCAGAATTTATTACTTGGTTTATCCATTTGTTATATACTTGTTTTGTGCAGATATCTGTTATCTTGGCCATGGAATGGCTTGGGAATTATGCCTTTTTTATGTTAATTTTTTTGCTAAGCCAATTATGTCTGTTTCATGTGTTATAATGATTACGTGCATGACTATTCTTAAGGATTTTTTTTTTTAAAAGGGGGGGGGGGTAAAAGCACTTGCTCTACTCTACATTTTCGCAAAGAACCCATTTTTATTCACTTTTTAAATAATGTGCTGATTGATGTGATCAAAATCTGATTGAATATTTTTTTGGGGGGGCGGGTGTTAAAATGTTTGCTCATCAAAAGCAAGCTTGCGTGCTTTGTTTCAATTTATTTTTCTGGTATTTTCTAGAGTACAAAGAGTGGTTTATTGAAGGTCCATATAACAAAAACTCACATCTATAGAAGCCAAGCTAAGAAAATGCTAATATACTATGCCTCCAAAATTTTGTTTTTGTTTTGTTTTTTTTTTTTTTTTTTCTGAGAAATATAATTAATTCTAATTCGTTTCCATGAACTGGTGTTATCACCAAACATTACCGTGCATGTTTCAAGGAGTCTTGAGAAAAAAAAAAAAAAAAATCTCACTAGGATTATGTTGGTATCAATGTAAAATATTTTCTTAAAAATTTAATTATTTATGTTTTATGAAAATAATTCGTATCTGAAACAAAGAAAAGAAGTAAAATGTTCATTGAAACAAACACGGCCTGCAAGCAGACACCAATGTGGCAAGATTAGCTTAGAATCTGACACTGAGCACATTTCCCTTAATCAAATGTTAGCTGTAGCCATATCAAATGAAAAATTTTTAGTACGACATTCTGCACAGCATCATATATCAAAGCCCATGACTTAAATATTGGGGCAGTGCCAGGAAAGAAAGTGCACCACTATGAATTTCATTAATGATGCCTTGATATCTTAATTTAAATTAATGATTAAGAGGCAAAGAATAAACCAGCCCTTTGGAAATTACTAAGATAACTCGACAGGATTTTACCAAACCCAACCCAAGGGGAGAACTTATTAAAAAAAAAAATTGATTGCTACATGCAGGCTATGTAACTACTCGGATTGTATCTTATTCAAAAATATAACCACAATCAGTAAGGACAAAGGTAGATTATTTACTAGAGAAAAAAATTTAAATAAAATAAAATAAAAGATAAGTTTTTACATCTTGATTAATTTTTGAGGCTAAGAGTCATGAAATTAATAAGCGAATAAATCTCTAGAAATTTTGAAGAACTCGTATTACTGACCATTAGAAAACAAACTTACCACTAAGAATTAGATCCCATCTTCCATTGGGGTTGTTGTAGGGTTTATGTGCAATAAATGCATTGCCATCAGTCAAATAGTCACCCCATATGAACTAAAGTAAATAAACTCATATAAATAAATGATCACAAATGACGTAACCAATGATTAATCTTTGTTTGCTAAATGTGTTGGATTGAGAAAAGCCCCACATATTCCAATGCTTTTGGCCAATTATGATAAAATAACTAATTAGTTGGTTTTTTTTTTACATATATGGTAATAATTAGTTGGTGTTGCTGCCTAATAAATAAATAAATAAAAGCATCCAACAGAAAAAGATTAATATAACTTCTCTATTTTTTTTGTTTTCAAATCTCAGAACTTATTTATTACATGTTCTTATTAGAAGAAGTCTTACTTCAGTAGGTACGCACAACCACAATGAGTTCCCCCACTACGTGCAGGGAGCATGTATACGATTCTACCCTTCCATTACTCGAAGAAGCTTAACAGAAATCGTCAAAAGACAAATTCTCAATGGATTCGAAGCTTGCAATGGGCTCAACCCTGGAGTTGTTGGCCATTGGTCCGGTCCAAAAATCAAGGAAAGTGTCATTTGAAGAGGTAGCCCCATAAGCGTATGATGTCTCTGAGTCACTTGGGAAGTAGTTAGTTTCGTTGACAGAAGGCATCATCGTGCCACCACAATAATCCACGGTGGGGAATTGCGCAGAAACCAGACTAGAGTCATTTCCCTCAGAATAATTAGCAAAGTAATCATTCATTGCAAAAACGTTATATAAATCCGGATCACAAGCTTTCCTTGCTCGAATCACCTGGTGTGAAAAAAAAAAAAAAAAAAACTATCAATAACCAATAAAACCATAGTTGCCGAAATGGATTGTAAGCAAATTAAAAAAAAAATAAATTAAATTAAAATCCCAAAACTATAAACACATCAAACAAAACTTTGCCCACTTACATAACTCTGGTTTTGGTAATCTTGATACAGCATCATATAGTCTCCCTGTTTTAACCCATGTGTACTGACAAATTCACCTATTAAAATTCAACAAGATATATTTCATTCAAGGTTCAAATGAAAGGTAAGTTTAACCAAGGAAAAAAATTAATAAAAGGAATTATTTTCCCCCTGTTGGGTGGGGAGCGGAGGCCGTGAAGGTCTCACCAGTATTTTCAAGCACATACATTCGACTGCAATTGTTCGGCCAATATCTGCATGCACGAAGGAGAAGACAAATAATGACTCTGTTTGGAACTATACAAAATAAAATAAAATCTTACAAATCTCTACAAACACGAATTACGAGATAACAAAATTTAAATTCTTCACTCATTGCACGAATTACGAAACATTTACTTTTACAATTTTATTTTATTTTATACACTTTTATACAACTCCAAACACACCCAATATTTCTCAAAAAGAGATGCTTGGATAGACATCAATTTTAATATCCAAAACAAGTTCACACTTGGGCTTTGTTAGAATTAAAGATCCTAATTCATGTAAAATCAAGTATCAATTGGATTTCAGACTATCACAATTACAACTTCTTGGTTTTGTTTATTTATTTATTTAACACTGTCAAAAGCATCACAATGTAAGAAGGCTAAGGCTCAAGTCTCTTATTGGAGATTGGCCCATAGTTCATTCAATATGTCCTTGGTGAAGCCATAGCTAGGATTTTCAAGCTAGCATTCCAGCATGTTGGATCTGAAGCAAGTTCTGGCTTATGCCATTATTTAATGATGCTAAGTAAGATGCTATACAAAGTATTAGTGGTTGTTTGATAACAATCCCAAATGCCATCCACCTCAAAAGAGACTTAAAAACTACCTTCCATACTCAAGCGATCAAAAGGAACCAGTTCAACTCAAACCTGAACTTGAAACTCCAAATGTGCATGCCATCCATATCAGCCATGCTAATGAAAAACCCTTCCTTCTCTGTAAGTGTGGGAAGGTAAGCCTCAGCTGCTTTCTGAAATCGATTCACGTCATAATACAGGAGGAATTAATAATAATAGCGCATGGGTTGAGCACCATTCTATTCTACTTAATGAAAAATCACATCAGTTTAGCCAAAGTAATAAATTGAAGACCGCCATTGATATTTCAAACCTGGTGATTCTTTATCCTTGCCAATATGTTTAATAATATAATTTTCAAACAGGACAAGATAAATACAAATACAAACCTTTGGGACTACCATTCTCCTGAGAGGCCCTACATCACTTGTCTGAAGTTCCTTCTCAAACAGAAACCTGAACTTTGTTGGATCAAATGCCTAGAGCACAAAACCAATAGACAGTTGGTAAATTAAACAGCCAAGAATCAATTTCAATTTTAGTTATTGCTGACAGCAAGCAACATTAAATTGAAGCATCAAGTTACACGGACAAATCAGTGCAAGGACTTATAATGAAGACATTCAATGAGTGACTAACATCCAACATGGCGAGCTCAAAATAAAATGAACTACAGTAAAAATGGAAGGGCCCAAATCATTAGCCAACATATT
The DNA here is from genome assembly GCA_019916065.1 of Vitellaria paradoxa. Classification (NCBI taxonomy): domain Eukaryota; kingdom Viridiplantae; phylum Streptophyta; class Magnoliopsida; order Ericales; family Sapotaceae; genus Vitellaria; species Vitellaria paradoxa. Next base: position 57,991,360 of record CM034236.1, read on the forward strand.
CTTGAACATATTCCATACCAATGGGTTGAATACAGAAAATTTCCAAAAAGTATATATTAGAGAAAACAAGTGTTCTAACTAGAATTAGTCACTTCTTTACAATTGCAGCAGATTTGGTCTGACAGTGGCCAATTAACCGTTCGATATTAACGGCAGTTCTTGCCGGCCTCCACCAATTAAGTGGTAGACATTGACACCAACCCTTGTCCAAATGCCACCAACTAGTTATTTGAGATTATAGCTTCAGCAAGTCCTATCAATCTGCTGATTTAATGTTTTAGATTAACAGAAGCAACTGCCAATCTATTGTTTGAGACTAGCTCTTCCTGACCACTGCTTATGATAGTTCCTTACCGGGTTTCTTGTCAGACAAACCCTAGGGTTTAGCCATTAATGGCCATTTTCTAGTGGTCGTCTTGCATTGGTAGAATGCAATCAACTTATGAAAACCTTTTGCTATTTCAAAGCCTTCAGTGGCGGCATTTTACATTTATGCACACAAGCAGGTTTCAGAAGGATGTTTGGTTTTACATAGCCTAGATGCATCATTCTTATTAGTGCTGTGGAATGAGGAATAATTAGCTAGTGGGATTAAAATTACAGCCATTTGCATTTGTATTAACAGCTTGCAGATTTTCTATTACAAACACTTGGTTTATAAAGGAGAAGCATGTGAATTTATATAAAAAATTTTTAACTTTATTTTTGTGGTAGATGTGGAAATTTTTTAACATTCCAAATGTGCAGGTGTATCTTGTCTCGTATACAATATGAAGCAGAAGCACCCTTGTGTCTAAGGCTTTTAGCATAATTACCGAGCCCTAAATCTTTATAGTATTTTCAGAAACTCCGTCAACCCTCAATTAATGGGAGTATTCAGTTAGCCAAAAAGTATAATAAAAATATAAAGATTTAATGTAAAAATAAATTGTGATAAATTTTGATTGAAAGAAAGTACAAAAAATTAGTGAGTTTTGATTGATTTTAGCTAACTAAACACCCCCTAAATTATTTTCTGAACATATAATACGGTACACCCATGAATCCCTTGCACATAATTTCCTGATCAGCAATTACATACACATTGCCACATGAATCAAAATGTTCATAATTTAAAAAATAACTAAGTAAGTACACATTCCATAAACTAATTGTATTTATTATGACCATGGAATGGAGGCAGTTGAATTGGAGATACTCCCTCCCTCAATCCTTATCAGTGGCTGCAATCCAACTTCACAATAAGACAAAACAAAACCTAAATCAATTTTTCTAGCAAAGCAATTCCCCACTGCAAGTGCATTCCACAAAATGCAAATACAAATAATGAATAAATAAAGGCGAATAAATGAATAATAATAATAATAATAATATTACTGAAAGATATTAAACTCATTTATTATTATTATTATTATTATTATTATTATTATTATTATTATTACTGAAAGATACTAAAGTCATTTATTTTCTTTTTTCATGTGGTTAAGAAAATGACTAGATATGTGTAAAAGAAAATAAAAGAGGCAAAATTAAAATTTGGTGAAAGTTTAGTGAACAATTTATAATAGATGTTACGAAGGAACTGGTACATTCACAGAAACTAATCCACACAGAGACAGAGCTCAATCACCTGGGCAAACTCGAGGAGACTCAGTCAGATATTATATTTAAAAAAAATAAAAAATAAAAGAAAAGTAGACACATAATTTTAACCAAAAAGAAGAAGATGGGTAAACTGGGTAAGAAAATAAAAAAAATTTTTTTTTTTTTTCTAAAAGGGAGGAAATAACAGAGCATACGTACACTCGCGGAAGGGGGAGGTGGCACGTGCCAGGGGAAGGATGGAATAGGAATAGGGAGGACGTTGACGGAGGAGGAGGAGGAGGAGGAGGAAGATCGCCTGCGTCGGGTCATCGTTTTCTTCCTCTGGACACCCAAGCTCGTGGCGGCGAACAAACCGGGAGCCAAATCGGTCCTATCCGAGTGGTTATGGTCGTCGGTCCTATCCGAGTGGTTATGGTCGTCATCACGGGCCTTGCGAACTTTGTCTCCCTTCTTGGCGACATTAATAGCGATGGCCCTTGGTCCGATGGCAACACCACCACCACCGCCACCAACTGCCACAAAACGAAGCGCCTCGTTTTTCGCCATTTTTGGAGCGAGTAATAGTAGTAGGGGTTGGGGTTTTCCGTGAAAGCACCCCTATCTTCTCTCTCTCTGCTCTGCTCTCCTCTCCTCTCTTGTGTGGCTGTTTGGGTAAACTATTGGGAAATGGGGAAGAAATGGAAGGGGAAGGGTGGATAGTGGGAATTTGTAGCTATCCATAATAACTCTGGCTAATTGGAGACGGGCGTCCCCGATCTGATTGACATTTGTGCAATGCTCATTCATGGTTACTTTAATGCTTTTTTTTTTTTTAATGCACAGAAACAATGTATGCAATGTAGAAGGGTGGATTGGGATAGTAAATTGGAGAAACAAACAACCAGGGTTAACGGTTAAAGGGGAGAGAGGTTGGGTTTGATGTGTGGTTGAAGGAGGGAGAAAAGCAAGGGTTGTATGGGCATGGTCGTGGATTTGGAAGTGGAGGCCAAAGAACAAGTGACGGATGGAAGATGTTGCTGAGCTGGGACGAAAGAGAGAGAGAGTCCAGGTGTCGAAAAAGCTCTGATTTCTGCAGCTCAATGGCTTTTGTTTCAAGTTCCGTTTTCCCGCCTTCTAATCCAATACGATGCAAATTCATACCCCCACTTCCCACCTACTACCGCCCCTTCTCCCTTTCTCTCTCTCAGAGCTTTGGCTCTGGCTCCATTGGGAAAAGGATTGAAGGAATCAAGGAGGCGTTACAAATACCGGTTTTTAAATTTGAACGCAGACGGCACGTATACGTTTGGAGGTGTACAAAAGTATATAAAGATAGTATTTAGAGTGGTAAAAAATGAGATAAAATAAAAAAATTTATAAGTTCGTAATGCGTACAGTGAAATAAAAAAAATTGATGTGATAGAAGTTTTTAGAAATTTTTAAAATTTTTTTTTATTTTTTTTAGATGTCAAACGCACCTAAAATTGTAAAAATTAATATCTCGTATTTTTTGCAATGAATAGATAATTTAAATTTTATAATCTCGTAATTCATATTTATGGTTTTGTAAAATTTTTTACCAATTTCAAACAAAGCCAAAATAATATAAGGAAAAAAATTTTTTTTCCCTCTATTTCCACGCCAGCAGAAGCCCGATACTTGGGTTGCCACCTGGCAAACACCTCTACGTGCATGATGGTCAATCATGGTCCCTATTTCCGGGCCTTGGGCTCTTATGTTGTGTTCAGTGCTCGCCCCAACAAACACCGAAGGAATAATTACTGAAACGGCGAATTGTCCCAACCCAACCCAGCCCTGCATAATAATAATAAAAAAGAAAAAATTTAATTGCCCGGGTTGAAAGAGGGAAAATCAACCATAGCATAGGTGAGCCTAAAACTAAAACACAAAGTAATTTTATAACTAAGGCCTGTTTGGTATCATATTTTGGTGAAAATATTTAAAAGTCTCTATTACATTTTTCACATTCTTATCTTCTTAAAATTCGAAAAAAGTTCAATATCTTTTAAAAAAAGTCGATAATTTGAATTCAGTTAACCAAATAATAAAAATTTTTTTATCATTTTCATCACGAACTTTCAAACTAGCGAATGACACCTACTGTAACTATTTTTTTTTTGAGTTGTACAAACCGTTCCAACGGATTGTAAAAAACGTGCCGAAGGATTCGCACAGCCAACTTCCATCCAAACGGATTGTAAAAATCATTTCGAGTCCGGTTTGGTCTGTAAAGAAGTTATGATTGATACAAAATTTTAAATCCGTCTAAATTGAAATCCAATCCGTCAGAACGGAAATCCTACTAGTCATCTCCAAAAAATGTGATTTTTGAAATCATATTTTATCTTATTTTTTATCATTCTAAACACATCCTTAATCACAAATTCGATAAACAATCAATTAGCCCGCAACGAAGGTGAAGAACGAAAAAGAGAAGCACATGCAATGCCTACTAAGCGGAAATCCCAAAACAAAAATTCAATAAAGAAACAGAGATTTAGAATCATCTGTTGATAACAATTCTTCTTCAATTGCTAATGAGAAGAAGATCGATGACCAAGATGGAGAAGACGATAATGATGGCAATGAGAGCAATGAAGATGCATGGCGATGAGCGTTCAAATTAATGAACAAGCGGAGGTTGACCGTAAGGGGCGAATGGATTATGAGGGAAGACAAGGGCCAAGAGAAATTGATTGAAGGTTCTAACGATTCAAGAGCGACGATGGGAATGAATCTAACAGCTATAATAGCGATCTCTTGGAGCATCCTCTTGCCGAGGTTGATTGGGAAAACATTCTTCCATCCAGGATGCGGCGAATTCTAGTTCAACCGGGGGTTTATATTTCTAATAATCCTGGCAACTACGGAGATGATGCTTACTTGAAGGAAGGAACTTAGTCTGGTCAACCAGAATTATATAGTAGATGAAATTTTTTTTTCTATTAATTTTACATTTTTTCATTAAGGACCCATTTGGCTATAAAAAAATTCAATTTTTGTGATTATATAATAGATGAATTTTGACCTCCGAACTAGGGTTGGAGTTTTTTTTTTCCCCTTACCGTTTTAGGTTTTCTCATCAAGGTTCGTTTGGTAGTCAAATAAGTTTCAAAAATAAAAAATAAAAAAGTATAATTTTGGCCAAAAGCTGATAATTGGAAACTTTTACACATTTAGTAAAACCTTGCAAAAGTTTAACAAAAAAAAAAATTAAAAAAAAATAGTAGTTTTGTGTACATGGGAACTGTGAGGCATAAAATTAGCTTGCCCGACCACAAGAGTGCTTCGCCGATCATAAATTGTACCCCCCGAACAGGGGGAATATTCTAGTTAAATTGGGACTAAATAGTTTGCTAGTTACGTTGTATAATTACTTTATGTATTACACTACCACACGGCTCCCGAAACTTACATCATCTGCCATTTAATGTTAACCACCCACCTCCACTTTAAGTCACTTCAAAATAAAGTGTTAGTTAATCAACAGAAAGCTAGACAGACACTCCATCTATAAATACCAAAAATCAAGACAGTGTAAGGGTTCTTCTTTCGACTCCTTTTTCTCGAATCTTCTTATTTCTGTCTCTTCGTTTACACGAGCTTATTATTTATACGATTTACTGACTTAAGCATTGGAGTGTCTTTGGTCGGGGACCCACTCCGACCGCTTTATTTCACTAATTTCTGGCTTGCAGGCAATCTCCATGGACAAGGGAGAGAAGGGGTCAACAGAGAAGAGAGTAAAAATTATTGCCGAACAGGAACTTTTTTATGCATTTAATAAACTATGTAATTTTTTAAGAAGAAAATTAAGAAAAATTTGAAATTGACAAAAATTGTTGGATTACCAAATGGGTCTAAAGTTTCTTTTTGTTTTACGCACTTCGGATTGTTTATTATTTGATAATGTGTTTGAAATTGCTCCTATCTTTTTTTTTATTAGTTTCAAACATGATAATTTTTTGAGCCAAACTTAAAAAAAAAAAATTAACATAAATCAAATTGTGATGATGGTGAAATTTCACAATTCTCAATTTGGGCTTCTGAGAATTCGATCTTCCATAAATAATGAAAATTTATCCATCATAAACACAAGTGTGTTATCTGCAAAAAAATATCCTATACTTTAAATTAGCAAAAATGGCATGATTTTTGTATATAGAGAGAGAATTGATTCTGTCCCCTATTTATAAGAATCTTTTGCAAAGTTATAATTGGAATTAAATTAGAAGTCTTCCTAATTTGTTGTGATTTCTTTATGTGGATAAGATAAGTATTAGATTTCGAATATATCTCTATAGTATTTAATGTGATTTCACAAATCTTGATTCCAATAATATACATAAATCTTGCCCCTAATTATAGGGAATTTCGAGGTATCAAAAATCATGCCATCAGATGCCTCCGATTCCCCCGATTTCTTAAGCGAAACAAAAGGAATCTAAAGATTGGCTGCTCAATGGGCCATGTGCATATTTTATATTCTATTTTGTTCGATTTCATGGGCGGTGTAATGGACTAAACAATTATAGTTTTTGACTCATAGGTTTGTTTTCCTTTGACTTATTCGGATTCTGGTTTGATCGATCTCGTGGATCGAGTAGAGCTTTTGGTGTCCGTAGGCTTTTGATCTAGTCGAGCTCACAAACAAAGCAGTTTCTAGCTGGTTCAGCCTCTTGGGCTTAGCGAGCACACTTAGGTCGATTGGCCGTTCTTAGACCGATCGACTTTTCTCTCAGTCTCTTAATAAAGCTTAGCAAGCACTCTCTGGCTGGTCAGTCTCTCTTGGACCATCCGAGCTTTCTCTTGGCCTCTTAGGCTTTAAAATCCTTGTAAGCTCTCATTGACTAGTCGAGCTTTTTATTAATCTCTTAGGCTTTACAGGGGATAATAGGTTGTCTCTGGTCGGTCAGTCACTCTCGAGCTAATCGATCTGTCAGTTAGCCTCTTAAACGCTCAAGCTTAGCAAGCACTTCCTCCACTGATCAACCACTCTCGGACTAATTGATCTGTCAGTTAGCCTCTTAGGCTCTCTTGACCTAGCAGACACTTTCTTCGCCGATCGGCCAGTCTCGGGCCAACCGATTTATCGATTGGCATCTTAGACTCTCTTAGCCTAGCAAACGCTAGCTTCATCCACTAGTTAGCCACTCTCGGATTGATCGAGTTTTCTCTGGTTGACAAATTATCGACCAACTTTACTCGGCTAGCTCTGCTCTCACTCGGTTAGCTATTCTCATACTCAGCCAACTCTGTTCTACTTGACTAGCTCTTCTCAGCCTTCTCTGCTCTTGCTCGGCCAACTCTTCTGCTCGGTCGCTCTGCTCTTACTTGGCAGCTCTGCTCAGCTTTCTCTGCTTTTGCTCTGCCACTCTGCTCTTACTCAGCGAGCTTTGCTCGACTTCTCTGCTCTAGTTTAGCCAGTTTTTCTCATGCTCAACCAGCTCTACTCTATTTGGCCAACTTTTCTCAGCTTTTTCTGTTCTTACTCGGCCAGCTCTTCTCATATTTGGCCAACTCTATTTTGCTCGGTCTTCTTTGCTCCTGCTCAGGCAACTCCTCTCATACTTAATTAGCTCTTCTACTCATCCGTTCTATTCTTTCTCGGCCAGCTCTGCTCTACTTGGCTAGCTCTTCTTTTGTTCTGCCAACTCTGCTTTGCCTAGCCAGCTTTGCTTGGCCTTTCGTATAGCCACCAAATGTGACCATATGTGTAGGAAAACTAATCTTTTTTTTTTTAATTTTTAATTTAATTTTTTTTCACAAACTCACCGATGTAACACCAACAAATGGTAGACTTATGCTTAAGCTCCAAACTTGGGGACCTTAATAGTTGAGATTTGAGCATGGAAGTGCTCTGCTACAAATAACCTCTGAATTTTTCTAGTTGTTGTCGTTGAAAGAGAGTGGTGATGAAATTTTAAGAGCTATAAGATTCATCTTACAGAACCTCAACAATTATGCCTCATCAATGTTCGATCTTTCTCTAAGAAGATTGCGGATGGGTGATTGCACTGGATCCGATTTGGACTATGAAAAACAACAAGAAATTCGTTCTTACAAATGGCGCCAATTGATGATTGTGACATATCATGGTTCTCGATCAAGGCCTCTAAGAACTCGATCCATCGAAAATAATAGAAATATGTCTGAGGTAAATACTAGTTTAATGTCTAAGGTAAATACTAGTTTAGTGTTTGCCAAAAAAATTTTTGATATCTAAGTTAGCAAAAGTAGCAGGGTTTGTATAGAGAGAGAGAACTGCCCCATAACTGTAAGATGATTTCGTCCCATATTTATAAGAATTTTTTACAAAATTATAATTAGAATTTTTCTTGATTTATTGTGATTTCCTTATGTAAATAAAGTAAATATTGGATTTCGAATATATCTTTGTGGATTTAGTGTGATACCACAAATCTTCTCCTAATAACATACGTAAATCTTGTCTCCAATTATAAGAAATTTCAAATTATAAAATATCACACCCATCAAATTGTATTTAAGATTTGGCGAATTTTGCTAGGTTGCCGAACAAATTTGAACCGAATTTTAGTAGTTTGTTTTACCAGCATGCAGCCATCCTTGCTTACCAAAAAAAAAAAAAAAAAAAAGCATGCAGCCATCCTTCATCATCTCTCTCCATACTTCATCATGTCTCTCTATGTATGATCAATGGAACTGAGGATGCCAACAAAAACAATCATGCATAAGATAAGCAGGAGTTGTTGTTGGATCACTATATATATATATATATATGTACACCACGCTGTGTTATCACGTAGCAGGTGATGATGTTACTAGGATTTGGTACACCATTGTTTTCAAGGACCGCATTACATCATATTAGGATCTCCACCACAGTATTAATTTATATGACAATCCACCGCCTATGCTTATAATTTAATAAGTATTAGGACTTGGGAGGAATATTATTGTAATTTCAACTGCAGTTAACTATTCTGCGGGATTAGCACAACTTTCACATGGATAGACAAGATGGAAATGATCAACGATATCTTTTCAATTGATTTTATTTTATTTTTCCTGAATTTCACTGTCAACTGTGTTCTTTTATTAGTTATTAATTACATGGTGCAAGCCCAGATATATACATGTGTATATATATATATATTGACAGTAACCATTCATTCCCTATTCAAGTGCAAATTTCAATGGTTTGTTTGTGGTGGTTGAATTATGAGAACAGTTAGCCGATTGTTGTAATTTTGTGAAATGAAGACAAAATTAATTGCCAGCCTAGAAGTTGAATTGAATTGAGGCAAGTTTGATGGATTTGACAGAGGGGGTTGCCTTTAACCCCCGCAACATGTCATCCATTAGAGAAAGCTAACTTTTGAAAGTTGCCCACTAATTAAGGAAAGAGTGTTTACTAGTTGTAGTAGTAATAAAATTACTGATCTAGGATTGGACAGCCATTCAAGTCTTCATAGCCATTAGGTGTTGGTGTTGGAAGAACTGCTCATGAATTGAAGCCATTGCCCTTTTCCCAGGGGCCTTACATTGCCATCCACCATCATTTGCGCCTTCCTCCACATAAAACTAGCTGTCGCGAATATCACTGATAATACAAATATTATTTTTGTTTTATTTTCTAAATTTATTCTCTTATGACATGGCTTAATAAGAGTACTAAATATGTATTATTATTATTATTATTATTATTATATGCATGGGTTTGTTGGATGTAATCTATTCACCAATCAAATGAATCCACACCTGAAAGGTGGACCAATCATTGCACTCATAGGTGCTCGTAGGATTAGTTATTATTTTTGTAATAACTAGGCTTCTCCTTTGGGCCTGGCGTTGATAAGAAGGGCAAAGGGTAATTAAACTCATATCTTCTTACCAAAAATTCCTTTGAATACCTTATTACAGTCTAATGGAAATGATCTTTATTATTATAAATTCCGTTTAGAGTGGCAAAATAATTTTAAAAACGATGAAAAATATTTAAAAATTTTATAAATTATTTATTTTTTATCTTATTGTACGAATTAAGAACCCACAACTTATTTTTTGTCACTTCAAACGCACCTATAGCATTTATACATGTATGTTCTGTCCATTTCCCAAATTAAATTAAAAATAATAAAATATAGTGATCTTTGACTGCATTTATCATCCTTCTGTTATATTATGAATGTCATTATATTTTTGCTGACATATTTACATTGTCGAGCAATTAAAATTTAAAAGTGCACCGTTACATTTTACACTAATTCTCACTTTAATATTTATATTTTTAATTGCAACAATTAATTCTATGTACTTATGATCAAATTTTAATTCAGCATTTCAATCAGGTTTGTTGACATAAATATTATATCCTGATCATATTTAATTAACAATTGTTAAATAGATGACAAAATTAATATTTAATCATAGGTGTAAACAATTAACTGTAATAATTAAGAGTACGGGAATAAAATGAAATTCATTATAAAATATAAGATTGCATAATATAATTTATTAGATTTTAAGGGGTCATTTAGAGTGTTAAAAAAAAAAAAAACTAAAAAAATTTAAAAGTGAAAATTTTTGAAATTTAGAGTGTAACAAGTTGTTTCGAGATGAAGTTGAATATTTGTAATTGATTTGATATAAAATTGTTAAAACTTATATAAAATGACATGTAATCAAATGTTAATGGAGAATCTTGAAAACTTTTGAAATTTTTTGAAATTTTTTAGTATAAATGTCAATTCAATTTTTTTAAAAAATTTACTAAAATTCATTGGAATACACCATGATTGCTTATTTTAATAGACTTTGACAAATATTTTGAAAAAGTTAAAATTTTTTAAAGTTTAAAAAAATTATAAAATTTTTTAAAGTTGATTGTAACTCCCAATGACTCCTGAATTACAAAATTTTGCAGAGCTACAAATTAACAATTATTGAATGATTTGACAACGGGTTTAAAATATTTCAAATTAATTTATTACATTTTTATTATTAAAGGTGTGTTTTGAGTGATTAAAAGTGAGATAAAATGTGATTTGAAAAAATTTTTTACGTTTGGTGCACGTATTTCAAATTGTATTTTCTAGAGATGAACAGTAAGATTTCGTTATGATGGATTAAATTTTCATTTGGATAAATTTAAAATTTTGGGCAATCATAACTTCTTTGCACTACAATTCGTCCAAACGGTTAACGGATTATAGAAACTATTTGCACGAAAGTTGGCCACGTGAATTCGTTGGAACAGTTTTTATAATTCGTTAGAACAGTTTCTACGACTTTACAAAAAATAGTCAAATTAGGTGTCATTCGATAGTTTGAGAGTTCATAGTGAGAATGACAAAAAAATTTTTGCTATTTAATTATCTAAATTCTAGTTATTGACTTTTTTTGGTAAAAATATTTAACTTTTTTTTAAATTTTGAAGAGATAAAAATGTAATAAAATTTTAAAAAATTTTTATCAAATTTTTGTTCATCAAACCCATCCTAAATAAACTAAGCGATGCGCAACCGCGAGTAACATTAGCTTCATTTGTTTTCCTTCGTTTGTTCCGAAATTTCATAACCATCAAAAGGCGATGATTAAAGACAGGACACGCAGTGTATCAGGAAAAAAACAAAAGTTTCTGTCACAAATAATAATAATAATAATAATAATAATAATGAAGATGGTGATGATGATAATATTTAAGAGAAGTAATAGAAATACAAGTGCGTGTACTCGCGGTTGAGAAGAGTGGGTCCATTCAGATTGGCAGGTTGTGGATTCTGGCCGTAGGACGCGAGTACCAACAACAACATCATCATCTGCTTTCTTTGGCTTTGGCATGGGCATGGCAGAAAGTCTCCGCTCTTCTAATCCAAACCAGCGATTAACGGTCAAGATTCCCTTGCAACTTTTCCATCCACGCCTCACTCTCCAGTCACAGCTTACCTAACCCACAGTTACGCTCCCGTTCAAAATCTCAACCATGGTTAGGTTTCCTTGGTGTTCTTCTCTCCCTCTCTCTATCTCTCTCTCTCTCTGAACTAACCAAGAGGCAAGAGCGAAAGCGGGAGGGGAAGGGTTTGGGTTTCTCTCTGAGGTGATCAAGCGATTGTTCCTTCCTTCCCCTCTATGATTTGGTTCAGATTTGCTATAAATGGAAATTTTAGATGCTCAGATCTTTGAATTTCAATCTGCTTCTCATTTTATTTGGCGGTTTTCCTCTTTATAGTAGTAATCATCAATTTTTGATTTGAAGATGATAACTGGGCATCAAATTCCCATCTGTTTTCTTATCATCAAATAGCCTTTTCTTTTCCCCTTCTCCCTCTCACTCCGCCGCCAACTCTTTTCCTCTTTATCCTTTCAGATCTATTCTGAAAGGTATTTTTATTTTTATTATTTTTTTTAATAATTTGTACCTTCGTATCCTTGGATCTAGTCTTTGTCATGGAGACTCGATGTCAGTTTTAAAGATCCATTACGCAGTCTGGTTCAAATAATCCATTCTTCTGACGATTCTGAAATTTTCCGATTGTTTCGCTCGTTAATTTCTGGTCTATCACTGTTTATCCAAGTAGTTTACGGAGTTTTAAGGGGTTTAGTCAGAGCAGCTTGGGGTTTTTGTGCTTGTCTGACTTGTGTATTGACGGCTCTTCCTGTCTTGGGGGAGGGGAGATTTTCTATTCCCTTGGAGCGACTTTGTCCTTCTTTGGGGGGGGGGGGGATTACGCGTGAATATCTATCCAGTATTTTTTTTTTTTTTTTTGTTAAAACCTTTTTTCTTGAAGGATGAATTACTTCCCCGAAGAGGTTTTGGAGCACGTATTTGATTTCTTGACGTCGCACCGAGACCGCAATGCTGTTTCACTAGTGTGCAAGTCATGGTATGGAGTGGAGAGGTTCAGCAGAGAGAGAGTATTCATAGGGAATTGCTATGCTATCAGCCCGGAGAGGTTGATCGACAGGTTTCCTAGGCTTACGTCGCTTACTTTGAAAGGAAAGCCCCATTTTGCCGACTTCAATTTGGTCCCCCCTGACTGGGGAGGGTTTCTGTACCCATGGATTGATGCTATGGTCAAGAGTGGCACGACTCTGGAGGAGCTGCGCTTGAAGAGGATGGTGGTTTCTGACGACGCCCTTGAGCTACTCGCTCGATCTTTTGTAAATTTCAAGTCTTTGGTTTTAGTTAGCTGTGAAGGGTTCTCCACCAACGGCCTTGCTGCCATAGCTTCTAATTGCAGGTATTTCAAATTTTGCATGCCAGTTTTGTTAGTTTAAGTTCCCTTCTTTATCTAGATATGACCACTTTGTTGAGGGGATTTGCTTCATCCTTGACTGTTTAATCCATAATTAGTATAGGTCTCTTTTGACTGTTCTTGTTAATACCTGATATTGTACTTGCAGAGTTTGGTGTTTGAACTGCGGTAAAGGAACATGATTTATGATGTAAATTTGCAATATAAGCCATCATTAGTGGGTGTGTCTTGATTTTGGCATGGGTGTTAGATCATACCTTGACCCTTGTTATATAGCATGAATGTTAGTGCATTAGAGAAAATAGGAAATTCTGTGCGACATATGATATCTGAAATGGTTCATCAATGTTTTTCTTCAATGCTGTTGGTATTGAAGCTGGTTAAGAAGTGTTAGATTTGCTAGGTGGATCATAATAGCTGGTCTCAAATATGTTTAGCCAAGTCTGTCTCTATTCTGGATTTGCTTTGTTTTCTGTTTTCTAACTTGGTGATCTAGGTTTCTGAGGGAGCTAGACTTGCAAGAAAATGAAGTTGAGGATTACAGAGGCCACTGGCTTAGTTGCTTTCCTGACAGCTGCACATCACTCGTCTCCTTGAATTTTGCATGCCTGAAAGGAGAAGTTAATTTGTCAGCTCTGGAGAGACTGGTGGCGAGGTGTCGTAACCTCAGAAGTCTGAGGTTAAACCATGCAGTCCCATTTGATTCTCTTCAAAAGATTTTGGCACAAGCACCTCAGTTGCTAGACTTAGGTACTGGGGCATTTGTCAATGATCATGATTCAGAGACATACCACAAACTAAAGGGTGCTATCAAGAAATGCACATCTATTAGGAGCTTGTCAGGGTTCTTGGAGGTTGCCCCTTGTTGCTTACCTGCCATCTACCCGGTTTGCTTGAACCTTACCTCCCTGAACTTGAGCTATGCTCCTGGGATTGATGGTAGTGAGCTCATAAACCTAATTCGCCGCTGTCGGAGACTTCAGCATTTATGGGTTTGTCTTTTCAACCTGTATTAATATTCAAATCGTTTTGATCTTCCCCCCTCAATTTTGTAAGAATGACAATGTCATATCATTTTGTTGCAGATATTGGATTGCATTGGAGATAAAGGCTTAGGTGTTGTGGCTTCCACGTGTAAAGAATTGCAGGAGTTGAGGGTTTTCCCATCTGATCTTCACGGGGTTGGGCATGGCGCTGTAACCGAAGAAGGGTTGGTGGCTATTTCTGCTGGTTGCCGGAAGCTGCATTCATTGCTATACTTCTGCCAGCAGATGACCAATGCTGCCCTGATTACTGTGGCCAAGAATTGCCCAAATTTTACCCGTTTTAGATTGGCCATTCTCAACCCCACAAAACCAGACGCGGTGACTATGCAGCCATTGGACGAAGGTTTTGGGGCAGTTGTTCAATCTTGCAAAGGTCTCAGGCGTTTGTCACTCTCTGGCCTGCTGACAGATAAGGTTTTCCTTTACATTGGAATGTATGCCGAGCAGCTTGAAATGCTTTCAGTTGCATTTGCTGGAGACAGTGACAAGGGAATGCTTTATGTTTTGAATGGCTGCAAGAAGCTTAAAAAGCTTGAGATCATGGATTGCCCTTTTGGTAATGATGCACTTCTAAGGGGCGTGGGAAAGTATGAGACAATGCGATCCCTTTGGATGTCGTCCTGCGAGATTACTCTTGGTGGCTGCAAGAGTCTTGCAAAGATGATGCCAAGGCTTAACGTGGAGATCATCGATGAAAGCAACCAGTTAGAGGAAGCTACCCATGATGATAGTCAAAAAGTGGAGAAGATGTACCTGTATCGAACATTGGTTGGACCACGAAGGGATGCGCCAGATTTTGTGTGGACATTGTAGGTGCATCATGGATTCCTAATAATTATTTCTTATTATGAATTACTTGTACTTTGTTTAGGTGGAACTATGTATGATTCTTTTAGTTTGTCTTCAGGTGCACGAGTGACTTAGCTTTTTCATGCATATAATTTTTGTTAATAAAATTTACCGGGTTACCAGGGTAAAGTTACGTGGCGTATGTATGGCAGATTTTTACTGCAATATGAAAAGCAGTTCTCAGGCAATGTACTTTATTGCTTTGAGATTTATTAAGCTGCGAGTCATGAACTCCCCTGTGGATCAAATTCGGTACATAAACCAAAACTGGTCTCTGGTGAAATTTGCTGCCAAGTAGCTGGCGATATCATATGCTTGTGGGAATTGCGAAGATGTCATTTGTTCAAGCAGGGAATGTTGAAAACTAGAAAATGAAGAGCTGGAATCTAATTGCGGACATCCCGAAAATCCGTTGGAGTTGCTCTATATTGTGAGAACAGTAGACAAGATCAAAGCTTAAAAGCTTAGGACGGAAATTGCTTCTGTATGTTGAGAACATTACTACCAATACTTGTGATATGTGATAGGGAAGATATTGGAATACTTTCAAGTTTTGTCCTCAATTGCTCAGCTTTTGTTTGGAATCGACAAAAATAATTTAGAATAAAACATACCCGACACCTTTTCTTCTTTGTAGGTTGCCATTTAACAGTAAAAATGAAAAAAAAGGAAGCTTGACAAAGGACGTGTGTCCAGGTGAGGGAATCCGTTGCTCAAAAACAAAAACAACAACGAAGATGTGAGGGAATTCAGAAGGAACATCAATATTTCTTTTATACTTTTTTTTTTTTTGTCAATATTCTTATTATAAAATTTTGTGGCAAATGAGCCGAACTTGAGCCAAGAGCTTTGACTCATGGCTCGACTCATCTCAAATTTTAAATAACTCAAAACTCAATTTTTTTTTTGGGGGGGGGGGGTGGGGTTTGGGAGGATTTGTTGGTTGCCACCGGTAGTAACCAGGAAAACTTAAGATGGCTCGTAGCATCATTTGGGACTTTAAAATAGGAAAGTTAATTACATTTATTGTGATCTCGCATCCCAAAACAAGAACTCCCAACTAAGACTGAGTGAGCGCCATTGAAGTAAAAGCCCAGCAAAAGAAGAGAAGAAACAGGTACCGGGACATGGTGGAGCATTATAATAATTAAATATGTACAAATAGCAATTCTTACAAATTTCAGGAACCGATTGAAAGGTTGGTCTTCATCACACCCAATAACTCAAAACGGGCAGGGTGCCACGCAACACAACACATGCCCTCATGATAGTACCTTCAAATCGCCAGAGAAGAGGCGCAGCTTCTGGGGAAATAATTAGAAAGACAGCCGGTACTAAGTAAATTCATGTAGAAATAAATACGGTGGCTCAGTAGCAGCACTTCTCCAACAGACAGCAGCAACAAAGGGCAGCCAAACTGCAGGTGTCAAAAACCCCACCCCAAAAAATCTCAAATCATCGTGTAAATAAACGCTGCTTATGCAGTCCAAAGTTACTTAATTGGAGCTTCAAGAAAACTGTCAAATTGTAGATACTAACCCTCCTTAACTGATGCTTGCATGGGAATGTGATTGTAAGATTATATATAATGATCCAAGGTTAATTTGTACGCAGTCCTAAATCAACTGCCCCATGCATTGAAATTACGACGAGGACTAGTTCCCCCCGGGGGGGCCGGGTTCAGAGTTGCATTTTGTAGAGGAAATCAAACCCATCGCTCCGAAAAGATCAAAAACCTTTTCAAGGAAAAAATTTGAACCTGGCAACATAACGTCAGGACTGATCCAGCACTCTTTTGATAAAAATTCTTGTTTTACTTTTCCCAAAATTAACTAGAGTTGACAAGCATTAAATTGAATGGAAGGCTAAACAACATCGTGGGATAACAAGATCAATTTTCCCAAATTTGAGGAGGAAAAAAAAAAAAAAAGGAGGAAATCCCAATTATTAGTCCCCATGTATCACACAAAGATCATGTTCCTTTACCGCAGTTCAAACACCAAACTCTCCAAGTACAATATCAGGTATTAACAGGAACAGTGAAAAGAGACCTATACTAATTATGGATTAAACAGTCAAGGATGAAGCAAATCCCCTCAACAAAGTGGTCATATCTAGATAAAGAAGGGAACTTAAACTAACAAAAACTGGCATGCAAAATTTGAAATACCTGCAATTAGAAGCTATGGCAGCAAGGCCGTTGGTGGAGAACCCTTCACAGCTAACTAAAATCAAGCTGGCCCGATACCATGAGATATTTCAAAAAAACAAAAAAAATATCACACAAAGATCAGTAAGAGAAAGAAATTAGAATACCAAACAATTGACAGGTGGGTAAGAATAGGAAAAAAAATGAGGACGTACCAGCCTCGGAGGAATAAGGAACAAGCGGTCTGATCATGGCATTGGCAATGGTAACATGCAGTACTGTCGTTGGTCCTCGATCTGGTATTCTTCATCAGGTTGAGGTGCCGTTGGGTTTGGGTACCCGCCTTGAAATCCTCCTGGGCCTGCCTGCTGGGTTGACGGGTAAGGATACGCTGGCACATGCCCTATTACATAGAAAAATTAGTACCTTGACCTATTTTAAGTTTTATCAAATCACAACTTCAAAATCCCAATAAGAAAAAATAGAAAATTTGTCCCAACCCAAGTTTCTAATGAGAATGACCTAAAGAAATCCAATTGAAATGCTGAGATTCTAGAAATTGTAGCCAGCTAATTAACAATACTCCCACGCGAAACAATTAATCAATAACCTCTCTCTCTCTCTCTCCCTCTCTCTCTCTCTCTCTCTCTATAGGCTTTATCTGTACGCGCTGGTGTCCATGAAAGAAATTAAGAAAGAAATAAAAAGAGCGAAATTAAAAGTGGGAGAGTTAGACACATTATCATACCTGGGGGAGGATATGCCTCCTGGGACACGTTCTGGTAACTCATATATATATATATATATATATATATATGCTTCCTCTTCTCTCCTGTCCTTCCCCCGGGGGGGCTTTTTCACTCCCGATAAATGGGAGCAAGAAGAAGGTAGTTATATGCGTATACACACACACACGCACGCAGATATTCTGCGACTGCTGTGCACTAGGCTATAACAGTTTGAACCGAATCATATCACGACCCCCTGATATCATAATTTGCAACAAGTAGAAATAGAATTATATATGGGGGTAGTTATATATATATGGTAAATTCAGCTGGGTATTATTGAAATTACAATTCTAACCAAAACTCGGTTAATTTAATGCAGATTTATGTACGGTAAGTTACCAACTAGGAACAGGGTACACCCTCTTTTCTATTTCTTTACTCTCGTATTTCATATATATATATTTTTTATAATATTTATACTTCACATTTTTAAATACAACAGTTAAAAAAAGTTAAAAGCAAAATTTGAAAAGTTAAAATTGTGAATCAGTCCCAAAATGACTTCTTCCTTTAGATATGACTAGTGGAGGCACGTACACCTAGTGGAGGTCGTGTTTTTTATTTTTTATTTCTTTCCACTTCTTGTTGATTTTCTATTTTTAATTTTCTTTGGTTCTCCTATCTTTCGCTTCTTCTTTTTTTATTTTCGTTTTTTAATTTTTAATTTTCTCTCTCTTCTATTTTTTTTTTAATTTTCAAATCGAAATGGTTATTAGCGGTTAAAGCGAGAAGTTAATTTAAAATATTTTAAAAATGTGAGTAGACTTCAAATTGAGAGTGATGCTAAAATAATTTATTCCTTCATATATATATATATATATATATATATGTATTGGTATAAATATTATAGATATATAGCAATGTGTTGGGTCAAATGTTGTGGTATCGTCATTGACTCTTCATTTGATTTTTCCATTTTTCTTAAATTTCTAAATCAAAACTCTCATGAATCATGATATCTCTCTCTCCATCACAAAGCTTATATTTTATTTTTGTCCCGCATTGATAGATTCACAGCTTCATTTTTTTTATTTATAAAATTACTAAAATTGTAAAAGTAATATTAATTACTATAAAATGTGGGATTGTAGGTTCTTGCGATGGACCCACTTGCCTATTTGTTTACAATATTTGTAATATTTATATATTTCATATATAATATTAAATTAAATTTAAAAATACAAAAAAATGGTTAAATAATAATTAGGCTTGAGAAAGTATTTTGAAAAAAAATTACTAAATCTTAATTAAATTTAAAAATCTAAATTTAAATGTTTTACTTTTCTTAAATAATTTGTTCTTCTACATTACCTCACGTAATTTTAAATATATCTATGAAATTTAATAATTATATAAAATAAGGGAAAAAAAAAAAGAGAAATAGCGATGTGAAGGGATATATATATATATATATATATATATTGAACGCATAGAATAAGAGACCTCCAAATATTGATAATATTTTTTAAAATATGAGAACACAAGGCAAGTTCATTTTTTATCCAATTCAATATTCTCCTTCATAAGAAATTTATACTAAAAAAAATTAAAAATAAAAATAAATTTATCCATATAAAGGGAAACTGTTGTTACATAAATGATTTTTATATTTGTACGAATTAAATAATATTAGTGAAAAGTATTTACTATTAATTTATATTTAAATTTATTTATTAATAATTAATGTTAAATAAAAAGTGTTTTCGTGTGAGTTTCCTCTAGTATATAAATATATAGATGGAGAAGATTTCTTAATGTCTCCATATTTACTTAGCTATATATGTAGCCGTCACAATTTTATTTTAGAAAAAAAAAATATTCTTCTTAGGTCTCAATAGCTTTCCATTAGTTTTCAATGATTTATTGATTCATTAATTTTTTTTTTTTTTTACTAACTCAGATGAAAAAAAAAAATAGAAACAAATGAGAAATTTTAAAGAATGAATGATCAACTACTGATTGAAAATAATAATAATAATAATAATAATAATAATAATAATAAGATAGGAGAGTAATTACCAAAAAAAAAGATAGGAGAGAAAAAAAAATGCAAGATAAACGAAGCCATAGGTTTCGTTTGGTTTGTAATTTTTCTCTAAAAAATTCTATAAATCTCTATTAACTTTATATCACATCAATTTTTTTTCTTTCACTGCACACATTACGAACTCTCAATTTATCTCAATTTACCTCACTTTTTTTTTTACTCCAAACGAAATCATATAAGATAGGGTGAGTTTGGAGTGAAATAAAGTGAGATGAATTGAGATAAATTGAGAATTCGTAATGCATCGAGTGAAAGAAAAAAATTGATGTAATATATAATTAACAGATATTTATAAAAAATTTTTAAAATTTATTTACAAACCAAACTCACCCATAATAGATTGGATCGATCGTAATCAGCGCACTGTTGCACGAGATAAGAATGGTTGGGGAAACTTCAAAGAGAAGTTTCCGCCCGTTCCACGGTCGTCCCGTGATATTATTGTAATGTGGATTTCTAGAAGCCTTGACATTTATGTATCTCCACTACCCCAAATACTAATTAAAAACAAATAATCATTAAGTAATTAGTCAAAGGAATATTATATATATACATATATATACATGGACACGGTTAAGCAACCGGAATCCTCAACGGTCAAATTTTTCCTTCTGGCACTCCCTAATTGGTGATACATTATTGAAAATTATCTCATCTAGAGAGGAGGGAGCTAGGTCTGATCTTGTGTGTGAAGACATATATCTGTATATATACATATATGGTGACGCAAAACTCACAAGAAAAGGAAAATTACTAATAAATTACTGGTACTAGTCGTTTGCCCTTGTATTCAAAGATCTCTCTTCTCCTCTCCTCTCCATCTAATTAACCAACCACAATGATGAACGGCGGCTCTCAAGAATCCCTGCAGCAACCTCTCTACCCATCATTGCAAGACACCTCCTTACCCTCAACTGCTACTACTAGTACCGCTAAAGAAAGGGTCAACTTTGATCAACCATCATCATCTTCCACCTCAGAACCATCGCCACCGACGTTGGCTGCTGCTGGTGGAAGCTCTGATTTTGCGGCTGAGAAATGGGGGACCCATGTAATGGGAGCACCTGCTGTGCCCACATGCCATCCGGGCAATCAAAAGGCAGCCCTGTGGGGTGCCGGAGATAACCCACAGGACCACCATTACCCATACCTCCAATACACACCCATTGAGAAATCAAACACCAGTCCAATGGAATCCATTCTCCACAAGTTCAACTCCTGGAGCCATAAGGCCGACACCACCGCCCACAATATATGGCACAATCGTACGTATACTAAAATTGTTTTCCCTATGTATATACATATATATATAAATTCATGTCCTCTTCAATCAATTGAATTGAATTCATTCATGGATTAATATTATTAATCGGGTTCAATTAATTTAATTTAATTTAATTAACACAACAACATTACAGTGAGAACAGGGTCATCGGTATCGGGAGCCGCGTGGAATAAAGTGAATCTAACAGCTAAAGCAATAACGGGAGGTGGGTTTGAGTGTTTGTACAAGCAGACCTTCTCAACCTTTCCAGATGAGAAGCTCAAGAAGTCATTTGCGTGTTACCTCTCCACCACCACCGGACCCGTCGCCGGAACTCTCTACCTCTCCACCCATCACGCTGCCTTTTGCAGCGATCGGCCTCTGTCCTTCACTGCACCCTCCGGCCAACAGACTTGGAGCTATTACAAGGTGATGGTACCATTGGTGAAGATCTGCGCCATCAATCCAGTAGTAATGAGGGACAATCCATCGGAAAAGTATCTCCAGATTGTGACCATAGACGGACATGATTTCTGGTTCATGGGTTTTGTCAATTATGAGAAAGCAACTCGCCATCTCTCTGAAAGCCTCGCCGGCCCCCCAACTACTACTTTTGTAGCATCTGGAGTACCCGTACAAGTTCAACCCCCCGCCGGAGGACCATGATTTCATTCATTTCTGAATTCTGTATTTCCATCTTCAAATTATCTCCCCCACCTTTTTGACTTCCGTTGGCCTCTTTTGATTTCTTCTTCAAATATTTGTTAAATAATGATACGGGCCCCGCCTTCATCTTTCTCAGTTGTATATATATATATATATATATATATATATGTACTAGAATCGGACATACTATGTGTTATTTTAATTAAAATAAAATTATTAAAAAATTAACAAAAGTGCCTCAGAAAAATAAATAATTACGAGCATATATTTAAGTGTAGAAAATAATTAATGAAGAATCATTTAAAGAAAATAAAAAGTTACAAAAAAAAAAAAAATTAGTTAGTAGTTAAAAGAAATTTAAGAAAAAAAAAACAAAAATAAATAGGTAAAATTATTTAATTATATGATAGTTATAAAATTTACTTTTTAATATTATTGAAATTGTAGGTAATACAAAGAGTTTATGGGTATTATTAAAAAAAAAAAAAGATGCTTCACCTAAAATAAAGTTTTATAAATTTTAAAATCTCAACATTGCCCTTAGTATTTACTTTATATAATAATATAGATATATCTTCCAATTTATTTAAATTTTTTTTCTTGCTTTTGCCATTTTCTA
This sequence comes from Vitellaria paradoxa, assembly GCA_019916065.1. Classification (NCBI taxonomy): domain Eukaryota; kingdom Viridiplantae; phylum Streptophyta; class Magnoliopsida; order Ericales; family Sapotaceae; genus Vitellaria; species Vitellaria paradoxa. The sequence continues at coordinate 58,013,636 of CM034236.1, forward strand.
TTAATGTTATGGCAATCCCAATTCAAGATTCAAGCTACTTTGGGATGAAAAAAATAGTTAACTACTAGCTAGCTAGTTAAGGTTTTTTTTTGGTGCGCGCGCGCACGCGCGCGTTTAAAAGGAAAAAAAAAATTAATAATTATTTTTTTATCTTTTTGTTAATTTAATATATTTATTTTTAGTAGTTTAAAAAAATTCAAAATGTAAGAAAATAAGTTTGGTAATTTAAGAAAAAAAAGGTTAAAAGTAAAATGTGGAACCCGCTTGCAATGATAATCATTGAACTGCATTTGTTCCTCTAATCCATCGCTTAGGAGATTGATTAACGCAGCAGCGAGGAACAACCCGCCCATACAGCTAGTGGGGAGGACAGCACTACTTGCAAAGCCCGTTTGGCTAGGGAACGCCGCAAGCGCGAAGTGTGGTGGGCTCAAGGGCTGCAGTGAAAAATTCATTACAGGCACTGCAGTGGAAGATGAACAGTCGAGATTTCTTTGTATTTAATCCGATGGTTCTAATTTATTTTAATTCAATTTATTTTCAAAATAAAAATAAAAGTTTAAAAAATCTGATTGGAATACAATTAATACGGAATGTCAAAGATCATATGTAATTAAAGAGTAAAAAAATCTCAACCGTTCATCTTTCTATTACAGTCTCTGTAGTGAATTTTTCACTGCAGTCCCCTTGAACCCAAGTGTGGTACGCCTGGTCGAGTTTTTAACTAGGTACCACTCTTCCTAAACGAAGGCTAAAATTTGGAGAATACATCTTACGGATGTCCACACAACTCAACCCAACCCAACCCAAGTGGGCTGGACTTGTAATTCACTTTCGGGGCGAGTGTAGGGTTTGTGTCCAACCCAATCAAAAATCCAATAATCGAACTGAAATCTCAGTTTTAAGTTGGTTTTGATAATTTATTAGATTCATCATCAATTTCAGTTATTTGATTTTGATTATTATTTTTACAGATTCAAAATAAATGAAAACTAAATAACAAGATATTTATATTGCTTTTTTAATATACTCCGCAAGCAACGAATCAGTAATTTGCTCTAAATTTTCTTCCTTCATGTCTAATTTTAATTTATACCTCATTTTTCTAATCAAAGTTAAGCCCTTCTATCTTGCTGCAATATAGTAATATATATATATATATACACACACGCACACTTAATAAATATTCAGATTACCAAGGCAAAAGCAGAAAACTAGATGCGCGCGTGCTTTTCACGGTCGTAGAGGCTTGCTGTGTTTGTTTTATTGTAAATTAAATTTACAGAAATATATATATATATATATATTTGGGAGAAAAATATTCTCAAACATGTTTTTTTTTTTTTTTTGTTTAATTGGTAAAAGAAATCTGAAAATCTATCAATTGTTATTAATATATAATCATCAATTATACTAATTGTTACATGCATTTAAATGTTAAAAGAAAATAAAAAAGACCCACCTAATGAGTCAGTAAATATGGATATAAACACTATTTAAATTCAATTTTTAAAATAGATTGTTTGATGATGTGCATAAATATATACCAAAAAAAAAAAATTTCTCTCCGTCACTGTGCAACTTTAATTTTTATATAGCAGCAATACTCTTTAATTTTCTTTTAATTTCATTATCATGTTTTGAAAAAAAATAAATAAAGGTAATTAATGAAATTTAAAATAAATATTGACTGAAAACTGACTCAATATAATTTTCTAAATTGAAATTAATATTAATTTAAATTTTAAAAATAGTATTTTCGATAATTAATTTTTATTTTACTTTTAATAATTAGTGACAAGAATTTCATATTGACATCAATGATATGATAGTTGGTAAAACTATCATCACACACAAGCCACCAATTATTTAAGCATCAATAGAATTTTACCATAATTGTTAAAGTTTGATATTGCTAAGAGCGCATTTTACAAGTTCTAAAAGTATAACAGTTGCCATAAACTTTTTCATTAGTGCTTGAATAATTGGTGTCTTGTTTATAATTATGATTTGATGTGTAATCACTATTGAAAAGACTAGTATTAGCGACCGTCACAGGCGGTCGCTAAAAATGAAAAAGCGGCCGCTAAAAGTATTAGCGACGGCTTAGCGACCGCCTCAAGCAAGTCGCATTTGGGTCCTAACTAAAAAGTATTAACGATCGTCAAAGCAGTCGTTAAGTTTTTTGTGACTGCTGCTGCGACCGCTGGGAGGAAAAACATCAGGAAATTAGCGACCGCTAGTAGCGGTCGCTGATAGTTATTGCGTAGTCGCTGTTTCTTTGGCGTAAAAATGCTTAGAGATTGCACCAAATGACGCGAAATATTAGCGACAGCTTAGTGGTCGCTAATACTTACTCCGGGAAACCAAGGCTATTTGGCGCCATTTGGCACCGAAGAATTAGCTACCCTTTTGGTGTATTAGCGACCGCTTCAATAAGCAGTTTTATATTTTTTTTTATAGTAGAATCTAATTATAAATCTCAATAATTTATTTTTACGAATCGAATTATTTAAATTATCTATTTAATAATTATTTATTATTTATGTTTAAAAGTTTATTTCAAATTTAATTTAATTATATTTTTATTAATTTGCACATTGAACTAAACAATGTTTTCATAAAATCAATCAAAAAAACAAACATGGCTCCTAATTATGATTATATATATATATATATATATATATACAAACACAATATCAAATTAGATTGCAATTAAAACAAAATTTTATTATATGTAAATGTTCAAAATACAAAAACTAAAATATATATAAATGTACTGATCAAAATAGATACAAATGGATCCTAATCATCCTAATCCAGTCCAAGAGGGCCATCCGCCATCGTCCGGATCCTACAATGGAATAATAACGAAATTAGAACGTGATAAACAGACATGAATAAATAAATTTATAAAATTTTAATGAGTAATAGTAATGAAAAATAAAATTTTTAACCTGAAGAGGAGGAGATGGATGGCTTTGACTCTGAGAGAGGTGCCTCTCCATCTCAGCTATCATCTCGCCCTGAGGTGATGCCTCTCGCTCGTCCATCTCAACTCAAAGGGTTTGGAGTAGATCCTGGTCACGACGTCTGACCTAAGAAGATGACTCTGCTCGTGTACTGGATCGGCGTGGAATACCCGCGCCCCGCGTAAGCGTGTATCCATGACCATCGCGTCCGACGATGGAGAAAAATATCTCATCCCTCTTCTCTTCGGACTCCCTCTCATCCGGCGACAACTCCTCTAAATGTGCATTAAACTGCGCCTATTACAAACAAGCCGAGACGGAAAAAACAAGATAAGTAACTATATTATCTAAAGTAAAATTCAATTATATGTTCGTTGGACAAAATATTAAAATTAGTTACCTGTATGGCCTAAACTTTAGGCGAATCAGTATGTCGAGTCGCCAACCACATGGACATCCGATCTGTCCTTGGGCCCCCCTCTGTTCTCTGTTGAAAGGTAATTTATGTTAATAAGTTACTATCATTAAATATGAAAACAAAAAAGTCGCTATTGACGTGATAAGCTAACGTTTTTATCTCGTGGCGAACTTGAGAAAAGTGTCGAGTCCCCTCCTTATGGCCCGGACCCTACATTCCTCGATTTCGCGAGTTCCTCTGGGCCTCCGCCTATTTTAAGTTTTTCTCGATTAGTTTTTATAATTTATGCTTTATAACATTAAAACTTAAGAAAAAAAATCAACTCGCAATCTACTCACCTGTGCCTTGGGACTCGACCAATACCTGACGAGTTCAGCCCACTGGTGGGGAAGAACACCCAGTGGGACTTGCTGGAGGATGTCAGGGTCATTCTCATGACCCTTCCAGTATTTTTCTTTAATCTTATTTTTATGATCCTTCCACATCTTCCAACACTTGGTGAACATAATGTCCCGGAAGTCTGGAGGAACATCAACTACATTGGCCTAAAAATGACAAATTGTAGAATATTATTTATGTTATAAGTTTCAACAGATAAACCACGTACAAATAAAATTGAAAAATTTCATACCTGCACCTCGGTCCATAGACCCTCGAACGTAAAATCTGCGACTCTCAATAGATGACCGTTCAGTGGGATGACACGTCTTATATTATCTTATTAGAACTTATTTTTAATTTATATTTTTAATGAACCTACAAGTTATAATTTAATATTAATATTCACTTAATCTTAATATTTTTAATACTATTGTCTAATATTATAAATATCATAATATCATTTAATTTCCCTAAGGTAACGTTCATTATATAATTTAATTAATTTCAGTAAGGTAATAATATTAATTAATCTTCTTAATGTAATGTTAATTAATTTTAATATCATAATATAATTAATTTATTTTAAAATTTTATAATATAATTTAATTTAAATATTAAGGTAACGTTAATTAAATATTTTTCAAGATTGTTTTAATAAATGATAATAATATATACAAATTATTTAATAAATTATATTATCCTATTATAACTTAATTTTAATTTATATTTTTAATGAACCTATAAGTTATAATTTAATATTAATATTTAATTAATTTTCATATTTTTAATATTATTGTCTAACTTTATAAATATCATAATATAATTTAATTTCCTTAAGATAAGTTAATTTATTATAACTTAATTTTAATTTATATTTTTAAAGAACCTACAAGTTATAATTTAATATTAATATTTACTTAATTTTTATATTTATAATATTATTATCTAACATTATAAATATCATAATATAATTTAATTTTCTTAAGATAAGTTAATTTATTATAACTTAATTTTAATTTATATTTTTAAAGAACCTACAAGTTATAATTTAATATTAATATTTACTTAATTTTCATATTTTTAATATTATTGTCTAACATTATAAATATCATAATATAATTTAATTTCCTTAAGGTAAGTTAATCAATTTATTTTTAAAAATTATACATTTATGTATTTATAATTCCAAATATCTTACTTTAATATTGCTCATTTTTAAAATTAATTTCTTAATTGTTTAATCATTACTTCAAAAGCAAATCATATTAAATATTATTTTTCATATTTTTATATTTTTAAATTAAAAAATATTAAGCACTCACTTCTTTATTATTTTTGATAATTATTTCACTCAATGATAATAATATATATATTTTATTAAATAAAAGTATTTAATAAATTATATTTTCTTACAAAGAGCTAATTTCAATTCACATTTTTAAATTTAAAAAAATAAGCATTCACACTTTTATAATTTCAAAAAATTATATTTCAATCAAAATATTTTTACTTTTTTTAATACTGATTTTTAATACTTAATTTTATTAATTTTAATACCTACTTTAAATATTTGAATTTAAAAATAATTTTAAGCTTAATTTAATAAAACATTCGCTCTGTTATGATTTCAAATTTTTAGTTCAACAAAATTAAAAAAAAAAAGAGTCCAAAACTACATTTCTCTTTTCAAAACTATGTTCATAATTATTTTAATCAATATTTTGTCACCTTTCAGTCATACTTAATTAAAATTATTTTTATAGTTAGTTTAACGAATGATAATAAAAGATATAAAGTGATAAAAAAATTCAAATCTTTATTTAGTCTAATTAATTTTTTTAAATTTAAATCTTTATTTAGTCGCCTAAAATTATATGACATCTCATAATATATATGAAAAAATTTGTCCTTAATAAATAGAAAAATATTTAAAATTTTCTTGAATTCGAAACTTTTCAAAAAGAATAGTTATTTATCTCTTTTTAAGTTTTTCAAAATTCAAACTATATTAAAAAAATTAAAAATTAAAAAGTTAGGTATATGTGGTAATTCTAAAAAATCCATATTAAATTAATATTTTAATTTAAATTTATTTCAAATTTTTCTCTCCAAAAAATTTTCCCATTCACTAAATTTTTCTTCTAAAATCTCTTTTTTTTTTCCTCCAACATACCAATTTTTATATTTCTCCTTCTATTTTGCTCCTTTCATTTTTTTTAAAATATGAAATTAAAAACATACCTATAATTCAACCAAAAATATACTTTCATTTTCCTCCAACGTACCTATAATTTCTCATTAAAATTAAAAACAGCAAAATAAATTTAAAAAATAACAAAATTAAAAAAATAAAAAAAACAGCAAAATAAAAAAATTTTGATAGTAAAAAAAAACAGCAATATACATAAAAAAAATACATTACACAGTAAAAAAAAATTTGACAGCAATATTTCAACAATATCACATTTCACAACCAACAATTCAAAAAACATTCCAATCAAACAACCAACATCCAACATCAACAGCATATATATGAAATAAACAAATTAATGAGTAACTAAAATAAAAAAAATAATAATATATACATGCATGCATGGATGAATCATCAAACCCCAACCACAAAAACCAAAAAAAAAAAAATTATTTACATTAATCCAATAATAGACATGAAAAAATCAAAAAATATAAAAAATAATTCAAACTAAAAAAAAACAAACCTGGTGGTGTGGTGGTGAGGCCTTCAAAAAACTCTTATACACAAAAAAAAAAAAAAAAGAAAATTAGTGTGAGAGAGAGTAAGAAAGAGAGAGAGAGAGAGAGAGAGAGAGAAACAAAGAGAAAGAGAAAGCAAGAGAGAGAGAGAGAGCTAGAGAGAGAGCCTTACCGGCGGCAGCGGTGGTGGTGACGGCAGCGGCAAGGAGGAGAGAAAGAAAGGGGGGAGAGAGGAGATAGTGCGGGGGAGGGAGATGAACAAGTGGGAGGGAGGGAGAGGAAAAAGAGAGGGGCGTTCTGTCTGATATAATTTGTGTGAAGTGGTCGCTAATACTGTCGCCTAAATGATATTAGCGACCGCTAAAATTTTCCCGTCGCCGATCCCTTGCCGCACTGGATTAGCGACGACCATTACAGCGACTGGCCGAAGTGGTCGCTAATACTATTATAGTGACCGCCAGAAGCGGTCGCCCGAGTTTTCTACTCGCCGATTGACCAATCTCTAGTAGTGAATACGGTATTGAAGTCAATTTTAAAATTCATTAGCTATTAAAAATAAATGAATTGATTATCAAACATACCATTTTTAAAATTTAATTTAATATTCTTTTCAATTTAAATTTATAAAAAAATAAATTGATTGAATGTTGAGTCTATATTTTGTTTGAATTTCTGTAATTACTCTTATTTATTATTTCAAAACAAGAAGGAGACAGTAAATGAAAAAATGTATTGTTACCATATCAGAAATTAGAATGGGTAGTCATAAATGATAGAAAAATAAAAATTAAAGATATTTAGCTATTGTTTATTAAGTATGCTTAAAATAATTATGTACACACTTTGAATGTATCAAATAGATAATTATTTTATTGTTATAATTAAATTTTTTATAAAGTAGAAAAAAAAAAAAAAAAAAAAAAACAGAACAAGAACAAAGTGAATTTTTAGGGTGCATCTATAAGGAGTTTAGAGAATAAGCAAAAATCAAATAAAGATAATTAGTTCTAAAGTATCTTTAAAATTGAAATGACAAAATTAAATATATGTTAAACTAAGAGGTAAAAATGAAGTTTTCTCGAATATAACAATTAATTTACTAAATTATATTATAAAAAATATTGTGTCATTTGAAACTTTTTATGGATAATTATTAATCATTTTGTAAATTATGTATATTAATATTTGGTACATATTAGATAATTATAAAACTTTATTAGTCTTTTAAAAATCAGAAAGAAAATAAATTCATCTTTAATTTAAAATTTTGACCAAAGAAATTAAATGTGCGAATTCCTCGAAATTCATGTTGAATCTGTGAATTTAAGGATTAAACAGTGATTTACGTCATCTCACTTGGAAAGATGAAGTTACTTTTTAGGAAGATATATATATATATATATATATATGTTGTTGATTACTTATTATTTTGATGTGTTAATATGCATGAGAGTAGGAGGGTTAAATAAACAAAAAGTTAATATTGATATAATTTCTCCTTTAAAAGCTACCTTCTTCATTTTGTGAGTTGCATTTAAAATACGTACAAATTAAGGCTGAAAATGGAAAGATTCAGTCTAGCTACCTGCAAAAATGGGACTTTAGTAAACGACATGACCTTCCGCGTTCTGCATTCACCCTGCAAGGCATGAACGGAAACGAGACGGAATTAATTAGGACCGCCTCTGAAGGAAGAAGAGAATGCCTGGCATGAAAGAGAAGAGGCTGTCAAGTTAGCCAAGGAGACCGCCTGAAACCAAACGAGGGATCCTATCCTACATGTAGCTAATTAACTATATATATATTGGTATATTGTATAGATGTGATCCAAGATCCAATGGATGGAGCAGGCAAGTCATCCTTGGCTACCAAACAAGACTCTTCATCTTCATGTAAGGCCTCTCTTCCTTGATTTACTAGTTCTCATGTACGTATTCATACACACACACACACACACACACACACACATATATATATTCAGGCTCCCATTTCAATTGGATCGACGCCAATACCTACTGGCCAACCCTCTGTTTATAGCCATATGAAAATAGAAACTCTCTCTCTCTCTCTCTCTCTCTCTCTCTCTCTCTTTCTCTCTGATTTTTATTCCCTTTGCCTACCCATATGCCACGTCTCATGGCATTATTCAGCAGCCCATAAAGGAATTTTTTTTTTTTTCAGTCTTTTTATTTCTTCCATTAAATCCACCTTTCAGCAGTATTATAGCTATAGCTGCCCATAAAGGGAATATTTTCTCTTGTTTTACAGGAATCCAATGTATTTACTTCATGCCCTTAGAGCTCCATGCATGTTCATGTGTACATATGCATGCGTAATGAATAAAGATATCTAAGATATACAATAGAATTTCAAGGAAGAGCCATGAAATGTTCTTGAAGGATTCAATCTGGCAATGCCCCCCTGTCATATTGGCCAGGCAACTTGCACTGAGCTGTTTAATTACTGCTATTATTATTTTTATTACTACTGCCATAGATGCGACCTTTTACCTGCTTAATTGAAAGGATATATATATATACACACACATATAAATTAATAATGATATAAATATGCCTGCAAGTGCAGTGCAATCCACATGCAGCTGGCTGGGGCTACTGTATTTATTAAGGGATGAGAAATGGAGGACCCTAACATCGTTAATCAACCGCAGTGTGACTCTGTTTTCTTAGTTTTACAGAAAATGACTTCCTAATTCTTAATGCATGTATATGGTACAGTGAAATATCTGGAGTACCTATCAGCTAAAAATATGGTTTCCCTAAAGTTCTCATCCGTTATTTATTTATTTGTATGGTCTCAGACAATTAATATATATAAGTTCGAAACCATTTGATGTTATAACATAAACCATATGAAGAGAGCAAGATGAATCTTCAAGGTTTTTGACAAATTAAGCTCATCAAGTTCAAAATATATAGAAAGATTAAAACAGATATATATATATATATATATATATATTCTATATATGGAGGCTTAATTTGCTTATGATGCTAAATATTAACATTACTAACTAGACGTACTATATAAATTAAAATGGGTTCTGGTTGAACCTAGCTAGCTATACGTGTGTGGTCATTAGGATTTAGGTTTCAAAACCTCATATGTACCTTTAATTTCTTCTCATCATCACTCCTCACCTGCTATCTTCATGTTTGGTGCTCTAACATTTTTTTTTTATTTATGACAAATATTATTGAACTAGAAAAATATACCCAAAAAAATTAAACTAAAATAACACGATAATCATAAAATTGTAATTAATTAAAATAAATTTAATTTATAAATTTATTAATTTTCAAATGATAAATATACCACTTAGAGGTAAAAATGAGACGAGTTTTAATTTGTTCACGTTCGACTTAACCTTTTTATATTAAATTCTAGATCGATTCGAACTTTTATATAAAATCAAACTCAACTTGGACTTGATAAAAAAGAATTTAGATTTGAGTTCGACTCGTAAATAGCTCGATTAAATCGAAACGACGTCATTTTAGTTTAAAATATAATAAAAATAAAATATTATAATAGAAATATTATTAAAAAATAAAAATATTATTAAATATGTGTATATATATTATTTTATCGAGCTTGCTTGAACCAAATTTTCTTATATCTGAGCTCAAATTCAAATCTAAACGAGTTACAAATTAAACTTGATTCAAGATCATTTTAATCACAAACTGAATTTGACCTGAATTCAAATAATTCACGAACAGTCCGATTCATTTCCAGCTTAATATCACTTAATATCACGCCTTTCTTCTTATAAAATACTCTTAAAGTTATGCTTTTTTCGCCGTTGAGAGCATACTTTTTCTGGCAGTTTCTCTGACATTCCATATATTTTGTTTTTGGAATCTGATTGTTTTTGACCTATCACTTTTGAGGAATGGAAGGACATAATCTCTGATAATGATATGTTTGAGATTCGACAGAAATTGCAGCTTATAATATATATATATGGCAATGGCAGGCAGGCATGGATTGGATGGAGTCTATCTTTCTTTCACTTTGCGGACTTAATAATTCCAAAGGTGGCATCCGTTCATTTGGAATGTTCTCAACCCCAACAACTTAAAGTCAAAATGCCTTTTCCATGGATTATTATCTGATTGACGAGGTAAGTCATCCACGCCCCCTCATTTTCATCAACTACATGCAATCGCAAACCACTTGATCGATGCGTCATTCCTCTACTTCAATTTGCTCAAAATACAAAACAAAACAAGATGATCAACGCCATTAATTCAGTCAGCCTTTTCCTTTTTCTTTTTTCGGTTAAAATGTGATTGGAACAGATATTTGTAGATGGGAGAGACTAAAGGAGAAAAATGAAATTATATATATATTTTTATTTTATAATAAAAAAGGAAAAAAAAAATATTAAGACTGTTTCAAGAGCAGACACAAGAAAGGACAGGGTCATTTGCTTACAGTGCTTGAGCTCCAGCTCTATTCCATGGGAGATCTCTCCTGTTGTTGAGGATTTTCTTGCTTGGATGCCAACTAGGCTTTGGTCTTTCTTTGGGTGTAATAGAAAGACAAATAGAGCAGCTCATACTCTTACCTCTTGTTGTCTTATAGGATCTATTCCTGCTAGATGCTCCTTAGCCTTTCTCCAACTGAACTGGTTCAGATTGTTAATGGGGAGACTGTAAAAGTGCCCCAGTTTCAAAAACTGATTCATATTGTTAAAGTGATTTTCGTTTGCAATTTAATCCCAGCTTCAAAAAAGTGCCTCTTTTGATTTTGGAAGTAAAAAGGCAAAAATACTCTTAAATATATTGGACTTATTTCAAAATTTACTCAAAAATATTAAATATACTGAAGAAATTAGCCCACAAGAATAAAACCAAATTATTCTTTGTGAATTATGCTATTACATCACTAAATTTTTGTGTCAATCATATTAATAAACATAATGTATAAGAGAATAAATTTTATAAATAATAAAATATATATTATTATTTGAGATGGAGAATCTTGGTGTTTGGGTAAATTTTGATGATGTTAGAAGGATCTAGTTAAGCCAATAAACCTTAATTGATTATGTTTCATGCTTTCTCTCTCTTTCCAATACATAATACCATTTCTTTCTCACTCCTAACCTCAACATGACTTACAGCTCTCTTTTCAGATGCATTGTACTAAATCTTAAATCAATCCTATATTATTTACTTGTTGGTTTGAATTCAGAAAGATAGAATGGTTGGTTAAACGAAACTAATGTTAACGTGTTTCGATTAGGTCAATTTGTCAATAAATTCGCAGATTTTAGAGTCACTAATTAAATCGGGTGAACTGTTTATTTCAGTTGAGGCCATAAATCAAGATGCAAATCTGAACTATGCATTTCACTAAGTTAAATAAATCAGGCTGTAATTCTCTCATATTCTTCTCCTCCTCCTCCTCCTCCTCTATTACAACTTGCTCTCTTTTTTTTTTTTTTGGGTATATAATTCTTCTTTCACAACTTGCCTTCTTCTTTTGCATGTAGTTTGCTCTTTTCCGCAATTGGAATTCCAATCATCATATTCTCAAAAAAAGTTCTACATGCCCTTGAAATCTTAGGCCACCTTTGAATTTTAATTTGAAATATATTTATTGTACAAAAATCTTAGGTCACCTTTACTTTCGTCGCAATACACATTGTTTTAAAATTAGTATTGACCTAGGTTGGTTGAACTTGAAATTTCATGATCTGATTTAGAAGATGGTCTAATTCGTAGTTCAAATTTATTATGACAAAAATCAATCTAAATCATTAAAATTATGATTAAATTGGCGAATTTATCGATCAGTCAATCTTTATAAATTGAAATTATTATTTAATTATTTCTATCTTTTATAAATTAATATACTATGCTTAAGAAATAACGTTATTACAAGTGCGTAATATACACGTGTAAAATTACTACTTATAACACTAATCTTTTTAATTAAGAAAAAATTTAAGTGGAAATGGTTTTATATATAAAAATAAAATTTTTACATTACAAGAAATATGTAGGAAAATATTAAATTTAAAAAAAAAATTAATTAGTTTAACATTTAATTTTATTTATAGTATTATATTAATTTATTTATGACATATATCGCAATTCAATTCTAATAATTGTCTGGATGATTGAGTTATTGATAAACAATCCTGATTTCAAAAGTATCAAAACATTATCTGGCGTCATGCCCCATGCGACCCCATTCGTTTGCCTCCAAAGTTCCAAACAAATGTATATTAATTAGCAAAAACAGTTACTTCAGTCAATCCAAATGATACATCTCGTCATGTAGGATTTGTCACGTGGAATTGGACTCAAAAAAAAAAGTTCAGTTCGAATTTAGTTTAAAATTTTAATGAATTCCAGTTTAAAAAATTCACCTTAAAAAGTAATATATATATATATATATTAGTAATATTTTTTTATTATGTTTTATATCAAACCGTTGTTATTTTAATTTAATCGAATTATTCACAATCTATCCTAAACCTAAATCCTTTATTATTAAGTTAAACTCGAGTAAATTATAAATTATCAAACTGAACTCGAATAAACCAAAATTCGACTCAACTCGAATTTACCCTTGTGGGTATTTAAGTGGGTCGGGCCGAATCTGGAATGTTAGACCCAGGCCGTGCCCAAGATCACCTAACTTCTTGGGTTCACGCTGGGCTTGGGGCCATCGAGCATAGGTTAACGCGGTCTGCAACTTCATCCCCAGGCTTATCAGGATTCACGTGACGATGTGCCGCCTCCGGCCCTCCTTCTCCTCCTCCTCTCCTCCTAGATTCACGGACAAGTTTGCTTCAATTTATGAACTTTATTTAATTTTTTTTTTCTCAGAAAAGAAGAGGGAGGGGGTAAGTAGGGGCAACAAAATAGCTTCCCTGACTACTGAATTGTGCCATGTAACATGTAAACTATGACAATAACGTTTTTTTTTCTTTTTTCTTTTTTTTTTAAAAAAATTAAAAATCAGCCCCACATATATACGTTATGTCGAGGAATTATTATTAGATTAAAACATGAATAATTATGACAATGTTTTTAGAGACATTGTTTCTTTGGTGATTATTGCTCTCATTATATATATATATATATATATATATATTATGTTGACAATACACCTCTATTTACGGAAAAAAAATTCCCCAAATTTTGCTAATAACAAAGTCTAAAAACTCCTTGATTGAACTTTGACAAATTATTATTATTATTATTATTATTGGGTAATTAACTTTGACAGATTATAAATGCATGAAAGAATTAATTAAGTAAAACTAAATGCAAAATCCATAACTAAAATAAAATTGAAAAGATCAAAATCAGTGGTTGTGCTTATTTAACAAGTTAATGGCCATGCCTCTTTATTTAACTGACACGGATCATCAATTGGTAGTTAGTGTCTGTCAAATTTAAATTCAAATGGAAGATAATATATAATGGTTTAACTTTGAATACTAATAAAAAAATTAATTAATAATTATACGCACATATTCCAAATGCCATCACGTATTGTATTACTTCCCCAAACATTTTTTTATTATAATTACATCAGAAGCATATGTTAGTTGAATTAAAGGTGAGTATATTTACACTTCATATTAATCTTCTAAAAGAATGGGAGTTTTGGTGCAACGGTAAGAATTGTCGCCATGTGACCGAGGTCAGGGGTTCGAGTCGTGGAAATAACCTCTTGCAAATGCAGGGTAGGGCTGTGTACTTGTGATCCGACCCTTCCTCAAATCCTAGCATAAGATAGGAGTTTCATGCACCGAACTGCCTTATTAATCTTCTAAAAGGATTCACACCAATATTATGATCATTATTTCCCTTTTCTTCTCCTCCAACTTTTGACTTGTCCCAGCGCCAGCTTTTTATTTTATTTTATTTTAAATATATATATATATATATATATATATATTTCTCTTTCACTCTTTCCCACCCCCTTCCATCCTCATTTTAATTATATGGTAAATAGTCGTTATAATTTTGACTTCTATTTAATATATAAACTCTAGTTTATCAAAATTTATTAAAACTCACTAATTTTTATTTAACTTTTTTAAATTTCTTCCAATTAAATTTTACCACATATCACTTTTATAACAATTTTGTACTTTTTTTTCTTTTGTAATTTTTTGTCATCCAAACACCACCATAAATATACATATTTGTAAGAATACATAAAAAAAATATAAATATATATTATAAAGCATTTGACATAGAAAATACTAAATAGTGACTATGGTAAATAAAAAAAAATATTTTTTTTCCTTTTTTGAGTGGAGAGGGAAAGAGAGTGGAATAGTGTAACTTGGAACTTGAGGTGATGACGCTAATATTATGGAGAGTGAGAGAGAGATGGTAAGTCAATTGTCAAGTGGTCGTCGTGCAATTTTGAATTAATCTACAGCTTGCGTTCCCACTTTTACAAATTGGAAAGCACATGCATGCCTCGCGATCCATAAACAACAGGAGAGCCAATTGAAAGTACGTACGCAGAATATGGGACTAACAATAATATATTAATTGATATCTCACCATCATCACAATTTTTCCGATCAGTTGGGGATATTTTTCTTCCTTGTTAGTCTTTTGGTTAGGGTGGCGAATCCTTTTGAAATTAACCCAACGAGAATTTGCCTTGAAATTCTGTTTTCAGGGTTCAGCTAATATATTAAGCAAGCTTAGCTATCAAAAGCTAATTACTAATTTGAAATCAATGGCTTCTAATTGCTTTTTTTTTTTCTTAATTTTGAGATGGTGAAATCTTATTGTTTGCAATGATAATTTAATTTTAACAACGAATTGACTTAATTATGGGGGTGTGTGAATCGCAAAATATTAAATAATTTCATCGTACTGTTGTATCAGGACAGACAGATTAGGAGGTATGAAATAAAAAGCGTTTGGTTGGCAAGTAGCCGAGCAGAAGAAGGTGGGGGTGGTGGAGGCATTAGTGATTTAATTTCGTACGGGCACTTATCAAGATATGAATATTCATAACGCGTTCCCCGCCTACATCGTCGCCTCGCTAAGGAGACCCATTTATAATTTATTTTCCTGCAAACTCACCATGCATATGTGAGTCATTTCTCGGTCCCAGAGCTCTCTCTCTCTCTCATAATGGCGATCTCAACATCTTTAAACCATCCTCGAAGCTTCAACTCCCTTCCTTCTCCTACCTCCCCTCTCAGAAACCAGTAAGTGTTTCCCCGCTCTGCTCACTAATTTTACACAAACAATAATTTATATATATATATATATATACATATTATACATGCATATGTGCTGGTTTTTTCTCTGTCAAATCAGAACTTGCACCCTCTTAACTGTCCATTTTTTTTTTTGTACTGACCCAACTGTACTACCCCTTTTCCAATTATTGCATTCTCAATTGCAGCTGATTTCCCCACTCTTTCTTCCCTATCGCTAACATTGCCTTTGTGATGGATTTCACTAAGCTTTTTAAGGATGGATGGTTTTCTTTTTTTTTTTTTTTTTTTTGATTGACTAAAAAATGGAGTAGACATGACAACGGATGTGTGTGTATATTTATACATAGGATGTTACATTCGGAACTAGTCCCCTTCAACAACAATGGGGTGCACACCTTCTATATCGATACACTCGGTTGTTGGAAGGAACAAAAAGAAGGTCAATGTTCCAGAGATTGCAATATTTGTGCCCTCAATGCATGTTCCGGCTCAATCTGATCTTCGGAGGGCTTTCAGGGGTTTAATCCCAAAAGGTCTCGCCGATAGAATAGTTTCTCTTCGGAATCAGATTGTGTTAATTGCTGACGGCACTGGTGGGTTTGCTTCTCTCTCACGACCTCATTGTTTGATTTGATAACCAGTTTCTTTTAATTGATACGAAGTTGCCTTTTGACTGACGGTTTGTTTTCTCTGCGCTGCAGGTGGATCTGCTGTTTCTGAACTACAGAGAGCACTGGATGAATATTTGCCTCTTGTCCTTGGCCTCACTAAGAAAGGTTTGTCACTCTCACAAACACCAGTAAACACTTGTTTGAGTGTGTATTTTCGTTAACAATGTGAAGAATGTGTGAATTTACAGAGCATGGTCTTCAAGAAGTGGTGGAGATCAAGTGGAAAAATTTGGAGGATGAACGACAAGTACATTTATACTTGAATTTTTTTGGCGTTACCTATTCATTTAATATAATTGGTAATTGGATCCACAATTTGGTGAACAGGAAGTCTGTGTCGCAAACTCCTGGTTTGAAATATTCTCTGTTATCCACATGATGGCCATGTTGACGTTGAAGGAGGCAAATTCCATTCTAATCCCTCAAGATCACTCGGGTTCTTCTGAAAGATTTGTCTCTACACGTATGTATCCCTTGCTCATCAAAGTGACTTTTTATTTATATTGGACCAACTCTAGATTTGATGCTTTGCCTAATTGCTTGTGTTGTGTTCTATGTTTTGACTAACTGCTTTTGTTGTTTCCTCTCTAGATTGCATGAGGGATGCTATTGATTTATTGCTGAAAGCATCAGGTTACTTGGAATTTTGTGTCCAGGATCTTCTTGTTCGCGTACCGCCTGATATCAAGTATGTATCCATAATTTTTCAAAACTTCTAGATCTTTATCCCACTTTTTTATGTATTGTTCTATTATGAGGCCACAATTTTGTACCTTTAGGAACAGATTGCCAAAAGATTTGCAGGAGGTTGTGTTGGAGGCTATTTCCATTCAAGCTCTAGGCCAGGTATATTACTTAAGTTCCGTGGAAGAAATCTTGGTGGTTTTGACTCACATTGGAAATTATTAAGAGAGATGACATCTAAAGGACGAATGTAGCTGGCATGCCCTCCCCCACCCTCCCCCCCAGCGCGGGGACCCAGATCCCAGCAAACCCCTCCTCTCCTTCCGAAAACTAAAAGGGAAATGAAGAACATAATCATTTTAGACGATGAGAAGTTTAAAGAACAGAATTGAACAAATTTTACTTGAAATTGAGTGCTAAATTAGCAATTGGAGTGCGTGCTCTTTAGCAGTAATAAATGATTTTTGAAACTGTGCTCTGTGATAAATTCAGGGGACTGAAATGCAGCTTGGTTTAGCTGTTGAAAGTCAAAATGCTACTTTATCTGTGAAGAGGAGGCTGGCATGTGAACAACTGAGCTACTATGGGCAGGTAGAGTTTTCCATTTTATTTTTCATGCCTTACTATTAACTCCTCTTTCCCATTTCCATTGTGTTGTTTTTTCATGCTTCATCTGCTGGAATTACTTACCCTTATGTTCGACTTACACTCTCTATTTTGTTAAATACAGCATTCACCAATTAAGCAATATATATAGTGAAAAGAATAGATATATCCCAAAGTGGTATTTTATTGAGAGAGCTACATGTTTGCCCAAGTTTAGGAACTCTTCTGCTGGTTGTTTATATGTATATACGGAGAGTGGGAGTGTATGTCTCTTTTGTTGACTTTGAGATCACTGCCCTTGGTTCCGTTTTGCTTCAATTGATGTTTGTTTACATTCCCGCAGCCATGTACATATCTTTGTGGATAATGGGGGAAAAAAAAAAAAAAAAACAAATTGCAGCTAGGCGCTGCTCCACTGCAAAATACATCAATGACTTATGCTTGAACATCTTTTCAGAAATAAATTATGAAGTTTCTACAAGGTTAGGATTTTTTATATGAATTTTAGAGAGAGCGAGAGAGCAATAGAAGATTGAAGTCTTTCATTAAGATAGTCATGAATCTTCCCTGTTTTTCTTTTTATTTTCCCTTTTTTTAATGTTTGTTTACTCATCTCCTGTGTTCCTTTCCAACCTGAGTTTGACCATGTTATTGTTTTGCGTCATTCTGCCAGCAAGTATACTAACCAGATTTAAGCAAAAAAACTTCCCTGCATGTGAGGTATTAGCCTTTTCTACTGTTCACGTTTGGTGATGATGTAATCTTTTTTTTCTCCTTTGTTTCTTCAGGCTCATTACTGCTTGTCTGGATGTAACACCGAAAGTGGATATGGAAAGAAGCATCTGTCCTTCATCAAATGGAAATATCTTGAAGCAAAGGTCTTTGGTCACAGCCAAGCTTCGATTCACTGCTAATTTTGAATTATTCTATTAATATACTGTTTTGAGTCTGATCATCATTTAACCTCATCACCCAGGCAGCAGCTTACTACTATCATGGCCTGATCATTGACAAGGGTACTGAACCATCGAGTCATGTTAGTGCTGTGCTCTGTTTTCTAGCTGCAGAAGAACTTCTTTTAGAGAGCAAGAAGGCCTGTTTAAGCTTTTGTCTTGCAGTTCCTGTCAACAGGTTGGTTTTGAACTTATTATTTGTGCATTGCGCATTTTATTTTCCTTGTAGAGGAAACATTGCTATATTTTATTCCATGATTTTTATTTTACTTTATTTTTCCTGTCAAGGGTTCCTCCACTCTGGGGTGCTATGAAGCATTTAAATAAGAAAATTCCTGAGGTAGCATCTAAGAAGTCTCAGATGTATGGGTACCTTTTAGACCAAGAGAAGTAAGGGGCTTTCGCTCGTCCTTTTTTTTTTTGTTAACTTAGCTTTCTGTTTTTTAAACAAAAAGAAAAAACCAAAAAAAAAAAAAAAAAACAGGCTAGGCTGTGTGTAAACTTAATTAATCCAAAAATTGTGCAGGGGTAGTCTTCAAATATTGCCTGAACTTCCAGAATTCCAGGTGTCACTGAGGCCAGATGACTATGAATTGCCCCATCTGGATTCAGCATGGGGTAGTGAAAAATGGGAGATTCCGAGTCAACCTCTGAAAGAGCACCTTAAAGATTGCGAAGATGAGATGGAAACAGAATGATGACGCCATGTGCTGGTCTCTCTCTCTCTCGAAAATGAATATATAGGAACTAATGTTCTGGCAAGTTGAAAGATAACCAGGTGAGAATGCCTTGAGATTGAATGTATATCATTGCACAGGCTCTCAAGAATATATTATATGACATGCAGGACTCCACATTAATTAGTAAATAATTGCTCATTTGTTAACATCCAAAGCCTTGATAATACAGAGATTTGTTTTCTGTTCAATCTTTTGCCCATGTTACACTAACAATGGATGATTCGTTGAAACCTGCTTTATAGGATTTATGGAATAAGGGCATTGGTTTGCTGCTGTTGCTATAATTTATCATCACTGATTGATTTTGCATGCATGCATGTATGGAATGGAATGGATGGTGATTTTTTAATTTCAAATTCGCAACGTTGGTATCACTCGTAGTATACTGAGATATGAGTAACCAACAAACAGGTAAAAGATCTCCGTCAATGGTTCCTAGCTATCACCTGAGTTAGCAATTCGAAAAATAAAAATCCTTACATGTGGAAAGATATGCAGATTGAGAACACTTATTTATTTTTTTAATTGAAATTTATACTTAGAGCCCATTTGGAGCTCCAACAAACAAAAAAAATCTCCAACAATCCCTATTTTGTTTCCCGCCATTACCAATTTACATATTTTTGTCTTTACTAATTTCGCTTAAAAAATTAAAAATTCAGAAAGAAGTTAACCGATTGCGTAAATTTTTTTTGACAATCACATGTTTCTTGTCAAAAGTTTTTAAACAAGTACCATTGGTATTATTTTATACCAAATTTTTTGAATCTATAAGAACGAATTTGAAAAACTGTTTCTACGATTTTGAAAAAATAAATGTTATTTTTTAAATCTGTTATGGATTATTGTGCCAAAATTAATTCAAAATATATTTTTTTTCTTATATTTTCTTATTTTTTATCATTCCAAACGTTGCCATAACGTCATTGTGATCGTAACATGAGAAGGATGGGTTTTTTTTTTGGTTTTTGGGGGGGGGGGGGGGGGGGGGTTGTCAAGTTGGGATATGAAATGAAATCGAGCTGCATGGGTTGCTATAAATCCAATGGTCCACTGGACTCATGGCTCCTAAAAGCGAACTACCTAGGCTACCTCCTCCGTATTTTTTCTGCTGGCCCTTTTCTGTACCGTACTCTGCCGTGGGGACAATTTTAAAAGCCGCACATGGTGAACCTAATTCACAATCTTAAAAATAGTACATGATTTATCAGTCAACATAGATTAGATAACATGTAATTATTATGATTCGTATTCATACAATATGTTTATCTTTTATTAGCCGAGTATACAAAGGCTGGATGTATGAAATCACTACTCCTAATAGTACGTAGTTCTATATATATGCTACTTATAAAAAAAAAAAGAATGATGTGATAATTTTAAACACTTAGGAGGCTTTTGGTTTATTTTTTATTTTTTATTTTTATTTAATATTTAAAATAAAGAAATAAAAAATATTTTATTTTTTTTATTTTGAAATTTTTTTATTTTAAATTAAAAACACTCAAAATGACTTTTTGTCATTTTTTATTTTATATGTAAATTTATTTTCTGTCTTCTAAAATAAATTTTGAAAATACAAGTGCGTAAATAGTTTGAATTGTTTTCTTTATTTTTAAAAATATAAAATGAAAAATGAGTTTAAAATAGAAAATAAAAAATAAAAATAAAAAAATAAATCAAATGAGCTCGTTTTATTTTAAAAAATAATTTATTAAAAAATATATTATAAATCCATTTTCCTAAGTCTAAAATGGTACAGCTGTTAGGTCCCAAATTAATAGAGTGGAAAGCACGAGGCCACCAAATATTAAAATTGTATTTTCTTTTTCCAATAAAATTACCTGGCATCATATCTGTTTTTGAGAGAATAAAAAATAAATAAATATATAGTGCTGTCAGAGAACGGAACAAGACAAAAGAATCCAAAAGATCCAGGTAGGTATCACGTGATCATGACCCGAAAAACAAAGGGGTTACACGGGACGGGACTGCAGCGCATCAATTTATAGCAAGCATGGCAGTGCGAAAATAGAGGACTGAGATGTATATTATTAAAGTGGGATTTTTTTAATTTTTTAATTTTATTTTATGCGTTAAAAATTTTAAAACTAAGAAACAGGAAATACTTTATTTTCCTTCTTCTAAAATTTTTCTCTTTTTTTTATTAAAAATTCTCAAAATGACTTTTTGATATTTTTTATTTTATGTATAAATTTAATTTTTATTTTTTAAAATAAAATTTAAAAATACAAATAACTAAATGAGTTTTGGATTGTTTTCTTTACTTTTAAAATGACAAAATGAAAAACGAACTCAAAATAAAAAATAAAAAGTAGAAAAATAAACCAAATAACGCTTAAATTATTGAGAAATTTACACTATTAAATAATCTAGACTATTAAATGATCATTAAATAATTTGAAGAAAATAAAATTAAATCAGAAACATTAAATCATTTGAAGAAAATCAAAATTATATCCCAACTGTAAATTTATGCATTGCAGTCCCCTAGAACTTGAAAAAGAAATGGTACAAAAAAAATGTTCTTTTTTGTTTTGTATTGTTTTGTTGGTAGGTTAAGCGACTGGGGATGAAGGATTTGGAGTACTTGATAAGTTTGGATCATTAGATTAAAATTTAATAATTTAATCAAAATTTAATTGTATATTTTTATTCAAATTAATGTGAATAAATTTGAACTATGCCAAGCGCACATCGCCTCCACTTTTAAAAATCATTAAGGTAAACAAATCATAATCAAATTGAAGAAGGCTAACGTTACTCCACGGCCATGTTTGTTTTGAAGGATTTCATACCGAGACTTGAATATAATATTTTAACAGGGATTATAAAAGTGATTTTTTTATTGGTTTGAATAGTACATTAAATGTGAATAGTATGTTTTATGTATAAATTAATTTTTATTAAAATTTAAATATTTAAAATTAATTTATATCAAATCATATTTCTTATCCACTTTATATTCTACCAATTAAATATAGAAAAATAATTCATATAAAAATTTAATCTTATATTAATTATATTTCATCTTATATATTATTTTTAGATATTACTTAAAGAAGATAATAAATATATTTTATTTTTAATTTTATGTACTTTAAAAATAATTATTTATTGTGAAAAATAAAATATTAAAAAAACATAAAAATGAAATTGATTTAATATTTGTATGTTTCATATTCCCCATATCCTATTTTCAAATATTTAATCGGAGAGTCACGTGGTTAGCAGTTAAGTCAAGAAAAGTAATTTAAAGTATGTTTAGAGTGATAAAAAATGAGATAAAATAAAATAAATTATAAATTTGTAATTCGTGCCATGATATACAAAATGAATAATTTTTAAAAATTATTAGCATTAACCCCAGTTAAACGCATCCTTAATAACAAAAAAGAAAAATTTATATACATATATATATATATATATATATAGCCCAGCTGAGAGTTAAAGGCAATATTGTTTAATCATTCAAATATTATTATTATTATTAGCAGGGCATCGTGATTGAACAGTAGTTAATGGACTCTGGGCAAAAATCAACACCACTCATTTGGCAGCTGGAATGGGAGCATGTTTGGTTAGCGAAATTTTGACTAAAAAAATAGAGTAAAAATAAAAAAAATGTGATATAAATATGATATATATTAAATTTTAATTAAAAAATAGAAAAATAGTTAAAAATTAATAAATTTTTATAAGTTAAACAGTACCCGGTGTTTGTGGTCAGTCTGACAATTGACTAGTCATCAATGATGTGTGGATTATTTCAAATGGCATCAGTGATGTTGACTTTCATCATTCGAACTTGCAAACAAGTGGATGATGACTCGATGATGATTAAAGTTGTTTCACATTTCTAAAATTACATTTATAATATTTAAATATTAGGTTCTATTCGCAAATCCTAACTATGAACTCCAGTTTTTTTAATTTTTTTAATAAATTAATCATAATTATTCTATTATATTTGAGACTCTTTTTAGATCATAAATAATAAATATGTTGAATAACTGTTTTCAGATATTGTCATCATTGACCATAAAATCAGACTCATATTCACCGTTTGATTGGCAACGTATGAAGTCAATATAAAATAATACAAAATTTTATATTTTTTTACAAATATAAATTACGAGATAGTAAAATTTAAATTTTTTTACTTATTGTACAATATATAAAATATTAACTTTTATAATTTTATATAATTTTATACGACTCCAAACACACCTAATATTTATTTACTTATTTTATCAATATTAATTTTTTCTCAAGTGATACCTATCTATCCATTTGGGTTCGTTTGGTGCATCAACAAACAAAATAAAATAAAATAAATTTCCAACAACATCTATAAATCACTAAAATTCTCTATTACACATTTACACATTCTCACCTTTACCAATTTCAAAAAATTTTAATATTTCGCTCAAAAAAAATAAAATATTTAGAATGAGGTTAACCGATTGCGTAATTTTTTTTGACAATCATATTATTCGAGTCAAAAACTTTCAAACGAGTACTATTATCACTATTTTATATGAATTTTTTTGAATCAGTGAAAATAGATTTAGAAAATCGTTCTTACGGTTTTGGCACTTTGCATCTCTAAAACAGAACATTGAATGTTGATTTTTTGAATCCGTGAGAACGGTTACCCAAAACCGTTCTCACAGTTTGCTACTATTCATATCTAAAAAATACGATTTACAAAGAAAATACCAAACACCAAAATGAACTCCAAACACATTTTATTTCAATTTATTTTGTTTTTTCTTGTTTTTTACCACTTTGAACACACCCCTATCTAGCTCTGTACACACTATAACTAGAAGTGTGCATGATTGAGTTAATATTAAAAACTTCAATTCAGTTAATTTGATTTTCAATTATATTTTCTATTATTTTTGTTGAGATATCAAATAAAGAGGCATTTGGTTAGTAAAAATTTGATAAAAAATATAGTAAAAATACTAATATTTGATGTAAAAGTAATATGTAATAAAATTTGATTGGAATAAAGTGTAAAAAAAATTAGTAAAAGTTAGTAGGTTTTGCTTAATTTTGGCTAACTAAACATCTCCTAAATTTAGTTCAATTTCAGTTGCACTACTCACAAAACCAAATTAATAAAAAAATTAGAATTATATATATAAATATAACATAACAAATTTATAAATATAAATAATAAATTTATACATATACGAGAACTAAATAAAAATAGAGAATAGAAATTTACGATGGAGATTTTATGTATGCTCCGGTTAGGCCCGTACAACTTTGTTAAACAATTTTAGCCCATTTAATTATCAAGGGCAGGCTTAGAATAAAGGAAAGTATGTCGGCTTTTGTCCGGTCCAAAATTTTTAAAACTTATTTTTTTTTATATTTTATATATGTAAAATAGGGTTGTTATATTGCATCGCAGTATTAACTTGTCTAATTTTTTATTGATCCCCCAATATTACCATTGATTTGTCACAATATATATTATTTTATATATTTTTCTAATGAAAATTAAGTTTATATATCAAAAATTATAAAAAAATATTTATATTAGTACTAAATTAATTGCTTTTACAAATTTTCAAATTATTTTTTTAAAAAATAAAGTTTATATATATATATATATATATTTTTTTTTTTTTTTTAAAAAGTAAGTGAATTTACATAAACATATATAAGGCCCGATTTTACGTAAATAAAAAAAAATTATTCTAAACCAGCACAGTCCATTATCAATGCAACATAAAAAATTGTAACAAAATTTAGATAAATTATAAAAGACAGTTTTAAAAAAATGCAAATATTTTTTATTTGGCTGTACGTGCATAAACAGTAACTAATTTTAGAAGACTGTAATTAATATTACTATTATTTTCTCAAACAAAAAATAAAACATGATTAAATAAATTCAATTATTCCCTCGTTGACTAAAAACTAAAATAATCAACCTTTCTTCTGGTACGAGGAAACCTGCAGCCGCTATCGTAAGAGTGCGCACTGGGTGAAGTTCGCTCTGTGACTTTAACTGACAAAGAATCACATAGGGTAAATCAATCTAAGCAAGGTCTGACTGACCAGCTCAACCGAGAAAACTGTTAGATGGTCATCCACAATTAAAGGAATGACTGCCCCTGGAGATGAGTCGAACCCGAGATCTATTGATCTCAGGCCTTTCAACTTGTCATTCAAACTAACTCAACTATCCCTTTCCGAGCAATACAACCTTTCTTTAAAACACGTCATCAGGTTTCTAATTGTAATAATTGCTCAAGTATTGGTGTAATTTCAAACAATACAACCTTTCTTTAAAACACGTCATCTGGTTTCTAATTGTAATAATTGCTCAAGTATTGGTGTAATTTCAAACAAAAAGTGTAAATCGGAATAGCGTAGACGGTGGAAAAAAAAAAAGCCAAGCCGTCAATGATGGAAAAGTTTCAGATGCAGTCCCCATTTCCCAAATCCAATGGGTCCTTCTTCCGATTGGACGACTCTCATTACCGACAAGGCAAGTCTTTCATCCAATCAATTTCCCCAAGCCTCTTTACCCACGGAAAAGCTCTCCCATCCAAACCGCAATGGATATTCCACGATGCATTAATGACTTGGGCGTTTCTTATAAAATTTTAAAAATTTTTAAAAATTATTATTTTTTATTTTATTATACAAATTACAAAATTTATAACTTATATTATTTTATCTCATTTTTATCACTCCAGACACACTAAATTAAAAGTATGTCAAATTAAAAATACCCTACACGGAGCTGCTTTTTTTATTTTTATTTTTTATTAGAGGTGAATCTTTTATATAAATAATCTATTATTTTATAAAAGTATTAATTTGTAAAATTAAACATTAATTAAATTTAAAATTAATTAATTTATGTTACTAATTAAGCTTAAATAAATAAATAATTAAAGTAAACTTGTTGGATTGAAATAAAAAAATATTAAGTAGTGTTTTATAGTGAAGGAAAAAAGAAATTCAAATTAGTAGAATATTTTGACACTTTTATAAGTTTATTACTTTAAAAAAATAATTCATTAAGATAATTCTTTATTATTTAAATGTTATTGATACATTATTTTAGTTTAAAATTTTAATTATAAAAAAATTTATTTTGAGTGAAACTAAACAAGTCTGTTTGATACCTTAAAAGTTATCAAAATTTACTTAAAAATTACAAAATTTTATCAATTTTTGTTATTTTTGTTTTACATTTGTTTACATTCAAAATTTAAATTTTAAACTTCTCAAAAAAACTATAAGAAATTATTTAATTTTTTTAACTTTTTTCAACTTTTGTTAATTTTCTAACACGGTTTCTGACAAAAATTGTTAGAATGTATTATTTTTTTAATCGTTTCAACGATTTTTTGATATATTTTAATTGATTTTTCAAATAATAAAAAAGTGATTGAAGCAATTATTTTTTATTTTATCTTATTATTATTTTTTAAATTTTTTGTCCGTTTTGGCCATCCAAATGGCCTCCGAATAAACTAGCGGTTGTCGGTAAACGAGTACCCGCGGAGTGCAGTGGGTGCCCGATAGCACAGCACCAACGGACGGGCAGACAGGGCCGGACAGTAACAAATGAACCTTAAGGAGCCACGTATTAACTGAATTTAACGGACCATAACTAATACCCAATGGTTGGCTGCCAAAGTGTACTATTCCAGAACAAGTGAGAATACCAACCCCATATTGGAGCAGCAAATCAAAGAACAACGGACAAGACAATAGAGGAGCCTTTACTTATGTTATAATATCTCATTATAACACATTTATAAATAAAAAAAAATTCTTATTTTGCATTAAAATCAACTACCACTTAACTTTTTTCATCCTTTTTTTTTTCTCGGCATTAATTAGTTTATAATTTATTTTAATTTAGATTTTCAATATATTACATTAAGAAATTTTTTTTATAATGATCATTTTATATTATGACACCGAAATAATTGCACCATAATACAATATATCTGATTTCTTTTGTTGGATAATAATTTGTGTAAGGTTGAGTTTGTATTTATTAATTGACTTGGAATTAATGTAGGAATTTTAACTTTGGATGTGTTCAATTGTTAGTTTAAATATGAATTTGAATAATTTAATATAATAAATTTGTAATTAACATTAAAAGTAAAAATTATTTAAAATTTAGGAGTAGTTATTAATATTTTTTTGTTGTTTAAAAAATTAGTTGGTCAATTATAATAATTGTCCAAATTGGTCGCCACTAGTATATAGATGGGACCATTGAATAATATTATGGCACCGTTTGGCACCATAAACTACTTTTATAAATCTCCAACAATCCTTCTACTTCTAATTTTTTCGTCATTATGAATTTCAAAAAATTTTAATATTTCACTAAAAAAATAAAAAATCTGGAAGTAGGCTAACCGAATGTACAAATTTTTTATACAATCATATTTTTCGTGTCAAAAGCTTTCAAACGAGTACCATTGTCGCTATTTTTTGTGAATTTTTTTGAATCCGTGAGAACAGATTTGGAAAATCGTTCCTACGATTTGCTACTTTTCATAAAAAAAAGGCACCAAAATCAACTCCAAATCACATTTTATTTCAATTTATTTTTTTTTTACTCCAAACGGGGCTATAACGCACAAAATTATATAACAGTATTCACAAATTTTGAGAAAATACCAAAGCATATACAAAATTTATATTAAAGGCGACCCACCCGGACGAGACTCGAACATGCGACCGACAAACTTGTTCAATGGCTGATTTATTCTGTAGGCGCTCCTTTGTCCTTAGAAAGCCTTTAAAATTATAAAAATCCATTGCGTCTCGCCAGATAAAGATTTTCCGATCTCTGTCTGAGTCACGAGAAACCTTCATGGCCGCCACTGTAGCGGGCGTTTTCGCGGCCCGTTTGTCGCCGGTCTCGCGCCATGAAGTATCTCCGGCTACTGGGAAGTTCAAAGCGAAACGTTTCGCGTCGGCAACAGTTACCGGTCAGCAATCGGTTTCGTCAATCGAAAGACCAGAGCCGTTGGAAACGACAGTCTCCGAGAACGGAAGGGTCGAGAAGAAGCAAGAGGCAGCCACAATGGCGAAACACGAAGGTGAGTCGGAGGACCAACTGTTGAGCTTAAATGATTACTTTGAGCTGTCGAAGGAAATGATCAGATCGGACGGTGGGCCGCCTCGATGGTTCTCGCCCTTGGAGTGCGGGTCTCGCTTAGACAACTCTCCTCTCTTACTCTTTTTGCCAGGTCGGTTTTTTCCTTTCTGTTCTTACTTTTTATTACCAAAAGTGTTCTTCAACGGCCCCCCCCCCCTTTCTTTTTGGGAAAAAAATGTTATTCCTGAAACATTTTTCCATCAAAAAAAAAAATTATACAGAGTACGGAATGTATAAATGATGATCATCCTTTTTTCAGCTGTTTTCATTTGATTTTTTCATCACATAAGCAATCATTTTCTAGTGAAGTTGTAGGCCTGTCTTTTTGATTTCTAAAAGCACGAGTGCTAATTGAATATAAAATCTTTTACAACTATCAGGAACTGTGATGTGCTGTGTAGATTGCTTCCTGATTTATGGTTCAAATACAGTTTGATTTTTGAAACAGTTAATACTCTGTTTTGTTTTTCATTTATTTTCTTGTTATTTCTTGATCACGCTGCGTTGGTTGACTTGCGTTGACTTTGTATTTTGCAGGAATTGATGGGGTGGGGCTTGGACTTTCCTTGCATCATCAAAGACTTGGAAAGTGAGCTCCCTAATTTACATTTACTTTGGTCGCCCTCGTTTTGGGGGGGGGGGGGCACTCATTATAGACGACCTTGAAAATTTTTATTACTCATCATCTCTGTTAATTTAAATATATGAAAGATATGTCTTTGAGGTGCATTAGTGTGCTTTTATTATGAATGGTTATGATATCTAATCCAGGGTTATTTTCTCAAATGAAGGATATTTGATATATGGTGCTTACATATCCCTGTTTTGGATCGAACACCATTTTCAGGTCTCTTCTATTTCCTTTATGATGATGTATTTGTAGCATTCAAAGGACAGGACACAAAAATATAGCATCACTTGTTTTGCTTAAGGATTTCACAATGACATATTCCACCCCCTCCCCCCAACAAACAACAACACACGCAAACACACCCCTTTGCCTGGCATTTATAATTTCATCGTCCCATGAGTTCATCTTGAGTGAGCGGTAAGAGATATATAAACCATATTCGGTGG
Organism: Vitellaria paradoxa; assembly: GCA_019916065.1. Taxonomy (NCBI): domain Eukaryota; kingdom Viridiplantae; phylum Streptophyta; class Magnoliopsida; order Ericales; family Sapotaceae; genus Vitellaria; species Vitellaria paradoxa. The sequence continues at coordinate 58,043,281 of CM034236.1, forward strand.
GATTGGTTTGCTATAAAATGCTAAAAAACTGTGAAAATTGTTGAAAGCTTCTAAAAATTATTCACTTTTTATCTCATTGCATGAATTACGAATTCACAAATTATCTCACTTTATCTCAATTTATTTCAGTTTTTGCCACTACAAACGCACCCATTGTAAGACAAACTAGTCCAAATTTTAGGGACATCCAAATTAGAGTTAATTAATCAGCTGAAGATATAGTGCAAGACATTTATTTCTGGTATGAATAGCATGGGGATATTAGTCTTTCCAACTTATTGTTCAGGCCTGGTGGAGCTGGTTGAAAGAACAGTAAGGTCAGAGAATTGTCATTCACCAAAGAGACCCATCTATCTTGTTGGAGAATCCATTGGGGCATGTGTTGCATTAAGCGTTGCTGCCCGCAATCCAGACATTGATCTTATACTAATTTTAGCTAACCCAGGTTAGGCATCTCCCTCCCATGAATCATCATTTTAATGGAAGCTCATCAGTTGACTATTGTTTAACTGCCAAATCCTTTTGCATAATGTTCTGTGCCAGCTACATGTTTCAGCAAATCACAGCTGCAGCCTCTTATACCTCTATTACAATTCGTGCCTCAGCAGCTTGATCATACTCTAGCTTATATATCGAGTTTAATGACAGGTAGGTTTGCTTGCCTCATTTCTCATAATTCTCATTCTATTTGTACTGGTTCTGTTGCTTCTTAAATACTACTATGAAATGGAGCTGGCAACAAATCAGCTTACCATCTGACTTCATGTAGATACTGAAGTACATTGTTATGAAATGCTGTTAAAGCCTTAAAGGTCCTGTGGACAATGCTGTATGATAAAAATGTTGGCAGAGTCTGTTTGCACATATTACTTTTAATATAACTTCTGGTTTGACCTTTTTACTTTCAATATGTATATTGGCCACATTCCACAAAGGCAGAATCCTAGCTGAACTGAGACTTCTATGGTTACCCCTGTAAAATGGTAACAGTGACATACTACATGAGTCAACTCCGTTGGTCATGATTGCTGATGTAAATGAGCATGTTTTTTTCCCAATATCTTTCTTTCCAAATTCCTTAAATATTTATGTTCCAACGACGGCACAAAGTCTACTCACTTTTATCAGCTATTCATTGGCCTAATCAAGTGGAATATTTTTTATGTTTAGGTGTTCCTTTGAAGATGGTGATGGCTACAGTCAATAAAAGACTTCCTTTGCAACAAACAGTCAGAGAACTATCAGAGAGTATTGGTGCATTGCCATCATACCTTTCTGTAAGATTCGTCATTTGACCTTGAATAGATAAGTGAACTATGATTTTAACTATCAGAGAGTATTGGTGCATTGCCATCATACCTTTCTGTAAGATTCGTCATTTGACCTTGAATAGATAAGTGAACTATGATTTTATTTTCTTCTTGGAGATATCATTCTCCGTATTGGTAATTGCTGTTGGGTATATGGCTGCCATGGGCCCTAACTGATGGGCTTAAAGCTTTTGAGTTGGTAGGTGTCTGATACATGTTGTATTGTCACCTAAGTTTTAATCTTCTAACAATTACATCAAGAATTGAGAAGTTACGAAGAGAATTTTTTTTTTGGGGGGAGGGGGAGGAGGTGAGGATGAGTTCAAGTACCATTTGGTGGACTGGAACTCCATTTGCTGACCTGTAAAGGATGGGGAGAATTGGTATTACGAGGTTGACTTTGTTCAATGAGGCTTTATTGGATAAGTGATTCTCCATGGTTTGTGTGTGCGAGAGAGGCTTTGGAGAAGAGTTCGTTAAAGTTTGGTCTCCAGTTGGATGGTTTGTTTTCTTCTAGTGGGAATGGCGTTTATATATCAAGCTTATGGTAGCAAGTATCCCTCCTTTTAGGTTGGAGGCAGGATAGGATTAATTTTTGGAATTAACACTAGCTTGATGGTAGGTATTAGCAGGTTTTGTTCTCGGAACTTTATGAGGTGGCGGCTAACAGTTAAGCTTCATTTGCATAAAAGCTCTCTTTGATTGGTGGGAATATTGTGTGGAGTTGCACGTTGCATGGCAATCTATTTGATTGGGAAATTGAACAGTTTGGTTGGATGATGCATTTGTTATATGAGGATAAGGTCGGAGGTGGTGAAGATGAAATTCAGTGGATGTTGACAAAACTGGGGGTGTTTGAAGTGAAATCTTATTATAACATTTTGATTTGGTCCAAGGTGGATCATTATCCTTGGGAATGTTTGGAAATTTGAAGAAGAGGTTGCATTTTGTGTGTGTGTGTGTGTGTGTCGTGTTGTGATTTGGGACAAGGTATTGACGATTGATAATCTTATTTTGAGAAGGCAAATCATTGTTAATTGGTGTTGTTTATGCAAGGGGGGTGAGTAATCTATTGATCATATTATGGTACACTGTTCATGGTTGAAGGAATGTTGGCATTTGATACTTGTTTTTGTCTTTCTTGGGTTTTCTTTATGAGAGCGAATCTATTGTTTTAGCACTGTGGGGTGGTAGAATGAGTAGACCTTTCCAAAAAAAAAAAAAAAAAAAAAAAGAAAAGGTAGAATGAGTAGAAGGAAGATAAAGGCTTGGAGATTGGTGCCATTTTTCATATCTTGGGTGATTTGGAGGGAGCAAAATAGAACTTTTCAAGGAATTGAAACTTTTTAGCATAAAATAGAGAAGATCTTTTGATGTTGACTTTGTATAGGTGGATTATGGAGAGTATAGATCCGGATTTTGATTGTTTCTTATCTATCGTTGAGAAAAAATGGGGTTACAATTGTTTTGTAATTGTGCTGCATCCCTTGATGCCTTTTTCAATAAAATTTCTATTTATTTATATAAAAAAACAATTATGTCAAGGAATATTTTATGGCATTTCTGCAGATGTTTCTTGTCCATACCAAAATTTGTCAACATTTATTGTGCCTTTGGTTCAATGTGGATTTACCACGTCTGTCTGCAGTACTCTCACAATATCATACGAGTTTGTCAAAATTTATGCCGCTTTTGGTTTTCAACATGGATGTAGCACATTTGTCTACGTTTGATGTAGGACGATAGAGAATAAAGCCAAGAAAGAGAAATATAGAGAGAGAGAGAGAAGAAGTTTAGGAGAGAGGGAAGAAAGAAGAAGAGGGGAGGGAAAACAAGCCACGAGACTTCAACAACTCAAATTTTCATATTCATCAATATATCAAACCCTAATCATCATAAGCCTTTAAATAGGCTAATACATTCTCAAAATTACTGAAAATAAAGCAAAATCAAATATTCTTATAAATCCTTCTTAAAATAAATCTAAATAAAATTTTGCCTAAAATAAAATAAATCTTTAATAGAATATGGTAAAATTCTTATATAAAATGTAATCTTAATAAAATAAAATTCTAATAATAATTATTTCATATTTTTTTTGGCTTCCGCATCATTCTCTACCCTTTAGAAAAACTTGACTCCGTCGAGTTAAAAATTTGCAGTCCTTCAATCGCTAGGCCACGAACAAAGCGGATGTTCAAGCTGCCCCCAAAGTTCATGAACACGCGTTAGGAGTGGTAGAAATCTAGTGTATCCACCAAGTCTTCCGAAATAGAAGTCCCGCGATTCAGAAAATAGAACTTATAGATGTTGGAAGAATACAAAAAATGGATTAACTTGTGGGAGAAGTTTAGGTGTAGGAAAGACAAAATTCACAGAAGCACCATAAATTTTAGGCATACTCTTCAACCCGATAGTACCTACAGGGACATCAGTAATATCGTTGGAAATCTGTGCCTCATCAAAAGAAATGACTTCATTAGTAGCAATAATTTCGGTAGTCGCAACAATTTCATCAAGTGGCTTGCCTACGATTTGGTCATCATCTGAAAAATAAAAGTCGTCAGGATCAGGCTTATAAATCAACTCTTCAATTTAATCATCATTAGGCTCTCTCTTCACTTCAAAGTGGTCGTCATCAGATTTTCTGTTTGGTTCATCAATTACTTTTGGAATTTAGTTAAGGGCACCAAATAGAGGAGCTGAAACTATATTCGACTTTGAATTCGATAATTGGTTAGAACAGAGGTGAATAGGGTTGCTCGGCCAATAGTATTCCTCCCATGTGTCTAACCTCACGTTCAGTCTTTGAATGGCTTCAGTGAGGGTGTTGCTATTTGGGTTTGCATCTGGTTATTATTTGATTGTACCTGATAGTGTACTGACAATTTCGAATCTGCAAAAATGAACTGTGAGATGTTTCGAAGCCTCCTAGAGGTTGCTGGAGCTTCGCCGAAAGTTGTCGGAGGTCGCCGAAACTTTGCGTGGAGCACAGGTCTGATCGCTGGAGTGTAGTGGTTATTTTGGATTTCGCCGAAGGTCACAGGAAAAGTCGCTAGAGGTCACCAGCCGGTCACCAGGAGAGTCACCGGAGGTTGTCGGAGTCACCGACGAGTTCACCGAAGGTTGGTGGTGCCAATGGTGGGGTTTGCCGGAGTTGGGTACTGCTGGGAATGTACAAAAGTGTACTCGAAGGGTTTGAGAGCGTGTGGGGTGCGTGCGGCGGCTATGACTGCAGTTGAGGCTAGGGTTTGAGATGAACAGTGACTGTTCGTTGATTATAGATCGATTTGCTCTGATACCAAAGTTGATGTAGGACAATAGAAAATAAATCCTAGAAAGAGAAATAGAGAGAGAGAGAAGAAGTTTAGGAGAGAGGGAAGAAAGAAGAAGAGGGGAGAAAAAACAAGTCACGAGGGTTCAACAATTCAAATTTTCATATTCATCAATGTATCAAACCCTAATTATCATAAGCCTTTAAATAGGCTAATACATTCTCAAGATTACTGAAAATAAAGCAAAATCAAATATTCTAATAAATGCTTCTTAAAATAAATCTAAATAAAATTTTGCCTAAAATAAAATAAATCTTTAATAGAATAAGGTAAAATTCTTATGTAAAATGTAATCCTAATAAAATAAAATTCTAATAATAATTATTTTATATTTTTTTTTGGGCTTCCGCATCGACGTTACTCTTATAATATCATGCAAGTTTGTCAAAATTTATGGCACCTTTTGTTTCAACACGGATGTAGCATGTCTGTGTAGATTATCCTAACAATATGTGTAGATTATCCTAACAATATTGAGTGTGCAGGAGTTCCTCGGAGATGGCTGATGTGTACTTGTGGTTTTGTACTGATGGATTTCATCTTTTTCTTGAAATAAATTTCCTTTCCTACCATGTTAATTTTGTGAGAGAAGGATTACTGATTTAGGTCACAGGTCCTGGCAGATGTTCTACCTAGAGAAACGCTTCTCTGGAAGCTGCAGATGCTCAGGTCAGCTTCCGCATATGCCAATTCATGTCTCCATGCTGTCAAAGCACAGACACTCATACTTTCCAGGTTCTCACTTCAGATTTTTCCATTTTGACCTATTCAAATTATATTTGAGCATATTTTTACTTTTATTTTTCAGCTTGAGCGGGCGTGTTAGAATATATGAGGGATTTTTTATTTTGTTTCCTTGCTTAGTTTTGACAGCTATTGCTGTGATTTCCGTATTTGATTTTAACCTTGTTTGATTGTAAACTTTTTCACTATAAATATAATTAAGAGAGAAGGAAGAAGATACTTCAGTTCTCTCATTCTCTTTTATTTAACTATTATATTGCATTAATCATTTGTTTCCTAAAAGAAAATGACTCATATGAATCATTTCCATATATCTGTTTTTATTAGCTTATCTAATGGTTTTGTTGACATTTTCCAATTTACAGCAAGTTAGATATGGTATTAAGCTTTATGTTAAGTTTTTCGAAGTATCTAATTGAAAATACTGTTATTGAGGTTATGGGTTGATGTGAAAAGGCTTATGTTTAATTAGGGGCCTAGTAGAAAATGGAAATAGGCTAATTGTGTTTAATCAGCTTCATAAGTTGCAATCTGGATTGTTGATTTAAAATTTAATAGTCTAGATGCATTCCCATTTATTTTTTTGTGGAGTGTTGGATTTTAATCCAATGGTCCAGATGCATTCACATTATTTTTGAAAATAATGTGAATGCATCTGGACCATTGGATTAAAATCCAACATTCCACAATCAATGTCATGCTATGTCAGCCCCCCTTTCAATTGTGTTTGCTCGTGGATTTATCTATGATGAGTCATTTCTTTCTCTATCTTCTTTTTTAGGAACAAAAATAAACTAGACCAGAAGCATATTGAGTCCTGATGCAACCAAAACTTAATTGCCCAAATTCCCAAGTAGGCCCTGTTTCGCTATTTTCCGTTTCTTGTTCTCATGCCTTGCACCAGTAGCTCTGCTTGTTCTATTAATACTGTTTGATCTGTCCCAGCTAATTTTATAAAATACTAATATTTTTTTGTAGTGTTAACGTATTAAGAATAGTTGCTTTTGCAATTTCCCCCCTTATTGATTAAGTTGTAAAATTGTTTTTACTTATAGTGGGAAGGATATGCTCTTACCTAGTCAAGAAGAAGGTGAAAGGCTTCGTCGTACACTGCCAAACTGTGAGATTCGTAGGTTTGATGACTGTGGGCATGCCCTCTTCTTGGTAGGATGAACTCTCCCTCTCCCTCTCTCTCTCTCTCTCTCTTTCTCGTATTCATGATGAAGCACTCTTATTCTACATCACTTGGGTTGAGGAAGTGCGATATATGTATGACTTGATATTTTCATAGCATTACGCGTGTTAAAGTCATGTATGCATTGGATTCCATTGGAACTTCAAAGTTAACCATGCTTGGACGAGAATAATATCAGGATGGGTGACCTTCTGGGAAGTTCTCACATTACACCTAACGAGCCCAAAACGGACAATGTTGCTATTGGGGGACGTAGGTTGTAAAAACCTGTGCACACACATGGTACACAAATCAGTCTGTAAGCATTGACAATTGAATATTTTGTGAGAAAGTAAGTGAAATACAAATAGAAATCTTTTTTGTTAAGTAAAAATATAAATACAAACAATAAAATTGAACCTCTCCCAAATTGCTTGAGCTTTTAGGTGAGAAACTCAATAACATCTAATATGGCATTAACAGTGCAGGCAGAGATCCTGAATTCAAACTTAATTATCATCCTAATGGTGAATGGTCATACGTCTTTAATCAATTTAGAAAAGCCATCTTGGCCATGGGTGTGGAGGGATGTGTTGAGAGTAAGCAAGTCTAATCTAATTAATGATTGTTAAGTTGGTAGGAACGATGCTGTACTGGAGAATAGGAGACAAAAATAATGGAAGATGGCACCAATGTGACAGCTTGAATAATTTATGGAGAAAAAATCATAATAGCTTTCTAAGGGTTAAGAGAGACTTTAATATATACTAAAAAGTTACTTATCTTTTGAATTTAGCAGGTAATCGTGCAAGTCTTATCCCGAATTAGTGAATTTTGTGGATTCCTTTTTGGGGGGGGGGGGGAGGTAATTCTTGTGTAGCTTGTGGTTTCCCCTTTTGACTTTTCGGGTAAGGCTCTTATTTGGGTGCACCCCCTTGACGCTTTTGTAACACAATCTTATCTTTGTTTATAAAAAGATTACTGACAAAATTTTTCTTTCCCTCACAGCTTGAGTTGTTATGTGAGATGGTGATTAACATTCTACTCCAACAAATTGACAAAATAAAAAGGAAAAAGAAAATAAAGGAACATAGCGTTTTCCCCCCCCCCCCCCCCCCCCAAAAAAAAATTGAAGAAGCAATTCTTGTGCTCACTGAAGTTTTTATCTATTTTAATTCATAAAGAAACTTTTTCCTCGTAGTCTTACAAAAATTTACTAGTTCAGCACTCAACACATGACAAAAAATCCAAAATAAAGCACCATACAAATATTAACAAGAATGGAGTCTATTCATTTCAGGAAACAATCAAATTGTTCGTCTTGATTTTATTTATTTCGAGGATCAATCATAAACATAATTGTTGTAGCGGTACAGGAGGAAAACAAAATCAAATCCTAATATGAAGGAACCTATGATAATTGTTATTGATTATGGAAGTGATCTAATATTTACTGGAAACAAAAATAAGTAGGAAAATGATCCAATAGAGTTTTCATTTATGTTTTGAAGATCTCTTTTCTGCATTTAGCATACTATTCCATAAAGAAACCATTTTATCATGCTTCCCTTTCAATAGGTGTTGTATGATAATATACATCATGCTTCATTGCTTGCCCAAGGCTATGGATACGGGACAAGAACTTCATTTGAGTTTTGAAATATTTTTAGCTTAATAGAGCTGGGCCAATCATAGTAAGCACCAATTTCTTATTGGATTTGCAAAGCAACTTGACATATTTGCAAGATATACCCTTCAAATTAAGTTAGATTTTTTTTTTTTTAATCAAGTTGTCTAGGAAATAAAGTTACCATTTTTGAAAACTGTGGTAATAATTAATAAGTGATTTCATATAGCCATCGAGTTATATTTCTTCCTGGTATTGACTTGAAGAGTTCTACCCCAAATTTCACCATACAAGTTTTCTATTAATGGGCTTTTGTTCCCCCAATATGTGGCAGGAAGATGGTATTGATTTAGTATTTATCATAAAGGGTGCTAGTTTCTATCGTCGTGCAAGATACCTCGACTGTGCCACAGATTACATGCCACCTACTCCTTTTGAATTCGAAAGAATATATCAGTCATTCAGGTACACAAGTAACTGATATTTGCAACAAACTTAAAATATTAAATAATTGCCCTTACATATTAACAATGATAAAAGTACAGGCCCCTTTTCAATTTATGGCATATCCTGCAGATGCATGGGCTTGGGGCATATCACATATGATTTCATTGTTAACCAAAGAAGCTGGTCATACCTGTATTGTGTTTCATAAAATCAAAAAGTTTTATGTACCAGTTATCTGGAAAGTTGATGATGGGAATTCATTTACTAATTTTAAATGTTCAATAATTATTATTGATGTTATCCCTGTCATTATTATTATTCGTGATGACCAAATAGGAGAGCCCTATTCACGGCCTAGTTATTCATATGTGTGAGTGAAATTTATTGTAATACCACTAATATGCTATGTTGACAGCCTACTTAGCAAGTTCCCAACCCATCTTTTGGATGATTTGCTTTAAGAGTTCAGTTGTATGGAATTATCAACTGTTAAAATCTTACTCTTCTTATTTTCATATAATTTTAGATGGTTTGAGGTGGCTACTAGTCCTGTGATGCTCTCAACTTTAGAAAATGGAAAGATTGTGAGAGGCCTTGTAGGGGTTCCTTCTGAAGGGCCAGTCTTGTTTGTTGGCTATCACATGTTGCTAGGGTTGGAATTGACTCCTTTGGTAGGCCATTTTTGGATGGAAAAGAATATTGTTGTGCGAGGGATAGCACATCCAATGACGTTCAAAAAGTTGAAAGAGGGAAAGTTACCTGAACTATCAGCATTTGACACGTTCAGACTTATGGGTGCTGTTCCTGTGTCAGCAACTAACTTCTATAAACTTTTTGCTTCAAAATCCCATGTCCTACTGTATCCAGGGGGGATGCGTGAGGCTCTTCACCGCAAGGTAATCTTTTAATATTGTCTTACTTCGGCCTATGGGCTATCAAAGACTTTCTCAAGATTCTTATTCATTCACTTGATATTTTGATATTTTGAAAATGGGTTGGTTGAATTTGAAAATTCACTTATCTTATTGAATAAGTAAACAATTGAATTCGGTTGGATGGTACTGACAAAATTGACTTGCATCATCCTTCTTTTATCTTGTCTTTCATTGCCCTCTGGACTACTTGACACATATTCGTTGAGTTACTTGTGAAAAAGGCGTCTACTCATTTCATTGTAAGTGAGTAGGTGTTAGCTAAATGGATACTCATGTCTTCATTGGAGTACCCCACCTGACCGATATATCAGGCTCGCAGACTCTAGTTTTGCCCATTAGGAAATGTGTCTTTTGGCTGGGTCAAGTCAATATTTTCCTCTATGCACATTTCTTTTCTTCTTTTTTTTTTCTTTTTTTTTAATAAATAAAAATAAAAGATTCATTGAAGATCCATCAAGGAGAGGCATCTTCTATGCAAAAGCTGCACAAGGAAACCATATTCTCATTTACACATTTGTTGCCACCTTGTTTCCATAATCACTGGTGATTCATTAGCGTTATGGGACAATCTTTGGACTCAGTAATGATAGCCTTTAATTTGCAATAATTTTTATCCCCTTATGACTTTGAGTCAAACAATTTTATCTCTCCTAGTTGTTTTTAAGCCCAATATTGTGGGGGGAAATTTTGCCCCATTTATTAAATATTAGTATATGGATGTGCAATTTATCTACTGTACGGTTAATGAGTTTATTCATATATTCACATTGGGTTTTGCATGTCAATATAATCTAGATGTACACTAGAACTTTAGTGTGGATATTTTGCTTGAGTTGTCACATCTGTCAGGGTGAGGAATACAAGTTATTCTGGCCAGAACAGTCTGAGTTTGTTAGGATGGCAGCAAGATTTGGAGCAACAATTATACCTTTTGGTTCTGTTGGAGAAGATGATATTGGTCAAGTAAGCACGAAAGCTTCAACATCCTCAAGTCCTTCCTTTTGCCACCTATTATTATTTTCTGTCTTTGACTCAATTCATATATTCATGCTTTGGTGTAAAGAATGAATTTCCATGTTTCCAGCTAAATTTATCTTAATCTTGTTGCAACTGATTGTTTTAATGCTTCTGCAAATGTTGCTAGTTTTCCTTTGAGAATGCATCTGTATGTTGTTTTGGGGGCAACAGGAATGAGGTGTTGTACATGTTTTGATATGGGAATATGTAAAAGAAAAGGCCAAGAAAGTTTGTTAATTGTTGAGGAATTAACTTTCCTGAGAAGACTCGTGCTAGAGTTGAAAAGGAATTCACCCAGCTATACTGATGATGACTAATGAGATCTAACAAATGTATAAATCCCTCAGCATGACATCAGGAAGATAAATATAATTTTCACAAATGGTCTTGAATGTTGGAAACGGGCCTGGATGGCGATGGTAGTCTGAATTCAATGCAGGCAAAGAGTTATATTGACATTTGCTTGGCTAATTTGTCCTTGCATGGATTGCCATGTGTCAAGTTGTGCATGAACTGATGGGCTCAAGTAGGAGACTAGGTCTTTTATCTGGTAGTGTTAGGTGTTCTGTAGAATGGGTAGGTGCTGTAACTAGTTATGTAGCAGGGTTTACTTGCAGATGTAGTTGAGAGTTTTTTAGGAGTGTTATTGCCACTTCAATTCAATTTGAGTGGAGATGATGTTGGTTGCAGGTCTTGTATTTAAACAGTGCGTCTTTTTTGCAAAGTAAGCAAGCAATTCTCATTTTAGGAGGATTGGCTTCCTTTGAGGAAGCCACCTTCATAAAACTACTTGCAAGAGAAAGAGAAAAGCTAACTTCATAAAACTACATGCAAGAGAAAGAAACGGAGAATAAATAGAGGCGTATATGCTTGAACATTCCTCTTCCATTGCGCAGTCATTATATATTGACATAAAGTGTTTGTTAAAGTCGGAGGAGAAACTGAATATATGTGTTGCAATTTCAATAAAATTAAAAATACGAATGAGGGCATCGTAAAAATTGAGGATTAAAAAGTGCCAAAAAGTTATAATTTTCGGTATCTTAGATTAATTATTCATGCAGACAAAGATATTAAAGAATACGTTAATTCATAGATTCAAGTAGGGTAGATAAAATGGATATGTTTTACGTGACTATATAATATCTATCAAGCTGAAAGAAAATTTTATAGAATAGTTATAAGTGTAGAAAATTAGAGAATGAATAATTTCATATATCAAAATGTGTGTATAATATTCTCAATATATACAGAATATGCCCTAGACATAAAAGGAAAAACAATCAAAACTACTGTCTTCTAATTTGGGAATACATATTCACACTTCCTAAAATAGCTAAATTATTGAATACATTTTCCAACACTTGGTAACAATTGTTTGAATAGACATTGTTCATTCCCAGCTTAGTAACAATTGTTTGAAACATAAGGTTGCTCAAACCCTTGGTAAGTACATTTGCAAGTTGGGAGTTCGTGGACATATAAGGTGTACAGATCAAGTCACCGTCTAATTCTTCTTTGATGAAGTGTCTGTCCATCTTGATGTGCTTGGTTCTATCATGTTGCTCCGGATTGTGTGCAATATTGATTGCAGATTTGTTATCACATTAAAGTCTCATAGGACCTTCCCACTTAATCTTTAAAATTTTCAAAATAATCTTCAACCATAATAGCTCACAAACTTCTTGTGTCATTGTTTGAAATTCTGATTCAGCACTTGAAGATTAAAAGTACAATACCCAGTTGTAGATCTGTTATCAGTCACTGACCCAGCATAATCAGCATTTGTGTCGGCTTCAAATACAAGTCTAGCATTCTTTCGGAACAAAATACCTTTTCCCAGAGTTCCTTTAAGATAGTACAATACCCTATAGATTGCCTGCAAGTGAACTTTTTTAGGATGGTGCATGAACTAACTTACTATACTCATAGCATAGGCAATGTCTGGCCTAGTGTGAGATAAATAAATAAGTCTCCCAACCAATCTTTGATATATCTCCTTATTAATAGCAACATCCCCTTCTGTTTCTTCATGTTTGTGATTGAAATCTATTGGTGTATTTACTGGTTTGCATGCTAATTTCTCAGTATCTTTCAAAAGATCAATAATGTACTTCTGCTGAGAGGTAAAGGTTCCCTGCTTTGAGTGTGCCACTTCAATTCTCAGAAAATATTTCAATCTTCCTAGGTCTTTAATTTTGAACTCTTTTACTAGACTTTGTTTCAGAGCCCGTCTTTCCTTCTCATTATTTTCTATCAATATTATATTATCAACATATATTAACTAGACTGTAACTTCCCCTGAGTCTGAATGCTTGATGAAGAGTGTATGGTCTCCTTGGCTTTGGTTATATCCAATGGCTAACATTACTTTGGTGAATCTCCCGAACCAAGCTCTTGGAGACCGTTTTAGTCCATATAATGCCTCTTTAAACCTGCACACTTTATTGGCTGTCAGGTTCCTACGAAAACTAGGTTGAATTTTCATATAGATTTCCTCCTCTAAATCCTCATGCAAAAAGGCGTTCTTCACCTCAAATTGTTGTAAGTGCCAATTGTAGTTAGTAGCTAGGGACAACAAATTTCTAACTGTGTTCATTTTAGTCATGGGAGCAAAAGTTTCTTGATAATCTATCCCATAAGTTTGAGTGTATCCTTTAGCCCCCAATCTTCTTTTATACCTCTCAAGTGTGCCATCTGCATTATATTTTACTGTGAAAACTTATTCAGATCCCACTTGTTTTTTTTTTTTTTTTTCCTTCTGATAAGTCTACCATCTCCCAAGTTTGGTTTTTTTTTTTTTTTCCAAGGTCTGCATTTCAACATTTATGGCATTTCTCCAATGTTCATGGGCCAAAGTCTCAGATAGTGTGGTGGGAATGGTCACAGTACTTAAGCTCATAAGAAAGCTCCGATGAGATGATGAACATTTTTCAAAAGACACAGAATGAGAGAGTGGATATAATGGGTGTTTAGTACGTTTCCTAGTTCCTTTCCTTATATCAATAGGCAAATTAATATCAGATATAGGCTTAGTTGGCAAAGAAGGACTAAAAACTGTTACCTCATTTCTAGAGTGTATGGTTCTTAGACTTGCACTGGTTCAGGAACTAGATTATTCTTTCTTGAGTTCACCTGAGGGAACCATAGGTTATCAATAGTGTCATCACCTCTAGTCATAGGTTCAGGAGTATTGGTTGGTGAGAAGATGGGTTGAGGCTGATTTTGACAAAGGGGCTAGTTCTGAGAGGGACAAGGAGGCTAGTTTTGAGAGGGCTGACTCTGGGAAGATACAAGTGTAGGTTCAAATGAAGGTAAATCAAGAAGGAAAAAAATCTCTGTCCTTGTCTTCTAAAAATATTGTCTCCCCTTGAAGATAAGGTGTAGAGAAGTAAGACTCATGCTTTGCAAAAGTAACATCTGCAAAAACAAAGGTTCATTTGGTAGGAGGATGATAGCACTTGTACCCCTTTTTTGTTGAAGAATACTCCACAAAAACACATCTTATTGCTCTGGAGTCCAGTTTCCCTCAATTTTGGTTGTGGATATGAGTAAATCACACACAACCAAATATTTTTGGAACCAGATGATTTGTAGTACAAAGATCAGGGTAGAAATGAGAGAGCGTATCCATAGGACTTTTGAATCCCAAACTTGATGGTAATCTGTTTATGAGATGTATAGCTGTCAGAACGGCTTCCTCCTAGTAATGTTTTGGCACATTGTTTTGAAATAGAAAGGCTTGAGTTGTAGCAAGTAAGTGTCCATTTTTTCTTTTGGCCACTCCATTTTGTTGTAGGGTATTAACACAAGATGATTAATGAATGATCCCTTCCCATTGGAAATAAGGTGACAAATTTTGATTAAAATAATCTTTAGCATTATCTGATCGAAACTTTTTGATTTGAACCCCAAATTGAGTTTTGATCATGTTATGGAAATTTGGAAAGACACTACTCACATCAACTTGGATTTCAACAAGAAAAGCCAAGTGACTCTAGTACAATCATCAATAAAAGAAACAAACCATCCAGCACCTGAAATATTTGGGATAGTGGATGGACCCCAAATGTCACTATGGATTAATGCAAAAGGAATAGAGCTTCTGGTATTATTGTTTGGGAAGCTTACACATCTTGTGTTTTGCTAGTTCATAGCTATCACAATGAAAGTTCTCACTTTCTAACCCTTTGAATAAAGAAGAAAACATGATTTTAAGGACTATAAAGGAAAGGTGTCCAAGTTTGTGATGTGAAGCCATATTTTATCTTTATTGGTATGAGAATGCTTCGAAAGAAATAATAAAGGTAATTTACCATTGCTAATATTTAGGTCAGGTAATTCAAGGTAGTGTAATCCATCATTCCCCTTTGTACGTCCAATTGTTATCCCTGAGCCCTAATCCTGAAATATACAATGAGTGGTAAAAAAGATAACTTTGCAGTCCAAATCATTGGAGAGTTTATAAATAGACACAAGATTAGTGGATAGTTTTGCAACATGGAGGACATTCCTAAGAATAAATGAGGGACTAATCTTGACATCTCTAACACCTGCTACAGTGGTTAATGAACTATCTGCAGTAACTATTTTTCTATTACTAGGACAAGGAACATATGTACTAAATTTATGAAAAGAATGTGTCATATGATCTGTTGCTCTTGAGTCAATAATCCAAGAGTTCGCAAATGAATTATCTGAGGCATTTAAACTATGTGAAAGAGGAAATTTACTTGAATGTGCTAGTGCACAGGTACTTGTGGGGTTAAGGTTTTTAAGAGTTACCATTATATCCTGCATCTTCTCGTTTTTCTCAAACATGATGATAGAATAACATAATGGTACTGTGTCTCGTCGGAGGATTGCTGACTAGTCATTGGAACTTCACCGGAGGTCACCTGATATCTAATTTAGGTTGCCGGGAGGATGGCGATGCTCGTGGTGTGGTTCGCCGGAGATAGATGTCGTCAGAAATACACGAAAGTGTACTGGAAGAATTGTAAGTGGTCTACTGTTAACAAAGAGTTCTTGTTGCCAACGAAAGGTTCCGATAATCAACAAAGAAAGAGATGATTGCAGCTACTGTGAAGGACAGCTCCGATCAACGATGGCGAATGACTAGGAAGGTTCTATCAACGATGATGAAGGAATTGACCCTTACTGTGACCGACAATCAACAATGATGGAAGAATTGATGATTGAAGGAATCGAATTCCACTATGATTGACGAGCAAGGAGAATCGACGATCGAAGGATCGATATTCAATGAAAAAGGAGAATCGGCAATTGAAGGAATTGATCCAACGCCCTTCGAATGAGATCGTTTGAATCTGGGCAGCAATGGTGACTTCGATCGCTAGGGATTTTAAATCGATACCCACGACCGATGACGATGGGTTTCTGGACTGATTCCCTTCACCTAATTTTTGGATTGTCAATGGCAATGTTCTGTCGGCGACGGCAATGCTTCCAAACTTTTTGAATAATCAGCAATTAAGGCTAAGAAAAATTTTTTGAATAATCAATAATTAAGGTTGAGAGAAAAAAAGAAAAAATTATGCCTGGCAATGAAGGCTAAACAACCAAGAACAATTTTTTTCCAAGGAGTTTAAGGTTTTGATTTCATGTGGAAAATTAGAGAATGAATAATTTCATATATCAAAATATCCTCAATATATACACAATATGCCCTAGATATAAAAGGGAAAACAATCAAAACTGCTATCTTCTAATTTAGGAATACATATTCACACTTTCTAAAATAGCTGAATTACTAAATACATTTTCCAACGATAAGGTCAACTATACTTTATGATATAAAATGTTGAACCATTAAGAAGTAATTCTCTCAAAAGATGAGTGTGAGTAAATGAGACTGGTAAGATGGATGTGTGGTAATACAAAAAAAATATACAGTAAGAAATTAATGTATTCCAAAGAAAGTTGGGGTAGCACCAATAGGAGAGAAGTTGAGAGAAAGTTCTTTAAGATGATTTGGTCACTTTTAATGTAAATTTAGAGATGAATTGACAAGAAAGGGTGATTGGATCTAAGTAGGGGGTATAAAAGGACAAAAGGTATCCCTAATATTACATGAATTGAAATTGTTAAAAAAAAAAAAAAGACTTAATGTCAAATAAACTCATGAGAAACATAATACTTGATATGAATGAATGGAGGATAATGATTCATAGTTTCGAAGTAATGCTTTGCTGAGTTGAGTATATTACTTATATTCTCTCAGCAGTAAGTTGGCTAAAAATTTTGTTTGAACTTGATGTTTTTTGGAATGGTTATATGCAGTTTCATACTTTATTATTATAGCTTTTATTTACTATAAAATTGTGGCATCTTAAAATGTGATCTGTGCAACATGTGCTGCTGTGCATCGTGTTACGTTTTGTTCTCTGTTAAAGGCAGTGATCGTCTATTGATTAACGGATTTGCAAGTTTCCTTGATCAGTTGTTACTTGATTATGATGATCTCATGAAGATTCCCTATTTTAAGGCTGAAATAGCTGCACTTACTGATGAGGCCGTAAAGTTGAGGTATGGTCATATCGGTTTTGTTGACACCAAAATGATCTTGCTTAATTCCGGCATCTGTAATTGACTTTTGTTTTCCAAAGAAGTAAGCCACAAGTGACAAGTTCTAGGTTAAACAAAAACTATGGCGATGGGGAACTGGGTAAAACAATAAAAATAACAAAAGATGCCATAAATGAGAATACATCACACTATTCATAAAACTTTCAGATCTTTATGTTCCATAGATTGATTGATGTGACTTGCAAAACAACAAATCTTTGCACTTCCTGTCTCTTTCTAAAAGCCAAATGGAGGTTTCTTTTTTTTTTATTTTTATTTTTAATATAATTGTTATATTTTGATCGTAGAGCTGACGCCGTGGGAGAAGTTGCAAACCAAGATGTTCACCTGCCAATTATCTTACCTAAACTTCCAGGCCGTTTCTATTACTTCTTTGGGAAGCCAATTGAAACCAGAGGTACGTTTTTTGACCGATACCTTGTTTTTGAACGTTTGTCTGGCATTATAGACTTTTGCTTCCTGTCATATATGAACATTAGTAATTGTCCGTACCTAAAGGCATAAAAATATAATTTGCCGTGTAAATAACTCAAATTTAAATTTATAAAGCAAACCTATGTAAAAAACTATAAAAATAACTTGTAATCACTAATTAAAAGAGAGTAGGATATCCATACAATATCTAATAAAGGTATAAAATTAAATTATTTATTACAAATATTATTACATTCTATAAAATAATAATTTAAAAACTTTTATATATAAAATATATTCAAAAAATATATGAAAAAAGTGAGGGATTATATTTTCATGTAAAGTGACCGAAAAGATGACTAAAGTATAGAGAGAAAAAAGTGATCTTGACCATTGAATAAATCTAATGGTTTAAAATATACAAATGCCAAGTCAATGAGTTGTATTGTTATATAGATGTTTAGACATAACGCTAGCAGTTATGCCCCACCATGGTAGAATTCTCTCAAATACAATACAATTCTAGTTGCACTCAAAGGAAATAGTTCATTGGTATAAGTTGAAATCAGCTTGAAGTGTGCCAAATTTGGACGTTATCAGCTAAAGACAAGCTAAAAAGGCAACCTTTGTTCACCTTTTTAATGCGTACCTCCCCAGTTAATCTTTCTTCTTGGGGCCGGGCGGGCAGCAAACAAAACTGTTCTGAATCAAACGATTATCATGGAGGATCCATGTTTCTTATGTGACCCACTAAAATAATTTCTTTTGCTTATCATGGAAGGGTAAAAGTCTGTTTATGTTCAACTCAAGACTCAAACCAACTTGCCTCGTCAATTTGTTCTAGTTCAGTTCTCGATGTTGACTAGTGCAAATTAGGCTTGATTAAATGGAGAACTAAATTGTGGTTTGACCAGTTAAGTAAATCAAGACTACGAAGATCTAAGGCAGTGTTTGGGGCTACTTCGAGCTATTCCCACGTTTGGTATTAAACAATAATGTTGGAATACTATTCTCTAGGAATAGCTATTTCCACATTAGGTGGGAAAAGATATTCCTTCATTTAAGGGATAGAATAACTATTATATTCCTTAATTTAAAATGATTATTTTACCTCCAAGCACTATTTTTGGCCTAAGTTCGCATTATGGACATCCTAAATTTAGAAATATTGCTTAACAAGTAGCATATCAGCTTTAACAAATTTCAAGCCGATCTAAACTTGGATTGTAAAATGACTATTTTATTTCTAAACTCATTTTTTTTAAACCAAAATTTGCATTATGGTCATCCCAAAAGGCTGAGAAAATATTTCTTAGTAAGTTTGTTACCAACTTAACAAATTTCAGATTGATCCAAACTCAACGGTAAAACGATCGAGCTTGTTTTTTTTCTCAGATTCGTATTCTAAACTTCTCAAAAGGTTAAAAAAATAATCATTGACGTATTTCTTAATAACTAAGTAAATATTAATCCGGTCTAAACTCGACCTGTAAAATAACGATTTTATTCCTGGGCTCATTGTTGCCAAATTCATATTGTGGAGACTTGAAAAGGATAAAAATATTCATTGATGTATTTTGTAATAGCTTAAGTAAATTTTGGTCAAATCCGAACTTGAATCATAAAATGACTATTTTATTCCTGGTTTTTTTTTTTTTTGGGGGGTCCAAATTCGCATTTTAAGCTTTCAAAAAGACTGAAAAATATTACTAGAGATATTTTTTATTAGTTAAGAAAAGTTCATCCTAATCCAAAGTTGGACAAAAAAATGATAGTTTTACTTCTTGGTTCTTTTTCAGCTCGGTCCGAACTTGGGTAAAAACAATGATAGCTTTATCCCTGAACACATTTTTGGTCCATATTTGCATTCTAGGATTCTCAAAAGGTTAAGAAATATTCATGAACATGTTTCTTATCAACGGAAAAAATTTTGTACCAATTCGAATCCGAGAAAAAAAAATCATTTTACCCATGGGCCTCATTTTAGGCCCGAATATACAAGATGGCCTTTCCAAATGGTTGAGAAATATTTCTTGACATGTTTTAATTAGTCGAGCAAATTTCGAGCCAATTCTAATTTAGATCGAGAAATGATCATTTTACCATTTTTCATTTTTTCCCAAATTCATATTGTGGGATTTTCAAAAGCTTGAGAAATATTCATTATTTTTTTTAATGATTGTTAAAAATATAAAAAAGAAATTTTATTTTTATAGTTTTTAAAAAATTAATTTTAGTAATTTTTTATTACATTTCTTTTTATTTGATCAATAATTAACATGTGCAATCAAATTATGGGAATTGAAATGCTCATTTCATTTCCATGATTTCCATCTTGACAACCAAACAAAGCAATGAAATGGGCATTCTATTCCATTATTATCCTCATTCTATTCCATGCAATTTTATTATTATGTATCAAACATGGGCTAAGAGAATTTAATAAACAATTCTAAATTACTAATTGTATTGTTCCCAGCTTGTTTTATTCTCTCTGTGTTGCATGCCCGTGGGAATTGAATCTTCAATTCGTTTTGGGCTTACTGGCTACACCTTTGGTTTTATGGAACTGTTAGTTTATTCATAGGGGGGCACCATCTGAACAAACCAAACTAATTCAAACCCTTTGGAATAATATCGCGTTAGTTAGCTGTTGTACAGGGATACAAAGCAAGCTGTGTTCGGTATCAATGTCAACCCAAATTCCTCTGTTACTCTCTTTGGATTGTGAAGCAGCATTAGTTTGCAAATATTTATGCTACTTTCAATGGCAAGTTTGACTATGGTTTTTTAAAAAATTGTCTTACAGAGAGCTGTGACTTTGGAACAGTTTTAAGATAGTTGTGGCCCTTGGTTAAATTATGTTGGTTACATTAATTTTTTTCCTTAGAGTAACTTAATTCAATTTTTAATCTCGCTTTCATTACATGGTGAAGGGAGGAAGCAGGAATTAAGGAGCAGGGAGAAAGCACAGGAACTGTATTTAGAAGTCAAGTCCGAGGTTGAGAAATGCATTGATTTCTTGAAGGAGAAAAGAGAGCATGACCCTTATAGGAATATAATGAACCGATTAATTTTCCAGTCAACACATGGTTTTGATTCTGAAGTACCAACGTTTGATATTTAATTATTTTACCTCTGGAGTATGAGTTGCATTCTTGTGGAAACTGGGATAGAGATATCCTCGTTATTCAGAGTTACCATATCGTAGCCCCACACCATTCATGATTGATTTAATTTTTTACCCATCGAAGAAAGAGAATAAGTTGTTTAGAAGGTTGGAGGGTGCAAAGGATGGTTTGGGGTTGTCGAGGGCAACTGATGTTGTGACTTTATGTCAATTCATATGTACGAAAGAGACGCCATACGTGTGCTGATTTTCTGATTCCTTTAGAAATTATTGACGAAAGCTGATTTACCAATGTTGTAATTTGTAATATATGCATTATGTTATGTAATGTGGTAGCATTGATATACTGGTTTGAAAATTGCTTTCCTGCTTTGACACACACACACACATATATATATATATATATACGGGAGACATTCTTAAAACATTTTTCCCTTTTTATTTGCGGGTGCTGTTGCAGACTGAGTGCCTTGTGGCGAGTCACCCGAGAGGTGAGGAGGAGGAGGAGGCAGCCAAGAGATAGCGTTCTGTTTGGTGAGCATTTAATGTTTCTCAATAAATAACATGTATCAAGAGGGTATTTATAGTGGTTAGGATGTGAAAAAAGTATAAGCCAATGGCTTAGATGCCAAGGAGGGGGGACGATATGTGATAATTTTTAGAGGTCAAAGGCAGAGTAGCCTCAGAATTGTTGCGACGGCATGAATTTGGCCAACGGTAATGGGACGCATGTTCCTATGGCGGGTGGTGGTTGTATGCATTTAACATGCCAGTAAGTCTCTCCTAACAAGTCGAGGAGCAGCTCTCGTGGGTGGGTGGGTGGGTGGGTTGGTTTTTTTTTTTTTTTTGGGGGGGGGGGGGGGAGGAGGATCTGCTAGCTTAGCGAATTCTTACTTATGCCTTCATTTCATAATTCTCATGACTGATCCTGAGTGAGCATAATGGATGTCTCATTAAAGTTGGTGTTCGTCTTGAAGCCTTCTCGAGGGCAGAATAACTTGTCCGAGGGGACACTCGTTTCTATAGAAGTACTTGTTTGAGGGAGTCCTTGCGAAAGGTAGCTCGCAAGGCACGCTATGCTCCAGTTTTGAGCTAGCGACCAGGGTCGAGGCCTTTACCAAGGTATCGTTTCATGAAGTCGATACATGTCGAGGGAGATGATGGCACGTGGAGAGCGATTGAGGTTACCTACACTAGTTTTATTTTTATTTTTTTTTATGGTTAAACAAAGGAAAATTATTTTAAATAACTATCATATGGTGGCATAATCGTCATGATTTTAACATACATGGAAACGCTTACGTGATCATATGCATGTTTAAAATAACAATTGAACTCATTTTCTTGTAATCGTCACACAGGATTATTTCTCATAGTTACAACGTAAATGAACCTGGACGTTAATTAATGATCAAATTTAAACTTAGTTTTGCAACTCATTCATTTAATAAAAGAAGTTTGAATAGAAAAATTAGACTGATTTCGTAAAGCAAGCCGAGTTTGAAATTGTTTGGCTTAATTTGTTAAAATATTTAGCTAGTTCACTATTTATATATCATTAAACAATACATTTAAAATATATTATTTAAATAGCTTACTTTTTTAGTACATGAACAATCGTGAGATATATATTTGTGTTATGGTTCAGCTAAGTTTGACCTTTATACAAATATTTTGTATTTATATTATGATACAGTTTTTTTTTTTTTTTTTTTTAAATGAGTTAAATTCCCTTAGACGCATATGTTTTGGTTTATGTGCACGTAAGTTTTACTTGTTTTAAAAATAAAAAATGCTTTATAATTAAAAATTGTAACTAAAAAGTTGAACAAGAATGACATGTTAACAACATTTGAGTAATTGAAAAAAAAAATTGAATTATTTTTAAAGAATTGTTAGGCTTACAAGATGGCTACTTTGTTTTGGTAATTTTTTTTTTTTTTTGGAATAATTTTCTCTTATTACATGACACTGTTCTTTGAAAATAAGCAGAGATACCATGTACTGTTGATTACCATTTGATTTTTTAAAGTGGGGGATGTTATGGCCTTTTAGCTATTCATATAGAACTAACCCAAAAAAAAAAAAAAAAAAAACGAATTTTGTCCCAATCATGAACCTCCAATCAAAAAAATTTTAACTTAATTTAGTAAAAAAATTAATTTCTTAATCTTAGTGCCTTCAAAGTTGTCATTTCAAAACATGTATTTAAGATAAAATCGTCTTTAAAAAAAAATAATGTATTTAATAGAAAAAAAGATATTGTTATGAAAATCGTCTTTACCAGAAATAAGTTTAAAGATGTTTTGAAAAAAAAAAATTAATACTAGTTTTTGGATATAACTATATAGTAGTTTCAAATTATAAAAACTTTTTCGAATAATTCTAAAATTATAGCCGCTAAGAAAATTAATTAAAGATGGATGCTAATTTTTATCAACTTAAACAAAAGATTATAAATCCTTAAGAGTTTGAAATTAAAAAGTCTCCACCTATCTCAATTAAAGATCGTTGCTATTCCTTTCTACCAAAATCTCTCTCTTTCATTTTCTTTTTTTTTTTTTTCTGATGACTTGAATATCTATATCAGTTTGCGGTGCTTAGTGCGCTGAAGTTGACCTGTCAAAAACAAACTTAAGGTCATTTCGACCAAAATCAATAGCCAAAAAAAAAAAAAAAAAAAAAGAAAATGTCCAATAAAATCATTCAAATAAAATCATAAAAATTTGAAATTACCCCCTCCCCTAAAAAAAATTACATTAGGTGTTGGGCTTAAAAAGTTTTAGCTACTAATAAATTACCCAAAAAAAAAAAGTTTTAGCTACTAATATTTGGATCTCGAAGACCATCATTGTCTCGAAATAAATGATTTATTTATAAAATCCCTGGGATACTTTTTCTTGGTAAGTAAATCCCGGGGGGATACTGCAACTGGTTTAATGCATTTTGTCATTATCGTGGTAATTGAGTTAAAGTCAAACTTACATGTATATATTTTTTGACTCGGTTATGATTTGATATGCGTAATTCTGTCAGTTATGATTTGATCGCTTAACATAATTTCTGTCAATCACCGTATGCTACTCTCAAATGAGTTCAAATCTGACGTTGATTTACATCGGCGTCAATTTTCTTTTATATATAATTTTAAAAATCTTTTATTTAAAAATGTTTGTACGAACAAATTTTCACCCTCATTGTCCATTTTTTTTTTTTTTCTCATTTGTCGCATTTCCTACGGACATCCATGTAAAAAAAAAAAAAATAGTGAAATCAAGCACTAGTCAACCAAAGACATGCCTAATATTCAAGTTTAGAGCAAATCATAATAGCGATAATCTCATATAAGGGGAGAGCTCCTTACTTTGCATAAGTCTCCAATGTTTACAGGGGTAAAATACCTTACACGTATCATCTTAATTTAATTATAATCGTAGTAGGTAGTATTAAATACTAGTTGAAAATATAAGTATCAGGATTAGTGAAAGAATGATCTTAAAGTGACTTTTTTTTGTATATATTCTTCTAATCTTATCTAACTATAAAATCATTTAATTCTAATTTAACTAGAATGTAATATCTGGTGGGAAAAAAGTAATTTTTTTTCCCTCACATATGCTCTCACTCTAGTCATAAGTACCCACTCAACCATTGATTATATTCTAGTTAAATGGGACCGAGTAATTTAATAGTTGTATGATATAATTACTTGATTCACTAAGTGTCAGGGAATAAGATCACAAGAATATATACAAAAAGGTCACTTTAATGTCATTTGTTCACCAATTTCAATACGTATATCATCACTGATATTTAATGCTACATATATAAGATAAGGTGTTCTCTCCCTTTATGAAATTGTCATTATTATGACATATTTTTAACTTGAACGTTAGAGTGTCTTTGGTCGAAAATTTTCTCTGAACGCTTTATTTTACTATTTTCTTACATGCGAGGTTGTACCAAGAGGGGACAGATAGAAAAAAGGGGATAAAATAACATGAAAATTTTCATATACAATGTTTTGTACAGTAGTTATTTTAAATAATATAAAAAACGAATCTTTAAATTCAGGGAGTTATTTTAAAATTCATTAAAATAAAAATTTTGTAATTCTCATTAATTTGCTCCATAAAAGAAAATGGGTTTAATTAAAATTTATTTATTTAAAAATATCCTAGGCATACTAGTTATTTAAATATATATATATATATATATATTTACGTATATTAGAATTAATGGCTCTTTGTATTCAAAAAGCTTTGGGAAAAAATTCAAATAAAAATTGTGTAAAAATAACCTAATGTGTAATCTCATTTATAAACTTAATGACAGAAAATGATTTGAAAATAATAGGTGCATGTATCTCGATTTATAAGAAAACATTAAGATGATCAAGTCCATTTTTCGAGGACACATCTACAGACAAAGGCCACCATCCTTCCAGAGGATGGTATAATTAATTTATTGATGTGGGCACTGCATGTTGGTCAGGCCAGATCAGGAAAAGAAGAGTAACAGCTAACAGTCAACTTACCTATATTATTGTTAATTTGTTAGACAGTTGAATACTCTTTTGCGACAATTACCAATTAAAGCCTTCAACTTCAATGATTTAAAAGGGTATTAATATGTCTGTATTATTGCTAGTGTGAAGTCGACGTCATATCGACGATCTGTTTCCTGTTGGACCCAGACTCTTACACGGTGCGTTTTTGAATTTGGTAGACAACATATTTAGAGACTTCTAGTCAAACTAGAGATCAACATCATCGTAGGCTCTCATGGCGGTCGCCGGAGCTGGTTTCTCGTCCTTCTCCGCCTCCTTTTCGCCGCTTCGCCGCCGCACCATTTGGCGAACCGTCCCCGGTACCTTCAGACCGCAACAGAGAGTTTCTTCTGTCGCCGCTGGACAATCAGCTCCGTTGACAGAGCAGAAGAATATTGGCTCCAAGAACGGAATGTTCGAGAAGGAGCCCATCGCCAAACGTTACGACGATTCGGTGGCCGAATCTGAAGCCGAATGTTTGAGTTTGAAAGATTACTTTGAGCGGTCCAAGGAGATGATGGCAACGAACGACGGCGGACCGCCCCGTTGGTTTTCGCCGTTGGAGTGCGGGTCTCGCTTAAAAGACTCTCCTCTCTTGCTCTTTTTACCTGGTCAGCTCAGCTGTCTCTCAGCTCAGTATATATATTTTTTTCTTCTTCGAACATTTTTTTTCTTGTCCTCAGCTCAGCTCAAACAAATAGAAACGATTTTTTTTTTCCTGATTTATTATCGTCGCCATCATCATCATCAAACTGCGATGAGGTTAAGTGCTTGATTGTTTAATTATGTTTCACTTGAGATTGGCAGGGTTGGATGGCGTGGGCCTTGGACTCATTCTGCATCATCAAAGACTTGGACGGTAATTTTTCCTCTGCTAATTTAAATTTGCGTCCGCAACGTAGTCAAATTGAAATGCTCATGTTATATATATATATATATATATCACTTAGCTCAATCTGATGAGAATACATATACATTATTACACAACATGAATATGGTATCAAACTCTGTTTTTAATATGATTTGTTATGCTCCCTAATTACCATTTTTTTTTTTTAATCTCTAATGAAGGATTTTCGATATATGGTGCCTTCACATTCCCATCGTGGATCGAACGCCATTTACAGGTCTCTCTCTCTCTCTCGTTATCTCTTACTGTCTGAGAACAATGTATGGCATGGGCATCAGAAGTTTTGCAGAGTATTGAACTTTGGAACTGCATGCCCTGTCTCATTTTCCATGTTCACAATATTTATTTCCAACCTGAAAAGGAAGCCTTTAAACTGAATCCGGGAAAAGTCAAATAGTTGTCATGACCAAGCCAGCAATACCAATAACTTTTCTGATCTTATGAAGTAAAACATGAGTCAAAGTCGAGCATCGACAAACTTGGGGTGCGTGTTAACTATGGACAATGAATGGCCAAAATTTGAAATCTTGTCACCTTCAATGCATTTGTTGTGGAACTTGTATCATTATAGGTGAGACTTGTATTTCTTCCCTCTAATGGCATCATTTTAGGTTTCAAATTTTCATCTCAAATGCCTTAGTTAAGGCAATGGGAGCATTATAAATTATGGGGCTCTCTATGCACCTGTTATTTGAAGACTGAGCTTATGGTAATTTAACATACTAATCATGTCATTTCTACTTCTTACGGTTCAGAACTGGTGCAGCTGGTTGAGAGAACGGTTAGGTCAGAGAATCACCGTTCACCAAATAGACCCATATACCTTGTTGGAGAATCTCTTGGAGGATGCCTTGCACTGGCTGTTGCTGCCCGCAACCCTGATTTTGATCTTATGTTGATTTTGTCCAACTCGGGTGAGAATTTTGGGTTCTGCAGACAATCCTATTGATGGGACCTCTGATAGTCACCTAATAATGTCTCTCTCTCTCTCTCTCTCTCTCTCTCTCTCTCTTTGGATGGGTCACCAAATTATGTCTCAGTCTTACCTAAAAAATAGAAAACAAGTTGTAACCTTCATTATCTGCTTGCATGATGCTTCCTTGACAGCTACATGTTTCAACAAGTCTCGGCTGCAACTTCTGATACCTTTTTTGGAAATCATGCCGGATCAGCTCGAAATTAGTGTTCCCTATATGTTGACAGGTTTGTCTTCCTTGTCATAATGTCCATTCAGCTGTTGCTAGTTGCTCATTTTACTTTTTCAGTTCCAATCAAAACTTGCAGTACACCAGGCTAGGCAGTCCAAAGCTGCTGAACCAGCCTGTATAATTATTTTTATATCTGCACAAGATTGAATATTAGGAACATGCTGACAGAGTTAAATTTACCAAGTTGATGAATACAAGTTCCTTTCTTTTCTTTTTCCCCACTTTATTTGTATTGTTGGAGTGCAGACATGCCAACTGAGCTGGGGTTTTACTCGTATCAACAGCACTCCAACAGTTTATTCAAGCCTCCAATTTCTCCATTCCTCACTGCCTATTCAATAAATTTCCCTATTTATTTTTTCCTTACAATTCTTTATGGGAATGTTCAAACAAGGCATAATGCCTGCACGAACTATTTTTACGAGCCTAACTAAGCTGAATCTTTCGTTGCTCTACCTTGCCTTTGTAAGCACTATATTCGGTGACCTTCCTTAAGGCATATTACTCAAACACGCGCTTACAAAACTGGCATATCGGACCATCTTCGCACTTTAAACTTTTCATCCTTAAAAAACTGCAGATAACATCATAAAATATGTGATGAGATGATAATATCATAAGAAAAGTGATGTATAACAACTGCATAATCAATAAATATTGCAATGAATCGAACAAAGTAAGCACACAAAGACTCATTAAGACCATATAAAGCTTGATGCACACAAGATGCTCACTACCGAAAATAATAAATCTAGGTGACTTATCCATGCACATCTCATTCTAAAGATTTTTATGTAAGAAAGCATTCTTAAGTTTAGGTGAAAAGAGTCTGTGATTTTGGTTGATTGGTTCTTTTTCTTTTTCCTGTTTTCATTTTTCTTTTTTCTTTTTTTTTTTTTTTTTTAATTTTATTCAGTTAGTTCAGTTGGTTTGAAAATTTTATGACCAACCCAACCCAAAAAAAAATACAATTTATATTTTTTCACATTAAATTACATATTATTTTATATATTTCATTTTATAATTTTTTTTTAGGTATTCTAAAAGCATAAAATATATTTGTAAGGTGTAGTACATCTCATTAAGCCCATCCTAAGTCCTAATTTAAGTAAATATACTTGCAATTCTTTTGTAATTTACTGTTTTAGTTTGTTAAATTTTGATATAAAACCGAACTGACTGAAAACTAAACTGCCGTTGTTTTTGGTTCACTTTGGTTTTTAGGTTGGTTCAATTGGGGGGGGGGGGGGACTGAAAAAAGTTTAGTTAATTTGGTTCAGTTCGGTTTTTAACCGTGCCGACCTTTTACTCCTTTAGTGTAGGCGTCTCAAGTGGCTCCCAATTCACATATGCCTTTTTTTTTTGTGTGTTTTGGGGGGGTGGAGATTAGGGGGGTTGGAGTAGATATTATCATACTAGTGACTGATTTATTTTAATATATTATGCCATTTCATTGTTCCCTTGAGAGCGATAAATTATTTATTGCAGGCAAAACAGTCATGTCTTTTTGTGAATTAGATATGCACAATATTTTCACAATCAAACCAGAAATTTTTAAATTTAGGTATTCCGTTGACGATGGTGAGGGCTACAGTGGAGAAAGGACTTCCTCTTCAACAAACATTTGCAGAGCTATCACAGGGTGTTAACGCACTGTCATCGTTCCTTTCTGTAAGATTTAACGTTTGCATGTGAATGAGAATAAATAATCAAATGCTGTTACATTGTCATTTTGTTTATTGATCTCAATAGAGATTTGGATTATCATTCTTGTTATGCTGCAAAGCCTTCGGTGGTTATGTTACTCTCATAAGACTATGCAGGAATTCTATCCACCAATGTTCACAATTAAATGATATATTTCATCTTAATGCTTTTACTTTCCTATTATATTGGTGTTCACTTTGCCAGAAGAGATGACTGTTAAAGTCTCAGGTTCTGGCTGCTGCTTTACCTGGAGACACGCTTTTGTGGAAACTGCGGATGTTCAGATCAGCTGCAGCATATACGAATTCACGTCTCCATGCTGTAAAAGCACAGACACTAATTCTTTCCAGGTTATCACTCTTTAGCACTTACAGATCATCCTATTCAAGTTATACAGGAAGCTCAGTATCACTTCCAACATTCCAATGTGATTGTTCCTTTAGGAAAGCAAAACCGTTGAGAAAAATTCAGTAACACAGTTAGATCTCTTGGTCATATTCTATCTTTCATTTCTGCTCTTGTATGGTCCAACTATTGTTTCTTCTACGACAAAACATATGGCGTGGGTACAATTTTATTTTAGAAAGCAAATGACTAAAATATTGGGATAGAGGAGCTGTGCCACTTATTATCAATCGGGTGATGATTCAATGGAGTGGTTTCTACATGACCAAGAAACATAAAACTTAAAAAAGTAGTCTGGTTATTCTTGTCATTGAATATGAAGCTTAATGATTTTACCATTCAATTATCAACTTGCTTTAAGGTATGGCTGCTTTGTTAGAATGTAAATATCTTATTTGTATAACTTTTTATTCCAAAAGGCAGCAATAAAAAGAATGAAATAAACTGGCAGTATGCACCTTATTTGCAGTGCTTGGTAAAATTCTGATCAAAAGAAAAGGAGATTTGGAGTCGGGACATGGCAAAGAAGAGGAGATTCACTTTGGCAAGACAAACCTCAGCTAAGATTAGCAAATACTTTACTTGTTCTACCCTGCATTGATCTGTAATATACCACGCAAGAATTTTACAATAATGTAAAAACCTACAAATATCAGTTCACTTTTCATCAATTCGCTGCCTCATTTATTGAAACTCGAGAAACAACCATTTAATTTTCTTGCCTGTATAAGAAAAAACAAAAAAATAAAAAATAAAAAACCAAAAGGGATTTATTGTCATCTATATATCTTTCAAGATAACATGAATATGTTTGTAATGCATCCTGTTGCCCATTTCAAAAAATCACTTCTTGTTTTTGATGCCTCTCTTCGTTATCTTGAATTTAGTGACGTTTCCGAAGATGGTTATTCTTTGATAATTATCTCTCATGTTTTACTTCAAATTGTTCTAAAACATTTTTTTGTGAGTAAATTTTGTATTGAAAGGGTATCAAGGGGATGCCTCCCATGTGTAACTGTTTTAAAAAACATGGTTATCATGTTTGTTATGCTTACTTGTTACTCTTTTCTTTTTACAGTGGTAAGGATCAGTTACTACCCAGTAAAGAGGAAGGAGAAAGACTTAGTCATATCTTGCCAAAATGTGAGATTCGGAAGTTCAATGACAGCGGTCATGCCCTATTCTTGGTATGACCTTGTTTGTGCGAGCGCACTGCCTGGGAAGTAACATTAGTAAAGATAACACACCTGTTAAAATTGTTCCTGAATTATTAAAAATAATGCACTTGTTGCAGTTGTTTCCTAATAAAAAATATAATATATTTTTTTTCAAATTGACAAATTTAATAAAATATAAATTTTCTCTTTCCATTAAAGAGCTTTTATTTGACTTGCAATCCAAAAAATAAAAAATAAAAAATCGTTCTAGTGGGAAACGCCAAATGAGAAGGAACAAAATGAGTATACACCAACAAATATTATGCTCCATGGCTAAGAGGGTCAGACCATGTCGTGCACATTACTTCAACTTGTTGATTCAGTCAGTGAGCACTTGCTTTTCAGCTCTAGATCATGGCCGTGTTAATTTTTTGTAGTGCTTGTCCATTTGTTCTCATGCCGTTTTTCTGCTCAATAATGTGCACAGATGAGATTTCTCAGTCTACATCCACATAATAATTAATCCGCTGTATCCTAGGAAACACTTTGATTGTGGAAAGAAATAAGGTAAATATATTTGAAAGTCCTTTTGGGATTTGACAAGGTTGCTCATCATCTTACAGCCTAAATTAGGTACGTTAGAAGTGCTACTCGGTCATGAATTATTAAAGGGTAAATTATACTTACCTTCCCTCAACATTTCACTAATTATAGGTAACTATCCTTAATATTTGAAATATACATTCACACCCTTTATTTTAAAATGTTTGTCGCAATAAAATCCTTTTGTTGATTTGGTCGTCAATATTAAATGAAAAATGGGGTGATCACTTGGGAAAATCATATGAAATGCCTCTTTTATCCTTTTAGACTATTTGAAATATTCAAAATGCTCTTGAAATCTTTAAAAAGTTAAAAATTGCAATGTACAATGGGAATAATTCCCAATATTTTTTCTTTATTTCTTTGTTTCCCATTTGTAGATATTGGCATCAATTTTGGAGATGGAGTTGAACTATAATAAGAGAAGACAAAGGCTTTCTATAATGTTTAAAGTTCTCATTAGTATTTTGGATATATAGTCTAATGGGGTAAAGGAGAAATATTTTTTGACATTGAAAACACCATGTGTAAGGGACCAGTCTGTGAGGGACTATGCTTGCAGAAGAGTGTAGCAATGGATGAAGTAGAGAAGCAATGTTTACTGTCCCACATTGCCTAAGTATGAAAGGGGGATGTGCTATGAATGAAGTTTTAATAATTTACCTAGTAAAAGACTTTTTCTAGGGCACTTGTGTGGGTCTTAAATAAACAAAACCGTGAGGGTTGTAATGTCAAACGCGGACAATATTGTATTACGTAGATCCTGGGTCGTTATATATGAAGCAAACAAATAACGTTTTCCGTCTCACGTTGCCTAGGTGTGGAAGGGGGATGTGTTATATATAAGAGTCTCACATTGCCTGGGATGTGCTATATGTGAGGGTTCAATAATCTACCTAGTACAAGACCTTTTCTTGGTTGCTTGTGTGAGCCTTCAAGAAACAAAAATTGTAAGGGCTGCAAAGTTCAAAGCAGATAATATTGTACGACGCGTATCCTGAGTCGTTACGCTGCGTTCTATTTAATATTGATAGTCAGATTTACAAAAGAATTTAATTGTGGCAAACATTTCAAAATAAGGGATTGAGTATAAATTTCAAATGTTGAAGGTAGTTACTTGTAATTAGCTAAATATTTAGGAGAGGTAAACTTAATTTACCCATTATTAAATTATAATATTTAAGTTTTCATGAGAAAGATGTGAAACCGTGCCACAAGTGTTAGCATAAACTTCATCTGGTCAACCTTTTGTTGAAAGAAAATGATGTATTGTACAGACAGAATAACCTGCATGGAGAAGACCATAGAAGTCCTTGCATCATAGGGGCACATCAATTCTAATGTAGCAGGACGACTAATCTCAGTAGATAGTCCATTTGAATTATTGCTTGTCATCTAATTAAGAAGCATAAACCCATCTAGAAAAGTGAGCCACTGGTGTTGTGTTTGTCAGGCTTTAATACTCATTGGACACCTCCTCTACACATATTGGGCAGTTCTCTAAATATGTCCTATTTTTGTTTTTTTTAGAACCGGATAATCTTTGGACACTCAGAGACACGTGTCCATTAGTTAGATATGCATAAAATACATTTTAATCTTGAAGAGGAAAAAAAAAAAAAAAACTTGGAAGTACATAATTTGATAGAAATAATATAAATATAAATTTATTTGATTCCTTATCCCTTAATTTTTTTAGTTTTAGGAATTTTTAGGCCTAAAATTCTAAGTTAGTCATCATTGGTTTATATTCTTTCCTAGTTTTTACTGAAAGAAATTTTAGTTGAATTGATACCCTGCAATATATGTTGTTGATATATGTATGATGGTCGCATAAATATGCAACAGGAAGATGGTGTTGATCTGGTAACTATCATAAAAGGCGCTAGTTTTTATCGTCGTGAAAGGATCATTGATTATGCCTCTGATTACTTCCCACCAAGCCCTTCAGAATTCAAAAAAATGGTTGAACCATGGAGGTATGTTATGTTTGAAGCCTTCTAAAAACTACAAATAACTTTTTTGCTGTAATCATTATTATGGAATTCTGGAATCACTTTTCTATCAATGGAAAATCTGGGTACAATCCAATCTCTTAGATATATGCGCCTCATGGAACCAAAACATTATATGTACTTCTTCCACTAGGAATTGTAGGTGGTGTTGGGATTAAGCTTTCTTATGCATGTTTCAAATGTTTAATTCTTTTAGTGGCCTATCTTGTATCATATGTGAATGGCATTTGCCATTGAGGATGTTGCTCACATTCCATTGGACATTTCCCAGACATTTTTGTTTTTCCTTTCTAATCTATATGATTTGAGTCTTTGTGGGATAATATTGACTTGTAATTTGTATTTCCTTCACAATTATAATGAATCCTAGATGGCTTGAGATGGCTGCTGCTCCTATGATCCTCTCAACTTTGGAGAATGGGAAAATTGTGAGGGGCCTTGCAGGGATTCCAGCAGAGGGACCGGTCTTGTTTGTTGGCTATCATATGCTGCTAGGTTTAGAACTAGTTCCTTTGATTTCCGCTTTCTGGACTGAACGAAACCTTCTTGTCCGTGGGATAGCACATCCTATGCTGTATTCAAATCTGGGAGATGAGTCAGTTCTTGATATATCATCATTTGACTCTGTCAGAATTATGGGGGCTGTTCCTGCATCAGCAAGTAACTTCTACAAACTTCTTTCTTCAAAGTCCCATGTGCTGCTATACCCAGGAGGTGCTCGTGAGGCTCTTCATGGGAAGGTAATATTTTAGTGGTTGTATCCTGCTTTTGATCTACATGAACCTGCTGAATTTTTCCTTTTTCATAACCCTTTGTTATTCAAGAAGTTACAACTGAAGAATGGTGGGCATTTATCTGCAATGAGATCTTTCCTGTATCTTTTCAAATTTGTTCTTTCTTCTGAAGGTCTTTAAATCCTTTTTGCTGGAAGAACTTTACCATTTCCAATATAAGGCCATAAAAGTTCATTTATCTAGTCTGCCTTGGTGCAATTAATGTGCTTATTTGCATAGACACATATAGCATGACCACGGTGACATGCGTGTTTAAAATTTTGGATTCACTCCCCATTACTCTCCACTCTTCTTACTTTCTAGGGTGAGGAATACAAGTTATTCTGGCCAGAACAGACTGAGTTCATCAGGATGGCTGCTAGATTTGGAGCAAAAATTGTACCTTTTGGGGCTGTCGGAGAAGATGACATTGGTCAAGTAAGCCTGGAACATTAATTTTTATCAACTGCTGCCTTCTTTCTGAATTGGTAGTTTCCATTACATGCTACCAATGTTGTATCTTTTGGGGGTTTTAACTCTTATGCTGCCTACCTTCTGTCCTGTTTATGGAAAACATTTCATTCAAAAAGGGGAGTTTTTTTTAAGAGGTTCAATTACCTTCTCCTCTACTAAATGATTGCAAATATTGCTTGGCATCACATAGTACAACCAAATTCATGCAACCAATTGGGATTATGAGGAAAAGAAAAGTATTGAGATGCCTACGGGTTTTAAGGATTTCTAGGCATCTTATTAGGTTTATGATTTGTATTGATGACAATTTGTTTTCCAAAATAATATTTGAATTAAGTTAAGGTTTGAGTCTTTTTGTCGTTGTTTGCTCAAGTCCAAGCTTGGATTATAGATGAAGTTGGGAGAAAATCAACAAAAATCGCTGGTTCCACCAGTCTCGTAGCTGGCCAAAATGCCCCATTGGTTTCTTAGTCTCCAGTAAACCACCCCAGTGCCCTTAAAGAACTGGTCTAGCAGTTTGTGTTCTGGAAAGACGGAACCTGCAGTTATGTTAAGTAATAATCCAGTAAGTCCGGAGTCTAATCCATAGGAAGGGGTTTTGTTTTGTTGGGGGGGGGGGAGGTTTCAAACTAATGTTTATCGTGTAGTGATGTTTCGAGAATGAAATTAATAAAATAAGAAAAATAAGATAGGTTTTTGTGTATGAAAAAGGATGAAAACAAAATAAAAGAACAACTTAGGTATTGAATTTCAACCAATCAATTACCATGTAAATCTCAGTTAATTAATCCGGAAGTTTAACTTAATTAAAACCCAATGATATTTTATTTTAATTGAACGAATTTTTCCTCGAAACTCAATATTTTGATTAAAAATTTAATTTGAAACCTGAAAACACGTTCAAGGAATTGAGGGCATTGGATGTATCAAGAAGTAGGTTTTTTATCATAACCAATCAAACAATATTATCAAATAAATATTTTTGAAAGAAATCAATCATTCATCCCAAAAATTGATTGTTCAATAAATTTAAATAAAGAAATAGTATTTAAACTTGCAGGGAATTCCATCGTTCATTGTGCCAAATTCTAGGTTATGTTGACAACGAATCAAAGTAACTGACCTAAGTTTTTAATGTGTCAAAATCATAAAATTGTTTACAATTAAACTATTTTATAGAGGAAAATATTTTAGCCAATCATTCAAAACCTAAAGAATATAATTTTAAAGAATATGGGATTGCATTAATCAGTCAAAACTTACAAGAATAATTGATGGCTTTCATCCTAACTTAGGTTAGGGTTAATTACAATTCATAGGAGAGAAGAAGAAAGAAAAAAGAGAAGATGTGGCTAAATACCCAATAGTGTGTAAAACAACTTTACTTATAGTTTGTGCATAGTTCTAGACCAACTGGGGAGCAAAAATAGAATCCAAAACATGTTTGGAATTAACTTTAGGAGTGTTCATGGCGACAGGCCATTCAAACACCCTTCGATAGAACTAAAATTTTATTCTTGGCCCCAAGCTAGGCGCCCAATTTCGGTCAATTAGGAGACATCTATTAGAGATAAAGTTGTATGTTTTAATCGTCTTTCTAATTACGCAAAATATGAGGTCTATTGAACTTTTGAGTTAAAAGTTTTGTGCAAAATACTAAAAGGGTGTCAAGCTAAATTTTTCAAAAGAAGTTTTTAAAATGTACAAGTTTGCTTTCTATCTTCCAATCTTTCACTGTATAACCATTTTAATTCTAAAGATCTTCCATGAAGTTATTGTATTCTTTAATTTAGTCATCCTTGGTACACCATCATGCTCATTAGAAATTGTCTCAAAATCAATTCCAATGCTCCTTAGGGACTTGGGCTATATCTATGCCAACTTGCTCCTTTTATCTTGTAAATCACATTAAGACCACAAAAAAAAAAAAAAAAAGAAAAAAGAGTGGGGAGGGGGAAGGATCATGCGTGTATGTCCATTCAAAATCATTGTACTTGTCTCTAAAATCATACAAATAAGATTACTATGAAATCCACTAATCACTACTTGGAGAATAATCAATTAGGTACACATGTCAGGTCAGGATATGTTTTGACAATTGAACCGTCTAGTTTGAGAATCCTATAATACCAGGACAAGGCTAAGTGTTCTTATTTCTTACAATTTTAATTTAGTACCTAGAATAAAATGGTATTTTGATGTAACATGAAGTATTACAATTTTAATTTAGTACCTAGAATAAAATGGTATTTTGATGTAACATGAAGTATTAAATTTTGGGAATCGACTCGTTTGAATATCAAATATGTCACACAAGAAGACAGTTGCATAAATTGAATTGTTAGACATGCTAGCTATCAGCATGTCAAAGTAGACATATCCAATACTCAAAAAGTATGACTGCCTGAGTGGGGCACTTTACTCATTTAGTAAAGTCCTTCTAAATGGGCTTAAAGTAATTGAATTCTATAACAAATAGTAGATCACCTTTTCGTATTTTAAGCTTTTGTAACTATTAAGTAATCCTCTATTAATTAATTGCTTGCGTGCCGCTTCTCTCTCTAATTAGGTATTCTTGGATAAAGATGACCTAATGAAGATTCCTTGTTACAAGGATTATATTGACGAAATGAAAGGAAAGGTTATCCAGTTGAGGTATTCAAAATTTTATTCTTGATTTTGTTAACCTACAGAAGTTTATGCTCTTTGTGTTTCTCAATACTATTTTCCCCTTACCTTATGACTTTAATGTGCATTCTTTGGTTCAAACTTTCATATTTGCTCTTTCTTTCATATTGATTTATGGTAGATTCTTTGTTTGAACTCAAACTTACTAAAAAGGCATTTAGAAGGATTAATTTTCTCCTAATAAAATGTGACTCTGCCCATATTTAATTCCAAGTATTTTCTTTAAAATTACGTGTTTCATCTGTCTAAATGATTAACATGTCTCTTTCTCAAGTGTCAAAAAAAGGAAATCCAATTCTAATAAATAATTGGATATGATTAGACCAGTATTCACTACGTGTGATGAGAAAAATCCAATTAGTGTCGTCCAACATGGACGTGGCATGGGTACAACACCTTCCTAGAAATGTTCTTATTTATCAACTTTTATTTTTTTATTTTTTTTAAATAACAAAATAGCACTAGGCTACCTTGGTACTACACCCGTCGTGCTTTTGTTCATAAAGAAGAGAGAATTTGAAATTAGATTTGGCATTTGGTGTCAATTGGGGGATGTAAAAAAATATCAAACTTGGCTTTTCTTAAATAAAATGGCTTATAGGCACACAAGTAACATGCAGGGCAAATGCTTTAGATTAAACATACAAATGTACTAGAAATGGTATTAAAAAGAATCCAATAAAGGGTGAGAGTGGGTAAGTCGTAGTTTTGGTTCCAATTGTTAGAAGGGGATTGAAATTAAGTAGATAACTTTAAAAATATAAGGGCTCATTACTACTATTGGTATTACCACTATTGCCGCCACTACTACCACCACTCACTTGTTGTCACTACCCCTACTTACCCTATAACTCTCTCCACTACGATCATTATTATCACCACCACCACCTGTTACGGTTTTACCTACCTATCGCCACCTTCCAACCACTTGTTATCTTCAACATCACCTCTTATTTGACACATCGACTATCACTGTCATTTAACTTAGTTGTACTCATAACTATCACCATTGACATCCATTAATAATTTACTATTCTGCACCAGTGCTGCCATCCATCACTGCTCGTCACTATAATTGCCAAAAACTTTGATACATGATAAGAAACATACAATATGTGTTGACAAGGAGGCATTTTATGCATATCTTATGAATTTATCTATTTTCCCAAAAAAAAAAATGCTTCAATAAATACGTTGTACGTAACAATATAATTCACAACGAACAATATATACAACACTCTAATATTTTGCTATATTTTTGCATTTCCTTTCTGTTGTTGGGTACTTCTTTTGAATACTAGTGTGATATTATGATTACAGGACTGACATTGGTGGTGAGGTTTCAAAGCAAGATCCAGTGCTTCCACTAATTCTACCCAAAATTCCTGGCCGTTTTTATTACTTGTTTGGAAAGCCAATTGAAACAGAAGGTATAATAGTAGATCACCAAATATCCTTGTCTAAACACAAATTCTATGCTTGCTTAAAGATTTAAGTAAAATATTCTGTTTTGGGAGATATTTCTTGCAACCCTTGTGGCAATATAGAATATGATCTTGGTTTTTGTTAGCCCCCCACCGTTGGCACCTATTCAGTCCTTTGGAATTATGGTAGACATCATACATTAGCCTAATACTAACACATGTTTAGGTAATAAAGTAATTGCATTAGTAATCCAACACAAAGGTGCACAACATATATGTTCGCAAATATTTGGAAGAGATATCGTAATTCCCAAAAACTATGTACAACCACCTAAGATTAGTACTTAAATTCTTAATCATGGTTATATGTGTAAGAGTTTGTACTAGGGGATGATAGGTGATTCCCTCGGTACTTACAGCCACTCCTAGATTGAGGTACCTAAAAAATATAGATAATGGGGGTAAACGAAAGTCACTTAATGAAAGTATTATACTCAAAATAAAGGTATCAACCAGAAAGATAAAGACAAGTTGTACATAACAGTGCTTACTCATACCATATAGCATATCACTTGCATATTCAAAACTTTACATAAAAGAACTTCATAACCCGATCTGTCGACTAAAGGTATACAGTGATTCTCAATGCCCCTATTGGGGCATCTCATAGACGTAAATTACCATTGCACAATGTAAAAATACACAACCTTTTGTCCATGGAAGGGGGACCTAAGATTTGTAATTAGTGAGGGCAAAAATATAATTTTTAATTGAATAAGGCAAAAGAAAAAAGTAAAGGGAAAAAAGTATAAAAATAATGGAAACAAAAGTAAAATTTCTAAATAATGTTGACAAAAACAAAAGGGCCTTAGGGTAATTATTCAAATCAGTGCGGGCAATTGCTCCCACTTGCCCTCACATGAATCTGCCCTTGCGCCCATGATCGCTCAAGGGGAGGCCGTGGCTTTATTCAGCATGTCTATCAGCTCAATTGCATTAGTCTATGAAATGCATCTAGACATGCTTCTATATTGTAGCATAAGTGATATTTGCATATCACTCATTTCAAATTGTATTACAAGATACTAGTACTTTTCTTTTTTGGTATTTTAAGGACATCAATTTATAGTTAGTAGTTAGAGTTAGTTAAAGTTAGCTTGGGAAGGGAATCGAGCCCACGGCCTCCTATTGAGAAAGTGGGTGCTGTCCCACTAGGCTAGCCCAAGGAGTTGGATGCAAGTACTTTTTATGAGTCACTATTTGTAGCTTTTGAATATAAGACGCCCACCTGGTTTATGGGTATGGTATTATAATTTATAAACTGGCTGCAATACAGAGGAGAGGAGGTCTCTATTAACGTAGCCCACCATTTCACGTGTTAGTTTTCAAGTAATCAAAACTCAAATTAAAGAGATATAAGATATGAATCTCGGCATACATGCGTGGCAATTCTTATTAAAATTCTTCCCAACTTCACACACCACGGATGCATTTATTTCTTAATATATGTATGAATGGGTTTGTTTGTTACATCATTCACACGTATTATGATAGATTTAACCATCTGGGTGAATTTGATCCCCAGTTGTCGGTTTCAAAACTGCTTGACTATCAGATTTCATTGGATGATTGTGTCATTCATGTGTATTTCTTCAGTTTATATATATATAGATATATATATTTCTTGATGGGTCTATTTTTTCGTCAAGTCTTTAACTCAACCATCATTATCTGGTTAAGGGAGGAAGCAGGATTTAAGAAACAGAGATACAGCACGTAAGTTGTATCTAGAAGTGAAATCAGAAGTTGAGAGATGCATAGCTTACTTGAAGGACAAGAGAGAAAATGATCTTTACAGGAATATATTCCCTCGGTTAATTTACCAGGCCACGCATGGGTTCGACTGCGAAGTCCCAACATTTGAATTTTGATCAATTTCCCCCGTGGAAGGTGAGTTTCATCCTCTGTTTAGCACATAGAAATCCAGTAAAGAAACAAAGTAAATCCTAGGTATATACCTCTTCAGCATCTGCATATAGTTACTATCGTATACAAGCTGGAATTGAACCATTCAAAGTTGAAAGTCCTGGCATTACATCTTTGGGTCTTTTAGAAGTATTGCATAGACAATTTGCTTCCTAGCTGACATGTTTGTTATTCTCATGCCCCAAGCTAAGGGCGCTAGGATGATTTTCCTTTTTGACTTTTGGTGAAGACTATGGCTAGTCTTACATTTATTCTGGCTTCTAAACTATTTACCTAAGTTGATCTGCTTGTGGGCAGCTACAGCGAATGGTCCAGAGCTCTGCTATGATGCTTGTGTTGTGGTTAGTCCAATCTTTTGGGAGAAACACGATTTACACTGTCGAAACTGTGCCTGCCCACTGCCAGGATGATCGACTCCATTTTTCGTAAAAATTGTGTTTCAGAAGAGCCAATACTCTTCTCTTGATTGATTTGGCCAATCCCCATGGCCGAAACATTTATTTGATATTATTTGAGTTGCCGAGATGTATCATATGACACGGTAAGCAGTTCTCAAAGTTTATTGGGGGCATTGTTGATCCTAGGTTGATTGTGATCATGGATGCATTGTCCCTGTTAGATTTAGTAATTATATATATTACTAAATCTAACAATATATATTACTAAATCTAACAGTCCCACTTGTTGAATAAAAAGAATAAATGCATAACTAGTGAATAACAATTGTTTTACTATTGAAGGTAGATAATGTATTTCTGAATCTTATAAGAAACAATTTGATCGGCTACGTTAAGTGTAAATGCTTCTTCATTCGGCTCATACGATTTTCTTTATGGGCACATTTGAGCAAGGATGAATACAGAGTGTTAGCAGCAGCAGGTCTGACATGAATGTCATATGTGATCGTTAATTGGATGAAGAAGTGAGTTTAATATGCCTTCTTTAATTTGCAGAAGAATATTGAATTTTATGTAATTTTTATTAGGCACTTAAGGTACACAGAGTAGGATTAATTCAGTTGGCAATATTTGTACCTGCACAGAGCAGTAGCATCAGCTACTGAACCCATAAAAAATAAATTAAAAAATCCTCTGCATTTTGCAGTGCAAGACACCAAAAAATGACTGAATGAGGTGTGCATCAGGGCCTCTAATTTTTAGTATTTCCTTCGTCATTCTTGGTTCTAAGCCAAAAAAAAAAAAAGACCTTAGAACCCATGACCGATTTGCAAGGACACTAAAGAATGAAGAACAAAATATTGAAGTGCATAATTTTTATGGAAATTCGAGGTTACTTATATCTTCTACCTAACCTCATGGCTTCAATAGCACTTTTTTTTGGGGTTGGGGGTGGTTTAAATTTCAATAGCACTTTATGAGTGTATTAAGGTATCTTAAATGGCCTTTGATTTTTCGGGTTTTCTCCATAATTCATCAATCCTTAAAAACATTTTTGATGTATTTTTGGGCATCTTGGGCTTCTTTCACACGTCATCACAACACCAATTTTTTCTATGTACTTTTGGACCTCCTTTTGGGGTTCTTGATTTATATATATCTTTGACAAGCAATTCGGTTTAAGGAATGTTAGAAATATGAGTTAAATTGTAAATTTAGAAATAAACGCAGATTGATTCACTCCTAAAATAGGAGATGTGATTAATTGTTTCCTAAAATTATAAATTTTATCATGAATTATGGCCTCGGCATCAAATTACTTATTGACAAATCAACTGCCGGAAAAAGTACAGTTTATGGGTTACATTAATCCCGCAACTGTTATTGCATAACGAATGATTAAGAGAGTGGCTCGTGATGATCGGAAAGGGATTGAAATTTGAAGCCAACATTGATATAACAAATAATTTGGACTAAGGAAATGAAGGAACTCAGCCATGGATTTACGTGCCAACAAATGGACAGGAATTAACGAATGAAAACGTGGCATTTCCAATAACACCCCTCCCTTTGATGCGCTATTATGGTGCGTTTCGCTGTTTGATAAGTTTTTTTTTTTTTTTTAAATAAAAAAATTAGCGTGAAAAATGACATGCAATTACATTTAATTAATGGAAAGTTAAAATTTTTTAAAATTTCAAGATTACAAACGGGGGCTTGTATAAGAACCTACTACCATAAGCTCCCCTACTACAATGCACGGGTAGAGCATTTGTAGTAATTGATGCGTGGTGATTGATGCATGTATGTATCAATTCAAAAATGCGATAATACTTAGTATATGCTCTTTAACCTTTTCAAATTAAGCAAAATTATTCTATTTTTTTTTTAAATAAGGTATGAGAATTCCTAGCCCACAAAAACGCATATATTCGATCGCACACTCACACACACACATATATATATATACACTAGTGTTGATCCATGCACGAAATTGTACAAAAGTTTTATGGACAAAATATAATTTTTAAATATATTACAAAATATTGTAATAAAATTACATAATTTTATTAAATAATTAGATTTTTTTTTTTTACCAAATCTCGATCCAATCTGATCGAATCCTAAAAAATAAAATTTACTCTAGAATATATATTAAATTATAAACTTACTTAATCAATCTGATCTCTTTTTTGTCTTAAACTATTTGTTAGTTTATTTTACATTTTTTTTTAATTCTCGATTCATTTTGCAGAGTTAGAAATACTATTAGTCTTAATTATATTAATCAGTTAAAAATTATTAATATGACCAATTTAAATTTAAAATTAAAAATTTTTTTAGAAATCCTTCTAAAAATAAATTATTCATAGGCTTAAATAATATTTTAAATTTTATTTAATTTTTTTTAAATTTAAGATATAACAAATTTCAAATATACATTTTTTGCGCGTTTAAACAAATTATTTCAATTTTTATTTGTGTTTTTAATTTAATTATTACTGTATTTAAAATGTATAAACTTTACAACTATATTGAATTTACAAGTGGGTCTCTTCTTAGAACTCATAAATTCATTCATATGAAATTTATAAGCAAGTAAGCTCTTTTTCAAAACCTAAACAAGTGAGTCCCTTTTTGGAACCTATGAGTTCTTTTACATTTATTAAATTATATGCCACAATCCTAGTGCTTTTATAGAGAAAAGAAAAAGTGAATTTGTATTATTTTGACAATGTGAGATAAATAAATAAATAAAGATTTTATGAATGAGAAAAGAGAAAAGAAAAATAGAGAATGAATGAATTCAAAAGATAATTCAAAAATTTATCAAAAAAGGAGAAAAATAGAATGACATATGCCACGTGAAATTGAAGTGAAGGAAAAAAAGATAGAAAAAATACATTTGTTTTAATATTATAGATAGATAGATAATATAGATTTATAAAAATAACTCAGATATTAAGTATTATTATTCGGTTAAAAATTGTGACATGACCAATTTCAATTTAAACTTGGAAATTTTTCCAAACAAAAAAAAAAAAAAAAATTG
The DNA here is from genome assembly GCA_019916065.1 of Vitellaria paradoxa. Taxonomy (NCBI): domain Eukaryota; kingdom Viridiplantae; phylum Streptophyta; class Magnoliopsida; order Ericales; family Sapotaceae; genus Vitellaria; species Vitellaria paradoxa. The sequence goes on from CM034236.1 coordinate 58,087,372, forward strand.
TTCCCTGGCTTATAATATTTTAGCATTTTTTTTGTGTGTTTTTAAATTTTACCATTTTTTGTGTTTTTAAATTTAAGATATAATAAGAGTTATTATCATAAGAGAAGTTATATTTTTTTAATTTGATTAAAATTTAATAATTTTTAAATATTTTTTAACTCAAATTAATTATTTAGTAAATTTAACAACTTTAATGAACTAACAAGTAAGTTCCATTTCAAGAAATCATGAAGTGGATCTCTTTTCAGAACTCAAAAAGGTGGGTTACATTTTTTAACCCATAAGTTCTTTTACAATTATTAAAATTACATGTCACAATTTTAGTGCGTTTATAGAGAAAAAGTAAAATTATAGTGCGTTACAATGTGAAATAAAGAAATAATGATCTTGTGAATAAGAAATGAGAGAAGAAAAAAAGAGAATTAATAAAATTAAAAAATAATTCAAAATTTTATTAAGAAAAAAGAAAAAGTAAAATAGAGATCAAAGAGATATGTCACAAAAGATTAAAATAAAATAGAAGTGGAGAGAGAAAATATATTATTTTATTATTATAGTATAGATTGCTTCAAAATTAATCAAATGGCCACTAAGATAAAAAGGTAAAAGGAAACCAATAAAAACAAAAAAATAGTTATAAATCTCATCTGACAGAGAGTACTCTTTAACAAGCAGTAGGTCTCTGTTGTAGGCAATGTGCTGTGGTGAGTGGTGCCTGTAACTCAGCAATAATCCCCCTTTTATTGCCGACGATCTTCCGATCAGGCAGCATTAGAGTGTTTGGGGATGATGCGGACCACAGAAGAATGAACATCATATATGTAGAGAGCGAGAGACATACATATATATATATATATATATATATATAGAGAGAGAGAGAGAGAGAGAGAGAGAGAGAGCTGTAGCTAGAATCACACACACACACACATATATATACATGCATGAAATGATAGCGACTCCATGAGTTTCAGTCATTGTAAGTTGGAAACAAATACAAATGAATTTTGGATATCAAATCATGCATCTCATGGAAAAGAAATAGCTGGAAATAAATGTAAACAGCCGAGCTCTCAACTTCTTCATATGTCATCACAAACGACACTCTGTGTTTGAAAAGTTAACCCTAAACCTAAATATCAAACCCACCCCTATCCATCTCTACTTCTCAAGTTAAAGCTCCCATCACTGTGTCAAAGCCTACAAATTAAAACGAAAACCAAACCCCAGGGTCCCCCCCCCCAAAAAAAAACACGTCAATATAATAAAAGTTAGAAGAAGAGATATTATCATAAGCGGAGGGAGAGGTCAAGATCCTCATAAGCGCCAGGAGAGAGAGATTGAGGCGTGGAGGTGGAGCCATCGCCATGAACGCCGAGGGGAGCTGAGCCCGAGCCATGGAAAGGAACTCGGAGATTTTCGAGCCAATAAGTTGCATTGAGGTCGACGGAGGGGTGCTTCTGGAGTTGACGGGCACGTTCGACGGTGAAGCTTATGCGAGCAGCGGCTCTTTCCCGCTTGTGAGCATTTTGGTGGCCACCAAGAGCTTGAGAAGTGTAGAACTTGCGAGGACAGTAGAGGCACGAAAACATTCTGGACGACTGACTTGGTTTTCTGGTGGATGGTTCGGTGGGTTGCTTCAGGAAGCCATAGAGGGCATTTTCAGCCATTGTTGAGCTGAATAGGTAGAGAGAGAGAGAGAGACAGAGAGAGGGAGAGAGTGTTTGGGGTTTTAGGCCTTCCTTTTTTGGTATTTATCGGCACAAGCGGGCGCCTATATGAAAGGACGGTACTGCCCTCATATCTGTACCACTTTCATTGCCTCTGACGTAGGATGTATTTGGCAGAATGAAAAAAGATCAAAATTTTTTAAAATTATTTATTTTTTATTTTATCGTATAAATTATAAATTTATAAATTATGTCTATTTATCACTTTTTTGTCACTCTAAATGTCCTAAAAATATCTCAGAAATAAATTGGTTTTATGAAAACTGTAAAGCAAGCAGCAGCAGCAGCAAGATTTTGGGATCATAAAATGCCAAAAATTAATTTAGGATAAATTTTTGTTTAAATAATTCTATTTTTCAATTTATTTTGTAGAAGTCTCAGCTCTCAAGCATTGGATATTTTATTTTTGAGTTTTTTTTTCCCCTTATTTCCTGATTAGTGAAAGGAAGAGTATGGAATTGTATGCTGCCTTGGAGCGCTGAAATTTTTTAAAAATTTTTAAAAATTATTCACTTCTTATCTTACTGTATAAATTATAAATTTATAATTTGTATCAAATTATTTTATTTTATTTTTTATAACTCTGAATACATCAATAATAATATGGTAATCTTTCGCAATCAATGATGGGAATAAACCAGTTCACATTTTCCCTCTTCGTTAAAAAAGTAAATAAATAAAAAACGATTGTAGGTATATTATTACATTCTGACAAAGGTAGTAGTGGCAACGATATGCTCTCTCGCCTGGTTGAGGAGACAAAACAATGAGGCACGGAACACCAACAAGGGGTGAATTGGGATATGATGGGACACCAAGTACAATCTACAATTTTAACACACTGAAGGAAAATAGCGCAATTCTTCCCCCCCCCCCCCCCCCCCTCTTTTCTCTCTCTCTCTCTCCGTGTACACACACACACACACATTATATACAAATTTTTCAGCAGAAAGCAGTAGGGGACAGCTAAAGAGAAGAGGAGCGTCAATAGCATAGGAGGAAACAGACACGTATCTCAACTCTGATTGGTGGACAATCAGTGGGCCAATCATCCAACGAGGAGTTTACACAAAGTGGATATATTCCGGATCAGATGTCACGCATACTGCTAGCTCATAATTGGTAAAATCTATATATATTTAGATAGATAGATATACATATATATACACACATACCTACGGCTACCATGGGATAGAGCTTTACGTGCCATGACTGGCTCGACCTCCCAAATCAAATGAGATCAAACGAGGGATCCAAAATTGCAAAGTGGGCTGGCGTTATTCACTCGTACATGAATAACATATATGTGTGATTGATGTGAGGGATGAGAGAGAGAGAGAGAGAGATAAAGCGTTGCATAAAAATGTTTGGCACCTGTGTCTTCCAACTTGCCATCGCTTAATAGGGCCTCACCTGTTTCCTATAATGGTTTTATACTAGGATGGCTGTGTTGCTCGTCGAGTCCTCCAAAGCATACCCCCAAACATCTTTCTATCATTTTCTGGTGGCGGAGAATATATACATACACACATATACATATATGCACGTCTTCAATTGCTCATTTGAATTACCAGGACAGGACTTTTAAAACTCAGTCTTTACTTTACTAGTACTGTAGATGTAAATCAGAATATGCTAACATGTACGTAGCTATACTATTGGAAACATGTCCAAGCCCTTCAAACTTCAAGTTAGTAAGATTAGACCAGCGGGTAAACATTCTGTGTTTCTAACATTTTCCGTAAAAACTTACCCCCCCCCCCCAAAAAAAAAAAAAAAAACATTTTCTGTAAAAAGGGTAAGCTTCATGATCATGTATGTGATTTATCAAGCTTCCTCCCCTCTCCCGTTATTTTATATACAAATTGTCTGCTCGACACCTCTCAAGCGCTGTGGAGAACAACACTCAAACTTGCAAATTTTGTGCAATGCTAACTCGAGAACTCTTGAAATATAGTTTTTATGCTTCGCCTCGCTGCCCACCACAAGGCTAAGCTAGTCGGTAAGGACTTCATATAAATTAGTCAAAAGCAGAGGCAATTAATTGTCATCTTCACTGAATGATACGATGTACAAGCATCATATTTTAATCTATGGATATAATGGGTTCTCTTGTGGATGAGCTTCAACAATTATACAAGGCCCATACAGGCCTGCCCACCAAATGCTTTGATGACTATCCCACCTGGGCAAATTTCCCTGAACCAGGACTCATCCTAATCTTTTTACTATATATTTGCCATTAAGAGATCAAATATGCGACGTTAACTCATTGAATTGGTTGGTGATTTAGAAAAAAGTTCTTTACAGGTAAAACTGTGTTAGTAACATTTCGAGACAAAATGACTCAAGGAACAGGTTACAAAAATATACAGAGAGTCAACAATGAACCATATATACCCTGATGAGACAAGTTTACATTTCAGTTGCTGATATCAAAATATTTTGGATCTGCTGGAAAATGGTACTCCACGTTCAACTGCAATGAAACAGCAAAGAAAAAAGGACTTGTTAGGCATGGAGAAAATCTGAAATATTAAAAAAAAAAAAAAAAAATTAGCACAGTTCATTTATTTTCTTTTCAGATCATCAGTGCAATCCTATGCAGAAACTTTAATTAAACACAGCACTCCTTTCCTGTATCTACTGACATTGTTGAAGGAAAAGATGGGTAAGCTTCATGCCATTGCCTTTCAAGGCTGACAAGGGCCTCACCATTATTCTGCCACTGTTTAACCAAAATGAAGGTTACAACCACTAAATCCTAGATCTCTCCTTCACATAAGCCTGGGGCCTAATTAGGCTACTAACAAGACGTATAAATTTGCAACAATGAGTATTAGCAATATAAGAAGCATCATCAACACCATACATACACAAACAAAAATATTTTCTAGAACTATGTATTAGACAGTCCTAAGCTCAATACATGAAACTGAAACAACATACCTTCCCCTCATCAGCATCAGAATGGCGTTGAGGGAATACAACTCTCAAATCGTTGTACAAATAAAACCTCCGCTCCCCCTTAGCATCTAAGTTATTTTTTTGTGGCCCAGACAGAGAATCAGATTTGCATCTCTGGACTGATTTCGAATTTTTCTTAGGAAAAGGGCATAGAAAACGGAGATGAAGAGCATAACGTAAAGCACCAACACTGGAAGCATTCTCATTGACCTTTGAACAAGTATGTCCTGATTTCCCTTTGTCTTCATGACATAAATCTGCCCAGCTGAAATCTCTGTCACCAGTTCCCTGGCAATCATTTTCATAGCATTCATTTTCAATTTTAGTAGAAAGTGGACCTATATTTCCCATATGACAGTTTCCATTTGACATATTCATTGGACCCATCGAATTGGAGCCATCCCTCCCATCTATACTTTGTCTAGAATTTGTTTCCATGGAAGTCACCTTATCATTGTAGCTCCTGTCAAAATTTCTATGCTCTCCTCTCACCCATGAATTTGAGCCAGAAGCAGCTAGAGTGACCTTCTGGCGTAAGAATGTCTACAATTTGGACAATCATGCAAAGTTAGGTCCAAAGTTATATTATTTTATAAGTAATTAAAACAGAAATGTATTAGGAAAACAAACATATTAGCACATGCATTAATGCACTAATGAAAGGAAACAGCTCTGTCATATATTCATGCGAAATGGAGATCAACTCTTAAAAGACTTCAGCCCTCAAGTATTTTTCTATTATTCTGGTTGTCCCCTTTTTTTTTTTTTTTTTTTTTTTGTTTTGGTACATCCGAAAAATTATTTTGGTTGTTATTGGGCTTCTAACAAGCTCCTTTCATTTTTCTCCCATTTGCAAGATATATGCAGAGGCATTATAGAGCCTATGCAATTTCACAATTCCCATAATATAAAAATTAGAATCCAGATTTATACACTGGTGAGAGCATCCTCAAATTATTACAAGACAAAGCACTTCTTTTTTTCTTCTTATTATTTTTTCACTCCTTCCCTCTGCAGGATTTGAGTAATCATCATGCTGTTACTTTTTTATTTTTATTTTTATTTTTTTTTTATCAATTAGTAATCATCGTGCTGTTCAGTTCCTATACTGTACCATGAAGGATCTACTACTTACTAATTTTAGTGAATAAAAGATAATTCTCTATTGTATTGAAAACAAACTGATTACACCTATTTAAATAGATAACCAGAAGAAGCTAAAGATAAACATTCCTATAGATCTTATCCTTATCAAGTCTTATCTCTAATCTTAAAGATAATCCTAAAGATAACTACCAATTTTAAACTTACAAAAGATAATTCCGACCTAAGATAAACCTATCCCACTAATCTGACTAAAAAATCAAAAACTAAAAGATCTTTATTTTTCAACACTCCCCCTCAAGCTAGGAAGTAGAAATCAAATAGACCCAGCTTGCCCTTTAATCTTTCAAAGTCTTGGCTGTGAAGCCCTTTAGTCGGGATGTCAGCAACCTGGTTTCCCAAAGATATATTCCAAAAAAATGATTCCATCATCAATCTTCTCCTTAATAAAATGACGATCGATCTCAACATGCTTCGTTCTGTCATGTTGCACTAGGTTTTGAGCAATACTAATGATAGCCTTATTGTCACTAAACAACTTCATAGGACATTAAAGTCAATCTTTAATTCATCTAGTAACAATTTCAACCACAAAAGCTCACAAATCCCTTGAGCAACAGCTCTAAACTCAGCCTCTGAACTACTTCGAGCAACTACTAATTGTTTTTTGCTATTCCACGTAACAAGATAACCCCAAATAAATGTACTATAGCTAATAGTAGATTTTCTGTCAGTCACAGAACTTGCTTAATCTGCTTCTGTGTAGCCTTCTATCATTCTAGATTCATTTTTCTTAAGGAGTATGCCCTTTCCTAGAGTACCCTTGAGATACTTCAAAACTTGGTGGACAGCATTTATGTGTTCTTATTTAAGACAGTGCATGAACTGACTAACTATACTCACTGCAAAAGCTATATTTGGACGAGCATGTGACAAATAAATCAATCTTCCCACCAATCTCTGATAATTTCCTGTAGATACTGGTAGACTTTCTTCACCACTTCCTAGTTTGAAATTTGCATCCATAAGGGTAACTATAGGTTTACAACCTAACATCCCAGTCTCCTTTAAAAGGTCCAGTGTACATTTTCTTTGTGAAACAGATATTCCATCCTTGCTTCTTACTATTTCCATTCCCAAGAAATACTTTAATTTGCCTAGATCCTTTATCTCAAATTCTTCAACTAGCCCTTTTTCAATCTCTCCATCTCCTCTTGATCATTACATGCTCGTATAATGTCATCTACATATACCATCAAGATAGTAATATTGCCACTAAGAGAGTGCTTGTAGAAGAGAGTGTGATCAGCCTGTGCCTATTGGTAGTGTTGTTTCTTCACTGATTTGGTGAACTGATCAAACCAAGCCCAGGGTGATTGCTTCAACCCATATAGAGACCTTCTAAGTTTGTATACTTGCCTTGGTTCTATATTGTTCTCAAACCCAAGCGGCAATTCCATAAATATTTCTTCTTCTAAATCTCCATTGAAAAAGGCGTTCTTCACATGTAGTTATTGAAGAGACCGTTGCAAATTTGCTGCTAGAGATAGCAACACCCGAATAGTGTTCATTTTCGCCACGAGCGAATGTTTCTTGGTGGTCAATTCCAAAGGTTTGAGTATAACCCTTTACAACTACGCTAGCTTTATATCTCTCAATCTGACCATCAAATCGAAATTTTATAGTGAACACCCACTTGCATCCAACTGGTTGTTCTCCCATTGAAAGTGACACCAAATCCCATGTATTATTTTTCTTTACAGCCTCCATTTCTTCTTTTACAGCATTCCTCCATTTTGACACCTACATAGCTTCATGTATATTGCTTGGTACTTCTACATTTAAAACATTAGCCACAAAAGTGCAATGTCGAGTTGATAGACAATCATATGAAATGTAATTAGCTATAAGATACTGAGTGCAAGTTCTTTTATCTGTCATTAAAGCAATGGGTACCTCCAGGTAAACTATTTCATCATTTGATGGTATGGATGGGTGATCTGATACTCTGGGAGACTCAGGTGGACTTACAAATCCTTCAACCAAGTCTAATTCTTGGTCGTGTTGTAGCTTTAAGCTAGAGTCCATTACTTTGGGATTAGTCCTCCTAGAATATACCTTAAGTTCATTTGTTTTAAAGGGTAGATTTTGCTCTATTTCACCTGTTTGTCACTCTATAACATTAGACGTGGACTGTGAAAAAGTCTGGAAAAATGGTTGTTGAGGTTGAGGTTGTGGTGTAGGCTGTTGAGGCTGAGATGGTATGGCAGTAGAAGGCTGTTATGCTTCGGGTGTAGGATTATGTAGTAGAATTCCACCATAAATGATCTTCCTGAGTTGTAGAATTCTCCCCCAGAAGATCAGTTCTGGTATAATAAGGATGAGTTTCAAAAAAGGTAACATCATGAGATACAAAGAATTTTTTGGTAACTGGGTTATAACATTTGTAGCCCTTTTGAAATGGAGCATAACCCAAAAATATGCACTTACGTGCTCTCGGGTCCAGTTTGGATTTCTAAGTTGAATGATCATGGATAAATGCTGATAGGTTTCAAGAAAGACATTCAGGAGTCTCTAGAAATTTAGGATATAGGAAGGCATGAGTCTCTAGAAATTTAGGATACAGGAAGGCATGCGGTTTATAAGATAGGCAGCGGTTAGGATCGCATCTCCGCAGAAGTATTTTTGCACATCAAAAGTGAACATTATTGCTCGGGTTACTTCTAGGAGATGTTTGTTTTTTCTCTCAGCCACTCCATTTTGTTGTGGAGTGGTAACACATGAACTTTGATGGACAGTATCATGATTAGCAAGAAATGGGCTAAGGGAAAAGTTGAAATATTCTATGCCATTATATGTTCTTAAGACTTGGATTTGGGTTTGGAAGTTGTTTCTAATCATGGTATGGAAATAAACAAACACTTTGTTCACATCTAATTTATCTTTTAACAAATATACCTAATATCTAAATAACAAATATACCCAACACATTCTAGTATGATCATCTATGAAAGTTATGAACCATTTTGTGTTGGTTGGGTTGGTAATCCTAGATGGTCCCCATAGATCACAGTGAATCAAGTAAAATGGCCTCGATGGTTCGTATGGTTGTGGCAAAAAAGTGGACCAATGGTGTTTAGCAAGTTGACAAGTTTCACAATGAAAACATGGAGGATTTTTATTACCAAATAAGGAAGGAAACAGGTACTTCAAATAGACAAAACTAGGATGGCCTAATCTTTGATACCATAGCATCACATCATTCTCATTTGAACACAAATCAGAAAACAGAAGAACTAAGGCTTTCTGGGTTATCATCCACAAAGTAATCCATCTTCACGCCTCGCACGACAAAGCATCTTCCCCGATTGAAGGTCCTGGAATTCACAATAAGTGGGAAAAAACTTAGCACAATAGTTCATATTTTGGGTTAGTTTCTCATGGATAAAAGGTTGCAGTAAGATTAGGAACACATAGGACAAATTTTAGGATTATCGTGTTGGAGATGGGTATATCTCCTTTTCCAATGACGTTTGACAAAGACCTATCAGCAATTTTGACATTAAAATTTTTAGAACAAGGTATATAGGATGAGAAATTGCTTAGAAAACCTGTCATGTGATCCGTTGCACCTGAATCAATGATCCAAGGTTTACGGTTGTCGGTCACACTATTTAAAGCACTAGAAAGACTACCAATTTGTGCAAGGTTTGAGGTTGGAATGGTGGAGGTGTTTTTCTGGGATGTTTGATTCAGTATTTAGTTTTGCCTGCTACTCCTTGGAAAGGTTTAGATTTGAACCTTCTCCATTTTTCGGTTGTCTTGATTCCTCCATGTTAGCTTGAAAGCTCCTTGAACTTTGATCACTGGTCTTGTTTTTCCTCCAATTTGGTGTCCAGTAGGCTTGTTTTCCATGTATTTTCCAGCAGGTATCCTTGGTGTGTCCTGATCAATTGCATACTTCACACCATTTTCTAGTTTCTTTGTTCCCCTGCATTGTCAGACCTCCTAGTTGCCAGCAATGCCAAACTCTTTACTCTAGTTATATTAGAGGACACAGCATTCTTCTTTAACATCACCTTGCGTTGGCTTTCTTCCCTCCAAACCTCAAGGGGTTTTGTCCCAATAATATGACTATGTACATCATCATATTCATCATTTAATCCCGCAAGGAATTCATAAGTCCTTTCCTTTTCTACTTTCTTTGCACATCCTATGCTATCTTCAGTGCAGTGCCATTCTAGATCATCAAAGGCATCCAACTATTGTCAATGTTTGTCTAGTTGATTAAAATAATGGCCCACGTCACCTTCACCTTGTCTCAAATTCCTTAACTTCGTCTTTAGTGCGAAGATCTCCAAAGTGTTGTCATGGTCTGAGTATCCTTTTGCCGCTGCATCTCATAGTGACTTTACTGTTTTGTGGAAGAGAAAATTCTGGCTGATGTGGGCTTCCATAGTGTTGAGAAGCCATGACATTACCATCATGTTATCTATGTTCCAGGCTTTAAATCCCGGATCAATTTTGGTTGGTGCAGGGATCTCACCAGCGATGTATTCAAAATTTCCTCTCCCACTTATGAAGATCATCACAATTTGAAACCACTGGATATAGTTTTACCACTCAGCTTGTGAATAATAAGTTGTAAAAAGGATGAGGAATCAACATTTGCTTGTGGAGCAGCATTTGCAGATGGAACCTCAGATGTTGTTTATGAGGTTTCCGAGCTCCTAATGCTGGTCATGGCAGTTTTCACTATTATTGATATAAAGACTGCTCTGATACCATATTAATTTTAGAGAATAAAAGATAATTCTCTATTGTATTGAAAACAAATTGATTACACCTATTTAAATAGATAACCAGAAGAAGCTAAAGATAAACATTCTTATGGATCTTATCCTTATCAAGTCTTAAAGATAATCTTAAAGATATCTACCAATTTTAAACTTTCAAAAGATAATTCCAACCTACGATAAATCTATCCTACTAATCTGACAAAATCAATAACTAAAGATCTTTATTCTTCAACACTACTTCTTTCCTTCCTTTATTTATTTATTTTTCTTTCTTCATTTTCAGCAACAAAATAAAAGATAGGCAAGGAAATCATATGGAGAATATCTGCACCCAGCCGCACGCAAGCTTATTTTTATCCGAGTGGCCCAACCATAGTTTGAGTAATGCCATGCTAAGGGCCCAGGGGGGACTAGGGAGACCATGCAAGGGCAAGGCCACTGGCACATACTTTTAATCCAATCTTCTATTCAACCTTAGTTAAAAGAAATATATGGACATGTTTGCAGCAGCTACAGGAGCATCCTCGGACTGAGATTAGATTCTAATGGATGGATTCTGGAGTTGTAGATGGATCCTAGGCAAAAGCCTCAGTTCTGAGAAGTGGAGACAATCACCGCTAGGCTCAGTGAGCGACTAGAGGGTGGCAGAGGAAGAGTAAGGTGACCATAGAGGGAGAGAAACTTGAATGCTGGTAAAATATATCGGAGGTAGGTGTATGCCTCTTATCTAATGAGAGCCCTAGATTGTATTCATAGTGGTAGGTGTATGTCTCTCAGAGGATCAGGACACCAATCTCTCGAGGATCCATGGAAGTACCAGCGGTCCTTGCTCATGCCTTCCTTCTGCAGCCCCCATGGGTAGTTCCTCAGTAAGATCTTTAGGAGCTATGCTCAAGTGGACAAATTGGCTCAGTGATGTGACTCGTTGGGTGTAGATCCCTACTTGCCTTGGGATCACAAGTGGGGTACACACAAAATACGTAAAAAATTTGAGAACATCTGAAGTGAAATTACAAATCTTGGACTTACGCAGTTTACGAGCACATGGTTCTTTTTGGAGATTAAGCTTTGCACCAATCTCATGTATTGACCTTACCTCCCCACGATAGTTTCATCCCATTGTAAACCATTATTCATCATTTGAAGCTCTATGCATTAGATTTCTTCTTGGGACAACCAGTTTAAGTAATGTTGATTTCATTTTGGGTTTTAACTTCTTATGAGCAATTTTGGTATCATATTTCAATGTCAATTTCATTGCCATTCATATTGGGCACAAACCAACCACTCCCCAAGTTTTCGCTGCTTCTGAACTCTCAAGTTAGTGTGTTATCAGTTCTTCCAAACCTCAACAATTATCTAGACGAACATCTTCCCCTCAGCTTCTGAAACTAGTTTTAGCAATTAAACATAATAGCACTTCGTAGATAACTAATATCTTATACTGCTCCCAAACATTTCCTAGTTGAATATTTGGCTCCATTAACATATGGTCGTATAATATTCCTGACTAATACCTAGCATCAATAACATGCCTCTGGTTTTAAAATCGCATCTTCAGTCATTTCTCCATACATGAGAAGTTCATTCATTCTAAAAAAAACCAGTAAGACAGACAACCAACTCTTCATAATCATTCATTCAAACCAATGTTAACAACCAAGGACATTCCAGACAAAAACTTGCATTTGCCCAAGTAGTTCCCTACAGGACGCTAACCACTGCTGTTGCTTAAACAATTCTCATACTCAAAATTGCATTTAACACCACGCATCCTGTGCTTTTACAATTGTACCAATTTATTAAAGAAATTAGACAGGCGTAACAGTAAAATTTCCTAGAAAAATTCAGAGAAGACAAGAACACTAATCTATTTATGACATGGATGGAACATTTAAAGAAATTTTATTTCAACTTACCTTGGTACCAGCGGGCATGTCACTCAAATCATAGTTACAAAAGAATGTGTGCAGTGGTGTTTTTTCTGGGTTGCTTAAAACCTGTAAAAACCAATCCAGAGTGATAAGAAGCCAGGGTCATTTCTTTCATTATAACTCCACAAATTAATGTTATCAGATGCCATGCTAGTATAACACAACCTTTATAATGCTTCCCTCAATTAAAATTCACCAAGTCAGACACTTGTGAAATACAAGTAATGTGGACAAATCACAGATGAACACATGATTTAAATAAAAAATTGTGTCAAAAATATCTCCAAAAGCACTGTAAAAGGGAAGATACAACCATGTAATCAGTAAGATGCAAAAGATTAAACTTTACTAGAAAGTGAACTCATAATCATTAATAAATTTTTAATTAGTCCCCCACAGGCAAAGACAGAATAGAGTTAAAAATAGACTGGAGATTTTGTTTTTCTTTTATGAAACACCACTTATTTGTTATTTGATCAAGTAAAGGACATGTATTCTACATCTGCTGAAAAATCAAACCAATGAATAACACGGGGTACTTTGTCTGTTAAAAGGATAGTGCAACCAAAAAATGCAAAAGTTAATTGTATTACATTTTACATAATTCATGAAATAATGACTAAAGATCTGTACATTTTCTCCTCAACCACAATAAATATGCCCACTGTGAATACTTAGGTGATGATGAGTACCCAATATTGCATATTTACACATGGTTTTAGAGTGCTTCTTGCATTGTTTTTCTCACTTTTGGCTCGATTTTATAATGAATATCTCACACTCTTGTGTTTCTAGTGCTTGCACCTTTTCAGGCAATAAAAGATGATATTTGATTTTCGGTAGATGATATTTTATTTACAAGAGGGATGATACAAGGGGGAAAGGAAACAAGAAAAGCGTAAAGAAATGAGCAAACAAAGCAAGGACTACCATGGGGTTCGAACACCCATCTAGATGCCATCCCATTCGAATCCCCAGCTTGCTCATCTGAACGCTAGCCCCGTTCGAATGACAGATGAAAGGACATGCCAAATGCATGAAAAATTAGCTAAATCCCAATTTCTGTCCAGACATCAGGTGCCCAAATGCACATGCAAGTAGCTAAAATGGCCTCAGCTCCATGCCAAGTTATGCACTGGACATTGCACGGTGGGCATATTTCGGCGTCTCAAATCAGACATACTAATACAAGTGCAGACAACAGAGAGGATGCTTGTGAGTTCAAAGAAAAAATTGACCAAGTCACAGGATCTGTCCAGACGCTGCATCCTGATTTTCAAATCTCAATGTCATTTTTGTAATTTTTCACCTTGGGGGCTATATATAAGCTTAGGGTTTCGAGAGATAATTGACTTGGACTTTATTTTATTGATTTTAGAGGGAGAGGTGTCCTCTCCACCTCTCCTCATTTAGGGTTTTCTCTTTCGTCTAATCTCTTCTTGGTTTCTTGAGTTCTTCATGTACTTATAGTAGTTTGTGAAGGCTTTGGACCTTGGAGAAACTAAGGCTTCATATTTTGTGTGGATTGTTAAGAGGTAATCTATGATTTTTAATGTTTTTCACCAATTAGATTGAATTTTATGGTTGATAACTTACAAGCCTACTTGTTTTGCACATGTGATTCAAGATTTTATATGTCATGTCTACAGAATGCTTGAAGATGCCATGTCTACAGAATGCTTGAAAAACATATGTATTCATGTTAGGTGTGTTGGGTCTTTTAAAACTCCTAGATTCATTATGCACAAACTTGATTTTTGTATGAATGTTACAAATCCATTGAGTTACAACATCAAACATATTTTCTATAAAATTAACCGATGAGTTTTACTTTTATGCTTTCGAAATTAATTGAACAAAGTTAAGATTATAAGTACATGATTGGCAGTTTCTTGATCCTATGGCTTGCTTAATTGAAATAACATTTTTTTATACTTCGAAATCAATTTAGCAAAGTTAAGATTGGGAATTATTATTGGGACTAAGTAATCAATGGCATGTCCAAATACAAAAGATAAAGACCTGGTAAAGTGTGAGTCCGGCAAGTTGGATTCGAGGTCGAGGTGGAAAGACAGTCTTCTTTTGAAGACGAATCATCAAACTCACAAGCGGCAATGCCGATGGGTGGAAAAAGAGGCACCTTAATAATGATTTTCTTTAATTTCTTTGTAAAGCTCATCTTCATAAATTACGTTTCAAAGCTAAATCTTCCAAGTGCATTGCACCATGTTGTTTTTCAGTTGATTATAAAATCTCACTTGGATTTGCACCTTATGCCAATTCATAGTCCATTGCCTAATTTTATCGCATTTTATTTCAAGTTTTTAGTTTAGTTCTTTTATGCAATCTAGATGTTTGATAAAATACCAGAGTGTCCTTTTATTTATATAATCCAAACCTTTTCCTTAGTAAAATAGTGACAGCTACTAGTTTGAGAGGAAGGAATTGTAAGCCAACTGAATAAGACTCTCCCTGTGAATTTGACCTCATACTTACCGAGTTCTATTACTTGGCGACACTTGTGCACTTACGAGATAACAAAACACGTTTGTGTGCCGACCAGTTCATGTCAGCATTAACAAGGAGCAATAGGAAAAGACTTCCTGCATGGCATCACCACGGGGAAGACCTAGCCCTGACATATCGCCATCAGAGGGTACTGCAGGCCTTCTCATAGGCCTGGAGCAAGGTTCAAGGATTTTGCCTCCTAGCAAAGAACCTTCGTTCACTAACTAGCAGGATCATCGTGGTCCAGCAGATTGATGGCTAAAATCAAGAAATCCATCAAGGCCTCCTCAACCGATCTAGAGAAAGATAACAAGGAGTTATCATACCATAAAGGGTCAAATCAACATATAGCCAGAATCCCGCTAAGCGAATGCAGTACCGATATATGATACACTACATAGTATCACATTATACAACCCCAAGATAGCCAACTGCCCAAAGGGTGCAACATAAGAGACCAGGCCGTTCTTATCAACCTGGTCCCATCAATGTTCCAATAACATGAATAAAAATGAAAACGTAACACCGGGCATAGTTCTGTCACAAAACCAACAGCCAAAATAACATGCAACAGAAGCTCAAACAATAGCAATTGTCAACGAAAGGTACTTACACACTCGCAGTAACATGTCAATCATTCTATACAAATGCTTTAACCACAAAATGTTCTAGTACATAAAATGACAATGCAGATGGGCTTAAATCGTGATTGATATTTCATAGGGAGAAACAGATATAACCAGCTGTATTCGCCCTTTCACGGGAATATTGCAAACGAGCCAATGTTATAAGTACAGCAAATTATCATGCCACATGAATGCATTAACCACAAAATGCTTTAGCATAGACATTGACACTGAATGCAGGTGGCCATAACTAGTGATTAATAGTTCAAAGGGAGAAAAAATATAACCAGCTGTATGCGCCCTTTCACAGGAATACGCAGACGACTCTTGGCACTCTGTGAATCATCATTACTAAGGGCTCTTTTTAAATATTCGCCTCTGTAATTGTTAGATGAAATTCCTCCAAGATCTATGGATGCATAATAGAGTAAGTAGTTATCCCCATCAGCACTGGTTACAGCAAAAGGCAGTTTCTGAGATTTTGGCGAGAAGCTGCCTCCAGTAATGCTTAATACAGCTAAAAAGCCATCAATTCTCTGCCAAAAAATAATCAACGATGAACAATTAAGAGTAATAAACTACACATTAGAAAGTAAATTCTCAAGACTGCATTAAAAATAAATTGGCACACAAGAAAAAGTACAAAAGTTATGTAACATATAGACAACCTGACTGAGATTTCCAGATGAGAGCCGGCCAGACAGCAGGGATTCCTCAAATGACCCAACCAATGACCTCCTAACAGGAATTCCCCTAAAACTTCTACCCAGCTTCATACAGTGGGGTATGGAATCATGAGATGAAGTCCAACTTTTTCTGCTGTTACACTCCATGGACGACAAATGGGACTCTTTGTGCAAGATATCAATATCCTCAAACGATTTACTTGCCCTCCAAAAATTATCTTCTTCAGGGGCATAGATAGCACCTGAGATATTTTTGTCAAATGGCTGTGCCACATTTTTAAAGGTTGAATGATCACCTATCTCTTTCCTGACATTCCTGCATCCTCCTGCAGTTTTCACTGTTTCAGAAAAGTTTGGACCAAGTGGAGACAACAAAAGAGGGGAAGAGATTCTCATTTTCGGAAATACAGATCTCTCTCCATTTCGGGTTCTTACCTTACTTGATTCTCTCAAATGATCTAGTCCAGGTGATGGTAAATGCGTATGAAGTAATAACTCATTTTCCTCTAGTAATGGGCCATCAGTGAAAAAAAATGGGGCCTTTCTACTACAATCATTCAACATATCGTTCCTTTCTGAGCAATTAGATACAGACCAGATTGGTGTGGTGAAATGGTTTTTGCTTCCAACATTTGCTTTCTTATAATCTTGTGCAATAGAAACATGAGAGGTATCTGGTGAGTTTGTTTGAGTGCTGCAGCAGCCAATATCAAGAGGATCGCCACCAAATTTGTCAGTAAAAAGCATACCACTCAATGGAGACAGCAAACGCTTCCTGACTAGTGACACATTGGGCTCAGTTTCATTAACTTCAATACCAACAGCAGAAGAAGATTGAACACAATCAGTTGAAGTGTCATCGGATCCATTGAAGAAATAATCCTTCCTACCACAGTCAAAACCAACAATCCTAGATGCAGGACTCTGAATATTCTGACCAGTTTTAGGTGTTAACCAACCAAGCTTATCCTCAGAACCAATTTTCAATCCGTGAACATTGGATGTGACATCTATGGTCTCTTTACACTTAGACAAATCATCTGGATACTTTGATCGCTCCAAGTAGGTTTTCTTCTGAAAATCTCCTAAAGAAGAACACGAGGAATCTCCGACAGTTCGACTAATACTTCCCACATGCATGCCATCCAAATCACAAGTGCTCACACCAACAAAACGAGGTGGACTGCGCACAAATGTGCACAAAGATCCTCCAATATCCTCAGCAGTTCCACTCGTTGACACTTGTGGCAAGCCCATTACTAAGTTTTTCCGTACCAAATGATGAGAATATCTTGTTTCCTAGGAAGAGCTGAAACAGTTCCTGTTGATGTTCTCCTTTCCTACTGCAGTGCACTTACAAATCTCTGCTCAGTTTTGCCCAGTGAAACTGGTGCAGTTATCATCCCTTCCCTTTTCTTTTTTGATCAGATGAAACCCCAAGTTTTTTGACCCTATCATACAACTAAATTAAGTACGAACTAAAATGCCCCCCCAACTCCAGCTGAAAGTTCAATGAAAATAATTCCCAAGTCCAAGAACAAGCTAGTACTACGTATCTATGGAATTCATCCTCATTTCAGCCACCACTGCCCCCTTCCAAGAATGCGGTGATAGCCCCAAGCACATACTAAAACCCAGAAAATAACGGATAGGACAAATCCTCTGACCTCCATACCAGCAAACAGTAATGCACATTGAATTCATAGTTGTGCACGGAACCAATGCATATGCCTGAAATTAGACAAATAAACATGATTGATTTCAACTGTCATAAAAATCTAGGAAAGAAATTCAAAATATGTGCAGCTAAGTAGGGTGGATTACTTGAACCCCCCCTCTCTCTCTCTCTCTCCCTCTCTCTCTCTCATAATGACGGAACCAGAATATGAACTAAATGTAGAGAAGCTTTCGAAATAAAAAAAAAAATACATAGAACCACAAATTTCTCGAATGAAATGTCACAAAAATTATAAAGTAAACCAGTCCGTGGCTTCTCAGTTATTGAGACAAACATAGAAAGGAATAAAAACTGTTCTATGAACGGAAAAGCAGATAACAGATCCATAGATGAGACAAATGTGATGATGAACACTAACAGAGATGAGACAAATGTGAAGTCACTCATCATAGCTCATCCATCAGCATGTGAATCTAATAATCCTATATGATGAGATATAGAGGAAACGAACTACTCTGATTTCAGAACCAAAACATACTCCAATCAGCCATCGATCTGCAGATTAAATCTAAACAGTAAAGAAAGGGCAGTTTCAATTGCAATCCAAAGCAATTCCGACTCGATCAATGGCCGAAACAGAAAGAAGATTGGGAATGAGTTACTTGTACGGCACACATTCACCGCAAAACAAAACCCTTTCCAAACTTTGGATGAGTCATCGCCGTATACTTTGAAGGAACGTTTAAATTTAAAAAAAAAAAGACAATAAACAGCAGCAACGAAATCAGAAACACTAATAATTGAGAAAATTTGAAGCTCCGATCCGACAAAGAAACGCAACGCACCACAGAAGGAGGAGGTTGCGGTTGAAAAAGAAGAAGAACTCATGTTCGGTGACGATCCTCCATAAAATTGTATATCAATGTTCCAATCACACACGTATATAGTTCAGTATTTCGGTATTTCCACTTGATTAATTACAGAACAACTTATTTGGGAAAATAATTAAAAAAAAATTTTGCCCGGGGGGGTTTATTAAGAAAAAGTTTTCCTTCGTCTGCGTCCCTTGGGAAATAGAAGAGCTTGTGACGTCTTTGCCGTTCGGCCAAAGCCCACAGCTTTCCTTCTTATGTGCTCTCTCTGTGATTGTTTCTGATTTTTCTTTTTTAATACTTTATTATTATTATTATTATTATTATTATTTTAATCAACAAGCCAGCATGTTGTTGTTTGGGTCATCACCCATTTAGGGTGTTTTTAGAAAAAAAAAAATATAATAATAATAATAATTTTTTAATTTTTTTTTTCTTTTTTGTTTTTGCGCAGACCCTTTCATAACGAGGAATATTCTCAGTTTGTGCCGGAAAAAAAAAAAGGAAAAAAAGAAGAAAGAAAAAACAGAGAGAGAGGCCTAACCTAAGCCTTAATACATTTTTAATATTGACAATTTTCCTTACTAAGTCAAATGGGGAAGTCTAAGATGACATTTGTTATTTCTTAAATATATAAACTTTTAAATTATTACTCATTTTTATGTCTCCTCTTTATCACAAAATGAAAATTTATTTTTTTAAATAGAAATATAATAATTCTAATCAAGACGTCAAACTGGACAAGTAACATTTCCTCTATTCTTATCTCTATTTTCGTTATGATTAATAGAATTTTTTGCAGCCTTTACTTATCCGCAAGTTTCTCGTCTATATCCATGCTTCCCGTTTAAAAATAAAAATTATTTATTAATAAATTTTACTGATTGATTTACTAATTAACAAAAATATAAGTAATTTGGATGATTAGTTTAAATTTTAAAATTTACATATTTTTTAATCAAAAAAATTCATTTACTAATTGATTTATTGCTTAAAAAATATTTTACCAACTAATGATTAGTCCATATCAATGGAGTCTAAAGAGGAATTTTGATTTGTATTACTATATTTGTGTATTTCATATTTTTAGTATAAAACATTCCAATATATATGTATGCGCGCGCGCGCCTCTGTATTTATTTATACTTGTGTACATAAATAATTAAACAAAAGTGAAATTAAAGTTAATTCAAAGCAAGTAAAAAATTGGAGTTGAAACTATTATTTAAAAATAAGGTAGAAAACTTATTATAAGATATTGGTGTTTAAAAGTAAGATATAAAAAATTATGCATTAAAATAACAAATGATTTTTAGATATATTTGTTAGATTCGGAAAATGAGAAAAAAAGAAAACTAAAAAAGTAAAATCCCATTAGGCAGAAAAAAAAAAGTGCTAATTTTAAAGTTAATGAGTGGAAGTATTAAGAGAGCGTCTAGAGTGACAAAAAGCGAGATAAATGAAATAATTTGTGAGTTCATAATTCGTACAGTGACATAAAAAGTAAATATTTTTAAAGGTTTTAGAGGTTTTTAGATTTTTTTAATGCACCAAATGCACTCTAAGAGATCAAAATATAACACTTAACTCTTCACTACTTTAATAAAGATAAAATTGTTAATTAAAAAAAAAAAGACTGCATTGAATTTATTCCATCCCAAATAATATTTACTTTGGAATTATCATAAAATTATTAGTCTAATTGTTAATTGGATATTTTTGACAATACATACATCAAATAAACTCAATTCCTCACACAATTCAGTTGAGACAATAATTTTCTAATTAATGCACCAGCCAGAGGTTGAGCCAGAATTTTTGTTGAGGGGGCACCGGGCATCGAGCACCGAGGGGGCACCGAGCACCTAAGAAAAAATAACAATCGACTGATTTTTTGATTAAGAGTAGGAGAAAAACGATGTTATTTTTAGAAGGAAAATAAATTATTCTTGAATATTAACTAGTGAATATATTTATCACGGTTAATGATTCAAGCACCTGAAGTTTCTTAGAGATATTTTTCGCTACAAAAAATATAATTATTATTAAATTTTATTATCTATAGAATTTATTGTGTTATATGCTAAATTTACTGATAGTAAAAACAAAAATATGTAATAATGTATTAAAAGGATACACTTTATTTCACAATAAATGCCAAGTTTGATTCTTTTAAACTTCTTATATGTTAAAAATTTTTGAGTTAATTTTAAATTTTTAATAAAATCAAAATATCTTAATTTTTAAATAAAATTAAAATAATGAGGGCATTTTAATAATTTTATCTTAAATTTTGAGAGGGTCACTTGCCTCCCTTGCCCCCATGTAGCTCCGCCCATAGCACCAGCTAAGGTCACCATGTGAAATGACTATTTCAACCTCATAAAAGTCAGAAATCGTTATTTCAAACGATAACTTCGCACCCAACCAATGAAATGAAAAAATTGCCTAAGCCTAAAGTCATTGTTTGTTACAACGGCTTTAAAATTGTTACCAACAACGACATGATATTCTCTATAAATATGCTTTTGATTTGTGCAATTAATAGTATCTAAATTCCCATGGTAAACTATAACCAAAAGCTCCAAACCAACCAACAAGTCCTCAAATTGTGATACCATCTTCTAGTCCGTAAAGGACGGAAGTGCCAAACCTTGCGCCTATCAATTACTTAGGCTCCATTTGGGAACAAAAGTAGCTAATTTATTTTTAGCTAACTATTGTAATAGTTAAAAATAAGCTAACTATTTTTATGTTTAGGAAGAATAAAAAGTGACTTTTTTTAGATGAATTTTTAGTTTTTGCTAATTTGACATTTTACCCTTGAAAGTTAAAAAAAAATAAAGTTAAAATATAAGAGGGTAAATTTGATTGACTATTGTAACAGTTATTAGCTCGCCCTTCCAAACGGAGCCTTAGAATTATCTCCAAACACAGCTAAGGAAGTGATTGTAGTAAGACTCTGTTTGGTATACCAAAAAAAATCAAAATTCACCAAAACTCATGAAAATTCATCAATTTTCTTTAATCAAATTTCATCACGTATCACTTTTATATAAATTTTTGTACTTTTATTATATTTTTTTTCAACGAAACACCACCTAACTCTATTTGAATCTTAATTCGAAACCCAGAATTTGAGGAATGGGAGAAGAAAGAATGAACCCAAATAACCAAGAATTATTCGAAATAGATATCGATGCACTATGCTAGGTGCGTCTAGAAGAAGAGTTAGGAAATTAAATTTTAAGTTTTATTTTTGAATCAGAGTTCTAAATTGCACTGAATGCGTCATTTGATTTTTGTACCATCTTATGATCTTGTTGAAAATCCAAAAATCGCATTGAAGTCATTCTTACAAATGACAATTTTAATGCTACTAATTTTTTTTTTTCCTTGAATTGAGACATATGTTGCCTATAAATTCATTAAAAATACAACATAAAAAGGAGTACAATCAACGCCTCAACTCTTGGGTTTTTGTATTTTTTTTTTGTTTTTTTTTTTTTAGTAGTTCTAACATATCTTATTATTATTTTTTTCAATTACTAATAAACATTTCTACTCGATTGACTTAATTTGTTATTAGAGATTAATAAACTATATTTGTTTTCCTTCAATTTGTATTCGATCTTGGTTCCTTATTAAAAATTAATGAACTTTATTCATTCTAATCCCTTAAAAATCAGTAAACTTTGTAATTCATATTTTATTTAATCTTGGTCGACTTAATAAAGATTAATAACTCATGCTTACTTATTTTGTTTCACCTTATTTTGCTTGATATATAAAAAAAAAAAAAAAATATATTATCCAAATCATGTACGCTTAATTGCACCAATTCATTAAATCAAGCCGTAGGTATACTCAAATTTTATATTGAGAAGTAAAACCGTTAATATTTCGCATTTTCAAACTAATAATTTCTTCTTTCTTTTTTCTTTCATAGAATTTTTAATGTGATTTTTTTTTTTCTTTCAAATTGAAGTAACCTCTTTTTATTTTTAAAATTTTTATTTAAAAAATATGATATATTTACTGGGAATTGTTTCTTGATTGCCCCTAACATTTTTTTATGAATTTATTAAAGCATTATTATATATATATATATAACATAGCAGTGAAGTGTGTTATGCACAGTAAAATATGTTCAATACATAAATATTTTAGATACGTCAATAATTTTATTTTAAAATATGTATTTTATTGTAATAAAAATTTAGTTAAACAAAAATAATTTAAGTAATCAATTATAAAACTAGAACAAATAACAATTTCATTGAACCAATAATAATATGACACTTAATCAAAGAATTAATTATATAAATTCAAATTGAAGTAGCCAAACCCAAAAAATAAAATAAAATAAAATAAATTTCTAGGGGAACATGACAAGGAGGATAATACTGATATTCTCTATGAATGAATTGTGAGTGTACTTCATATTATTTACACCGAAATTAAGTTTAAAAGATGAAATCATAGTTTTTGTGTTGAGATCCATTTAAAAAACAAGTCACTGACCGAAAAGTATTGGCTGGAATGGTGAAAAGGTTCCGTTTGAATAACTAAAATTTAAAATTAATTGTATTAAAATATGAATAAAAATTCTAATTATGTAAAATATATATATATATATATATATAACTTTTTAATAATTATTATCAAAATAATATTGTCACTATTTTTTGAAATAGTAAAATCATTATTACCAAAAAAAATTAAATTACTATTTTGTAATGATTAAATTGTTTGAGTAGTTATGAAATTAAAAAAAAAAAAAAAAAAACAAGCCTATTATTGGCGGTACACCACTCTTCTATAAATTAAACCCTCCCGCATTATTGAACTGTCGGTAGTGCAATACTCTTCTAATCCCCGTCCTCCCCCCCCCCCCCCCCCAAAAAAAAAAAAACATTATTTGTACGTAAAAATCAAAGGTTTATAAAAACCCATGTTCCTTCCGCTATAAATATATATATATATATATATATATTTTCACTTGATGGCTCCTCGGTACTATTCCTGTTTTGATATATCAAGGTTCTCAACCTGGAGCCACCGGTTTCCTGCATAGGCCCAGATCCCACAGAAGAATGCTAGCCCACCACTACTTTTCTTGGTAGGAAGATTCGTGACGAATTGACAGCCCGAAGAAATACAAATTGACAAACAGTAAATGAGGATGAGTTTGTGCTTTTGGTAAGCTAGTGGTAAATAATGCCACCCTGCTTTTGTAGCAAGTTCCCACTGAGGAATCCAGAAAGCAGCAGGAGCAGCTACACATTCGTCATCAATCTCCATGAATTTCCTCTTCTCTTGCGTATGGCACACTGAAAATTTCTTGCCTGAGCCAGATATTCAGATTGAACCTTTTACTTTTCATCCAGTCTCTTGGTTGAACAGTTCTCATCAACGGAAGGAAAACCTACCGTTTAATTTTTACCTGATGGCAGCTAAAATCATTTCATAGGATCGGGGAACAATGTAGTCCTCAATTTCAATTCACCTCTCGTCTCGTGTTAAACCTGATTTACCTTCTGTAGCACACTCCAGTTTACGGGTGGCAATTCTCTCTCTTCTAAAGGGCTGCTCATGGACTGGGTCTAGCAAATCTATAAATCTATTACTACAACTGTGGTTGGGGTCATGTAGTTTTCCCAGCATGCAATGACTTCATTTGTAGTAAAACCAATCCCATTAAGAAGCCTGTGCTTTATTTTATATAATGAACTTGACATCGTAATGTTTCGTGCTTCCAGTTAAAACGATTCCTAGATGGAAGTGAACTTCAAAAGCTTATACATTGCCTACGCAAGGGCCATAGCCTGTCAATATGGACTAACCCGAATGTTGTTACTAGGTGTGAAGCATAGCCCTCGTGAGTTAAAATGGCCTAGCAGCCTCTTCCATCATCTTTTTTACTCTCATAAGTTTTTCTATCTCCTTGAGAACCTGCAATTAATAAAGCGCCAAGGGGTAATTCCAATCTAAGTCTCCCTTCAATTTTAAGTCAATCTCAAGAACATGTATTTTAGTTCACCTCCAAAGCCACGTCTTCTTTGGTAACTGCATCCAAGTCATCATAACCTAATTGGGAAGCCACCTCTGCAAAGAACAAAGTAGCTGTTAGAACAAACCAGAAATAGTAATCTAACATGGCACACTAGAGAAGTCTATTGGGTATACTTTGGAGTGAAATAGTTGCATCTGCTGTAGCATATCCACCTCTCATCTCTTCATACAACACAGTGAGCTGATCAAACACCTGTGAAACACATTTGTCTTAACGCCTGTTAATCAGGAGCATTCAACAATGCCAAATACTCTGAGCATATACCAGACTGAATAGAGATTCTTTTTTACAAAGAAAGAATGAGAGAGCTGATTGGAAGTTTTAAGGGACAAAAGATGACCTCAGAATAAGATCCAGAACCAGATATTTCTTGTACAGAAAGTTGACTCCCATTTTGTATGACATCCCTGGCTACCATTTCCAGAGGGACATCAATCCATATAGACAGCCCATGTCGTAATAATGCCCTATGAAAGTTCAATAGCCAGTAAGGTTAAGAATAAAAAATTGATGTCTGACCACAACAGAACAGGCTAACACTGCAGAACCCCAAAAAAAAAAAAAAAAAAAAGTGGGAAAATAGGAGAATCAATGGACGTACAGATTTGCTGCACTCTGCACTGCACTACTTCCAGTACAAACAATCAGGCGACCCATTGATGATAACTGCTTCAATACTTCAGTCTGATATACGATGTCACTACGAAAATTAGCCAGCTTATCCAGATTTGATTCTCTAGTGCAATTTTCCAAATTGAATTTATTTAATTTTCAATGACTAATTTTTCAGTTTTGGCCACCAGAGGTATCAGTTGCAAGACTACTATTGTTCATTTCTTGCCCAATTCATCTTTTATGGAACAACCTAAAATAAGAACCAAACTAACACTCTCAACCCCTTGAAGCAATGCTCCAATGTAACAAAAAGAAGCCTGCAAAAGTCACCTCGGATTCATGAAATCCTTCCTTATCTCTCTCTTTAAATGTTTTCCCAGCAGATGCACCAGCAGCGGCTTCCTCAACCAAATTATCACTGCATACCAAGGAAACAAAAGAATTAAGTAAGATATTATATCTAGAGCTGAAAGAGCTTCTTCTGTTTTGCAACAAGATTGTGTATTACCTGTCAAAGTAATAATATCGCAACGCATCTGCCAGAAGCTTCCCCAGACTAGTTTTCATGGTACTGTTTATCCCTTATGTTACAAGAATCGTTGCATCATAAGTATGAGCACAAAACTAGACATACAAAGTTGGGATACCATTCAAGAAAGAGAATTTCATGAATCACTTTATCTGAGAAAAATAAAGGAAAAAAATGGTAAGTATAAATTAGTGCTTACCCACAAGAAAAATTGATGTTCCTTTTAGTTCAGGGTATATCTCTGTTGCCTTCTTCTGAATTAAAAATGAACATTTAAAATCAGCACTTTAAACCACATGAAATTTATTTTCTCCTCCTATTATCATTGTTAGAATAATACAAGGCAACTGATAGATCACTATTAATGCTCTAAATCCCATTTGGCTCTTGCAAATTAGAAGGGGAAAAAACACTTCAGTAAAAGGGTAAAGTAAGTCTTCTCAAAGCATTTCTTCACTTGTTTTTTTCTATTTTTTTTATTTTTTTCATTTGCACATTTAGCAACAACCAAATAGGATCTCCAAATTTAGGTGAGATGGGATTAGGATATTCCTTTCTCCAAATAAGAGAGTGGATTAGGATCTTACCTTCACTGCTACAGCAGGATCAACATCAACGACCTTAGTTGCCGAACCTTAAAGAACACCATAATGGATGAGTTTGGTTTGCAAACAAACTCCAAAAATCTCTATAAATCTCTGTTAACTTTATATCATATCAACTTTTTTCTTTCACTGCACGCATTACGAACTCTCAATTTATCTCACTTTATCTTACTCCAAACTCACCCAAAATTGAAAAAAAAAAAAATGAACAAAAGTCAAAAAGAACCCCACAAAGATTTCCCCGTATAATACTTGCAAATGACAAATGTTCGAGAAATTGAACAAAAATTACTTGAAAGTAGGCATGAAATTAAAATGGTATCTTAAAAACTCAATTGTACCCAGAAATTTTTGAAAATTTAAGATAATATCCTATGCATATTAGGAGAACCCCAAACAGTCGGCGCTTTCCAGAATCCTATTATCGAACATATGGTACGCAAACCATCGAAATTAGCAGAATAAAATACAAATATCATGGCCAATTGTTTGGGCCAAAATCGACCAGAAATTTGTATAAACGTAACTCACATAACAATTGTCCATTACTTGAATTAGCTATAACGAACATACATATGAGGATACGTAACTGCATAATTGCGTTTGTGCCTGTGTGCATATCTTCATAAATAAGAACAATATATATAGTAGGTGGACTAACCGGATGCAGCGTCCTCGGAGAGCGAGCAAATAGTGGTGGTAATTAAGGGTTTATGGGATGAATAATAAAAGGGGGGATTGGAGGTTAGGGGGAGAAGTGAAGTTCGAAGGGGCATGTGAAATCGGGGGCTGCAAAAACAAAGGCTAGGAGGTACTTGACCATGGAGGAGTGGTTGGCGGAGCAATTGGCTTCGGAGGTCACCAAAATTTACCTGGATCGTCTCCATATATCTGTCTGGTACAGTAAGTAATCTTGTCAAAAATGAAGTCCCAGTAGTGTTAAGCGGATTCAGGAGATTGACTCAAGCCCTTTGAATGTTGATAATTTGGTTGGGTTTAACCCTTCCCTCAAATCTACTCGAAACAGAAAGGAAAAGAGAGGAAGAAATCCCTTTCCTTAATAGATGGAGTGCCAGACTGAAGACCTTAGCTCTTTAGCAGTCGGGAATTAATAAGCTTTCAAGCTTTGCTCTTGGTTTCATTTAGCTGTAGCTGATTTGGATTGAAAGCCTCCTGCAGCAGCAGCAGCAGCTTGGAGCACATCGCATATAGCCAACAGTTTTTCTTATCCCATAACGGCCCTACAGAACGTGGACATTGCCCATGAGGAGATTAGGCCGCAGTGGAAAGGGCTGCTCGATGGAGGGTCCAGGACTCATCTAACAGGCATTTGACCCTCACCCACTCTAAAACAATCGGGTCGTGTTAGGTCAGGATTTTGATATCTTAATTTTGATCCATTGATGTTATTTTAATATTTTTTAAAATATTTTTAATAAATTAAAATAATATAATTATTCAATTGGTTTTAACAAAAATTAATGTAATTCCACTGATAAATCATTTTTATTTACCAAAATGATATTTTATAAATAAAACTAAAATTATTTAATGAATTTAGAACTACAATATATGTTTTTTAAGCATGATATGCATTTAAAACCCATTTAAGACCCACAAAATACCAGGTATCCAAAATGAACATGAAATAATGTCCCAAAATTAAAAATACCAATTTAGCACATTACCAAATTAAAATAATGGAATGAGAAAGTAAAATTCTGGATTTTACAATTCAGACTCACAAATTATAGTTTGGAATAGTTAAAAAAAAAATTTAGTAAATGCTTTCTCACATCACAGGAGACATTCAGGAAGTAGAGAGAGAGAGAGAGAGAGAGAGAGAGAGAGAGAGCACACGGCTGAAGTCCACAAATTGACACCCAAAGACGTGGATAGGATACAAATTCACGAACTATAATAGTAAAATAAATTAACTATAAGACTCAGGCATGCTTGCCAAAAATCCTGCCACGATAAGACGAACGATCTCGGATAGCATTAGAGAAGGGGAGGGGGTGCTGGAAAGACCTGTAATTCCCCTTGCTCTGGACTTAGAGCAACAAGCAAGACTTGCTACTGTCAATGAATTCTACATGATATATATGTATATATATACATGCAGGCAGGCTGACACTCATAATATGTATCACTTCCTTCCCTTTCAAAACAACGAAATTAGTTGGTCAGATTAGAAATTACTCGGCCGAGAACAATAAAATTCTCTCTAGAACAAATAAAAATACATCTTTCAAGAATGGTTCAAATGACAAAATTGTGAACAGCTGACAAATTGTGGAGATCAACGCCACCATGAAGACAAAAGCTTCCCCCCCCCCCCCCCAACAAAAAAAAATTGTAACAACACGTGGAACATCGTATTTACAGACCCCGTAATCAGCAGAAAGCCACTGACATCAGCTCTCACCTGCACCCATTGAAGTTCACATTTAGAAGCCTTAACAAAACTGTCAAAACACGTGAGATCTTCATTGCCTTGAACATCAACTTCATTTATTGTAAAACAAGATGCCACCGTCAATCCCTCAAAACTGAACCACTTCACACCCCATTTCCTGGATCCTACTTTTCCATTTTCCCCAGTTCAGAACACAACTAAAAAGGGTGGGATTGTTCAATATCCAACAGCCATCATATAAAAAGCAGCTGTAAGAAATACAAGGGACAGGGACTTTCAGTTACCTTTGATTTGCCCAGAGTGAGAAGCTACTTCTGAAACAGTTGACAACAGCTTGATGTTTGAAAGGGAAATAGGCGTCAGTGGAGGAGAAGCCAGGTCTTCGGACTTGCCTGGAAGTTGAGGGGATTCCAATAGCTTGGCCCCGTGTAAAGCCATTGCTGTCTGATCCCTAGAGGGTATGGAGAAACTTCGACGAACGGTTAATGGAGGAGTTGGAAGCGGTGACGCAGTACTAAATGCCCCAGCAGGGTTTTTATTTGTTGGAGAAAGCTCTTGATTTCTGAATACCAATGGGGCAGAGTGCCCACTTGAAGAACTTACTGCCTTGGAGGCTAAAACATCAGGGGGCCTAGGAAGCTCATGAAGCTCACTTATTCTTGGTGAAGATACAATGGGAGGTGAAGCACTAGGAGAAACTTTTATAGATGAAGAAGGTTGAAGTGTTGGTGCTCGAGAAAGCAACCCAGAAACAAGATGGGGAAGTTCAGAAGAGCTAATGGGACCACTGGCAGATAAAGAAGGCTTATTTGACAGTGGCTTACTAGTAAGAGGACCAGAGAAAGCTTGTCTTTTGACTTTTTTAGTATCATATGGATTATGTGCATCCGAATGTGGAAGTGAAAGTCCCTGAGCCAAAGAGGGAGGCAATTGGACTGGGGGATTGTTAGCGCTCCCTTTGACTTTTTCTTGTGCCTTTGAGATAGCAGGCACTGACAAGTTATCATCTGTGGAATCTTTCTCACTCTTCTCGGGCTCCAATGGGGATGAATGCCACATATTTTGGGTGCTTCCACTATGGCTCGTTGGCCTCAACTGCGGAATGGAACTATTTGTCCTTGCAGAACTTGAACTCTTCACATCAACTGGAGTGGGCAGCACATAGCTATCAAACTTTCGTGTAGATGATGGCTGAATTTCTTTAACTCTTTCAGCTGGATCAAGCTTCTTCTCTGCAAATATTGGTGCAGAGTGGCTGACAACTCGATGTTGCCAATTAAAAATCTGCTCCCCCAAGCTTTTATTGAGATTTACCTGCACAAATTAACAGAATCAGGGAACTTGACAACTGGAGACAGATAAACTAAAGAAAAGGGCCCACAGATAGCACTATGCCAAGTTGTTCCCAAAGACCTAATGTTCCATCCAGAAATGAAATATTTGATAGATTTTAAATACAAATTCTTTACTAGGAACAATTGAACAATAGATTACTTTGTCAAGATAATGTACAGGAAATTCAGAGTTTTACTCTATTATTCAAAGGGGGCACACTATGCCTTTTTACCTCTGCATTTTCGACTGTTGAGGGCTGACGTGGAACATCCACCTGATCTATCTGAAAAATCCACCATATCAGATGCAACAATGGAGATAGAATGTATACAAGAAAAATACATAACCATTCAGATATATCAATCACTTGTATTTCCCTTCTCAACCCATACAATATACGGTTAAGCTCAAAAGATGAGCCTGAAGGGTCATTGTAATTAGGTCCTTAATAAACAATTCATTTTTATAATTTTTGTCACTGAAAATGTTATTTTCATAGAGAAATGTGCATCGTAGTCTTATGGAGGCTCAAGTTGAAGAGAAACTTCTGCAGATAGTCAGAAGGCGAAGGCTACTCCATGGTATAAAGTGGAGGGGGTTGTTAGTCAAAATCAAAGCAAGCTAACATGCAGATGCTACAATAAGAACTTGTCCAAGAAATGAATAGGGCTGCTTTGACCAGTTATTATATGCAAGAAAAAACAGATATAGCAAGTTTCTGATCAGCAAATTCACCTCCATCGAATTCCTTGATGTCGAAACAGCATCAGAGCCCTGCTTATTTAATCTATAGTCAAAACTCAATTCCCTATCATCCTTTGTCTCAAAGCTATTCGCACCTTCATCATCTCCATCTTCCCCATCATCAAGTCCACTGAGTTCATAGTCAATGTGTTGCTTTTCTGTAATCAGTCTTACATGTGGCTCAACTGCTTCAAGAGATTTAAGTCCCTTCCGAAAGAAATTCAACTGCTTTCAGAGCAAAACAGAAGGGGAAAAGCCAAATACATTAGTAGTGAACTTAAAAGAAGAATGAGAATTCAAGACGTAAAAACTTATGCGAAGACATAAAGAGCACCTGAGCAGCATGATGACGAGCTGCCTGGGTTAAAAGACTGCGGCATTGCCCTTGCTTCAGAGATTTCAATCGGAAAACACAAAGGGTTGCCTCGTCATAGTATTCATCACGAGCTGCTTGTAATTGCTGCGAAGTAAAACCTTCCACTTTTCCACTTTTTAACTTACCTTTCTCTTTCTGTTGATCCACCATGTGTTCGTACAAATTTCTGAAGATTACATAAATAATCAATAAGAAACTTACTTCAATCAAGGAAAATTAGACCACCAGAATGATATGTACCTTTTTACATCGCACTGCCGTTTCATCTCCTGCACCAACCCAAAAAAAAAAGCCATTGAATGGAAGTTCATAAAAATTCTATGATAATAACATACCTAGGTTGTCAAGGCATCCGGCCAACAAGAAAATGACAGACCTTCACAGTGAAGGCAGCCAAAGTGACAAAATGGAGAGGTGGGGGGAAGGTCACAAGGGATCAGTTCACATGACAAAATGAAAATTGTACTTCGCACAAAATTAGAAGATTTAATTTTTAACTTGGCCCACTTGGTAGCACAAAAATCAGTTAACAATAAGATCAAAACATTTGTTAGGAAGAAAAAAATTTTCAGTTGTTTCATGATCAATGAGAGCATATATTTACGCAATTGTCAAGCAGCTTCACCAGCACTCGGTTAATGCCAAAGTTACACCATAGTGGTAATTGTTGAGGTTATGTCCACAAGCTGCTTGTCAACAGTTCCCTGAGGCAAGAAAGAAGCTAAAAGGTTCCCTAGTTCAAGTTCTAGCATTGGTATTCGATGCGAGATTGAGGGCAATGTTGGATAACAGTGTGCTCCACTATTAAATTTCATCTTCAAGTAAAGCACCATGCTGTATGTGCGTTAATAACATGTATCTCTGTGTATAAGTCCAAATACTTAACATTAATGCAAAACCTCCAGAGATGTTGTTGGTGTCACATGAAGTTATGTGAACAGAACTGTGTTGATTTTTTTATAGGAAGGACATTATTTGTTATCTACTTCTTTTTTAATATTATCATACCACTGTGATTGAGTAAAATTATACATAAGATAAATAATTAGGACTACAGTTGAGCTAGCTGAGTATTGAGCTGTTGAGGGTCAGTGGAAACTGAGTGGGTTTGAGCTGGCTCAATGTAGTGTTTAGCTCAATTTTAACCCATTTAGAATTCAAGAAGCTCCAACTTGTTCCCAGGCCTAATTGAAATTGGCATAAGCCTAGTCCAACAATCGATTTTCTTATAAGAACAAGCCCAAAATTGATCAAGGTGCTAGGTTGGATTGTGTCCAGAATTAATATTTACAATAATTTGCACAGAATTCCAAACATAAATTACTTAACCCCCCCCCCCCCCAAAAAAAAAAAAAACACTCCAAACATAAACAACAGTTTGAAAGTGTATTCATTTAATATTCTTCATGAAGGTTTTCTTTGTTCAGGTTGCTCAAGGTTAGGTTGTTGAGATGAAAAGAAGCCTAACCATTCAGTGCTCATTCGCCAAATGTAATCATGGACATTGCCTAAGTTTAGCTGAGGGGCCGTTTGGTGCCTCAAATTTTTCCAAAAAATTCCAAAAAACTTCAAAAGTTTTCAAATTCCTCCAATCAAAATTCACCACGTGTCACTTTTACATCACATCAACACCAACTTTTGTTTTTTTTTTTTGGCACTCCAAATGCCCCCTCAATGAGCAATAAAAATTGAATCAAAGAGCAAGTCAGGGGTCTATGATTGGTGAAAACATCTAAAGATTATTAATCAGCTAAGAGTAGCTAGCTATTCACCAGCCAACCTGGTTTCCGATCGAAGACCGAGTCGAGGGTCATTGATTGGTGAAAACATCCAAAGGTTATTAATCAGCTAAGAGTAGCTAGCTATTCACCAGCCAACCTGGTTTCCAAGGAGACATAGGCATAGATATCAGCAATTGCAATAACAACGCTAGAATCTATTATTGACCAACCTCCACTGTCCGAAGTTCATTCAGAAGCGACTCTGATGGGGTTGTAATTGTCAGGATTACATGAGAGCGCTGACATGGAGAAGGAAACAACTCATTACCAAGTCGAAATTAATGCAGTAATGTGATATCAAATATCCTGCTACAATCTTCAACACTACAATAGGAACTCACATAGCTATCAAGAAGTTTCTGTAGTTCAAACTGCAAATTTCCCAGCATTGACAATACTTTGCCTGCACAAACAAGTGATTGCAGCACAATTATTGTGTATCATATTCTTGACATTACTTGTTCCATACCAGTTTAAGCAGTTTCATCTATATACAGAAAGCAAAAACACTAGTACACAGGATTGTAAAGCATTTAAAATGGGAAAGGGGACATAAGAAGAGCCTAAATCATTATCCAAATTATACATTCATAAATATGCAAGGGAAAGAAAGAAACGTAAATAAAAGACAGAAGCATACAAACTGAAATACACATCCAATCATCTACATGGTTTTAGCTCAATTGACCTGTCCAGCAACAGTTACTTGAAAATCTAATATGATATTCATTTTTTTTTTGGACAAATTAATATGATGTTGAAATTAAATATAAATTCATTACCTGATGCATTACTTAGAAGCATACAAGCTGGCTTTTCTTAGCTTTTTTCTTTTTTTTTTAGGCATACAAGCTGGCTTTTCTTAGCTTTTTTTTTTTTTTTTTCTCCAGTCTGATATGCCTTTTTTTAAAAAAAAAAAAAAAACCAAAATTCGATTTTCTCTTTATTTTTGGTAAATTTTAGGCATGTTATTCATATTTTAAAAAAAATACCAGAAAATGCTTAAAAATAGGAAAACCCAAGTGCGAGTCAAAACATAAGAGACTATTGAAATGAATTTTGAATCATTGTGGTCTTCTATCCATCTTCACATTACCAAATAGGAGAATCACCAAAGACCTTTCAGCGATCGACATGTGCAAGCACGAGAACCAAATCGAATGATGTTGAACTTCACACCCACCGAACCCCCAAGTTACATCTGCCCTCCCAAGCTCAAAACTCAAGCAATAAACCAAACTTAGTCGTGGGCCCCACTCAGAATGGATACTAGACAAGGGCAATGACGTTTAGAACTTCAAAACATAGCACTTAAAAAAGCCCAAATGTTATTTTGATCTAAGGTACTACCAAGATATGGCGGGATGGATACTAATTAGTAGAAGCTTCCATCTTTAACTTACTAAAGTGAATAGTGTTCAGTAGGGAAAGGAGGAAGGGAGTGGACTAACGATAGGATTTCTTACATCTCTCCCATTCAAAGCTTCTTTGAACCATACATGGATCTTCCTATTTTTAAGCTTTTAAGCCGACTACCAAAGTAACCAAACTGACCCTGATTTTCTTTCTAACACAAAACGTGCGCCTTAAAACAATTTTTTACATACCAAAGAGTCATGTAATGGAGTGAAAAATCAACATTATGCTACTAAAAGAAGGTTAACCCAATGCTACTATATTCTATAATCTATGTTGTGCTACGATATTTTATAATCTATCAAGAAGAATAACAGCTGGTTGGAGATTCTTTATATTCCCAAGTTTCTAGGTTTGAAGTCATATACACTCCAAATGGTATAAATTATGTCAATACAAAAACCAATTGTTCCAAGAATAATCTGAGCAACATCTAAGTTAATCCAAAGATGATGACTTACAGCTTTCGACGTCATCATTTAACGCAGTTTTCTGCTGTAGACAGGAACCCATATCCCGCAGTGACTCTGAAAATTCTGAAATTGCAGACATAGTTAAGCAGGAGACTACTTTGATATACTTTCACATAAAGCTAAACAGTACTTACTTTTACATAAGAGTAAACAGGACTCAAATTAATGTCATATAATTGGATTGTTCAGATAGGAATATGTTTTCAAGTGACAAATTCTTCAGACCTTGTCTTAGGAAAGGACAAAAGCAATGTGGTCAACGTTTCAATATTTTCAAGTACCATCAAACTAATAGACTGAAATAGAAGATGCAATGACAGAAACAAACCAAATGTAGCCATGCTTATGCTTGACATAGTTACGTTGTTAGAATAGTGTATCTTAGTTTTTTTAAGGCAAAGTACAAGAAATATATACATATATATATATATATTAAAAAATGACAAGTTTTGGAATTATCTTAGGATCCAGATAAACCCACTAAGTTCTCCAAAGCATTTAAACAAAAGTCATCATGTAGAACAAGGCTGTTGAAGACACAGAGACTTGGTTGAGAGTGTGAAACCATTTAAAGAGAGCCTTATCCTTATTCACGTGAAAATATAAATAAAATTTCATTCGATGTTCTTATGATATGGCAAGAAATAAGCCTAATGACTCATTCAATATAATGGTTTTATCTAGCAATGCCACCTAAAATTCAGAAAGCTCACACACCCAGAGGCAGGTCCATTAAGAAACTCGTGTATGACATATGAAAAGAAGGCTCAATGATGCTTATACTGTACTAGATGGAGCTTTCGTAGCATCGCGCGAGTTGTGGATCACTGTGTCATGGTCCTTTTAGAAAATAATTTGACAGAGCATGACACATGTTAACACGAATGAAGTAAAATAATTACCATATGCACAATTCGCTGTTGCAGCAGCAGCTGAAAGTAAGCTATCATAGCAATCTTTCATATCCTGCATATCCTGTGGAAAAAGGAGAAACAAACAAATTCATAATGACATAACAAACAAATTCATAACAACATGAATGAAGTTATAATTTGAAATATCATTAATTGATTGAGGCTGTAGTTGCCTGTCTGAATGGCAACGAAATTGATTGATGGGAATAGATGGATATGTTTTCAACAGCACGAATGAGATGCATAAAGGCCACATTCTAAAACCAAGAATTTCCATTCCGTAGTCAAATTCAAACTTCAGAAAAACACATATTGCTAAAATTTTAGATGGAAGATTTGCACTGGTAAAATCACCCCTCTTCACGGAAGGCTGGACGTCCTATTAAAATCAGATGCACCGTGACAAAACCCAGTCAGACAAAGCTCACGTTGATCTAGTTTGAATTTACTAAAATTCTTGCAAATTAACTGAAATCAAACGGAGCATAAAAGGGTCATCAGAAAGGATTTAATACATCAACTTTAGATTGACTAAGCCGCCAACAATTTTAATTATGAATTCAGCTTTAATTTTTCCAGGAACTGTGCGAGTTTCCCCATACAAAAGGAAAAGAGATAGAACAGATTCCATCACAAAATATGTTGGAGGACTTAACAAGCCCTAATCGTAAGTTCAATTACATTCCCAATATTCGCACGTTTCAAAATAAAAGACTCACTCGTACAATTAGAGCACACTGACTAAACAGTAATTGATAACAAGAAGAAGTTACCTGCGCTGCTTGAGTGAGTTCATTCAAATGCACTGAATGTTTGTAGTCTTCCTTCTCTTTTCCCTCGCTTTTGTGAAGTGCAAATTTTCGTAATCTTCCCAGCGATGACTTCATTTCAAATCAACCCAAACAGCTCGTTACGAATATAGGCACGAGATGAAGAGAAAAATCTAGACGCTTTACTCTCTTCTCCGAATCCGAAAAACTGAAAGACGGTGAAGGAAGACGAACAAGGTGGGAGAGAGAAAAGAGGAGAACGAAGGAGACAATGCTAACGTTATTCACCAAGTGAAAGTCGCGTTGCCAAGGTGGTGACACCTGTCCACAACGAGGTTCAGTTTAAAAGAATAAGGGTAAATTACACTTAGACCCCTTAAACATTAAGCTAATTACACCTAGACCTCCTGAACATTTGAACCTTACACCTAGACTCCTTATTCTCAAAAGTTTGTAACACTTTAGTCTATCTGTTAGTTTCTGCCGTTAGCTGGGTTAACTTATACTGTGAATTGACCAAAATGCCCGTGGCCCAGCAATATTACTAAAATGTCCTCATCATTTATAATGTTTACCTACCATATACATCAAACATCAAACACTCACTCACCCACCCACGATCAGTCAAAAACCCAAACGTCACCCACCCACCTACCAATAACGTCTATAAGGGCTCGATACCCAGTCGGAGGAGGCAATCAACGGCGACTAGAGAGATTCGACCACTCACACCGAGAAAAAGACGACGATGATGATCGGAAAAAACACCGAGAAAAAGACGACGATGATGATCGGAAAAAACTAACTCTGTATTACTCTTTCCTTTTTTGTTTTGATTAGAATATTTTGAGGGGTTTTGGAGGGGGTTTCGTAGCAGAATTTTCGTGTGTTTGGGTTTCCGATTTGAAACCTGTGCTTTTCTGAATATGTTAGGTTTTTTTTTTTTTTTGCACAGTTTCTCGTCTCTCATCCTCTAAGGTTCACTTTGAAGAAATGAAGACAATCCGATTGATCTCCAGTGCGTTCATGAGCAACAATACCTCGACTCCTTTTTCCACGATTTTCATCGATCTGCACAGCTATAATGTATCAGTCAAGCTCTTGAAAGTGTCCAGCGTGTCTATGAGTGCCAACATCTCGACTCCCCTTTCCATGGATTTCATCAATCCGTACAGCTATAACGGATCAATCAAGCCTAAATTTCAAGAGCTCGACCTCTTTCGCCTATATTTCCCTCTAACCCATCCCCCAAATTTGATGAGCTCCGGTTCTTTGCCGGTGAGCTTCACCAGAATTTCAAGCTCTTGTGCTTTTGTGATGTTGATGAAAGGGAGAAGACGTTTATGTGGTGAAGATATTTTTATAATTTTAATTTTTATAATTTAAAAAAATTATTTTGAACATGATATGATAAAATTTTAAAATTATTAATTAAAAAAATTGATATTTATCAATTCCATTTTTAAATTTTTAATTTTTGTAATTTATAAACATTATTTTGATTTTGATATAATACAAGTAAAAACTTACTAATTTTTTTTAAAAAAAGTTCTGGACTAAAATTAAGTCTGATGAGAGAAAAATATATATAAAATAATTAATAGTAAAAATTAAAAATATTAATTATTCTAGATTAATTGAATTTAATAAAATATATTTAAAATTTATTTGATTAATTAATTTAATAAAATATATTTAAATTTATTAATTGAATATTATAAATATTTTTAATAATAATTAGTTTTAACAAAATGTATTATTATAACTTAATTTAATAATAAATTATTATTAGATCGAATAAAATTAATATAATTTAATAAAATAAACTAGTTATTATTGAAAATTGAGAGAGAGAGAGCGCGTTGTGCAGATAGAGAAAGAATGAGTGCTTTTGTAATTTATAAAAATTAATTTGAACATGATTAGACAAAATTTAAAAATTATTAATTAATAAAAAATATTGATATTTATCAATTTGATTTTTAATTTTTTATATTTTTAATTTCTGTAATTTATAAACATTATTTTGATTGTGATAAGATAAAAGTTAAAAATTACTAATTTTTTTAAAAAAAGTCATGCACTGAAATTGAGTTTGATCAAAGAAAGATATATTTAAAAATAATAAATAGTAAAAATTAAAAACATTAAGGTGACATTTGATTTGTTTTTCTATTTTTTGTATTTTATATTTTAAAAATTCCAAAAGAAAAAAAAAAGAAAGTACTATATTTTCTTTATTCTGGAATTTTCTTTATTTTGAATTGAAAATGTTCAAAACGACTTCTTGTTATTTTTTATTTTATGTATAAACTTATTTTCTGTTTTCTAAAATAAATTTTAAAAATATAAGCGACCAAATGCATTTGAGCTATTTTCCTTATTTCAAAAAATATAAAATGAATAATTAACTCAAAACAAAAAATAAAAAAAAATCAGAAAATAAAAAATAGAAAAAACAAACCAAAAGACACTTAATTATTTTAAATTAATTGAATTCAATAAAATATATTTAAAATTTACTTGATTAGGGCATTTTAGTAA
Source organism: Vitellaria paradoxa (assembly GCA_019916065.1). NCBI lineage: Eukaryota > Viridiplantae > Streptophyta > Magnoliopsida > Ericales > Sapotaceae > Vitellaria > Vitellaria paradoxa. The sequence goes on from CM034236.1 coordinate 58,126,870, forward strand.
TATTGCTGGGCCACAGGCATTTTGGTCAATTCACAGTACAAGTTAACCCAGCTAACGATAGAAACTAACAGATGGACTAAAGTGTTACAAACTTTTAGGAATAAGGGGTCTAGGTGTAAGGTTCAAATGTTCAGAAGGTCTAAGTGTAATTAGCATAATGTTCAAGGGGTCTAGGTGTAATTTATCCAAAGAATAAAAAAAAAAAAGTCCAAGCATCGTGCGTACAACTTTTGTACAGTCCAATTGCATAGCAACACGCGTCAGTCAAAGGGTGGCGAGTTGGTACATTTAAGTACGTGAGGTGAGTCTATGCGTCACTAGAAATTTTCCTTCTATTCTCCAATTCAAAAATTGTTGGGTCAGTCAAAGAGATTCCTCTTTCCGTAGCTGAGAGAAACGGCTGTGTTACTCTCGCGCGTGCGGGTAAGAGAAAGCTAAGCTGTATTGACAAAAATACCCTCAAGGGGACCGCAGCTAATCCCGAAAGTCAGAGGGTCAAATATCAGGGAGGGGTGACAAAATCCAGTCTGTTAGAAGTAATTACTTACGTTCTCCTTCGGTTACGATTACGAATGAGTTAGTCAAATGGTCAGACTTTGCTGCCAAGGAAAGAAGCAGTGGTATCATTTGATCAAACGCCACCCCATTTTTGGTGCCTTGAAAACTAATAATATATTCCATTGATTTTATTGTTATTATTTTATTATTTTTTAACGTTGGAAGGACATTAAATAAACACGTAGTGAGTTGATTTTGAATTTTTGACTTTTTTTTTTTTTTTTATAGGTAAGTGGAGGATGGGGGTGAGTACCCAGGTATTGAACTCAGGTGAGTGAGGAGGCCGTTGAGGACTTTACCGCTTCAGGCAAGGCACTTCCTTTGAATTTTTGACTTTGAGGCACTAGTTATCAACTTTATTAGCCTCACTTATTTAATTTATCTGATTTTTATGCGTTGAATTTGCTTTAAAAAAAATCCATAAGAACAGTTAACATTTCTTTTTGGTTGTATAAAAACTTTATAGCAAGTAAAAAAAAATTAAACCTAAAATTTCATGCTTATCAAATAATTTGAGTTAGTTTTAAATTTATATTTTTAGTTAAAAATAATTTTAAAAATTATAAAAAATAGATTGGTAATATAAGAGACAATTTTTATGAGAAAATATAATAAAATACTATATAAATATATAAACTATTAAAATGTATATTTTTTAATTAAATCAAGTTAAGGTGAGGCTAATTTTCGTTACAATCTTGAATGCAAACCCAAAATTTTTTTCAAATTTAAAAAATAAAAACAATACAAGTCAAATTTGGAATTTCAGGCGTCAAATCCATATTCACCCTAAAATATTTTTAAACGGTTATTTTGAAAAAAGAAAAAAATAACTTTTTATTAGCTATTTTTTTAATTTTTTGTTAATTTAATTTTTTTTTTTGCCTTTTATAATTTAAAAGAAATTTAAAATTTAGAAAGATAAATTTAATCATTTTATAAAAATTTAAAAATTAAATAACTAAAAATTAAGAGCCAGTTAAACTTTTTAAATGAAGTCAAAATACATCGGTCTTGTATCTTATCAAAGAGTAGGTGAGAAAATGTTTTTAAAAGATGTTGTAAAGTCAAGTCCAAGCAAATATAATTGAGTCATGATATTAGTTCAGTCTCCGAAAATTAGCAGAATATCTAAAATTAGAGTAATTATTTAGAACTCTTATAGTAATTCTAAGAGTATATAATTCTCTAGATCAATCTGAATTGTGCTATATACTCTAGTAGAACTCATTATAATTATATATATATATTTTGGTAAGTAATCCATTCAATTCAAAAATTATATTTATAATTATAATTATATATGAAGCTGCAACGATATAATTATATAATTATATATTTATGTGGCACAGTTGCAACAACAATACGGGACATGTACTTTGAAAGAGCATCAAATGATTTTTTTTTCTGAAATTAGCCCAACGTATGAAGCTGAAATAGGCCGATGGACCGAAAGAATTGCCTTGGGAAGAATAAGCCATTTTCTGAAATTTTCTCAGGTTTTTTTTTTTTTTTTTTTTATCAAACAACCAAATATTTTTTAAAATTCTTAGAAATTTATTTAATCTTTTACAAAAACAGCAAAAAGTTAGTAAAAACTTTTAAAAATTACTAAAAGTTTTAAATTTTTATCAAATACATAAAAAGTTACACTTAAGAATTTTTATCAAAAAAATTCTTAAAATTTTCACTTTCAAATGAGTTTTAAAAGCAAAAATAATAATCAGATGATATGAATATATAGACATAAAAAGAGAGAGAAATCATGAAAATAATATTTGAGATTTGTTTCTCAATATCTTGAAATCTAATCCATTTTTTTTTTTAAATACATATATATATATATATATATATATCTCTCTCTCTGAACACTATAACATAATAAGAGCAATAAGATAGATAGTTTAATTCAATAATATAGTTTATAAAAAAACTTGAGAGAGGGCCGAACAAAATTACAAGGTGAATAAGAAAGCATATAAAATAAAAATAATGTTATTTGGATGTGGACATTTTTGGTCAAAGGGTTGTGTTGGTGTGTATATTCTTTAATTCTATTATTATTTTTTTTGAGAAGCAATGACTAATGAACAAGAGAAAAAGAACCAGCACGTCCAGGATCCCCCCATGTGATGGACAATTCGGCTGGGCATGATATGTTAATCTCACAACGTTTATCTCTGATTTTTGATTTCACGGTTCAAAAATGTCAATTATTTTTTACTTTAAAAATTATGTAAAAATTGTTAAATTAAAATTTTACGATTAAGATGGATGTCATAAGATTAACATTGCCTCCGATGTAAACCCCTAAATTCAGTCATGCAGTAGTGGGTGTCCATTGTCATTTTTTATTTTAATTTTTGTAATGGTATCACACTGAACAGAGGCAAGGCCTACCCTTATAAGAGCAAAATTGACATGTATTTTGGAAGTACTATAATATTTCTTAATTGTAACTTAAAAGTAGTTTGATCAAAGTTTTTTTTTAATTAAAAAAAACATAAAAATTAAATCAAAAGTCTTCTTCCATGTTCATTTTTTCTTTATTTTTCACTTGAGTTCTTGCATCTCTCCATCTCTATATATAAATACAAAAAAAAGAACGATGATAGAGATCCAAAATTCATTCTATTGTTCAGGTTATAATATAAAATGTAAAAAAAATTATTTGAAATTTAAGAAATTAAAATTAATTAAATCAAAAAAATGTTATATATTAATTAATGCCATTTGTTTAATTTTTTATGTCCTTTTTATTTTTCTTTTTATTATTTTTGTGCACCAAAATCTTACTCCAAACATACTTTTTATTTTTTTTAGTTTAAGATTTTTTTTAAGAAACTCAAATATTTTTTATTAATTATTTTTCTATTTTTATCATTATTTTATTTCAAATTATCTAATTTTCTTCTTATCTTAGTGTGTCTCTATATATGGAATTGTGATTCAAAATTTATTTCCTTATTTGAATTACATTGAAAAATAAAAGGAAAAATGAATGAAAGTTAAAAAATTAAATTTTAACTGGATTAAAAAAATTAATATATTGGCTTTTGATTTTATTATAATTTTTAATCTATTCAAATAAGAATAAAATATTTTTCGTAATTATTTCTATATCACTTTACTTTTTTATTCAATATTTGTAAATTTTTTCTCACTCTCTCCTGTCTCCTTTTTTATACAATAATTTTAATATTTTCAAAAGTTTTTTTAATAAAAATTGAAACTTTAAACTTATGTTCACTTGAGTTGGGTTTTTATCAATGATTTGTCACGATGAAAAGAATGAGCTGTAAATTTAAAATTTTACTTATTTAAATTGTGATAGAAAATGTAAGCAGAGTACATAAAATTTAAAAATTTAAAAAAAACTAATATATTAATATATTTCTTTATTTTATTATATTATATTTTTAAATTTTTTCAAATAAGAGTGTACTTGAGATTTTATATCTTTCTTCATTTCTTGTGACTTTTTTATTTATTTTCCTTTATTTTCACTAATTTACCAAGTATCAATAATGTAATGTAACATTATTAGTTCTCAAAAGTACTAATAATATCCAATGAATCCACCCACACTGCTCAAATAAATTGCAGGTTTTGCAATTTGTTTAGCCATATTCTTCAAACTCCTCATTCTCTGTTCTAGTTTCATAGTAGGTGCTCCTTCAAATTTCTTCTTTGATTTTGCAGTTTAAAATTTGTTTCATAATTTATAGAACAATAATTCACGGATTAAAAGAGAAGAGCATAAAAATTTTAGAAAAGGAATAACATCTGGTATTTAAAAGCTAAAACAAGAAAAAAAAACTATTTTAAAAAATACTAATAATTCAAAAAACACCTTAAAAACTTAAAATACTAACAATTCATCCAATCGTAACAAAAGGCAGACAAAATCAAGAACAATCTTGCAAATTTTGAAAACTCAATATGTCACACCATGTAGACGCATATAAATAATATATTATCAAAACATATTTACAAAAACCAATCACATATAACAAAAAGCAGACAAAATCAATAACAAAATCTTAAAAATTTTGAAATTCGAGATATCAGACTATGTAGACATACAGATAATATATTATCAATACATATATGCAAAAATAAAGATAAATTCAGATAGTTAAATAAAGCTATATAAATAACATACATATAGAGAGAGGGAAGAGAGAATAGAAATAGAGACTAACGATATGAGCTTTCTTTTTTTCTTCTTACGGTTAAAATATAAGGAAAACAAAAAGATAAGAATTAAAAAGGATGTTATAGTTACGGAATGTGGTAGCTTTTAATTATTAATGGAAATAAAACTTTATAAATACCATTTAAATTTGAAAAGGATGTTATAATTATAGAATATGGTAATTTTTAATTATTAATGGAAATAAAGCTTACAATTGTTAAATACTATTTAAATTTAAGAGTTTTATACATGAGGGATATAATAAGGCTAATAAAAATAATTTTATAATTATTTAGCTTTTAATAATCTCCATTAATATTATAATTATGAAAAATGAGAGGTTAGGAAATATAGAAAAAAGAGTTGAGAAAGAAGGATATATTTGGATTTGTATAACAAGACAAGGGTAAAATAGTCCAAAAAAATTTACAATTATTCAACCTTTTTATAGTAGTAGTATAGATTGGAAAATGAATGGTAGAATAGTAAAATGATAATAATGGAGAGACATAATTAGGTTAAATAAAAAAAAAAGATAAAATAGTAAGACAATCAACAGAGTGAAAATAACGAAGGAACAGATTTGAGATTTGGGTTAAATTGAAAAAATAGAAGAAAGGGTAAAATAGTAAAATGATGGTAAGTGAGGGACAAAACTAGGTTAAACAGAAAAAAATATAGTAAAATAGTCAACAAAGTAAAGATAATGAAGTGATAGAATTAGATTAAATTAGAAAAAAACAGAGGTAAAATAATCAAAAAAAAAAGTTTTTCAAATATTAAAATTTTTTATAATAGTATAGACATAGATTATTCAAGACGGTGAGGAAGAATAGTGCAAATTTTCTATTATTATTTTTTTATTAAGTGTTACGTACTGGTTGATTTAATTAGCATGCATTATTTTATTTCTATCTCTTGCATCTTAAATATTTAATAATTTTAGACCAAAATGTCTTCGCCAATGTCATGCCATCCTGAAAGTTAAAACCCGTATACTTTTAATAAATGATAAAAAGAATCGAGAAAATTATTGACAATGTACAATTCATTTTGCCATTCATAGGTAGGAAGAATTACTAGTTAAAAAGAACAGAGCCCATGTATTAAAAAGTAATTACGAGAAACACCAAATTCTTTAATTTCTCAAATGATTTTACCCTACAAGGAAAAACTATTTTACTTTCTTTCCTAATTTCAATGGAATTTGCAATTATTATGAAAAAATTAATATTTCAAATTGTTACAACCATAAATTCAGTCAATAGTGTAAGGAAATTGATGTTGTTCACTAGTTAGAGAATGTTTAATATTAACTGGATAAAATTGAAATTAATGAGATTAGTAGTCTTAAACAGTCTCGCATTCTATTACTAAAATAAGGTATGGACAAATAATTCAAACTAAATTATTTGTTTCACACACGAGGGAATATTCTGTGTTAATTAAGTGTAAGATAAAAATACTCATTACATGACATAATATATTACATCATAATACAATAATGTCATTTAATGTTAATATATTATATATACATCAATATACATAATATTAGATAAGGTTAAATATCTACTTGACCCTTAAACTATCAAAATTTTTTTTACTTCGTCCTTCAACTACCAATTGAACTCCCTTCCTAATTCAACTATCATTTTTTCGTTTAATAAGGACAAATCACATTTTTCATCCAATAGATGGATGGAAAAGTTAGTTCCAATACTATATTAGTCATTTAGCTTAAATATTCATTTGCCCCTTAAACTATTATATTTTTTTATTTTCCTTTTCCCCTTCATCTATTAATTGAACTAAAACGAGAGTATTTTAGGTTAAATATCCACATTGAACTAAATTGCCACAAAAGCTAATGGCCTATTTTTTGATTGTGTGTGCATCACATTATTTTTATGGGCGATGTTTACAATTTGCTTGTTTGTCAAAACAATAAAAATTATGCGATGCCTATGCAATTAAAAAAATAAGCCAGTAACTTTTGTACGAATATTTTTTGTCACATGCCGACTTACATATGTATCGTGTGTGCCCCAGTCTCTAATTAAATGAAAACCAGCATTATCACTATTATTAAATCAAACTGGTAATATTATTATTATATATAAAGTAGGTCAATTGTAATTTAAAATAACTCAATTCCAACCTCATCAATTCTGAAAAGTAGATTTTTTGAAATAAAAACGTGTTGCTCGATATTTACAAGTCGATTTTCTTCCGGTGGGAGCCCTCAAGACCTATGCCATTTTTGAAACCTTAGCTTTATTGATAAAAACCCTTCAGATCCACAATAGAGTTGAAAAATGGTGACTGAACTAAAAAGCCCTAATTGATTTAAAATAAAAAAGATCCCCAAGTTGCTAAACCAATTAAAATGTTATAGGTTTGCTTTGACCGGTATAAGTTTATTTTGTTAAACCAATTAGAAGATTATAAGTTTACTCTGCCAACCATCAAGATCTCACAATGGAGTTGACCGGCATAAATTTACTTTAAATCCCTTCGAAAATATTTGGTTTGACCGGCAAATGTTTGCTTTGATCAATAAATTAAAAACCCTTAATTGTTTTAAGTGTATGAAATACCCATATTATCCCATTTTTTTTTCATTAGTTAAAAAAAAAATAGTTAACGGTTTTCGTTATAAAATTTGGATGAAAAACATGATTTGTCCTTAGTAAAAAAGAAAATGATAGTTGAAGGGGGAAGGGAGTTCAATTGGTAATTGAATGAGGAAATAAAAAAAAATTTGATAGTTTAAGGAGTAAGTAGATATTTAATCCTATTGGATAATATATCGTTGTACCTATATATTTATCAATCATATTTTATTATATTTGTCTTTTGATCAATGTGATATGAAATAATTCAATAGTATATTTTAATACCAACGTTAACTAATATAAAATTTTCATGTAATTATTCTTACATTTATTCTTAGTCACAAAACAAAACAAATACAAGATAAATACTGAATAAGAGTAATTTTACATTTTATTCTAAGTAAATCAAAAGCGTAATGTTATAAACAATGCGTCACTATCAATCGTCTAGGATGTGTTTACTTGACCAAAATTAATAAAAACTCATCAACTTTTATTAATTTTTTATATTTTCTTTTAATCAAATTTTACTGCACATCACATTTATATCAAAAGTTTGTACTTTTATAATAATTTTTTGTCAAACTTTTACTAACAAAACACCTCTTTTAATGTATCTTTCAATTCACGAATCAAATACAATACCAAGTCTAGTTTAGTACATAGTGATGGAATAAAATATATTCTTATTTTAATTTAGTTACACTTTTTTTTTTTGAAAGGATTATTTTAATTTAGTTACACATTCAGTTTTAAAAAATAAAATTTCAATGTTATTTTTAAAAATAATTATTATTATATTAATAAACAAAAATATACATTTATTAATTAAGTGATAGAATAATCGTTACATTTTAATTGTAATTATATTAAAAAAAAGGACTACGACTCCACAATCATTTTTTTAAAAAAAGACTATGACTCCACAATCATTTTTTTTTTCAATCATTTTATTAAATTGTAAAATAATAATTTTATTCTTAAATAATATTTTCGATCTGAATTCACATTTTAAATATTTTCAAAATATAGTGTTGGACTCAAGAATATAAATACAAGATAAAAATATATATACATATACACACACTCTATTATTTACAAAAATATATTTTATAAATTTATTATGATATAAAAAATTATATATATATACACACACACTCTATTATTTACTAAAATATATTTTATAAATTTTTTATGATATAATATCACTTATATAAAAATACAAAAATATTTTAATTCTATAATTTTAATAAACCTCTCAGAACATTTTTGTCAATTAAATTTGTACAATACGATTTGTTATTTTCAAAAGAGTATTTAAGATCATTTTAGTTCATAATATTTTTTTACCATATTTTATATACATATTATTTGAATAAATTTTATTAAATCAAAAATATTTTTACGAAGACGAACTACAATAAATACAAATTGATGCAGAGTTAAGTAACGTGCTTTAGTTGAGGGAAAAATGGTAATAAATTATAGATTAGGGGTGATTTTATAGTTAACCCAAAATACAGGAGGACTGCGGAGGAGTACATGCTGTATAGTTAGGAGGGAGAGGGGGGGGGGAGAGAGAGAGAGAGAGAGAGAGAGAGAGAGAGAGTGATGGGTGGCGTCGGAGCCTTTTGGGGAACAAGAGTGATGGAAATCGTGAAGAAGCACGACTCGGGAGGACTTGTATGGAAGAGGATAAAGCTAACAACCACCAGAAAAGCTAACGCCAAGAAGAGGCTTCTTAGGGTTTGGCAGGTCTTTCTCTCCTTCCCACTCATTACTGTTGTCCCCAGCATACATACTGGTGTTTGCTTGGAACCTTTATCGTTCTAGGGTTTCTGTGTGGCAACATTATATGCCTATACCTTCTACATCCCATGTATAATTTTAGGCTTTGCTTCACTAATTTTTTTTGGTTTAGAGTAATTTATTGTTAACAAAATGATTGCTTTAGTTGTAAATAGTGTTTTTCTGTTGTTCTGTTATTTTACACACCTTTTTAATGAAGCAGAGACATTTTATGTTAATGAATGGGAGTTTTTAGCCCTGTCACGAAGATAACAAGTTTGTTTTGTGGAATTGTTAAGTCTTTCTTTGTTCTGAAGGAAATATGATTCAGGACCTAAACTTGTTTATCTCAAGAGTATTTACCTGTCACTATACCAAGGAGTTTTTTAATTTTTTTTTTCTTGGTAATTTTGTTTAACACTTTGACCAATTACTTCATCAAAATGTCGAGAGCCTAACTGAAGATGGCAAGTTGGTAGAAATGGCCATATGGGCAACCCCAACTTGCATCAATTTAAGTTTGCATTTGGGTTTGTGGATCTGAAATTAATAGATTTGTTATCGAGTATTTGGAGGTCCATAAATCAAATATATATAATGGTAGATAATAGATTTCAATACTGATTTATGGTTGCTATTGTATGTTTGGATTTGAAATGAAAGTGTTTGGTACTAATTATTCTAGGAAAATAGTTCAAATGTGGATTTGATGGTTTAGATATGGTAAGATAATTATTTGAAATCTTTCATAATAAAATTTTTTTGTGGTACAAGGATTCTGTATCTATCTTAGCTCTTAGTTATGATATTCAAATCTCTTAGGTGTCATTTGGTTTACTTTTCTATTTTTTGTTTTTTGTTTTCTGTTTTACGTGTTTTATGTTTTAAAAATCTCAAAATAAAAAAATAAAAAAAATGTTATATTTTCCTTACTTTGAGATTTTCTTTATTTTGGATTGAAAATGCTCAAAATGACTTTTTGTCATTTTTCATTTCATGTGTAAACCCATTTTTTGTTTTCTAAAACAAGTTTTGAAAACACAAGTGACCAAGTGCGTTTTGAGATGTTTTCTTTATTTTCAAAAGCACAAAATAGCAAATGAACTCAAAACAGAAAATAGAAAACAAAAACAGAAAATAAAAAATAAAAAAAAAAACCAAATGCCACTTTATATTTTAGTAAAATTTGAATTCAAATCCATTTATTTAAACTCCATCTTTGCAAATATAGCCCTAAAGCTTCATACTTATGGATTTGAAATAACACTATAATAGTAGTTATTCAAAATTCTCCCTGTGAAAATATCTCTTCCTCCCCCACCTTGTTATCCTCTTAGCTAGTTTAATAGAACACTAATTCAGCATGCAATCTTATATTTTTTTATTTATCTTGACTTGAAATCATTCATTTCAAATTCATCCATTCAATTGAAACATTAGGTTTATTTATTTATGTATTTATTTTTTAATAATAATCATGGAGACGCTAAGATTCCACTTGTGTTACACATTGGGTCTCAAGCAATCAAGCCACAGTTAAAGAGGATTCATTGTGTTGGTGGCCACTGTAAAGGAATGTTTCTGGAAACTCCCATGCACAGGGTTAAGTATTGCCAAGTCTGCTAATGTCATGAAAAATAGTTGGAAGGGAAATGCAGCTGTACAAGGTTTACTCTCTCTTTTCAATGTATGGGGCATTGTCACATGCTTTTTTAACGCGATGAATTCTAGAAGCATTTTGGATAAAGTTATGAGACATCATCGTTACAGTCCTTTATTATCATTGGAATAATTTTGGACATTTCAACTAAGGAGAAGAAAGCACGCCTCAAACTTTTACTTTGTTTTTGGGAAACTGCAACTGGAACTTTAGCTAATTACTTAGAGGTGCAGGACTGAAATAACGGTAGTTAAGCTTTTTAGACTTTGGTTTTCCTTTCATTTTAAGGAGAACATTCAATATATTGAAGCTAGTCTTTAGTTAATAGGTATTTCTCCGAAGTCTGTCGTTTTGAGGAACAATGATTTTTTATTCAACGACATATTATATTTGTGGGGTGTAGCTTTCATCAACTTTTGAAACAAACTAATGGACTGTGAAATTATTGTGATAATTGTTTGTATGATGTTGTTCTGATGGCTTAGTGCTGTATACAAATGAATAGGGAAACGAGAAAAAGAAACAAAGAAAGAGTTAATGTTGTTTGAAAGGGTAAATAGCTCTCTTATTAAAGTGTGATTTGTCTTTGGAATTAGGTTTATTGTTAACTCTCTTCATGGTAAAGTATATGAGGTTTGTTACGATATGGTAAGAAACCTGAGTTTGATACCCAATTCTGACATTCTGGAGTTCAATGCATCTTTCAAGACTTGAGATATTTCTGGGATTTTCAATGAGACTCCTAGATCCCATTTATCTTAGGACATCCACATCAACTTCAAACTCTTATCTTCTCTAAAATAGAAAGAGGAGTGAAAAATAGGCATGTATCAGTTCTCTACATCCTCTTTATTTTAGAGAATCTCTACAGTGACGAAGACGCATTTTAGCGTTCTCTATTTTAGAGAATTATTTGCAAAAGCTAATGTAATGTGATGTTGAATAGAGAATATCTAAAATTACTTTTTTACTCTATTTTAGAGAATCTCTTAAGAGGAGCTGATGCATATGCCCTTATTCCATTCTTTTTCAGCTTCAATTACCCTCTCAGTGCAATAATCACTCTCTTCCTTTGTCTTTTTCACATATGCTTCAACCTTGGGCCATTGGCTGATTGTACCAGACCAAAATGATGTTGTAACCTTGCACTTGTTTTGGATTGATTAAAATCTACATATTATACTGTATCAATTAGGTATATGCTGGGCCAGGTTCACAATCTTCTGGAATGGGTCTCTCTCTCTCTCTCTCTCTCTCTCTCTCTCTCTCTCTCTCTCTCGTGTGTGCACACACAGACTTGCAAGGTTGGTCTCGTCTTTATTTCTTTTCTACTTTCATCTTAGCCAATAAGGAAGTGTGCAGGAACAGGTGGTTTTCTACATCTTGTTTCTTCTCCTTTCAATTATGTATCATATCATTACCTTTTCCAACAGATGCCGTTGGCATTGTAAGCATGCTACAAACTTTAAAAGCTTATCTTATTTGGATGAACTATCCTGTATCATTCTATTTCATAGGTCTTTTTTCTAGATTTATTTATTTTTATGAATACTAGTTTCTTCAATTGCTTTGCCTTCTACATTTTCTCTCACCAGTTCAATCTTAAATTGTCCATTCCCTTCATCAGGGGTGCTCAGAGAAGGTTTGCTTCTTATTTTTCTTGCAAATTTGCAAATCTTGGAGCATTTGTTCAAACATTGCCATCACACTTATTTTCACCAAACAGATTGTATTTACATTTTCACTTTAAGCGCAACACATGGTCGGATTCTATACTTACCTGAAACAAGAACTATCATATTTTGCCATTGTAAAGCAACCGAGTAACCACTTAATTTTTTGTTGATAGTTGTACGGGAAAGGTCGTCAATTTCCTATAGAAATTATGAAGCACGCACCCAGTGACAAAAATGCCTCAGCCCCTTCCAAACCAAATGATGAACAATGTTTGATTTATTCAACTTTCTTGTGTAATTTTAATGGCCTTTTGTGGATATGCATAAGTATTCTACATGTACCTCACTCCCAACTATCACAAATGTTGCTTAATGCTTCTAATCATTTAAGTTAGATGTGTTACTTCTATGAGGTACTGACATCTTGTCTTTGCATGTTTCATCTAGTTAAATTTTGTTTTCTTTTTTTTTTTTGTTTTTTTTTATTTTTTTTCGTTTTTTATTTTTAATTTTTTTTTTAGTTTTTTTGGGGTTTTTTTTTTGGTGGAATGTACTGGATTGGGGACGAATGCAGAATTGCTATGTGTAGTATAGATGCATGTGGTTTTCTTTAGGCTGTTTTAGGTCCATGTTTATGCTTTGATAATGGTCTTGCAGAATGAAGCAGTGCTGAAAGCATGTTCTGAACCACCACCACCACCAAAAACTTCTGTTGCTGATGCTTCTGCTGGAAATGTGGAGAAAGATGGCAACAGCACCCTGTCTTAGTAAAGAAAATGGAGCAGGAACATGATTTAAAGACCAAAAAAGCCATATGGTTTCAAGTTTCATGCAACCAAGCTTTATTTTTTTCCTTGCTGGGGCATAATTGTTAAATCCAGGGGGTGCTTTATCATAAAAATTGTTGTTCGCGATCGCAGCATTTTAATCACATGTATGAACTCTTTTGATCCTGGAAAATTTTCTGTTTGTCTTTGTATCACGACAGTAGAATAATATTGTTGGTTCAGCTCGAACTCCAATTAGAATTTGCTGCTTTTAGGTGCACAGATAATTGAGAACCAATCCTGCACAAGTTGCATCTTTTTGGAACATGAGATGTGGCAGCACTTCAGCTCTACTGGGGCTCTTTTTCTTTCACTTCTGACACTGTGTGAGCCTATAATGTTGTTCTGGTAATAGGTTCGTCCAGGATTAAGCTGAGCCCTAGCAATTGCCCAAGGCTCTGAAAAAAATGAGTTGCAGGATGAAGGTCCAGCTTCACCCATATGTCTTCTTTGGTTAAATCTTGGTTCTTGGTTCAAGTAACTTGGTTACCTTATTGAGGTGCTTACAAGTCGAGCTTTGGTTTCATTAATCTCACCAATAACCCTTAATGGGAACCTCAAAAAGACCTAGTGAGTTAGGTTGAAGGACAATTATGTGGATGATGTCACCTAAATCAGTTGAGGGGGAATGGAATTTTTAGTATTTTGGTTGTCTTAAAAAAAGACAGGGAGATGACCATTGCGCCTTTCCCAACCTCCCTTCCAGGAGGTTGGGGGGCAAACCCACTGCTTATATTGCTCAAGTTATGGTGTATCTTTAGGTGATTGTGCAGGTTAATTCCCCTATATTAGGATTTATTATATGTTGTGTTCTCAAAAGAAAAGAAAAGAAAAGAAAAAAAAAAAAAAAGGAAAAATGGAGATGGGGAGATGAACCAATTTGGAAGTGGAAATATCATCACCCAACGATGTAACAATCAGAAGCACGAACAAGTATTCTGTAATTTTACCGTAACTTTATGGATACTGTTATGAACTAATGGCTGGGGGACTTTGTAACAATGGCTTTGAAGTAGAAACAGAGGCCGCAACGCTAAATGTCGAAGTATATACAGTTGAACCCATGGAGTGGTGGAATGGAAAATTCGTAGTTTGGGAATTGATCCTGCTTGGAAGGCACGCACCCATTAAGATGTGATATAAGGATGGGTGATTTGAGAATTGTTCCCACTCATTTTAATTTAGAACTACTCTGTCCCCACACCATGTTTTGTTCACATGCATTTGAAGGACATGATTAAGCATTGTTTGTTGCTTTCTTGCGAAAATTGGAGTGTTTGTGGTTGCAGAGTTAGCAAGCAACCCCTCAAGAAATTCTCTTTGGTAGACAGCAACCCCTCTAAAAACTCATTTCCCTTGGGGAGACAACATTAAAAAAAAAAAAAAAAGCAGTTGGTTTTATGAGAAACTACTCCATCATCAAACATTATTATTATTGATGCCCCTCTCTCTCTCTCTCTCTCTCTCTCTCTCTTTCTCTCCCCCCCCCCCCCAAAAAAAAAAAAAATAATGCATCTGCAAAATCTAGTGTCCTAGCTAAACCCAAATGGGGTTTGCTTGATGTGATTGAACCCACTGTGGGAATACACCACAGACTGACTTTTCTATTTTCTTGTCTTCCCTCTTTTTCCTTGTGTTACTGTACTAGTTGTCGCCGTGAAAGCTACAGTACAAACAATAAAGTCAACAATCTATACGTTCGCCACCCAATAACAAGTCCTCTACCCCTTAAAAAAGTATTCAAACAGGTGGCGTGTAAGTGTCTAATTAATGGCTACAGCAGGCCACGGATGATTCCAAAACCACTGTCACAAGCAACTTCTTTTTTTTCATCCTTAAAAAAAAAAAAAGGAAAAAAAAATTCATTCCCCTATTTCTCATTTTCATTTTCCTGGGCTGCCAAAGTTTGACCACGCCTTTTGTTGAATCAAAACCAAAACAAACACTGTCAATTGTTGAAATCATCTAGGTGCCGTCCACTTTGTGCCCTGCACGTGCTACACATGTTAGGTGTCCGCGGCCCAACATCGAATCCTGCCCCATTCCTTGTTGATAACTTCCGCACGTAGCTAACACCTCTAGGTAGCGTTTGGAAAAGTAAAAAAATAACCAAAAACAAGAAAATGTATGATTTGAAATAACTTTTGACGTTTCATATTTCTAATTCAAATCATATTTTTTAGAGATGAATAGTATAACTTTCGAACTTTTGTAATAAAAAGTTAGAAAGAGAAACTGTGAAACAATTTTTTGGATTTGTTCTAATAGATTTATGTCAAAATTTTTTTGAAAGTTGTTAAACTTTTTAATTTCTGCTGAAAAAGTTGAAAAGAGAAACCGTGGAAATGATTTTTTGGTCCGTTCCTATGGATTTATGTCAGATTTGTTAAAATTTGTCAAAAAAATTATTAAGGTTTATGAAAATTGGTCGAGAAGTTATTTGGGCTTATGAAAAAGTTATTGAGATTCGTAAAAATTTGTTAGGATATATAAATATATATAGAAATTTATAGAGATTTCACAAAGTACGAGATAGACAAAATGTGTTGTAAATTTTTAGAAATTTTCAGATATTTTTGTTAGTTTTAGTAAACTAAACACTACCTTAATTAGCTAAGAAAATAATTTTTTTAAGAAAAAAATGTTAATTTTTTATTTATTTAATATTTTTACCTTTCACGACTGAAAAAAATTTAAAACATAAAAAGATAATTTTAATCATTTTAAAAAAATCAAACAAATTAAGTAATCAAAAATTAAACTTTTAACTTTTTATCACATTCAAAACTTAAGAATCAAAATCATTATTGATGTGACGCAATATTAATTTTAAGTATTACTTGTAATATTTGTCTCTTGATTTAATGTTATATTAGTTAAGAACTATATCCAGTAAATGTAACACAATCTCAATCACAATTATTATCCTATGTGATTGCCCATAAAATTCATCTTCCTGGTGGAGATTGTGTTGCGTTAGCTAAAAATCACATTCATTACTAACGCGATACAATCTTAGCCACAAAGTATTGTCATCCACGACCGCACATAGCATTCCTCTTTCTCTTATTCCCATTTGTGCTTTTACATATTCATTCTTCCATACAAGTGTAGACGGTGCACAAGCATGTGGCAATACTTGTTTATATATATATATATATAGATACATGTATCTATCTACGGATCGACTACAGTAGACCATTTATTTGTTAATGGATATTTTATTGGGAGGTGGGAGCAGATTGGATTGGTGAACTATTTTTTAAGTATTGGATGTCTGCTACTATTGTCTCCATTGGCTGACACAAGGAATCTTGTTCCTCGAACCCAATGAGAGGGGGGGGGGTTCCATTGTCCCAGTCTGGAAGTTTTTATATGGTAAGAACCTGCTGCCTTGTTCTTTGCACCAACACGGCCAGCACCGTTCTTTAGGACAAAACCATTAATAGGGTCATAGAGAATCCTTACCAAGCATCCCCACGACTTACTAAATGCTTAGGCCAACTGTAAATATATATATATATATATATATATACATGTAATAGAGAATCTCTCAACTAATAATTAGAATATTAATTATAAATACAATGAAGTGAGAGCAAAGTGATAAGCATTCTTGAATTAGTGGAAGCATATTTATCAAGGGGGGTATGAAGTTCTTTTACGGCGTATTGAAAGAAAAGATGCCCAATTGATAAGTCCCATGTGCAGATGCTTCATTCAGGCCACACCCATCATCAATCATCTCCCTTGGATGGACGGGTTTCCTTTAATTTGGTCACAAAATTCTAATTAGGTAATGTAGCTAGCCAGATGGGGGGGGGGGCTTGTCTTTTTTTTTTTTTTTCCTCTTTGGATGCCCCTCTCTCAACCATATCTTTGCGTCACCTTTCTACCTTTAAAAAATTAATATTATTTTTGCTTTTCAATATATATATATATTTTGAGGGACCCACCATGGGCTAAGATCCTATTTTTTGAACCCTCTTCTAGAAATGTAAATTCCTTTGGTATTTTGACTATCTGATTCACGAGAAACTTGGTAGTGACAATTCTTGGTTCAACAATAGTTAACATACTCAAACACTTAAGCTATCCTGTCTGGTGAGGCATCTGACAATATATATGCAAATTTAGAAGTATTAGATACCAGGGAGAGGCAGCACTAATCACTGCTTGATTTGTTTGATCTCTGTTACTGTATATGATTATTGAGAATCTTAACAATTAATTAGTCTATATATATTATGTTGTGTTTGCTTGCAATTAAAGCACGAATTTCTTAGTTTATTCAAAAGGAATAAAATGAGCTATGAGTGAGAAAGAGAGAGATCATTTGTGGACAGATTAAAGGGGAGACAATAGGGAAAAGTGCCGATACGAAAATTTTGATCGTCATCATCATCATTAATTGTATTTATCATCATTTGTGACAAAACAAGTAAAACATATGGACTCATGATCCAAGCAAGTCCGAGGATAGGAAAGATGTGTCAGTGATCTCTCTCTCTCTCTCTATTAATTCTCTGGTACAAGTTATGAAGATGGGAAACTAATAATTAATTAACGCAGGCAGGAGAGGCACAGCTGGTTTCTTCCTGATCATCTGATTTTAATCCTTCGGAAGAGAGCTCACGAGTGATGCCACTTGAAGAACAAGATGAAGACGGAGGAGGGCCTGAGTAATTACTCTCTTCCATGATCACCAAATCCAGATCATGATGAATAATACTAGGCCTAATATTAATGTCGCAGCCTGGAACATATAAGTTCCTAGTTTTGTTGCCGCAGGCGCTAGAAAAAAGCCGTGTCTTGTCCCCATTGTTCTTCGAACATTTCCTTTTCTTCTGATAGATCCGACAGACAACCCAATCTTCCGTTTCCATCTTAAATTTCTACATACAAAGAAAATAAAAAATAAAAAAGCAGAAGACTATAATTAAATTAATTAATTAACCACATGCACGAACTCCATCTAATGTAAGACCAATAAATTCAAATTGGCTTAAGGTTGTTGCATGCTGCAACTGTTGCAATAATAGACTGTGGTTGGCAAGTACATACCTGCAGCTGCTGGGTGGAGTTGGGGGTGGTTTGAAATTGAGAACCTACAAGGCTGTACTCGTGCATGACCCACTGAGTTGATTTTAACGGTAACCCGCGGGGACGTTTCCTTTGGCAGAAAATTAGGGATCTTTTCACCCCAACAATAACTGGTAATTGGTTGCTTCCAGCAGCAGCCAAAACATACTTTTCTTTGCCTCCTGTACCTTTCCAGTAACCGGACTCTGTGACTCCGTAGCAGCATTTGTTCACGTTTCTTTTTCTTTTACAAAAGAAATATCTTTTCTCTTTCGAATCACCTAATTAAACCACCCCAGAATAAAAAAAAAAATTTAAAAAAATAAAAATAAAAATAAAAATCCCAACTAATCATTAATGACTCGTTCAATTTCACACACAAAAAGACCCATGCTACCATGTATAAGAACCTCAATGGCATACAATGTGGTTCACAGCTGGCTGGATGACTACATCTACAAGTTCGTTAGGTTGTATTTTTGGTTATAAATATGTCTATGATTAATAAGTCGTAGTCTGACTAAACCCATGAGATGAAGGGCCTGAAAATTTTGCTGCATGCCCCAGCAGAGGGAATATGATGATATCAATTACTATTACTAATACATATATAGTATATATATATATATATATAGAAGTAATTACCAGGCAAGTCCCAAGGATTGGTCTGGAAAAGTTGATCAACCTCAGGGATGATTGAGGCAGGCAAGGGAAGAGAGTAGACTTTGCGCTTCAGGTAATGAACGACGAGCTCTTCATCAGTGGGGTGGAACCGAAACCCCACCGGAAGTTTCATTTCAGCTCCATCTCTAACAAAGTTTTGCTTCTCCATGTTTTGTCTCTCTAAATCTCCAATTGTTCCAGCCCCTCCCAAAAAATTGCCTTGTCCTCTGGAGCAAAAACACAACCTACATATATATATATATATATATATATATGAGCTGGCTCATTAAGAGACGCAACCCATGTTGGAATATGTGATATGCAATCAATTATAGAGAGAGAGAGAGAGAGAGAGAGAGAGAGAGAGAGAGAGAACTTGTGGGCTGTCTGAAGAAAGGAGATGGGACTCTATTTATATATAGGCACAACACACCACATGTATGGAGATGGTGAATGAACACAAGAAAGAAAAAAAAGAAAAATAAAAAAGGGAAAAGGGCAATCACATTTCTGACTGGACTGGGGGGAACTCCTTTCTTGACTTGGGAACTGCTTTTTAATTTGACAAGGGGTTTGGACAAGCGTGTAAGGGACATCCAACGGGTCAGAATGCTGTGCCCGGTCAACAAGCATGAGGGCTTTATCACTCCACCTGGTTGCATTTTCCATTCAGGTCAACCAAGTCTATCACCTTTCCCTTTTCTCTCAACCCTCAATTATGCACATTTTTCTTCATTTGATTCAAACATCTTTAGAAATTTAACAGTACCTGCCGCGTACGTACATCTACCCCAATTCTAACTATATTACTCCTCCTCCTCCTCCTTTTGTTTTTTATATATTTAAAAACAATAATCATTTTCCAAAATGTTTCTCCACTAATTTGTTTTTAAAAAATTATGTTAAAATGATATGTTAATCACTTTTGTAATAAGAATGCGTATTTTAGTAAATTTATTAATTAAACTAATTGATTCACAAAAAAGACATATTAGCCTAGTATTTTTTTTTTTTGGTTAAAGAATTCTGATTTTATTACTATGTATTTTATTAAAATTTATAGCCTAATTAATGTGTTAGTTTATGGGCCATCGCCTAAATAAAGTAATAATCATTAACACCTTCTTTTATTTTGCAGGTGCTATTATTATATGATTTCAATCATAAATTTGAATAAATTTTTTTTGTAATAATATATCATTTTTCTTAAAAAAATAAGCTAAATTTATTCAAAAATTTAAATTTTAATTGAAAGAAGACAATTAATTAAGGAGCAAATGCAAATATTTACATGGGTCAAATGTTACATTTGATACTCATACTAGGTAGAAGAGATGTAAAAGCAGTTGTTAATGGCCTGTGTCTTTCAAGTAAAATGGTCAGTTCAGTTATTAAGCTTTAATTTGAATTACTTAAATTATTTTAGCCTTTTGTCAGAAAGAATTAAATTATTCAAATAAAATTAAGGTAGAAAACTAAATTAAATGAATTGAAATAGTTTGGTTATGCTATATATATATATATAGTTAGAACTGAATTAACTAAAATAATCAAATATAAATTTCCGTATACCTAGTTTTTAATTTTTAATTTCAGTGATGATATTTATAATTTTGTTTTTTTGTTTTTACAAATTTATCATTATTATTAGTATATATTTACATATAAATATTATATTTGATTTTCAATTATTTCACAGTCGCAAAGTTAATAATTGAAACGGGATTGAAAAGTAATATTTAGGTCCCAAAAAATAGTTAAAAACTGAATTATTTGAACTGAAGCTTAAGTTTGGCTAATATTTGGTTTTGATTCCATTAGGGTAAGACACCACTTGAGGTAAATTTCCTGACATTTATTACCGTTAGCTCTAAGCTACTATTTGTTTCTAATAAATGATACTAGCTAGTATGTTTAAACTTTAAGATGCGCAATATATAAATATTTTCTCCTCCCTCTCTCTTTCTATAAGCGGCAGACAGTAGAAGTTTACATCTTTTTCGAAAATTTTGTTCGATGAGGAAAAATTAATCGAATTTTGTTCGATGAGGAGAAATTAATCGAGGTGCACGTAAGTTGTTTTAGACACTTTTTATAACAAAATATATATATATATATATATATACACACACGCTCAATTAATTAGTAGAACATGATTTATTTTTTAATTTTGTTTTACAAACATCCTATAGGTTGAAAATATAAAACAAAAAAAAAAAAAACGTACTTGACGAAGAAGAAGAAAGAAGAAGATTGCAAGGCATGTCATCAACTCCTGGTTTTGTGCATTAATTCTTGAAAAGAACACACAGCTAGCCTTGCGACAAACACGAGGTCCACCCACTACTCTCCTCTCATTTCTTTATCTTATCCTCTCATCTTCATGTCTATATTGATCATGCCACAGCCACAGCCACAGCCACAGCCACAGCCACAGCTCCAGCCCCGTCCTCCCTCCTCTCTCTCTCTCTCTCTCTACACACACATACTATTAACTGTATCTACATGAGTGAGGGTTGTGAAGGACTTTTTTTTTTTTGATGTTTAAAATACTTGAATGATGAATTCTTTTAGTTTTTAGATGCATGGGCTAATTGCGTCAATTAATATTCATTTTATTATTACTATTATTATTATTATTATTATTATGTCTAAAAATGTAAGAGAACCCTACTCAAAAGTAGGAGTGTAGGAGTACATAACACACTCAAATCAAATGGTGTGGTTGTGGTGGGTTCAATGAGCTGGCTCAGACAGGCAGCCAAAACTTGATACTTATCAGGACTTCTGAATCCTACCAGACATAATCCAACCCCACCAAGTCCAAGTGAAAGCCCATCTAATTTTGGACCGAGTCTGAGCCGAAGGTCCCGCATAATAATAATAATAGTAATAATAGCAGCAGCTGCTTATGGCTTCGTTTGGTTTATAATTTTACTTTGAAAAATTTTATAAATTTCTGTTAATTTTATATCATATTAATTTTTTTCTTTCACTACACGCATTACGAACTCTCAATTTATCTCAATTTACCTCACTTTTTCTTACTCCAAATGAAGCCTATATAATAAAACTACAATAAAAACAAAACCAAAAAATAAATAAATAAAAAAAAGCTCATGATCAGCCCAAAATGGACTGACTATTAATTTACTGAATTAGTAGTTTTGGTTACTTTTACCACAATAAAATTTTGAACATTTTAATTGACATGTGAAATAATTAATACAGATCATTATATGACAAAATAAATTTTTTTTTTTCCTGAAGTAAAACTATGGACAAGGTTTCACATAATAGTAACAATGTGGATCCAGGAGTCTGACTTTGTTTTTTAACCAATTTACCAATTATCGTGACCACAATTTACCTTCTACCCCCCCCCCCCCCCCCCAAAAAAAAAAAAAATCTTCAACATCCAAGTTTTATTTATTTATTTTTGATAAAAGTATTATCAGTCATTCAAATGTCTGCTGAAAACGGGTATAATTTTGAACCCAAGCGACATTGCCAGTACGATGGACAGACGCAGACGGATCGAAAAGAAAACAAAGTACTACTCAATGAACTGTGATCACTTCCAATTTGAGTCGGCTCATCACAAGTTGCAATTAAACGGGTTAAATTTAATTTTGTTTATTGAATAAGAGATTATTATTGAATGAATTGGATATGCGTTATATCAAATATGCGAATTTAAATTTAAAATTTAATTTCTTAATGAATTTTAAGTATATATTTTTATATTTTCTAATATATTTATAATTTAATTTATACATTTACGATTTCATAACAATTAACAAATTGATAATTGAAGGCGTATAAAATTTTTTTAAACCATTATGACTACTCAAGTAGGTGTAATATTTTCTCCCATCACCTAGAAAAAATTTAAAAAAAACATATATACATACATATATATATATATATATATATATATATATGAAGGAATCAAGTGTTGATTTTACATCTTTCATATGCTTGTCCCTTACACTATTTAAATAAGCACCCAATGTAACGAGTATGGAGCCAGCAAGAACAATACTACAATCCATTAAAATAATTAATGTTTAATGTTAAAGTAGGGGAGATAAATACATATATACATACATGTAAATCATATAAAAAATCAACATACTTATCATTCGTTTTACCAGACTTTTCAATTGTGAGTCTAATTAGTTAAGTGAGAATCTTTTTTATTTACATTTCACAATTTTTACTTCTACTATTAATCAAGTAGGTAAGTAGATATTTAATAGATTGTATCATTAACTCATTTTAATCAGTTGATTAGGTAGATATTGTTTTATTTACCAAAATATGTCCGCTAATTTTATTTGAGTTTAAACTCATTTAATTTATGAGTCTAATTGGAGCAAGTTAACGGATCGATTTGTGTTGAAATTGTCACAAATAGCATTTATGTACGGGCGAGAGACATCAAGAGAGTCCAAGCTTAAAGGTGAAGATGAGAGGAAAGACTGGGTTGTATGTACAAGGGAGAAACGGCCGCATGCTTGCAGGTGAATACAAATTAAAATCTGAATACAAAATGGAAGCGCAGAAGAGCGCATCCTTAGAGCTGTATCAACTCTGCTATTAGCTTTAGCATAAACGATAACTCCCTCTCAGAGAACTGGGGCCTTGGTTTGACCTTAATCTCTTCCTCCCCTTCTTCTCCCAGTCCCTCCTTTATTGGCTTGATCATATCAGAAACAGCCTCGGAGATTTCTTGAACCAAATCAACAATCACTCCATCAACACCCATTATATGTTGCAAGTAAACTGCTTCTGGAACATTACTGAAAAAAATACAAATTTCATAATTAGGTAACCATGAGATAATAATAATAATAACAATAATAAAAAAAAAAACTGTCATCCTATATATAGTTAATTAACTACTTCTATCAACGGGATTAGTAATTGACAAACATACTTCAATTTGCCATATGTTAGGAGTGAAAGCTTAGCATCTTTGATATTGGTTACTGTTCCTGGATTTCTAAATAGCCCTTTGACCTCCGATACAATCCCATCCAGACCACCCTCTAAGCAGAGCTTCAAGGCCTCCTCCAATGAGTTCCTTCTCACATCATAGTAAATCTCAGTTCCCCCGTTTGTGAGAAAGAAGACCTGGTGGTTGTTTCATTCACCAATTTATAACAACCTTTTTTTTGCCATTATTCTTTTATGCTAATTAGGAAAAGGAATAAAAACTTATGATTGTGTATATATACTAACAGGGTATATGCTCTGCAGTTTCTTGACAAGCAGTGCCGCATCGGGTTGGAAGGTTGAGAAAATAATGGGTCTGTCTTTGCCATGTTCAAACACAACCTGATTTACAAAATTACAGACCTTTAAGCAAGTTCATATAGCTGAGAAAAGAGTAAATCAAGTACAGCTTATACATGAGAAGAGAGACTTGCATGTCATTTACCTTCAAGATGGCGTGAAGATCACGGTCGAGATGTTCCTGTTGATAGACAATGTGATCGTCAAACTTCAACTCGATGTTAAAGCCCAAAGAAGGATTAACCTTCTGGAAGGCTTCTTCCAGAGTACAGAGCCGGTCATCTTTCTCAACATTCCAGCTTACAATTTTCCCTTCTTTAGTTTTTCTCAAGAGAGACTTGCCCCCGTTGCTAGGCTCCAGTTGAGGGCCATAGCAAAGGAACTCAGATAGAATCAAATCTGTAACTCTCTTCTCATATATAGTCCCCTGATATTATTAACAATTAGACCTAAGATTGATTTCCAAAACCATACAAATAAAAATGAACCACATAAATTACTAGAAACAAAAATTCCAGAACTGGGGTGACAGTCAGGGAGCTTACATTTTCTTCAGAGAGGATGAAATTGTCGTGGAAAATGACAGGGCAGTCATCTTTTGTCACCTACAAAAAATCACATCCCATTTTACTTCCCTGTCTAAGGTCTCCTCTCTACTCCATACACGCACTACTATTTTTTTCTTCTCCTCTAAAATTCTTTTCCATATAAACATTATAGAGTAGCACCCCACAAGGAAAAAAAAAAAAAAAAATCTAATCAGTACTATCCAGTACAAATGAGTTTACAAAATCTGCAGAATGAATAGAAGAAAGAAACTTACAGATAAAAATTCATCAATTGTTCGTTGGTCTATAATTTTATTCTTGAAATTAGTTGAGAAGCAATTCTTTAGTTGTTCTTTTTTTTTTTTCCCCAATTTGAGAATTCTCTTCAGAGTTTTTATTTTAAGAATAAGAACAAGAAAAATAAACGAAGAAGAAGAAGAGAAGACAGTCTAGGATGTCACCGGACCAGTTTTGCTAAACACTATCCGATCCATAATAGGAAAAGCATTCCCCCCCCCCCCCTTACTTATGCTCGTAAGATGTTTACTCACTCAACCTCAAATATTTGTGCATCAGTAGAGTGAGATATTAATGTAATTATTATAACAAAATAGGGGTATATTACTTTTTCCCTTCATCCTATATCAGTTTCACATAATATGATTAAACGGGTTGAAAAATAATAAAAATTATAAAAACATGAAAATATATTAATGAAATTTGTAAATCATCTTTTATTTGTGTGCATTATTTGTATACTATCTTGATATAAAATAAATATCTAAAATATTTTATTACAATATTTTATAAACACGATTTGAATTTCACCCATTTTGAGTTTTTATAATTTTTTTATAAACACGATTTGAATTTCATTATTTAAATTTCAAATTATTCCTATGCTTGAGAAATTGCGACAATTAATCATGACAATCCGGAAGCAGTCTCGGGTCGGATACCGAAAGCCATTCTATTTTTTACTCCTCGAAGTCCCCTAATTATTTTTTTGCTGAATTAGAGGAAAAAAGAAAACTAAAAACGGCTAACGGACGGCTCAGGGTAAAATTAAGAAACTGGGGGAGCTGAGATCAGTCGCAAATACCAGATCGAATCGTTAGATTAAATCTAACTGTTTAAATTTATTTATATATTTTTAATTTAAAAATTACTTAAATAAATTTAAACCGTTGAATTTTAATTTAATTATGCAAGAGTTTGTATTCACCCGCGATCTTAGCCTCCCCTTTTTCAAATTAAAGATGGATGTCTGGGATGCGACGAGGCAAACCGCGCCGACAGCAGGACGCTTGTAGAAAAAACATCGATAACGATGAAAACCGTTGTAGAAAACTGCGCAACGAGCTTATTGAAAGCCAAAACTGAAATTGAAAAAAATAAAAATAAAAAAGCTATCTTCTTGTGCAGAACAAGAAGGCAGCTGGAAAATCAAGGAAAGGTAGGGCCGGGATATTTACCTGAACGTCAAACTCGATAAAATCGAGGGCGAAGTTGGAGGCGGTGTTGAAGGAAAGGATAGAGTTCTCTTTAATGGCTTTCATTCTCCGATCAGAAGAATGCAGCAGATTCATTCCACTTCCCCTGTGCCCGATCACCGCAAATTTCGGAATCTTAAACCCTCCTCTCCCAACATCAACCCCTGCGTGCACCACGTTCCAAATGCAACATAAAATCAATCATTATACATGTATACGCACGTACGCAAGTGTGTATATATAGCTCAAGAATCGATTCGTGTATCGTTGAAGAGATTTACCTTTGGAGAAACGGATGGAGCAGAGAGTCAAGGAAGCGTTTTCAGCGACTTGATCAAGATTGGGAACATCGGTGACATGAACGGCCTTCAGAGCCATTGAAATGGAGAGACGAAAAAAAAAAAAAAGAAGAGAGAATTTATCTGCTAGAGGATACAGTGGGAATTAGGGGAATTGTTCGAGGAAAACGTAAATGGAAGGCGGGGGTTATATAAGGGCCAGGTGGAAGAAAGAGCCAAACGGAATGGGATATCTGAGTAGAATATTCCCACCAAATTAGTCCAGATGCTTTCGGATATTCCGTCATATCTATGGGAATTGGCCAATGGTGAACAATTTAAGAAGTTAACAAACGTCGACAACGCCGTCTTCTTTTAACGGATTTGATGAATGGGCAATAGTGCGAATAATTTGTGGATTGTGTACTCTCGGTCGTCCTCGTGTGACGACAACACGCTGCCCCGACTGCTTGCCCTTGAGGCCTGTTTGCCACGGCAGAAAATAACGAAAAATAGTGAAAATGTAATTTGGAAAAATTTTTAATATTTGGTACATATGTTTTAAATTGTATTTTTTAGAGATGATAGTAAAATTTCTATTTCAATGAATTATATTTTCATTTGGATGATTTTAAAATTTTATATCAGCCGTAACTTTTTTACAAACCAAACTAAGTATGAAATGCCACTGGTATCGGAACAGTTTATGGTGCTCCGTTTGAACGAAAGTTGATAATGCCAAACTGTTGGAATGGTTTGGTGTGAGCCATTTGGACAATATTGAACTATTATGTTTTATGCTTTATTTTTCCATGCAAGCGTTCAAACAGTTTCTATAATTCATCAAAATAATTTCAGAAAAATTAGTCACAGTGAGTGTTATTCCATAACTTGGGAGTCTATGATGAGAATAGCAAAAAATTTTTTTGCTATTTGATTAATTGAATTACAGTTATCGACTTTTTTAGAAGGTATTGAATTTTTTTTGAATTTTGAAAAAATAAGAATGTATAAAAATGTAATAGAGATTTTAAGAAATTTTTAAAAATTTTCAACAAATTTTGTTGCACCAAATGAGCCCCAAAATTCGCTAATTAATTCTCTTTGATTATAAAAGGCACTTGATATTCCCCTTCAAATTTATTTTTCATAATAAAAGATGAATTCCATAAAAAAGTAGTAATAATAACAAAATATTTATTATTTAAAGATTCTAACAAAAAAAATAGTATGAAAATTTTCAAAAAATGAACGTTTAGCTAGTAAAAAAATTACTTCCATGAGTTTAATTATAAAATACTAAAAATTGATTTTTAAAAATTAAAATTTTAAATTCATAAAATTTTAAGATAAATTTTCAAAAAATTAAAATTTGAGATTGAAAATTTTATTTTAAGGAATTGAAAAGTTAACCCTTGAACTTTTATTACACTTTAAATTATGCTTGGCCAAACATCAATTGCACATAAAGAAAAAGTCTATATATTTAAAATTTAAAATTTTTTATTTCTTTAAAATAGATTTTTTAGTCCAAATTAAACTTCATGCTTTTCAATTTTTTTCGTTAAAATTTATGGATTTAAAATTTTATTTTTTAGTATTTGCTTTTTAAGACTTTAGAAATTAAACTAATACAAATGGAATATTTTTACCAAAATTTCATTTTTACATAATTTTCCCAAAAAATTATTAAAGAAAACAAATTTTTGGCCTAATCTTTTTTTCTTGCAAAATAATTATGCTTATAAAATTACCTCGTTCTTTAATGTTATCATTAGAACATGCACGGGGTTAATTATATATATATTTGATGATGGTAAAATTGATCTTCTTTGCAGTAGCTAGCATGATGACCGAAAACTCTGCAGTTGCTATATTGTCTAAGAGTCCAGCTGTATTCAACTTGAATTTCCACATTCGATCCATCAAAAAGCTTCAAATCAAAGGCAGCAGCACACAGATTATTTCAAAATTAATCCTTTCTGCAGTAGCAGTTAAAGGATCAATCCTGATAGGCTTTCCCACAGCATTAGCAATGAAGCTAAGTCCCTCATCAGTCCAATATTCCAGAGGAATATCATAAATATTAACCCATATAGGCACTGATTTACATTCCTCTTTGCTAAAATCATGTTCTGGTGTCATTTCTTAAGGACAAAAGGTCTACCAAACATAGGCTAAGGACCCTCTAGCAACACAGCATTACAGTTCTTAGCTGAGTCAAATTTGAAGAGGAAAAAATCGTTACTGCAAGAGAAGATCTCAACCAATTCTTGATTGCTCCACATTTTCATAGCTTGGGTTTGGACCATATTATACGGGAGTTTCTTATCACGAAAATACTTAACCAGCTAGTTTTCCCGTGTTGGAGCTCCAGCTCTAGGGATAATTGGAAGCGGTTCCGCCACAATCCTATTGTTTTCCATAGCCGGTTTGTGGAAACTAAGATTTTGCATAGTGAAGACTTAGTCCTCAAAAGGGTGAATCAATCAACAAGAGATGCTCGGAAAGGAAAGCCACCAAACTAGGAAGGACCTTACGTGATAGCTTTCTACACGAGAAAAAGAACCTATTGGCTCAAAGATCTCAACGAGAAAGTCCTACCTCATCCCTGGCATGAGGACGATTTAAAAATTTATTTCGTTTAAACATTCATAAATCTTTCTTTTTAGACTGTATTTTTTATTTTTTGACAATTAATAAATTTTTCTTAGAAAGTTTTTGACATATACTATTATCTCTTCTGATGTGATAGGGCTACATCGAGAGGTCGGTCAGTCCGAGAGTGGTTGATTGATGGAGAAAAATGCCTACTAGGTCAAGAAAGCTAAGAGGTAGATCGATAGTTCAGTTTGTTCGAGAGTGGCCAACTGATGGAATAAAATGCCTACTAGGGCTAGAGAGTCTAAGAGACAGATCGATGGTTCAGTTGGTCCAAGAGTAGCCAACAAATGCAGAAAAATGCCTACTAAACCAATAGAGAGAGCCTAAGAGGTAAATCGATAGATCGATCAATCCCAAAGTGCCCGATTGAGGGAGAAAAACACTTGCTAAGCCAAGAGAACCTAAGAGGCAAATCGACAGTTCAGTTGATTCGAGAGAGTTCAGTCGATTCGAGAGCGATCGACAACACAAGAAAACAACCGCTGAGCCAAATTAATCCTCTTTACAGTAGTAGTTAAAGGATCAATCTTGTTAGGCTTTCCCACAATAATAGCAATGAATCTAAGTCCCTCATCAGTCCAATATTCTAGAGGAATCTCATAAAAGTTAACCTATATAGGCACTGATTTATATTCCTCTTTGCTATAAGTCATGTTCTAATGCCATTTCTTAAGGACAAAAGGTCTACCAGACATAGACCAAGGACCCTCTAGCAACAGAGCATTATAGTTCTCAGTTGAGTCAAATTTGAAGAGGAAAAAATCGTTACCGCAAGAAAGGATCTTAACCAATTCTTGATTGCTCCACATGTTCATAGCTTAGGTCTAGACCATACTATACGGGAGTTTCCTATCAAGAAAATACCTAACCAGTGTGTTTTCCTATGTTTGAGCTCCAACTCTATGGATATTTGGAGGCGGTTCCACCACAATCCTATTGTTCTCCATAACTGGTTTGTTGAAACTAAGACTTTGCACAATGGAGACTTAGTTCTCAAAAGAGTGAATTAGTCAATAAGAGATGCTCGGGGAGGAAAACTCAGACCAAACTAGGAAAGACCTTACGTGATAGCATCTTATATAAGAAAAGGAACATACTGGCTAAAAAATCTTAACGGAAAAGCCCTACCTTATCCGTGGCATGAGGAGGATTTAAAAATTTATTACGTTTAAACATTCATGAATCTTTCATTTCAGATTGTATTATTTATTTTTGGACAATTAATAAAGTTTTCTCAGAAACATTTTGACATATACTATTATCTTTTTTGGTGTGACAGTGCTACATCGACAGGTTGGTTGGTCTAAGAGTGGCCAATCGATGGAAGAAAATGCCTACTAGGCTAAGAGAGCCTAAGAGGCAGATCAACAGCTTAGTCAGTTCGAGAGTGGCTGACCGATGGAGGAAAATGCTTGCAAGGTTAAGAGAACCTAAGACGCTGATCAATAGCTCGGTCGGTCTGAGAGTAACCGACTGACGAAGGAAAACACCTGCTAGGCTAAGAGCCTAATAGGTAGATCGATAGCTCAGTCGGTTTGAGAGTAGCCGACTGACACAGGGAAATGCCTACTAAGCTAAGAAAGAGCGTCTAAGAGGCAGATCGACAACTCGATCAATCCAAAAGTACCCGACCGAGAGAAGAAAACACCTGCCAGGCGAAGAGAGCTTAACAGGTAAATCGATAGCTCGATCGATTCAAGAGTGGCCAATCGACACAGAAAAATAACTGCTGATCTAAGAGAGCCTAAAAAATTGATTGACAGTTCAGTTAGTCTGAAAGTGATCGACCAATGTAAGGAAACACCTACGTCAATAGGTTGGTCGATCTGAAAACAACCAATCAACGAAAGAAGTACCTACTAAAGCTTGGGGACATAAAAAATCACTTATCAGATCGATCCAAGAGAATTACTGACTGATCGGAGACAATCTACTACATTCTTACAGCCTAGGGGGCTTGATAAGACTCATCCTACCAGTGAAGTGACCAAGCCTTAATCAAGTTCAGGTAACTTGACCAATTTAAATTGAAAATTTGTACTAAAAAAATGATAAAATGAGATCATAACATATAAAACGAACCAAAATATTATAAACGGCTCAATGGCCAATCAAAGTTACAAAAATGTATAAAGTTCAGAACGAAAAATTTTACACGGCAAAGAAGGGAAGGGAGTATAATGGGAATGAAAGAGGCAAGGCTGAAGCAGGGTCAATCTTGAGCACGGAGGGTCCCATTATCCTGGGCCTCGGCCCCTTCATCAGTGCCAGCATCGCCTTTCTTATCGGATAGAGAAACAGTTGCCACTCCCACGAAGATGATATCGAAAGGATCGAGGTCAAGATGAAGTTTGAGAACTTCCTTTTTGGCGTCTTCAAAGCCATCTTCAAAAGTCTCGGCAAGCTAATCCTATGCCTCGTCGTTGTTCTTGAGGTCCACAATAACTTGGGCCTTCTGTTCTTCGATTTGTCCATAAAGCTCATCCAGTTTTGCCGAGCGCGTTTCGCAGCCCTTTTCGAAGACTGGTTAGTAAGCTTAGATTGTACTGCCATGGCTTGTATAAGATCTTTTGCTTTGACAATCGCCTTCTCTTGGGTATTCAAAGCAATTGTCAAACTAGCCACAACCACGCGAGCTTCAGCACGTGCCTTCTTCAGTTCCTCCTTCGATGGAAAGATGCAAGTAAGGAGATGCTCATTCTTCTTAGTCTATTGAAAGAAGCCATGGCTCGTCTTGAGATACCAAATCCCAAGCTCGGCTGACTAGAGCATGGCCTGAAAATATAGATAAGAGTTAGAGCAAGAACGACCAATAAATACCCAACAAAAAAAGAGCAAAGAGTTATACATTTGTAAGGTCATGGGCTATGTTCTTGACCGCTTGGTTGATGAAATCTCCCTCAACTGAGCCAAATCGATAGGAGTGATAATGCTCTCCATTCTCTTAACTACCAACCTGAAGTCATCCACGATGTTTGATGGTTTGGATGGTTCAGCGGCTGCTTCAATTTCTGGTTGGTTGCTTGGAAGAGGTAGAAAAAGGAAAACTCCTTTCACGGGAATGACCAAGCTCAAAGGAGAAGCATCATGGGGGCGCTTTTGCATCAAGGTAGAAATAGGATCATCATCCCTGGAATCCATGTCAAGGGGCCTCTCATTCGGAGGACCCAGACAGACCACCTTGGTCCTTTTAGCGGGCCTAGATTCTGATCTTGAGGATCTCTTGCCCAACCCATTGTATTTTTCTTTATTGAACTTCATCTCTTCGACATGTTGAAGGAAATCCGTAATAATAATGTCAGTATTTGCAATTACGTAAAGAAATAAATTAGCAGTGCATAACAAGATAAGAAATAGAAATAATAAAGAACTCACTCTTCTCACAATCAAGCTCAAAAGCTTCCAAACTTGGCTCGGGACCAAGCATATGCTCGGCCAAACTCTTCACTATTACCAAAATGCTAAAATGGTGATCGGTGTAGTTTTGAGTGAGTTTTATTCTTTCCAATTATTTCTCAGATATTTTGACTTGTGCTTTGGCTGAACAAGATAATACCATGGGGTCAAAACTATGCAAACTAAAAGGAAAGAATAAACAGTAGACAACCAAGCTGAATTTTAGCTCGGACAGTTAGCATACCCTCTTCACTTAATCGACCCCATGCCAGAGGGTAACAGATTGATTAGTCCTCTTCTGTCTCCCACGAGCAGAACTTCTAACCGTCACTGTATAAGAAAAAGAAATAGTCCTCCCAATACTTCATAAAGGATGGACAGCTAACCATTAAGTTGAAGTTCTTCACCCGAGCTAAGAAATAGTACCAGTCCCAACTTACCTCAACGATTCTGTAGCAATGTAGGAACTCATCTGCCGTGATGTGCTCATTTGTGGTGGCCTTTTAGATGATAGCACAATCAACCATGATTTTCGAGCTGTTCGATGTGAACTGGGCTGGGTTCAAACTAAGTCTGGCTAGCACTTCCCTGATAAGACTTGCTAGCAGAAATCGAAGCCCACTTGATAGGACAGCCTCATATACGGTGACGACCCCTGGCATTAAAGGAGAATTGGCTGAATCTTTAGACGCATGCCACCGTAAGATAAGTGTTTTAGGGTTAAAAGGCCTCTAAAAGTTTTTGGAGTTTGACCTTGTCAATCACCGAATGAATCTTGGCACAATTGAGATTAGACTTTTCCCTTCCCAATACGGATGTTCCCTCATGGAGGGAATCAGGATTACCGACAGAAGATTCTGGGTCATGAGCAGAAGAAGGACTAGAGGCATCAACTCTTGTCGGGGGAAGGTTATCGAAGGGGACTCATCACTATTGTCAAGGAGTATCAATCTCCAGTGGGAGGCCATGTTCTCAGAGGCAACTAGGGTTTGTAACTATAATGGTAGTACTCAAAGATAAAAATGATGCAGATGGATCTATGGAATACGGGATCCTCTATAAACCCCATCGAATCAGGAAGCCTCTTTTCTCTCCAATAAAATGACAAACAACAGGCAAGGAACTAGAGCGTGAATAAAAAAGAAATGAAAGTATTATCAAGATGGAGTAAGAAACTGCATACCAGAGAAAGAAGAAACAAATCTGCAAAAGTTGAAGCTTGGATAGGGCAAACAGGCTTGAAGCGGGAAACAAAGTATATGAATGGGAGAGAAGATGAGAATAAGATAGGGGTGGTTTCAAAATAGAGAGTTCGGATGGAACCACGTAGTAGACATTAACATAACCAAACTGTCACAAGCATGAAGAATGTATTCCAAATTGGCGCATGGCAGCAAAACGAAAGGGTGTAACTGTACCGCGTGTTGGCGTAATGATAATGGTTGACACGCATTAAGTATGTGCGTGGCTCGAAGACCGCTTAATCATTAGATTCCCTCAGGACTATTAGGAGACCTGGGGATTCAAGGGCAACTGATGAGGGAGATTTTCGTGCTTGTTTGAAATGACATAAAGCCCCTCGGTGACATAAGGGGAGTCTTGGAGGAGGACAAGCTGACCTTCCAAGTTATCGAGGTCAAACAAGCCTGGGCCGAGCTCTTGCTTTGAACAACAGACCAATCAAGTGTCGAGCCGAGCATGAGGATAGGTGTG
Source organism: Vitellaria paradoxa (assembly GCA_019916065.1). Lineage (NCBI taxonomy): Eukaryota > Viridiplantae > Streptophyta > Magnoliopsida > Ericales > Sapotaceae > Vitellaria > Vitellaria paradoxa. The sequence continues at coordinate 58,161,330 of CM034236.1, forward strand.
TAAGATCTTTGCGATTGCAATTCCGAGATCCGCACCTGAACTACTGGAGCCAAATCATTGCAAATCAGGTAAAAGGTTTTAGGATTGACACAGATTTTATATTCTCCTAATCTAAACAAGGAAATCTTAGCAAATCAAGGAAAGAATTTCAATCCAATCCTAATTGTAACTCCATAACAATTGTAAATAAATAAAGGTGAATTTCTAATGCCAAGTATGCAATATTTACCCTACTGTTACTCTACCAAATTAATTCATCAACATTGTTTGTAGACTTGAGTATCGGAAAGTTTTTGATAGGCACCACACCAATGTTCACGGCGGACATATCTCCATTATTTCCAACAAATTGAGTTCTTAAAGGTTCGGATCGAGAGCCATGAATTTCACCATCATCAATATCTATGTATGTAAGTTAGAGAACAAATTAATTAGGATAAGATAAAATAAAAGGAAAAATAATGGAAGGTGGGGAAGCTGGAACCCAGACACCAGAAGGCCTTGGTCGTGGTTGTAGCCTTTAAAGAATTAAATAAACACATTGGACAGTGATCACAAGGATTCTGATTGGTTAGAGTGAGTCAAGCTAGCACCTACCCGGATACCTGTCGTGTACACAATAACTCATACATATACATATATATTACATAAGTTATTTGTTATTTTTATTTGTATATTTGGTCATAAATAATTGTCAAATGGCATGCATTATTTAATTTCAGATGTTTCTCATTAATTAGCACTCCATTTATTTTTGACAAAATTAATGTTAAAGTGATGGAGCTAGAGCTGAATTCCATTTTAGAATTATTATTATTTTTTTAATAACCATAAGAATACAAAGCAAACAATTAGGCAATACCATAAACAGTTCTAAGATTGATTTTTTTTTTCCGAAGATCAACTACTGATTTAATTGTTTTTTTTTTTTTGGGTAGTCAATTAATGATTAGGCAAAATCTTATTAATTGATGGAACTTAATTAATTAATAATAATCAAAATATCTCATTATTGTTAAAAGAAGTAAAACGCAAAATAAGAGCCCTGAAATTACTTTTCAAATTCAGATCCCTAAAATTAAATGTCAATCGTTTAATTTATATCATCTTAATCTGATTTTTCAATTTAAAAATATAATTTCTTATCTTTTAAAGAAGTAAATCAATAAATAATTAAAAAGAGAAAACATTAAACGAGGAAAAAGAAAGGAGAAAAAATAAAATTTTAAATAAGTAAAAAGAAAGAGGAAGGAAAAAAAGGTTAAGTTGGTGTTTGGATGGCAAAAAAATACGAAAAAAGTACAAAAAATTTATAAAAAAGTGATATGTAACAAAATTTGATTAGAGAAAATTGAAAAAAAAAAAGTTTATAAAAGTTGATTGGTTTTGGTGAGTTTTATCTGAATCCATTGAAGATAATCTATTGAAAATATATGAGTTCATTGAAGATCCATCGAAAATTTATGAATTTCCAATCTTAACCTCTTGCGACCATTGGAGATCGCAGTAGACAACATTTCTATGGTTCTCTTCTAACATTCTATTGTTTTCTTTTGTAACTTTTCTCTTGTGATCTGATTGTCCTACCAATAAATTATAATTTACATATCTTCAATGGATATCTTTAATAAAGTTGATTATTTTCAATGGATTCAAGATATGTCTCCACCAACATTTTAACTTTTCTCTTTCCCTTTATCTCTTTTCTTTTATCTTTTTCCTTGTTTAAAACGTTTTCTTTTCTACTTTTTCTTTCCTCATCTAATGTTTTATCTTTTTTAATTATTGACTAGTTTATCATTTTAAAAAGTGAGAAATTATATTTTCAATTGAAGAATCAAATTAAATTAATATGATATATTTTTAAATTGAGGGGTTAGATTTAATTAATATGAATTTAACGATCGAAATTTAATTTTAGAAACGTATATTTAAAAAAGCAATTTCAAGCCTCTTTTTTCCAGCTTTAGTTTATGATATATAGCAATGTATAGAAAGATGCGTTGGTCGATCGGATGAACAGCGGCATGCACGTGATCATGAATTTGTGTTGCCGCTCGCAACAATTAAAAGTTAACTGCAGTCGCGTGCCCCAAAAAAAAAAACAAAAATACCGTAATTGAAAATTTTGGGACTCCAGCTTCAATCAGGGTGTGTTAAAATTGAATAAAAGTGTATAAAATAAAATAAAATAAAATAAAATTATAAAAATAAATATCTCGTAATTTGTGTAATAAGTGAAGAATTTAAATTTTATTATTTCACAATTCGTATTTATAGAGATTTATAAGATTTTATTTTATTCTGTTTAGCTCCAAACGGAGCCTCAATCACTTGTAGGAACATCATCTTGGCTCCCTTTGTTCTCCAGGTTCGCTGCCCCCCATACATTAATAATTTTTAAGCATATTATTTACATTATTTTGAATTTAAAAAAAAATATGTACTGATTAAAAAATAAATTTTTTATTTTTTATTTATACATAAATTTTAAATTATAATTATAATTATTATTATTATTATTATTATTATTATTGTTATGGACAAGATCTCGTCTAAGGCACTATTTGACAATTTTATTTTCAGTGATAAATTATCAAATTTTATTTATTGGATATTTAACAAAATATCTAATTTTGTCATTTTTTACACAATTGCAATAATTTATTCAATTCAAAAATTATAAAAAATTATTATAAATTATCAAAAATTACTAAAAATTATTAAAAATTTTATCAAACACTTAAAAGTTATAAAATATTATTAAAAATTACTATTTACACTACCAAATATACTAAAAATTAAAACTAATAACTTTTAATAAAAAATACTAAAAATTATTAAAATTTAAACTCTCAAATGATACCTAAATTCAACCCTTCCCCACTCGACGATAGTGTTTGAACAGTTTTAACAATTCAACGTGGGGCGCTCATTAGTAGAAATTCAACCCTTCCCCACTCGAAGTTAGTGTTTGAACAGTTTTAACAATTCAACGTGGGGCACTCATTAGTAGACAACTAGACACGAACACAATACACGGTTTACATATGTTTTGATTTGACACTGCATGCCCTTTCCAACGCATCAAATGATCTGTTTGGTTGATAAAAAATATGATAAAAAGTATAGTAAAAATAAAAAGATGTGACATAAAAGTAATATGTAAAAAATTTAATTAAAAAAAATAAAAATTGGTGACTTTTTGTGACTTTTGGTGTCACCAAACAGGCCCAAAATTGCAAAAGTTCAACCCACCAATTAGGGTCCAACCATGTACTCAACCACGTATTGTGATGTCGGGGCATTCATTCCGCTGAATTTTTATTTTTAATTATTTTATATAATTATTTTTACATTATTTTGTGTAATTTTATTAACATATTCCAATTTTTTTTTAAGTAATATATTCCATGCTATATAATCTTGTTAACTTATTTTCATTGTGTGCTCGTAATTAATTATCATTTCTCTAATACGACACACATGTAGAAAATTAATTCATTATTAATTAATTTTGTTAAAATAATTTATAATTTTTATTTTTTAAAAAATATTATAGTAAAATTTATTAGGTTAACATAATTACTCTTATTAATTTTATTATAAAATATTTTTATTTTTTTTCCGACAGTATGTAATTTTCAGGTGCAATAAGGGGTTTTAAAAATTTTGGGGGGCACACTTAGACCTGCCGTTAGATTCAAAAATTTTTCTCTATCTCTCTCGATTCCTCTCTCCAAAGTGACTGTGTGAAAATATACAATTTTACTTTTCTTTTCTTTTCTTTTTTAAATCTTAAGTTAGGATTCTTAGACGTTACTGATTTGAACCCTATGTAACACTTCCTATTTTAGTTCATAAGATGTACAATTTTTCTTTGGGAAGCATGTTATTGTTTTTATTATTTTATAATATTTTGTGGAGACGTGCCTTTTTTATTATCGAGTGAGAAAAAAATAAAATAAAAAAAAGAACAAAGGACAAAGGAAAAAAGAAAAATAGAGAACGAAAATTCTAAATATGCATTTTACTTGATTTAATTTGAGAAATAAAATCAATGAATAAGAATTATTTTTTTAATAAATTAACATTTTAATTTAAAATTTTCATTCCTTGAATTCTACCTTGCTTCTTGATCTTTACGATACACGATTTAAAAAAAAAAGAGTAATTATAAATTCCTTTTTTATTTTTATTAATAATTTTTCCATTAAAAATACATAAGCTATTAATGAAGTTTGATGGAAAAAATGAGAATTGTTTTTATTACTAAATACTAAACATTTTTTTTTGTTAGGTTAATTATGCAGAAAAAAAAAAAACTACTTTTATTCTCTCTCTATCTCTTTATAACAATAGTACAGATTGGGTTAATTATGCAGAGAGAAAAGACTCTACTTTTATTTTTTCTTTATCTCTTTCCATAACAATTGTGCAGGTAGTAAAAGTTTGATTTTTTTCTTAAATTTTATTATTTTAATCAAATAACTAACGTAGACGGATATTTATTATCACCTACTAAAATAAAAATTGTTTTTATTACTAAACACTAAACATTTTTATTTTTATTTATTTTTTGTTGGCTTAATTATGCAGAGAGAAAATATTTTACTTTTGTTCTTTCTTTATGTCTCTATATGTAGAGGGAAAAGACTCTATTTTTGTTCTCCCTTTATCTCTCTTTATAACAACTGTGCAGAGAGTAAAAATTTGATTTTTTTACTTAAATTTTATTATTTTAATTAAATAACTAATGTGGATGGATGTTTATCACCTATTAAATTGATACATGCATTTGAGAACACCAATGAGGACTGATTGGCATGAAATTTCATAACTTTTAATATTTTACTAACCTTACTGTTTATCTTTTTTTTATTAGTGATTTTTATCTTTATTTTTATAAATTATTTTTTTATTTAAATTTTTAATTGATAAAATTATATTTTTGTGCCTTTAAGTTCGAATAATTTCTAGTGCTTTGATAAATTAAAGGTGCCTGTTCTAGCTAACAACTTTGGTGAATTTATTTTAACACACGATGATTGCAGCACTGAGGGCTGTGGTTCCCCCAGCATGGAAGCGTGATGTTATGCTTATTTAGCAAATGTGCTCCATTGAAATGAACTTTAATCTTCATGAAAATATTTAATTGGCGCCAACTTTAGCACTTCTATTTTGGACAGTTGCTTTCTGCAACCAACAATACAAGATTAGCTAATTTTGGATATTCCTTCCTATCAACCCAATGATAATTTTATGTACATAAATATATATATCTGTATATATAATATATATATATATATATAATAGCGAAAAACAATTATAATCATGAGTAGTGCCACGATGATGTGATGATTTTAAAGATAAATTATTTTAATAAATTTGCAAAAAGTTGTAGTGCATGAGAGAAACATTTTCCATTAACAGAAGAGCTGTGGAGACTTGACAATGACATATATTCATATATTAAAGAAAGGAAAGGAAAGGAAAGGAAAGTGGAATGGCGGAATATAAATGAGGATCGTCCAGTTTGGCGGATGCGAATGCTATATCTAGTCACTTCCACATCCTTTATCATTTTCATATACAGTGGCAGTGGGCCGCTAGCTGTACGTTTTTGTGTGGTTATATAAACAAGTCATTCCGCTCTGTCTCAAGAATTCTCTTTCCCTACACTGCGCTTGTTGTTCTTAGTTTATTTACTTAATTATTTTTCTTTAATTATTTGCTGATTTTCTTTTCTTTTCTTTTTTTTTTTTTTATTTTTAATCAGAATCTGGAATACAACAACCAGAGAGGTCTCCAGAGCCAGCACTGCGGGGAGAGTGGATTCATCGTCATCCTTATCTTCCTAATAAATATATATACACCGGCAAAACATTATTCCGGAACAATGAACCATACCACGTTTTGACAAACAATTGTAGTTTATTTTGAGTTTTTATAAAAAAAATCCTTCAAATTATATATATATATATATATATCTTTTTTTAATTTTATTTTTAAACTAATAAACACATCTTAAATTATCCAATTTCATTCTATTTCGTCGAAACACTAACTCCATCAATTAAAGTTAACAAAAAAATTGTCATGTGTGAATTATATGACAGTTTTCATCCTACCCTATGTACATAATGGTCAATTCATGTCTATTTCTCCAATCTGACGCTAAAAAGTGTGTTTTCACTACCAGAGAAACAAGTAATAATTGTGCTGGGATTATTCGTGCGACTGCTTTCTAATAGTATATTAGCGTAATAGTATATTAGCTCTATAACTGATAGCAAAAAATATGCGACTCGATTATCCGAGACGATAAAATTCGGACGATTGTTTTAATGGTCAGTAAAAGTATTACTAGTGACCACTTTTAGGATCGTTAAGGCGGTCGCTAATAATCTCCATAAATTCTGACAGAACCTCTCTTTCTTCTCCATCTCTCCCCCCCAAGTGCTCATTTTGTTCCCCTTTTGGCCACCTACCTCCCTCCCGTCGCCATTGGACTCCGTTGCCGCAACCTCCTATCGCCGGTCTCTCTGTGTGTGTGTATATATATATATATATATGCTATTCCATTTTTTTAATTGTTTTTTTCTATTATTCTTGAGATTAATGGAGAAAACTCCTAATTTTCTCTTCTCATCATTTTTTCTTCTTCCTTAGGTATGTAATATATATATAGATATATATTAATGTTCTTTTTTTCTTTTTTTTTTCCTGTGAATGTATTATTGGTGTTGGGAAGTTTGATGATGCATGTTGATTTATAAATTGTTTGTTATAAATTTTTTATGTATATATATATATATTTTGTTTGTTAATGTAATGTTGTGAAAGTTGACGTTGTTAATTTATAATTTATTGTAATTTTTTTATATTTTTTGTAAATTGTGGTTTGTTTTTGGGTTTCTAGCAGTGATAGTGACTTAGAAAAATAATTTTAAATCGAAAAAATAAATTTTGACAAAGTATTCATTAAAATAATTATGAAAATAGTTTTAAATAGAAAAAAATAATTTTAATTTGGACAATTTTTTTTTATTTTATTGAACTAGAAATTTGAAATATAAAGGAGCGAATGTTCAATCTTTTGTAAATTTAAAAATATTTTTAAATTAAAAAAGTTAAATTTAAATTAACTCCTAACAAAAAAAATATAATTTTTTGATAATTTATTTATATATACTATTACCGTTCATTAAAGCAACTATCAAAATAATTTTAAATAGATAAAAAAAAGTAATTTTTGACAAAGTATTCATTAAAACAATTATAAAAATAATTTTTAAGTAGAGAAAAATAATTTTGGACAAAATATTTTATTTTATTGAGCTAAAGTATTTAAAATTATATACAAAGGAGTGAATGTTTAATTTTTTTAAATTCAAAAATGTAAATGAAATTAACTCCTAACCAAAAAAATTAAAAATTTTCAAATAATTTATATATATTATTACCATTCATTAAAGCAACTATCAAAATAATTTCAAATAGAAAAAAAATAATTTTTGACAATCTATTTACTAAAACAATTATAAAAATAATTTTAAGTAGAAAAAAATAATTTTGGACAAAGTTTTTGTTTTATTGAGCAAAAGTATTTGAAATTATAAAGGAGTGAATGTTTAATTTTTTTAAATTCAAAATTTTAAAATGAAATTAACTTCTAACTGAAAAATATAATTTTTTAAATAATTTATATATATTATTACCATTCATTAAAACAATTATAAAAAAATTATATAAAAAGAAGTATGTTTTGACAAATTATTTTATTTTACTGAACTAAAAATTTGAAATTATAAATACGTGAATGTTTAATTTTTTAACTTCAATAATATATTTAAATTGAAAATTTTAAATTAAAATTAATTCCTAACAAAAAAATTACCTTACTTGGACCCAATCTAATCTAACATTAATATTATAAGAAAATTAGATAAAATAATAATATTATAATAGGTAATTAATAATATTAAATTAATAATATTTAATTAGTTAAATTAATAGCTAATACCACAAATCCCTAATCTTACTTGAACCCAATCTAATCTAATATTAATACTATAAAAAAATTAGGTTAAATAATAATATTATAATTAGGTAATTAATAATATTTAATTAGTTAAATTAATAGCAAATAGACAAACCTCTTTACCTTAATTGCGCACAATACAATATCTTACTTAGGGCCAATCCAATCTAATATTAATAATATAAGAAAATTTGGTAAAATAATAATATTATAATATTATAATTAGGTAAGTAATAATCTTAAATTAATACTATTTAATTAGTTAAATTAATAGCTAATATACAAACCCCTAATCTTACTTAGGGCCAATCTTATATCTTATTTGGCCCAATCCAATCCAATATTAATCTAATCTAATAATATTATTTGGGCTAATCCTATCTAATCCAAATTCAATCCAATCTAATTTGAATCCAAACCAAATCCAAATTTATTCTAAGTTAGGAAACAAAGAAAAACTTAGAACCGCTTTACTTTGTTCTAAGTTAGAAAACAAAGAGAAACTTAAAAATCCTTTACTTTATTCTAAGTTAGGAAACAAATAAAAATTTAGAACTTTTTTACTTTATCTGAGTTAGGAAAAAAAAAAAAGAAAAACTTAGCACTGCTTTATTTTATTCATTTACATGCATTAGTGAAACTTAGACTTATTCGAGAATCTTATACCTACCTATTTGGTCATCCTTAAGCGATGGATTAGGTTTTCGACCAAGTTTATCGTTTTTTGATGAACATGCGGGGATTGACATACGTGATTCTTAAATTGTCCAGTTTAGACAGTTTAAGAATGCAACTATCAATATTGTCTTCAACAACTCATGTAATTTCTGATGTTAGATAGAGCTTTGGTTGACGTCCTGTTGTTCTCCAGGTGCATACACAGAGTACGACTGATGTCGTGTCTGCATCGTGTACTTAGAAAATCACGTGGACATGCTACCGAAATTTTATCTAATTAGGGGACGAAGGCATCGAGTTGTTGAGTGCAAGTTGGATCCTACATTTTCGAAAAGGATAGGACTAACCACTCTGTAGTGAGAAGATGAAGTTTAAGACTAGGTGACTGGCATAATGCACAATTTTTTAAGCTAATTATGTCTCTTCATTTTGGGACTTTGCAGAAATAGTTGGTGAGATGGACAAAAGTTGGATTGATTTGCCGAATAGGCTGTTTACGGATATATAAAAAGGATTAACTAGTTCATTGCATTCACCAACGAGTTTCATAGTGAGTATATCAGTTATCCCTGTAAGAAATGTGCGAATCGATATTACTACATAGAAGAGCCTATTAGAGAGCATTTGATTCATAATGGGTTCTTGAAGCAACATAAGTATTGAACTTTCCCTCTTTCGCTGAGAGGAAACAGTTGAAGTGGAGGCTGAGGCTACAAAAGAGCCTGATCCAATGCTCACAATGCTAACTGATATACACGTGAATTAGCACCTGAAAATATAGGCTGTGATATTGATCTAATGGGTGAGAGTAATCCTTACTTATGTTGATCTAATGGGCGAGAGTAATCCTTACTTAGGTGCGGACGACAAAGCCTTAAGATATTTTGAAATACTCGACGACGCATGGACAGAATTATATTCTCGATGCAAGGATTTCAGTAAATTATTATTCACCATCGAGCTGTTACATTTAAAGGTATTGAATCAGTGGTTAGATACGTCGTTTGACATACTACTGCAATTATTACACAAAGTTCTACCATCAAGAGCAAAGTTTGCTAATTCGTATTACTAGGCTCGCAAGCTAACTGAAAATCTAGAATTCACATATGAGATTCTAGATGTATGTCCAAATAGTTGTATATTGTTTTAGAATGAGAATGCCTACATTGATATGTGCACCGTATGTTAGACTTCAAGGTGGAAAGATGTTGAGGTTACAGGGTTTGAAATGTTATGACAATCACATTCTCATTCAATAGTTATTGCCTATCATCGTAAGGAATTATCTACCTAGGAATGTAGTGAAGCGTTGATTGAGGTCAGTAACTATTTCAAACAACTGTGTTACAAAGTTATCCATACAAAAGATTTGAATGGTCTGCAGGAGATGATTGCTTTTTTTTTTTTTGGTAAGTAAATGATTGCTTTGACATTGTACCATTTGAAAAAAAATTTTCCACCGACATTTTTCGATATAATGGTTCACTTGACCACACTTAATTAATGAAATCTCAAGAGATACATGAACACATTGAAGAGGTATGTACGTAACAAAGTTCGACCGAAGACACCTATAGCTAAGAGTTATTTGATAGATGAGTGCACCAATTTTTGCACTGCATATCTTAACAATAATATCCAAACAAAGTTAACCAGGCCAGAGTGGATAAATGAAGGTTTTGTTGGGGAGGGCATGTCATTTGATCTCAACCACATTGAGTTGATCCAAGCTCACCGGTTCGTGCTTTTCAACACCCAATCGGTTATGTCGTTGACTCAATAAGTCGTTTCTCCTTATAGAGAATAAATTATGTAACACTTGTAATAATTATCGTGCTGATCGGTAACATAATTTGATCTGCGTTGCAGGAGATACATAAATGAGCTGAAATACGACACGCCTTGCGCAACTGATATTCAAATTTGGATGTCCCATTTTCAATCGTTTCACAACTAGTTTAAGAATTACGTACGTGTTAAATATTTACATGTACTTTTATATGTCCTGTCGCATTACTTTAAATTTGTATTCAATTAATATGTGAACTGTATAGGTTTATAATTTACGAAACACTAGTAATCCTGCTTTGACCGATGAAATGAACTAGTTAGCTGGTGGTTCTTATATGATGGCCTGACGTTGCACAACTTGCGCCATCAATGGGTTTCGATAAACGTATAGGAACCATATACCAATTAGCTGATGTCAGTGGCAAAGCAAGTTGTGGTATTGATAAGCAAAGCAACACAATAAACTGGCAATAACCATATACGTGGAGGGTGAAGGCGGTATCAACACAATAAAATATTGAGTCTAATAAGTTAAAAGAAAAAATTTTAACGGGCAAAAAAATATCTTAAACTAACAATTTATATCTGCTGCTGTATGGTCAAACACTGAAGGTGCATGACTGTGTGTCAAAGGATACCCTAACATGGAAGGTGATAGTGGGATGACATCTGCCAAGCTACTGCCCGCACAAGATAAGCCAAGATACTCAGCCATCGCACGAGGATCGAATCACCTCCTAGAGCATCTGAACATATCTACGTAATGTTCACATGATAACTTTATTATAATTTAAAAAAAATAAAATTTGTTTGGATAAAAAAGTATACAACCTTTCTATTAGTCATGTAAGTCAATAGTATCTCCTTTCACGGTCTCCCTAACCCAATTAACATCTTCCTCACGTTTGACGATTGCATTCTATTCAAGAGCTTATTGGGTGAATGCATTAATATCTAGCTTATCGCATTCAATCTAATACACCTTCCTTCTTAACATTCTAACCGTAATTTGCTAGTTAGGATTGTCTCGATCTCTGATATAATAAACTTACTCTGCTATTATGTTAATCTTGCTATCACCCTCCACGGCGGGGTGTCCTTCGACACATAGTCAAGCACCTTCAGTGTCTGACCATTCAGTAGTAGGTATAAATTGCTAGTTTAAGATATTTTTTAGCCGTTAAAATTTTTTCTTTGAACTTATTAAACTTAATATTTTGTACGTAACAGATTCTCTCACTTTGTGCAAGCCTTTCAGGTCTAGTAAAGGGCCTTTGAGGGCATTACCGCAGTGAAATTGCAAGTCACAGTAGATGACCGTGCAGTGGAATGACACGCTCCACCCAATGGGGAAAGTTGGATGGTCTCTCATCTTTCAGATCGGACACATGGTCTAAAAGATTCCCGCTGACTACCCTTGATTAGGGCGTTTCTTACCCTACATATTCGAGGGCCTTTGGGCTAAGGTGTAGGTATCATAGTTTGCTTATATTATACGTGGTGTCTGTGTTGAAACTTACAATATTAAACAATATTATGTAATTTGTTCTTTTCAAGCTAATGTGGTTGGGGTTCTTCTAGACTTTCAGGATGTTTGCTATGACAAGTGCTGGAAAATATGGAAGGACTATAAGAGTGAGGTCAAATATAACCACTAAAAAGGCCATGGACTAACGCTGACATCATTTAACAGGTCCTGCTAAGCGTCATTCCCTTCTAGTAGGTTGAGCTCGTCAATTACTTGTTAAGCGACGAGGCATGGGTGAGTAGATTGCGATCTGAATTTTTTCCCTTAAGTTTTTAAGTTATAAAGCATAATTTACAAAAGATAATCGATAAGAAATAAAAATAGGACAAGGCCACGAGGAACTCGCGGAATCAAGGGTTACAAGGCCCGGACCACAAGAAAAGGAATCAGTACTTTACATAAGTCTACTACAAGGTAAAACATTAACTTATAATGTAAAATTTTCATTTATTTTTATGTCATATGATAATAAACTAGTAACATACAATTTGTCATTCAATAGTTTGGAAAGCTGGGCCAGAGGACTAATCGGATGGTCATGTAGTTACAAACCCGCAATAAGGATTTGCTGGAAGTTCAGGCCATACAAGTAATTAATTTATATATTTTAGCCAATGAGCATATTTTCCTTTACATAATTTAGTTACTTGTTTTTTTTTATCCATTTTATCTTGTTTCTCTTAGGCTCAGTTTGAGGCATGTTTGGTCGAGCTGCCGGTAGATGAGAGGGAGTTCGAGGTAAGGAAATATAAGATATTTTTCTCTATCGTCAGACGTAACAACCATGGACACACATTCATGCAGGGTGCAAGCATTCTACGTCGATTCATCTTACGAGCAAAGTCATCCTCCCAGGCCAGGCGCCATGACTAGGACTTGCTATAGACCCTCCGCGCGGAGATGGACGCGTGAGAGGCGTTGCTTCAGGTCGAGATGGAGAGGCACTTATCTAAGAGTCAAAACCATCATTCTCCTCCTTATGTTAGAAATATTAATTTTCGTGTTAATAACTAATTAAAAATTTATAAATTTATTTATTTATTTTTTGTTGTCACGTTTTCATTCATTTATTATTTCATTGTAGGATCTAGACGATGACGGCTGGCCTTTCTAGACTGGACTAGGATGATTTTGACTGGCATATTGTGTTTTTTTATTTTTTTTTGGTATTTTGTAAATTAATTATTTTTTTCTTTTTGTGTACATTTGTATATAACAAATTTTATAACTTAATTACGTACTTTTTTTATATATAAATGAACATTTTTATTTTATTTTATTTAAATAATTTTCTATTACATGTGCAATTTAAATTATAACAAAAAAATTAATTTAGAAATAAATATTTAAAAATAAATAATATAAATAATAAATGAATTTAAAATTAATTAAAAAAATAATTACAAAACATAATAAAAATTTTTTAAAAATTAGAAAGTTTATTGTAATCGTCATATGCAGTCACTAATAAAAAAATTAAATATATAAAAATAAAAAATAATTAATAAAAAAATTAAAAAATTAATTATCTTTTGCGACCGCTAGTGGCTGTCGCTAATATACAGTTAGCGATCACTAATTTCTTCACGTCACATGGCGGGGGCTAGCACCAAGTTCGCAGAATAGCATTAGTGACCGCTTATTCCATATTAGATCTTCAGTAAATTCACCGACTGTCGCCATTTCGATCACTAATACAATAGCGATCATTGAGGTGGTCACTAATAATTTCCAGCGATGACAGAATTGTGACTCATGTTAAGTGGTCACCAAGCGGTCACTAAAACTTATTAGCAATCGCTATCCCTTGGCGGTTGCTAAAACCCTAACTTCTAGTAGTGTTTTAAATGTAAATTATGGAAAATATATTTTTATTAACTATAATTTTATGAATTTATTTTAAATTTTAAATTTATGTTTTAGATAAAATGATTTGTTTTAAATATAATTTTATGAATTTAAATTTATAATTTAAATTCACAATTTTGTAATTTTAAATATATCTTTTTAATTTAGATGTATTTAAATTATATCATTAACAATATGTTTAGATAAATATCATAAATGAAGATAGCCAAACTATTAGTAAGTAAATTATTTTTGAATCATATGATAATCATATATATTAGTTAATGATATAATTTGAATAGATCTGAATTAAAAGACATATTTAAAATTATAAAATTATGAATATAAATTGTAAAAAATTATATTCAAAAAATATATTTTAAAACAAAGCATTCTATCTAAAAAATATATTAAAAATTTAAAATAAATTCATAAAATTATATTTAATAAAAAATATTTTTAATAATTTATATTCATACTTTATATTTAAAAACATACACTTTTTGGCATTAGGTGAAAGGAATAGATATGAATTAACCATTATACCTCCTAGGGTAGGATGAAAAAGATCACATGACACGCACTTGATAATTTTTTTGTTAATTTTAGTAAATAGAGTTAGTGTTCAGATTAAATAAAACAAAATTAGATAGTTCGAGAATGTAATAGGTGCGTTTGATAATTTGAGAATGAAATAGAAAAAAGATGAATAGTTTTAGGAGTATTTTCACAAAAAACTCTTATTTTATTACAAAATTATATAAACGTAAATGGGTACTGGTATAGGGTACCCTACAGATAAATCTCAAACTTTTCCTAAATTCCTACGAGTATTAAATTTCAATCCTTAACTCATCCCCAATCTCATTAGAGTATTTTCTAGGGAGTTTTTATCGGGTCCGATCAAGTCGGGTACCTTCGTATACCCATGTAATTGACATTCTTACTATATTACCATAAAACTTTTGTGAGTACTTAGGCATCGTTTGGAATCTAATGAGTTAATTGGCTTAAAACTAATTGGCTTATTTGCTAATTTGTAAAATAACCAAATTTATCTTTTTATATTTTAATTTTCTTTTAAACCTTCAAAGGCAAAACTGTTAAATTAATCAAAACTAAAAATTCACCTTAAAAAAGTCACTTTTTTCCATTCTTGAACACAAAAATAGCTGACTTATTTTTAGAATACTTGACTAAAAATAAGTCAGCTATTTTTCTTCCCAAATAACTAACTAAAAATAAGCCAACTATTGTCCTTCCCAAACCAAGTCTTAATTTTAAGACGTACTTTATTTACACTACAAGAAATTCTATTTATACTAAAATACTTAAAATAGCATCCATCTTACGAAATATATGTGCTCTAATATACCAAAAGAAATTCTAATTTTAGTAGGGAAATGTTCAAATTTCCTTGCGTATTTGATCGTCTATTGATGGTTGCATATGGTCTTTATGACTAAGTATTGATTTTTTTTTAATTTAAAAAAATATGATTGTGTGACTATGAAGAAAGAAATTTAAATTTCGACGTTAAAAGCAAATTTTTAGTTAAAAAAAAAAATTTTCCTCCCCAAATATTTCAGCCCACATTTTTGTTTTACCTTTTCAACTGAAATTTTCTGACAGTCTCGCAAAGATTTTTTTTTTTTTTTTTTTATGTTTCCGAGTAGACTTTAATTACGTGAGGAAGCACAATTTTTTTTAACTATAATTAGATTTAAGTATGTAAAATAAGTCAACTCGACTCAGTTTTATCATGACTTTGATTGACTCTTGCGGAACCAAATCGAGTCGGGTTGGATTAGGATCAAACAAAATCCGACAAGAAAAGGAGGGAGGGAGGGGTGTGTGAGAGGGGATGGGATGGAGCTGTGGGCCCACAAGAAAAGGAGGGACAAAAGGAAAGAAGTTGATTGAAAACAAGCAGGCTGTATGCTGCTGCCGGAGGTGAGGAAGGGGGTGTTGTGCAGTGGGCTGGGGCAGGAGCGGTGGGTCGGGTCGGCCAACAGCCGGGTGGCTCAAATTCAGACTCGAGTGGCAGGCTGGGTCGGAGTCGTATGGAAGAACGGATGTAGTGAAAAAAAAAAAAATCAGATCGATCCAACTCGTTTCACACCTCTAGTTAGATTTCTTGTAGTGTTAATTTATTTTGTTTTGAAATGATTATTAGTAGATTATAAATGAATTTATTTACATTCATTAAAAAAAAAACGTAACTATAAAATTTTTTATTATTAAGTAAAAAATAATAATAAATTTTGACAATAAGAAATTATATAATACAAAAATAAACCAAAAGAAAAAACTGGAAGTGATCCTTCCCAAAAAGGCAGCTAAATGTACTAGCACTACTTTATCTAATTCCATGGCTTTTTAATTTTATAATAGTAAGGAGTATATAATAACTGTACAAGTTGCCCTTGTAAAAATGACACTCTTTTTTTTTTTTTAAGTCGCAGCTTAATAAATCCAATTCCAATTCCAATTCTTCTAGGACTATTAAATTCTACTCCAACACACACACAGTGTGTGTCTTGAAAAAAAAAAGAAAAAAGAAAAAAAGGATTTGTTAGACGCTGTTGATAAAAATAAAAATTTGGAGACCTTTGCCCTTAAAATAAAATCCCTGTTCTGTGCTGAGCTGAGCGGTGCTGGTGGGGGGTGGGCCTGGGCTTGAGCCAGCTTGGCCCACCAGACTCTCTCACTTGTTGGTGGGCATCATTTTCAGTTCAGGGTTTTTTCGTACGACGGTCCCTCGATATTGAGGTGCAGTAAGTTGGTGGTAGGATTTTTGGAGTTATCCTGGCAGGTGGTTAGGCATGATCATGACCATCTTGGCCAATCTGTCCAAACTCTATTTGACCTCTACTCTGAACGGGCAAGGTATTCAAAGATTTTCTGAAGATTTGGTTAGGTACAAAGATATTTTTTAAAAAAATTCAAAAATCGGGTAAAGTATCAGTTTAAGACTATCTTACACCCCCGTTCCTTATTTAATCCTCAAAAAATTTCCTAATCTCCTAACTAACTCATGCTAATGGCCGAGCCTAGGCTAAGAGGTGGTGATGAAGAGAGAACCAGAGACAAACGATGTTCTGTTTTCTGTTTTGATGCAAGCATAATTTTCAAGGGAGGTTGTCAGGTTGACATATCTGCTAAGAATTAAACCTCCAACACCACCCAATCAAGATGAACTTTAACCATTCCATGCACGCATGCCATCAACTGAAAACAAATGGTATAGAACAGTACATTACATATGCATATATCTTATTACATGGGGGGGGGGGGTGGGCGCGGGGGGGAAGGCTTTCAAGTGTAGTTCAAAACTAACAAACATGACGAAAGATTGAAGACAATGAACAGTACACGAAAGAATTAGAATTAGGGGGTTTGGTGCACAAAATATCCACTATAATCGAGATCTGATCAAATTCAATCACTTTGGTTTGAGTTGAGTTTAGTTCTAATGAGAGAGAGAGTGAGAGAGAGGATCACAACTACACATTAATAACTAATTTCACAAATGCAATACAAAATCAGTAATGTAGAAAGCAACTCTCAACAGAACACCCACACCGTTTCCTTCCTAAGCACAAATAACCAAACCAAAACCAACGAACACCCTTGTCAAAGCCAGTCCCCACATAAAGAAAAATAATGTGGAAGTTGAACCACCAAGCATCAGATCTCAAACAACCTACTACTTCCTCTATTCATTAATCACGTCTTTGGTTCTGTAGGTCTGGAGGTTGTCAAGCTGCCCCTGCTGCTCCCGCCTGTCCTGCTTTGTTCCCCCACCCTCGATGCCAAAGCAAGAACTTCAGGTGACATTTCCCAGCTTCCACTTTTCCTGCCCCAACTGGAGCGCCTTGGATGTATTCCAGCACGATCCCCCTCATCTACTGTAGTCCTTATATCAGGAGATATTTCACCTAGTCCACCATCCTTAATGTTCAGGCCATCATTGCTGGCAAGTTGTCCTTCACAACGATCCAACCCAGCCTCCACATCTCCCCATACTGCTTTCCTCCCCATTTCTATGTCCTCCACTGCTTTCCCCATGTTTGGACTAACAAAACCCCCACCCACTGATCGAGCTGGTAGTCCTGGTTCCTTTGGCACCTTCGCCCTGAAATTGTTCCTGGATGGAGAAATACTGGAGCAGAATATCTCCTTGAAGTTCTGCATCACTCCTTTGTTATAGGGGTTGGCTCGCCGATCATATCGATATCGAAAATTCTCGTAAGTAGTCTGCAAAAACCAAGCATAAATTATATTTCTTTTGTTACCTGAAAAAAAGTTTAATTAAAAAGCCATCGTCAAAAAGTTCAACTGTGAGTAATGAAAAATATAAAAATAAAACAAAACTATCTTACCTGATTTGTACTGATAAGATAAAAATGGAAAGCAGTAAGACCACCAACGAACCACACGGATATGAAGGTGTAAATGATCAGCACAATGGAGGCAGGGGTCTTGATCATTGCTTTCCATATTGTTGTGTTCTCTGAATGCATTATCCTCGTAATATATACCCAGCAAAAGCTAAAAACATATATACAAAGGAAAGTAGTCGAGGAGACAAACATGAAGAAGAATCGATAATTCCTCTGCACCAAGAATCATCAAAGCTTTGGATTAATTGATCGTCTATGCAATGAGAAAGTTCGAGAGTTACTGCAATCATAGAGGTGAAGACCAAAAAAAAAGGGAAACCATTAAATCATATTAAACCTTCCGCCCTACTTATTTTGAGAATCATTCTTGGATCAATGTGCACAACCAAACCAAACCAGCCCCTTTAGTTCAGTTTGGTTCAGTTTTTATAATTAATGGTAAGTTTACAGTCAACAAAATTGAAAAACCAAATGCTTCGATTTGGCTCACAGTTTGAGGGTTTGGTTTGGCTTGCTAGGGAGCCATTCATGTATATTTGTTTTTTGTTTTATTGCAACCATGAAACTAATTTTGATTTAATCCCCTATTGTAATATGCTGCCATAGATAATTATCTAACATTAAGTTCCATAAAAAGTGTCTAGATAAAAGTTTTAGCAACTATTTAGCATAAAACCATCAAACCAAACTGCTGAAGTTAGTGGTTCAGTTTTGTTTGGTTCCGCTAGTTGAATAGTTAGGTTAAGGCTTCAAAATCTTCAAAACCAATGACTTGCAGATCGCTTTGTGTTTTGATAATAAACTAAACCGTGTGCACCACTAACTTACAGTCAGAAAAAGAATCTACACAGCAACAAAATTTTACAAAATTAAGCATCACAATCCAGGGAAAAAATAGAAGAAAGGTAAAATCTAAGGAATTTAATTTCTTTTTTTTTTTCCAAGCAGCAGGATTTTGCCTCAACTGTTTAAGATAAATATTCTTGATCGCCGCTACATCTGGCCTAGGATGAGCCAGCCACAGTTGCAATATTTATTTTTAGCATCAATTGGGTTTATTGGGAAACTGTAAGAAAATTCTTTCCTGTACAGCAGAAAGTTAAAGTAGATAACGTTCCTTTCCCAATCAGGAGAAATGAAACAAAGTTGTTTTGGGCAATGCTATGGATGGTAATTACTAACAATAAAAGAAAACACTAATAATTCAAAAAAAAAAAAAAAAAAAAGGATGCCTCTATTAAATTTCCAACTACGAAATCTTCAAGTTCAAACCAAATTGTCACTGGCTTTTGAGAAATTTTGAAACAAAGAACATCAGACATATGTTCCAAAATCCATCCTTCATGAGGAGCAACGTAAAGTGAAAATCTACCAAAAGAATTTAAACACACGCAAACAAACAAACATACGAGGAGTTAACTACATCAAATTGAAAATTCTGGTGCTCCAAAAAGAACTCCAGAAGTTAAAATCCACATTTATAAAGACAGAAAAGCATAAAAGTACAAAATGCAGCCATAGCAGCTTTACCCCCATTATTTTCTTTTAAAGGATTAAAACAAAGGGGAAGGTCTCATAATTGGCTGCAGCAATATTAACAGAAACATGAAATAGAAACTTCTCTAAGGCACAATTAAAAGTTGGAGAATGATCTTCAGTGATGGCAAGAGTTTCTAGAATAAATGTGTGGGAAAAGACAGCAAGGATTTGAGCTGCTGGATCAGAAAAAAGTAATCATTGAGGAAATAACAGGCAAAACAATTAGTCCCAATCATACTAGTGCCATGAGCCAAAATTCAACCAATGCATGGTTAGAAAATAGTAGCCACTTAAGCAAGTGGATGAGAATTTAAAAGTTCTCATCAAGGCAGTAACAGGCAAAAGAATTAGTCCTAAAAGAACTCGTACCATTAGCCAAAATTAAGTTTCTACCTAATTAGATTTTCAAATTTCTTCTGCATGTTTTAAGTAAGAGAACGTACCAGAGAACGTACCATCCATGATCATCGGATTAACTAATGGAAGGTCTAGTATCTTAGACTAACTAGTTTTATAGGATAAATAGTAACGGACCTAAAAATTGGTGCTCAGTCCAGATGAATTCCCATCTTTATTAAAAGAGTCAATTTATGATAATTCCAAGATAAATAAAAGGACAAAGACTTCACATGTGCTCAAAAAATTTCATAATACATGACATAACAAAGAAGTACAGCTCATAACCATCAACTGCCAATCCATATTAAAACAATTAAAAAGAATACACTTCTTACCAGCCCAATGCACTGCCCAACCCAAGGGCAATGGTGGTCAAATCGTTCGACACAATTGTTGCATATTGAACAGTGTGAGCAGCGGGGAGGTCTATATAGCATGCAAGTGTCACAGTACTTAATCTTCACAGTAATCCCATTCACCTCTACTTCCTTAATGCGAGGCAGGCGCAACTGTGGGGTTTGGCCGCTACCATCTGCACTCCCATCATAGCCTTCTGGTTCCGGAGGATGTGCATTACGAGGAATGATGCCAGGATCTCTTCCAGACGTTAGCAAGAGAAGAACTAAAACCTGAAAAACCAACAAATTCACCAGCTAAGAGCTCAATAACGCAGTAATTATACCCTATAAATTTCAAATATAGTTGCAAAATATATTACTATTTGACCAAAAGGCTGTGCAAGTCTTCCATACTTTTTCTGTAATAACAATGATAATCCTCATTCAGGAAATCTGGAATCCGAAAATCAAGCCAATCAACACAAATTGGCACTTCATTTGGGCTTTCTGCACAGTTTACAATTGCAATGACATGGTGCAAACTGGGGCTCTGTTATTCATCCATAAATATGCCCAAATAGTGCCACTAAAACATATATTGACCTTTTGATAATGGAATCGATTAAGATCAGAAGAACCATTCCCAGAAAATGGCCATCAGATTTATGCTACCTCTGCCTTGATGTCATATTGGTTAGGTACCCAATGCATCAAGTCAACACAACTCATTCCACAAATAACATCTCAACTGTTAACCATGACCAAAAGGTAAGTGGAGACCACAGAACAATCTTAAATCCATCCCATTCATAAACAGACCAACAGCTTATGAACAAATGCACGTGCAGATCTGCTTCAAAAAGGCAGATTCTTTTTTGACAGAAATGGAAGGATGATCATATGATAGGAAGGTAAATTCACATGTTTCCATCTATGCGCGTGCGCACACATATGAAGAGAGTTTGAGAAAGACAAATCATCCCATTTTCTGGCAAGAAAAAACTGTTGATAGACTAAAATCTTGATCTTAGCAAGCATGCCCAGTGTGACTATTTTTGGTAGACGAAGCTTCTTTTATCTAAAAAAAATTGATCTAAATAATAATAACGATAAAAAATTCGCTTTATCTGACAAGGAGTGTTGGAGAAGTATTTCATTCTAGTACACTGGTGTTCCAGGAAAGTTGGGAGATGATGGAGCGAAGTAAGTGCAATGAACAGGGGAGGGCAACAGCATCAACCCAGTCGGGCTTGATTTATTTTGGTTTGCTAGGGGTGTACATAGGTTGGGGGTGCAGGAGGCATGCCCCCTCACGGTACACTACATGATATGTTTGGAATTTTTACCTGCGTAGCTAGGTTTAGTATAAATATGTTGTAGCATTAATCTTTTTATCATAATGAAGAACATAGCAGTTGCACCAATAGATGTAGGCACATTGCCAAAGAACATAAATATTTGTCTTGATCTCTCTCTTCTGAATTCCATATATTTCATCATAATAACTGCAAAGGAAGAACCTGGAGGTTCTGGTGGATGTGAAACGGAATTCCTGAGCCAACCAGTTAGGGCACCAATGGTGCAACCAGTGCAAACTCAGTACTCCTTTTTTTCTCTCTTTTTTTTTTTTTTTGATAAATATTTTTTTAATAAAAACAAAGGCATTAAGAAAATGTTGACCATTTAAAAGAAGCCCTATCAATCAAGATTGACATTGTTAACTCAATACTTAACAGCCAGATAAATTGTGATTTTTTTAATTTGAATAGATTTGAAGTCTTTATAATTATGCTCTATGCCAAAAATAAGACCTTGGAGAAAATGTATGTAACCGAATGTTTTTAACTTTTTAGAGGCCAAGAAATTTGTTTGTCTGGCAATCCATGTTGATGCTTTACTTGAGCTGGAAAGAAGTAGTTTAGGCAAGTACGCAGAGATTGGAGCTGAATCAGGAATATCCTCAAGAACAAAATTGATCTCTATTCAGTACATATTATTTCCCAACTCGCAAAGGTTTCATAAATGCAAGATGTGCAAGTATTTTCCAAAGAACTTTGTGCAGCCATGTTTTCATGCACGTGGGTGATTGGCAGAGAGGGAGAGAGAACTCACGTAAAAGGTGAAGACAACGGCCACAACCATAATTGATATTCCCGAGTGGTGAGAGAAATCATCCATCAATTTTCTAGCAACAAAGATGCAGAAAATTGTGACAGGAGCAACAATAAGGAATATGGTTAATAGCAGCGACCTTACATCCGGTCCAAATATAAACCGTCCTCGAAGAAAGAATATCTGCAACCATACAAGTAATAGACAATTAAAATTGTTTTAACAAGCTGTAAGCTTTGGAATGCCTAACTTATCCAACTTCTGTGAGAATGTGGTATAAAATTGTTTACAGAGTCTCAGGAAATCCATGGTAATGTTTCCAAACTTACTTCAATTTGTTTTATCTCAGTCCTGATAAACAAACAAAACCAGTAAAATAAAACCCAACACAAACAAATTTCAAGCTTTCAGTCCAGTTATAATAAATAGATATAACAAAAGCAGTTGAATCGATCATTCAGAACCTATCTGCAAAAAACATCGTTCTGATCCACATACAGAACCAATAATTATATGGGTCGTCACCAAACATATAAAGTCACTTCACTAATACCCGCGCAATCCCCTTTCTGCAACCACCTTTTAGTTACCTCTTCCATCCCAAAGGAAAATTGATTTGCTCATAGGTCAAAACAACAAAAGGTAAGACCAAGAAAAACAAAAATCAATGTTTAACAGGACAATAAAGAAAAAGGAGATTTTAGCTAACAAGATTTATGATTTGAGTACAAAAGTTACAAAAAGAAATTACCAAAAACGTGTTTTGGCTATTAAAGAGACAATGGTAGATAACAAGACGGGGAAGGAAACGAAAACCTAGAAAATGTACAGAAATTTACATTGCTGCCTTTCCATGTCTGGTAAATCTGCAAATCATCCAACCCGCCCGTGGATCCGGATAACGGATCTGATCGCTTTGGAGGAGGAACCACGTACATGTCTGTCTGTCTGTCTGCCTCTCTCTGTCTCTCTCACTTTCCGGCGAGCTCTTAAGAACTCAAACGGAGGCCTCCAATAATACAATATGAACTGTTAAGAGTCGATACAAAGTATAATACATACAACAGAGAAGTAGACGAATATTGTGAGCTAATCTAGGGTTTCGAATTTTCCAGCAATCAAATGAGAACAAAATGAGTTGGATTCCGGCGAGCTTCCGGCGGCGAGAACTCAACTACAAGTACAGAATTGGCCGACAAACCATGAGAGGATGTGTGTGCAGCGGGTGAGGGTTTGTTGGGTGTTACCTTTCCTTTTCGAGGACAGAGAGATTCTGTGCGGGCTTTTACAGGATGGTCAAAATGACGTGGCAGGGTGTCATTGGAGTAGTCAGCGGGGAGGCCTTCCTGGCTGTGGACAGCCAGCTTTTCCATCAACAGGAGAGAAAGTGAGTGGCGCGGGGAGTGTCCCACTTGATAGGTCCTACTCATAGTTGCTTTTTGGTCATCGGTTTTCGATTTCCACATTGTTTTGGGAAGTGTTTGGATAGTAAAATTTTAATTAAAAAGTATTGTAAAAATATAAATATTTAATGTAAAAATTATATGTAATAAAATTTAATTGAAAAATAAAAAATTAATAAAAATTAATTAATTTTGACCAATTAAATCTTCTTGGGGCATTTGGTAGTAAAGTTTTTACCAAAAAATTATTAATTTTTAATTTTTTAATATTTAACAAACCACTAATTTTTGTAACTTTTCTACTCTTCTATAATAATTTCTCAATTCAAAAGTTACTAAAAATTATCAAAAATTACTAAAAAGTCAAAAGCTGCCAAAATTTTTTATCAAAAACGTAAAATTGTAGAAAGTCGTTAAAAATTACAATTTATTTTACCAAATACATCAAACATTATAACTAACAATTTTTAACAAAAAATATTAAAAATTACTGAAAATTGTACCTCCAAACGTTCTTCTAATCTCCAAACGACCCCTCCATGCATCGGATTACCACAATGCCCTTTTTTAGTTTTCCTTTTGATTTTTTTTAATTAAAAAATGCACTACTTTATTAGTTTAGTTTATTTCATATACCCATCTCTTTTTTTTCCCCTTCATCTCATGGAAAAAGAAAAAATAACATTTGAAAAAAAAAAGTTAAAAAATTATTTTACATAGAAATGTAGAAAATTAGTACCACATATTAAAATTTAAATATAGTCATTGAAGTTTTTAAACACTATATTGGTTAGATCTTCGTAATTTTTAAATGTAAAATCATTTATTAAAGTCCGTCTATATATAGCTTTTGTAAAAGTAGACAAGTTATCGTAAATATAGGTTTTGTTGGGAGCTAAACAAAAAAAATTATATAAAATTTTATAAATCTCTACAAACACAATTATAAAATTATAAAAATTTAAATTTTTTAGTTACTGTAAAAAGTACAAGGCACTAATTTTTACAAATTTATACAACTTTAAACACACTCATAATATTTGATTCCTATAAAGGGAGCATGAAAAATAAAGAGAGTACATCTTTTTACAAATTTTAAGTAAGTGTATGGTGGCGTGAAGAAATATATAAAAAAAAAAGGAAAGAGAAAAAAAAAAGAAAATATAAAATTTTAAATGTATATAA
This sequence comes from Vitellaria paradoxa, assembly GCA_019916065.1. Classification (NCBI taxonomy): domain Eukaryota; kingdom Viridiplantae; phylum Streptophyta; class Magnoliopsida; order Ericales; family Sapotaceae; genus Vitellaria; species Vitellaria paradoxa. Next base: position 58,186,604 of record CM034236.1, read on the forward strand.
TTATTTGAATGGATTAAAAATATAATAAAATAAAATACATGGATTAATATATTAATTTTTTAATTTAATTAATTTTATGTCTTAAATTTCATGCATTTCCCTTTTCATTTTCCATCATTACCTAAATGAGAGAACAAAATTTGAGTTCCCATCCATTTTTTTACCCTTTTGACAAATCATTGGTCCAAATACAAGCGAATATAAGATTAAGTTTTTAAATAGAGTTTATTTCACTTATTCTCTTGTAATTTTAATTTTGTACATCTAAAGTTTACAAGTTTCATAAATGTGTACCTAAATCTTTTGAGTTTTATATTACATTTACTGAGATCGTTAGATTTTTTTTATATAAAAAGTAACTTTAAATCAATTCAATACTATAAAATTATATTTTATATACTTATTATAAATATAAAAAATGTATAAAAAAATTTGAGAGTAAAATTCTTCTGTAATTGTTTGATACAATGGAAAAGAAATGGAAAAAAATGAAAAACTAAAATTTTTTATCTTTCATATTTAGAGTGTGTTTGGAGTAATAAAAACTAAGATAAAGTGAGATAAAATGAGGTAAGTTGTGGATTCGTAATTCGTATAGTGAGATAAAAAATAAATAATTTTTAAAAATTTTTAAAGATTTTTAAAAATTTTCAGAGGTTTATAAAAGCCAAACAAAGCTTTAGTTTGTTAGATTATTATATAGAAAAAAGTAATGATATATAATTTATATATATCTATAATTATTAATTTATAAATAATATAAATTTAAGATATGAATGTGAAGCATAATAATTTAAAATACTAATATAGAAAATATTCACAAAAAATTTAATAAATTAATTATAATGCAATTTTTACATATATAAAAAATATACTATACCATAATATAAATAAATTTTTTATTAATACTAAATGTATAAAGGTAATTTCATATCATTAAATTGGCTAAAATTAGTTTTTTGATTAACAATCTAATAAAAGGGGGTTTGATTGAATGTAATATAAATCTTAAATAGTCTAAATGCATATTTATGAAATTTGCGAGATTTAGATGTAAAAAACTGCAATCACAAAGGTGTAGGTGAAATAAATCATTTTATATATTGAAGTTGTTATCTATGGGAAGTGGGTGAGTGAGAGAGGGGGAGGAAAAAAATCAAATAAATGTGAAATAAAATAACAAAAAAAGAGAGAGAGAGAGAGAGAGAGAATAATTAAGAGTAAAGCAGTTGATTTTCAAGAAATGTTATTTAGGACAAATTGTTATTATTATTTTTTTTAAGTTTTAGGCATGAAAATGTTATCTAAATTCATAACAAAAATGTAAATGAATACTTTCAATTAGGAGAATTTACATATGGATACCCAAAAAAAAGTAGGCATAAAAAAAAAAAAACATTTTTTTTAAATTCCTAGAACAAATACTTCTAATATGGAGAATCCACAATCCACATATTAGTGGAAAATTTTGGGCTTTCTTCCATAGAAACTTTATTTATCTTTTACTTTGAAAAAATCTGTGATTAATCTACTTAAAAGTTACTAAACAAAATAAAAATCAAGAATTTTGATAAAAAATTAATTATATAAGTTGAAAATTAAATAGATAATAAGTAGCCCAATCATTTATTGTTAAATTAACATTAACTATTCAGATTATTGAAGATTTATAATTAATTAGTATAAAATAATAATAATAACAACAACAACAAGAAAAAAGAATTGAACTTGGAACTAACAATGAACCAATTGCAACGCAATAGTATACTTCTATTTTACGTTGCGTAAACTACTATGTTTTTTCGTTCATACTTGGATGCTAACGCAATGAATCTGATGATGATAATGAACATTAAAGCCTGGGGCCTCGCCACTTGGAGCAAATACCGGTAAAGCTAATAAGCATACATCAATTTCAGAGAAAATTCAAATTGACGAGCATAAAAGAATATAAATTTAATGTACGTTTAGTTTGTTAAAATTTATTGAAAAAATTTAAAAATTATTTATTTTTTATTTTACTGTATCAATTACGAACACATAAATTATTTTATTTTATATCATTTTATTTTTTTATTTTTTTTTACTCTAAACACAACTTTAATAACTGAAATAGATAATAAGAGTTGAAAAAAAGTTAAAAAGACATTTCAAAAAGCGCACTTGTCAAGTGATAGCACACAGTTGAAGCCCATGCCTGTGCATATCAATTTAATGAAAACCCATAATTAATATAATATATATATATATATATATGGATAGTGAGGCTCAGAGACAACAATGATGACATCCCAGTAGCAATATTGATTGTGTTGATGCAAGCATGCTCTCCGCAAAACCTTAAAGCTATAGCAACCAATATTCAAACTCTAAACCTAACTCTGTCCATGTCATTGACGTCTGGTTGTGGATTGACTCAGCCACACCCCACCTCCCCCCAACAACAAAAAAACCCCCACACATAACCATAAAGATTAAAACTTGCCACCAAAAAGGTTGGCACATTTGCACCCCCATCTATCACGTAACTGTAAGAGAAAATAGCATGAATATGAATTTAGAATATCATTTTGGAATTTAATTATGGGGAAACATACCTGTTTGAGCCATTCTTTTGATTATATATTGCCTTTGAGACGACGAACAAAACTGAAGCTATTAGGGTTAGGTCTTCTCCTCCTTCTCCAGGAACAACTATGACGGCTATCTATGGGTCAAGCAATCAAAAAAAAAAAAAAACTCTTAGAGTGGAGAGGGGACCTAGCCAACACACATATATATGCAGTCCAATGGACCCTCCCATAAAGAGACCATTAGACCCAATAGGCCCACACTTACCGTCCAACCACAATTACATTATAATAGGTGTGCATGAGCCCATAAAATGATCACAACAATGACCTATTCTAAATGTCTCATAATCATACTAGTCCAGCCCGTTTTAATAAAACAAAATAAACAATTAATGGAAGCTCAATATAAGAAAATTCTAACAGTAACTGCTCAAGTCTACCCTTCTATATTAACTCACAATCATCTAATAAAACTGAAAATTAATTAAAATCTCTAACTAAATTTGCTGGTCGCTTTTCTCTCCAAGTCTCTCCCCACATCTTGGCCTCTGCAATAGCTTGCTCCCGTTCTAAATCCACGTTTGACAACAATGCTTCCCTCGAAGTGTTCTCGGATCCTCTAGTATTATCTGCCTTGCTCTCACTTACTGTTCCATCTTTATGCTCTGTCCTTCTGCCTTTTTCGCCTCTACCACCACTTTCCCGAACTGCATTGGGGTCATACTGCTGGGAGGTCAAGTAATCAAAAGCAAGCACTAAGTCACTCGTGGCAGGACGAGAGCGAGGATTCTCACGGAGACACATGGCCGCAACCTCAACAGCCCTGCATAAAACAGACTCTGAAAATTGGCCTTTCAAATTTGGATCTGCTAGTAGCAAAACGTTCCTCTGGTCATTCAACATGGGACGTGCCTGCAAAATAAAGGAAGGGTGAAAGAATTTAGATGACCTGTTACATGCAGGATGTCATGAATAAAAAAGGTCAAACAAATTTCACAAAAATTGTGGGAAGTTTACACTGCCAAGATGGATCCTAACAGTAGATTGTCTGCAAGCAAATTTTTATCCAATGACCCCTTCAAGGAAGGGTAGATTTGGTTCCCAAAATCTGTGGTTTGATGAAAAAAAAAAATTATAAACTCAGGTGCATTAACATAACAAATACAATTGAGGCAACCTTGCATGGAAGAGAATTTGTGGGTACTATGCAACCCTCTGAATTCATATGTTTCATCCCACACCGAGACAACTCCAGAAAACTTGTCATCCATACTGAATTTAAATAATCATTAGTCATAATTGTTTTAGTAAGAGACTACTTAACAAATCCCACGAGACCAGACTTCACACCTCAAAATGTTGTGATGCAAGAAGCTAAAGTGTATAAAATTTGGATTTCACTCAGAAAGATAATCAAAAGGCGTGATATTTCGACAATCAATCTAAAGGCATCTAAAATTGTAGAGAGGCAATTACCCAATCAACAAGCATTACTCTCCCACATCCGCGAGTTCTATCCAATGCTTTTTGTCCTGTAATCAGTTCCAACAACACTACCCCAAAACTGTAGATATCAGACATCTTTGTCAATTTTCCTGTGACAGCATACTCGGGGGCACAGTATCCATGGGTGCCCATGACCCTGGTTGAGACATGTGACCGGTCCCCCTCCGGAACAAACTTTGCAAGCCCAAAATCAGAAAGTTTTGGGTGAAAACCATCACCCAGTAATATGTTAGAGGACTTCAAGTCCCTGTATATAACACAAGGATCTGCTTTATTGTGCAGGTAGTCCAATCCTTTTGCTGCACCAGCTGCAATCTTCATCCTTGTGTTCCAATCCAGTGGTTCGGTGTCAGGTGTAAGATCTGCCAAACATTGAACATCATCAGCTGCATGTGATCAAGTAAATTGATAAGGAATTGACAACAATGGGCAGTAGCATGCACATAAATTTAATCACTGACTTCATCATACTTGAATAGTTGAATTCAAAAGGCATACAGCCAATGTCGGATGCAATAATCACAGTTAGAAGGGAAGGGGACTTTAATATAATGGTAAAAATTTTAGGGAGTGCAACTTTTAATAATGCAAAAATATAAAGAAAATTTATTATTTACTTATCCAAAAAATTTGTTCTTCTTTGGGGTGGACAGCGGATGCTAGCCCCATGTAGGTCTGTCAGGGGACATAGCTACATTCAAAATTCCTTTAGATATTAAAAGACCGCATCTCCTCAGGAGTATTGCAACAATATTAAAACATGAGTTGAGAAGCTAAAATGAAGAAGAGCTTCTGGTCTATTAATTTATTAGCCTAGCGGCTAGCAGGTATACCATAAGCAAAGTGGCATTACAGGCATGCAATAGAGCGCGTGGTCAATCTTTTCGGACATGAAATAGAAAATAAGCTTAATAACACATAGGGACTTTTGGTTTGCATTTGATCTTAAGTGGGCGAGAGAGATGATAGATCAGTCCCAGTTTTTTTGCAGCCAAGTTATTGAACCAAATAAATTCTTTGTACAATCTTTGGAACAATAACAAAGCACAATTTCTTCTGAATAGAAAGGTGAATTCCAACCTAACATCTACATGCTTAAGCAAAAAATAAAAAATTAAAATGGAATTATGATTTAAATAAATAAGAAACCACATATATTTTCAATTCGTAAATATAAGTACCTTCTCACATGCTCTAATCTCAAACATGAAAGAGCTAACAAAAAATTGGCACCAAAATGCAATCTCCAAAGTACTAGAAACACAAATTCTCTCTTGTGAGGGTAGATAAGAAGGTCAACTTCTAGATAAGTGGTGGCATTAGTCCTTGGAATTATTTATTTATTTTTTATGAATGAAAGAAAGTTTCTTAATCATGACATTAAAGAAAATGCCAAGCAAAAGCAATTCAAAGGCCTAGTCAACTATATTTTCATGTTCCCAACAAAATGCAAAAAAGTGTGAAATCTGGTTCTATTCCCTGCCTCACCCAACTATACAAACATGAGACCAAACAACTTTTTAATCTATAAATGGTTGTTTCAACCCATCAAAACTTCTTTGAGGAGGAGGTGTGGCTTAGAGCCTAAATAGGGACAAGGCGCTGCGACCGGTTGGACATTGCATTCTTTCAACAGTGCTGGGAGTTCTTGAAACATGACATTATGAGGATTTTATCAGAGGTCCATCTGAATGAAACATTTGTGAAATGCTTGAATGCAACTTCTGAGGCACTAATTTCAAAAAAGGGGGGCAGTGAATTCAAAGGACTTCAGATCTATTAGTTTAGCGGGAGGGCTTTATAAGATCTTCGCAAAAGCTTTGGCTAACAGGATGAAGAGAGTATTGGGCCACTTGGTATTGGATACATTTAAATGAAGACGAACGCTGCTGCAGGTAGTTGAGCTTCAAGTCAAGATGGGATCCTGCAAGAAGTTCACTATTAATTTATGGGATGGCCAAACCTCAATAATGACATTGAGTAAACCCTATTCGATACAATAAGAAAATGCAAATCTTTGCAACATAAATGAATGTACCAAATGGTTAAAAACATCAAAAGCTTACCCAAACATATATAAAATATCATCAGGCTGACAATATTATAACTAGTGCCAAGGCAAACCTCAAGCTTTGTACTCCCAATGATGTCCAAGGACCCATGTTTTCAAATGAAAGACGACTTTGATATTATTCTTATTCTCATGAAATGGTGATATCCTTACAACTTGTGACGCCTAAATACTAGCAAAGAAAATGATAATAGACATAAAATATTATTACAAAGAGATTCCTGCTCACAGAATCACTATATAATCTTCCCCCAAAAAGAAATGGATCCAAAAAAATGTAAATAATCTATTGAGTAGTACCTATTTGAAATGATAAAATTTCAAACGTTGAAACTCTGGTACAGTCTCAACTTAAAGTAAAATTGGAAAACCACACCATAAATGCTTTTCTTAAAGGATATGTCTTCTTTCCAAAGGTTGAAAAAAATTCCATGCAACTTTTGAAGATGATGAAATTGAATAAATATTATTAAATTCAAAATTATGGCACTAAATCCTACCATGGAGGTGATACTCCAATGAACCTAAAGCCATGAATTCATACACTAGAAGGCGTTGGTTTCCTTCAGCACAGTAACCAATCAAACTAACAAGGTTAGTGTGGCGAAGAAGAGAAAGCATGAGAACCTCCACCAAAAACTCCTTGTCCCCTTGAAGACCTGTTTGATTAAGCATTTTAACTGCAACGACCTGCCAACAACAACAACAACAACAGACTGTTTAAAAACAGAGTCCTACGGTTCAATTATGGGAGGTTAGCAGAAATATTGAAAGTCAAACACCAAAAAGTTCATTGGATAGAGAAAATTACCTGGCCAGTGCTTTCTATTTTCCCTTTGTAGACCGGACCAAAACCACCCTCCCCAATAATGGACTCAAACCTAAAATTTTTCGTTGCAGTAGCAAGCTCTTGGTAATTGAATATCCGAGTTTTAGTATTCGCACCAGAAACATCTTTCGAACCTGATGAATAGAGTTGCAACTCTTTATCATTCTTTGGTCCAATTGCATTAGCCTCCAATTAAGTTAATAAACAAGCAGAAATAAAGTTGGAAGTAAAAGAAAAACTGAAGTCATGCAACTGGTTACAAGTTATAACTTGTAAACATACCACCAGTTGTATTGAAATGATAACAGCTATGATTTTGTAATCCAAATTTCTGATACACGGAAACCAAATAGCTCATAGAACTAAAGCACACTTCTGCACTTGTTCCCCTATGCCATTGGAGCATCACCACTTTGAAGAGTTTGTTATTTTCACTCAGAGTTAGGATCAAAGTAGTTTTGTCAGCATGTGCCAGCATGATCTCTCAAGTTTTATTAATGATATTGGTATCAGATAAACGAACAAGGAAGAGTTGCTTGAGAGCATATATATAGCTAAAGGAAGTACAGGTGTTTGTAACAAATTTTCACTAAAAATAAAAAATAAATAAAAAAAGAAAGATGAAACATTAACAGAGAAGCCTCTGCTAAATTCACATTTAATACTCCCTCAACTGAGAATCATTTTGCAAATTCAACTTTTAGAAGCAAACTCCACAATTTTACTTCATTCCATTTACTGATGCACGAATTATTTCTATTGTTCTGCACAACCTGATTAACAATGTCCATGCATTCAACCCAAAGGAGAACTGTAAACACGTGCTGGTCCGAAAATTCGAAAACCCACCAATACTAAATGGATTTCAGATGCTATATCTAATAAGAACTTGTGCTCACAAACCAGTTCACTGCCTCATTCTGCTTGTCCAAAGGTTTTAATACGAGGGGTAAAACATAAATCATTACTAATGCTGCTGTTGATAATCCAATAGCCATTTCCGAAGGTCACCACCATGAATAAAACATGCGTTGTCAGCACCATAGTCAAGGTGGGTATGTGTGTGCGTATATATTTTTTGGCTCAATATATAAGTTTGAAAACCTGAAAAACCTTATAGGATTACTTCTACTGTCAATCAAATAAAATAATCAATCAAGAATGTCAAAACTACCATGAAATGTGAAATATCACATTCCCATGTTTTATAGAAAAAGGATAAAATAGATTAAGAATTACTGCCGGGACAAAGCGGAAAACAGAAAAGAACCAAACTTAATTAGCTACCTAGCAATTAACCATTCTAACCTTGGTGACATAGAAACATATGCTCATCAAGAATTCTGATCGATCAAAGACAATTCATGTATGTTCCATTGAAGATCACTAGTGTAAGACCTCCTCCAAATTCAAGCTTAAAACCTCAGAACTCAACATTTGCCAAACGAAATCATTTAGGCGATGCAACGACGCATAATCAATGAGCTTGTATCAACCAACAGAAACACAGAGAAAAAAAAAAAAAAAAATCTAACCGGATGATAAATCAGAAACGTTGGAGTCGAAGGTGTGGGATGGATTGATTTCTCCATCTTCCTCACTCTTGAGCACATTCCCCTTCCTCCAACCGAAGCATGGACAATAACCCATTTTCAATCTGCAAATCATACGTCGGAAACGATATACAATTTTGGTTTTTAGTGTAATTTGCAGAAGAAAAGGAATAAATTTTGAGGGTTTGCGTCAGATAACACATACAGATAACACATTAAGTTAACACATTCCCAGAAGAATAATTCGAGGACACGCTTTTGTAAAGAATCTGCAATTTTCGTCTGATGCGTCTGTTTCTTCTTCTTTCTTATGTTCTAAGTAACTCTCTCTCTCTCTCTCTCTCTCTCTCTCTCTTTATTTTTTCACTTTTCTTTTTCAGTACTCTTGCTCCTCTCAAATAGAATAATAATAATTTTGTAATTGGCCTAATTAAATATATAAGATTAGATTTTTATTTTCTGTCCATATCAGAATTAAACAATAATATAGGATGCATTTGAAATCCCTGAAAAATTCTCCAACATTTTACGAAATAGCTAAATATTATTAAAAATCTTTCAAAAGTTATCAAAATTTTTATCAAATGTGTAAAAGTTACTAAAAATTCTTAAAATTTTATATTTATTTTATTAAATATATAAAAAGTTATACTTAGTGCCAGTTTAAAAGCCAAAAAAAATAAATTTTTAGTAATTTTTTATTTTTTTAGGTGTTTAGCAACACTCAAAAGATACTAAAAATTCTTAAAATTTTTTTTTAACTTTTTTAGTAAACAAAAAAATTCTAAAAATTCCTAAAAACATTCTCTATTTTTTTGTCAAAGTTACCAAAAGTTGTTTAAAATTTTAATTTTTTATTAAACACAAAAAAATTACATTTCATTTCTAAACACGCTCTTAGTCATTTTTGCCAAAAAATCATTAAAAAAAAAACTTAAAAATTTTACTTCCAAATGCACCCTTATTAGCATAATTGAATTGAACTGAGATAAAACATAAGATTTAAGGTAATTACTCTTCCAAAAATAAGACTATAAGATGAATAATTAAAAATATTAGTGGATGCGTACATATATTAAAGATAAAATAATGAAAATTAATAAATGAATATGAGCTAAAAACATTATTTATTAAATTAAAAATATATAACGAACAGATTATAGATGAGAGGGACATAACAACAAATGTGTTATTATTCTTCTTGCTTTTGTTTGTATACTATGTATATATATATATATATATATATATATGAAAAATTCGTGTGGGATGGAAAAGTTAATGCCACTGCAATAGGTAAATGCCAATTTGACTAAATTGTAGAAAAATAAATTAATTAATTAATTCAAAAATAAATAAAATTGCCAAATGCGTTGAACCATATCCGCGGATTGCAGGAATATATATCCTTTTTTGATAATTAACCATATTTGACCGGATTCATAGCATATAGGATATAGAAGGATTGCATCGCGGAGCAAAATTACATTTTTAAAATAAATAAAAATAAAAGTATATAAAATTATTGTCAAACTCATTAAATCAAAAATAATTTAAAAAATGCTATTGGTATTAAGAGATGATTTTAAATTTATTGAGATTACATTGTATATAATTAATTGTTTATTTAAAATAAAATATCATATTAATTGTTTAATTTTAAATTTGTTGAGAATAAGTTTTGTATGCCCTGTTTGGCTTAAAAAAAAATAAGATAAATTGAGATAAAATGTGGTTTAGGATTGATTTTGGCGTCACTTTTTTTTGAAAATTCGCAAACTGTGGGAACGGTTTGCCAAATCCGTTCCCACGGATTCAAAAAATTCACAAAAAATAGCGACAATGGTACTCGTTTGAAAGCTCTCAACACGAAAAATATGATTGTATAAAAACTTTATATATTCGGATAACCTACTTTCAGATTTTTTATTTTTTTAGCGAAATATTGAAATTTTTTGAAATTAGTGATGACGGAAAAATTAAAGATAAAAGAGTTGTTAGAAATTTATAGAGATTTTCAGTATTTTTTTTATACCAAACACAGCCTATATGTTTACCTTGTCAGTAACAACTATTAAGAACGCCTCTAAAGAAATGAAAGCATTATTTAACCCGCTATCCTTTAACTACGTCTTAGATGGCAAAAGTATATGTAGTTTCATATGAATTAATTGGTATATAAATATTAAATGTGGAGCCTATGCTATATATGCACATTATTAGAGAAAAAAAAAAGTAAAAATAAAAGCTTAGCTTTAAAATATTTTTTTATTAATATTCATATTTTTAATTTATAAATATGATAAATATTCAAAAATCACTTTAACGGATTATTAGAACTCAAGTTATTGAAAATATATATCAAGTATAAGGTTTTATTTGCTTTCAACATTAATTCTGGTACCTTTTTGTTGATATATAATCTGATTTTTTTCCATAAATTTAAGGTGATAAAAACTTACAATTTGTGATCATTTAAGATATTTTTACTATTTTTTGGACCAAATTTACTTCTTTTCATTTCAATATATCTTTAAGTTACACATCTATAATATTAATTATTATGTTATTTTATCTTTTCTAAGTAATTTCCGAATATTATCACCAAAAACGTTTTAGTATTACTAAATCAATTTTTAGTGGAGTTTCTAAAAGTTTTGTTTTCTACCAATCATTTTCTAAAATCGAAAGCCAAACAATGGCCTAATTATTTTTAAAAATAAAATATAAAATAAATATATATCATAAAGAGTGAGACATGATAATTAGATTAAAGACATGTAATAAACACGTGCTATATATAAAATTAAAGGAAAATAAAAAATATTTAAAAATATACTCAATTTTCACAATTATATTTTTTTGCTTCTAATTTATAAATGTGATAGATATTCACGAATCATTTACACAATATTGGTTATGAAAATTTCAGTATTTTTCTTATTTTTTTCTAGGGTAAATTACACCTAGACCCCTGAACATTAGCGAAATTACACATGGATCCCCTCAACATTTCAAAATTACATTAACCTCCCTTATTTTGAAATGTTTGTAACCCAGACCCTCTTCCGTTAATTTGAAGCCTAACTCTGTTAAATATTTACTGGAAAGACGATTTTACCCTTAAATTTTTAAAATTTTTTTTACAATTCTCATCCTCTGTTCAATATAACCCCCCTCTCTCTCTCAAACATTCTGAAATTAATCGCCAGAAAATCTGCAACCACCGTTGCCATTGTCCATTTCCGGCAACGTTGCCAGAAAAACCTCTCTCTCAATTACAAATTTAACTGCCCAACTCATCAAATTTCTTCATCACAAACGCGAGACTGATTGGGACGCGAATAAGTCGAGGAAGAAGAAGCAAAGGAGTCTGCTGGGGAAGAAAAGCAGAGACCCACATCAAGGATGGAGGGACTGGAAAAGGCAGTGAGGATCCAGGAGTTCATTTTCAGGATATCCAAGAGCAGAGATCCACATCACGGCATCGACCTCGCCCACCAATGGAAGAGCCTGGCCCAAATCAGCGTGGTGGCCCTCGAGCAATGGCCGATCGGAGAAGGACAAGTCTGACGAGTGATTCGTCGATCGTCAAGCTATAATCGGAGACGAAAAGCCCATCTGTAGGAACTTGACCTCCAATCGACAAATGTACTAAATCCCCAACGACCAAATCGTGAATGGAAATTTTCCCTCTGCTTCCATCTTTGGTCACTTGAACATTTATGTTCTTCTTCCTAAAAAACTAGCCAAGAAAAAAGAGACAAAGACACTGTCTTGGACGGCAGCAACTAGAAAATTAAGACTTCCAAGTAAAATGATTTTAGGGATTATTGAATGAAGTTGTAAATGAACTTTTGAAAGAGTTGTATGGGCAAGGGGGCATATACTTACACACACATACACATATATATATATATATAGAGAGAGAGAGAGAGAGAAAGAGAGAGAAGTAACCCAGTATAGTAGATTACATATTGAAAATTTGATTTCCTCTAGAGAGGTGGAAATGGTAGGGAATTGAATTGAAGTAAAGTAACACAGGGTAGAGTAATGAAAATGATATCTCGGGAATTTAATTTTGAGAAACGAAATGAAACAGAACCACCATGAACAGCGGCATCAATAGCAGAAATTTGAATCTGGATCCCCCACCTTCTTACATAAATATATATATAGATATATATGTGTAAATTTTAAATGTTAAAAAGGTTATTTTAGTCCATTTACATATATGAGGGTAAACTTGGTATATTGAAAAAAAAATTTCGCTGACGTCAGCATTTTAACAGAAATCCTAACGGCGCACTAACAGAAGGGGGTCTAGGTTACAAACATTTCAAAATAAGGGAGGTTAATGTAATTTTGAAATGTTGAGGGGATCCATGTGTAATTTCGCTAATGTTCAGGGGGTCTAGGTGTAATTTACCCTTTTTTCTATTATCTTCCATGTTTATAACTGATTTACCGTATTTTTCAATTTACTCTTGTGTTTTTCAAATTTCAAAAAACAGTTGGTGTCGTAATATTTAATGAAAACGACTATCTTGTTGAAAATTAGAGAGAGTTAAAAGGATATTTTTAAAACTTAAAAGTTTGATGCAACTATAAAACAAATAGGGACATCAAATTTGATTCTCAATTTATAAAGGGGTGTTTAGAGTGACAATAAGTGAGATAAAAGTGAAATAATTTGTGAATTCGTAATTCGTGCAGTGAGATAAAAAATGAATAAATAGAACCGAGATGAGAAGAGAGGAGCGCTGGAACGTGCGTGAAAGTAAATAACTTTTAAAGATTTTCAGAAATTTTCAGTAAATTTTATCGCGCCAAACGTTTTAATGATAAGACAAATAAATCAATTAAATTAAATACAGTTTCTATTACATTTGTACTATTGTCACCTTACTCTGACAAAATTTAAAATTTTATTACAGACTATCCAGCGTTAGATACACGCAACTACTGTGTTATAGACGGTGCACTATTCCAATATATTGGGACTGGGTCTGCAATGGAAATCCAAGGTAGAGCCCTCAGATCCATGACATCCATGCATGTTAAATGAATTCATAGAGAATCTCAAATTTGACCACTCAGAACATTGGGCATTGATCCATTAATCCAAACACTCCTAGCTGGCTCAAAGCCGCCGGAGTACACTGTTAAAACAGTAGCTTAAGTCACGTGGAGGCACGGCGGGCAAATCAAATATATCTGTGATAAATTATAAAATTTTCAAGAGCAATAAATTTCTCCCTTTTCAAGCCTAAAGAAAAAAATACATAATAATAATAATAATTGATGATATCTAAATTTCGTCCACGTACCACTAGTCTAGTCGATATTGTCCGATTGTTGAGCCTGGGCTCGTGACCCATAGGCTCCTCACGGCTTAATTTGTGACAACCCAAGTTGATTTTGTTTTCCTCGTGAGGAAAATATCTCGTTACTAAGGAGAAGGGTAGAGGCATTTATTAGGTACCTCAGTCCCCGACTCCTAATCGATTTGGGATAAGAATTAGTATCATCAGTAGCCCCCCAATGGTGACTGAGGGACGGAGCGGCTCATGGCCCTCCTTCTAGCACCAGCGACTCCTAATCGATGTGGGACAAGAATTGGTATCATCAATAGCCCCCCAGTCGGTGCTGATGATGTCCGAATTTCGTCCGCGCACCACTAACCTGGCCTAGCCGATATTGTCCGACTACTGGACCTGGGCTCGTGACCCATAAGCTCCTCATGGCCTAGCTCGTGACAACCCAAGTCGATTTTGTTTCTCTCGTGAGGAAAAAGTCTCGTTACTAGGGAGAGAGGTAGATGCCTTTATTAAGTACCTCAGTCCCCGACTCCTAATCGACGTGGGACAAGAATTTGTATCATCAATAATAATGAAAACAATTGAGAAAATTAAAAATCATCCACGATAAATTATTGCAGTTATCAAAATTCATGTTACTAGAAAAGTAAATAAAATAATATTAACATAGTCTTAACTAAGTATTCGCAACCTGGGTACAAATGAATAATAGCAAAAGCCAGATAGAAGAAGACGAATCAGATTTTCGCACCGCCACCAACAACCTCACCTGAAAATTTGTTTAGGGGCGAGAGATAAGCTATTAAACTCAGTAATCACAACCCCTCCATCTCTATATTCTGTGAGCAAAATGTAGTGATCGTGATATATATAAGTTATTCATACATTTAAACTCACATAACAATTAAACAATTAATTAAGCATAAATCCAATTTAGATAATCAAACAGATCCAATTATGCAATATCTAAATATGTCCTATCACTATCCCCAAGCCTTTGGGAACTAACAGCTTCCGTTTTTTACCCACGAGTCCACCACACTCAAACCAATGACTATCACAATCCAATGCGCAGCAGGACCACAACATAATACATGTTGTGGACCTATCTATGATAAAGAGATTCATCGTATCATTTTATCAATGATGGATGGTTTTTATAGATAATATTTGCACGCTCATTATATATAAAATAAACTTGCACAACACATGCATATCAACTTAGGTTCTGCAAAATTTTTAATGTGATAACAGCCGCGTCATTTATATTGCTCATGATAATGTTTTCAATGAGTTATTTCTAAACTCAAGCCGATCTTTCATCTCACACCTTAAGTTTGAGGGGATGTTAGTGTGTGAATATATAATATATTAGAATTACATGGTGTGTGAATGATTTGATTCATTGGCTCTTTAGCAACTTTCAGTCCATCTGTAATCCTAGGTTTAGTGTTATTAAAATAAAAGAAGAAGAAAAGAATTATGTATTAATATTGATTTCTGTGTGTCAGAATTCAAGATTGTAAGGTCCCTTATATAAGAGGATAATAATCTTAATCCTGATAGGAGATGGCAATCCTAATTATAATAGAATATATAAAATAAGGAATGAGATAGTAATCCTAATTATGATAGAATATACAAAATAAGGAATACTAATTATATATATTACTAAATCTAAAAAGTGCCATTCATTTTATCATCTTTACTTTTTTTTTTTTTCGTTTAAAGCAATATCTAATTTTGGGTTCCACTCAATCTCAACCATCTCAGCGTTAGCAGCAACATCCCAGATGGTTGTTGCATAAAGTCAAATGTAAGAAAACGTTCGATGTTGACTTTGGTTGGGCTGGCTAGACAATGGTCCTTTTATAAGGCAAAGGGAGGAAAGAAAGAATAAAATGCATTAAAACTTACATGACAGTAGTTAGTAGAGGATTGATGATATTAGTAGGTAGAAATGATGAATATCTCCGACCTATATATAACTTGTCATAAGAAGTTTTTAGATGAAGAAACTTACTATGAATGATATGTAGATTGTTGAACCGCAATGAGCCAACAACATCAAGGAAACATCTTCCTGCAAGATATTTAAAAAAAAAAAAATGATGAGATATGCCAAGAGTAGTCTCACTAATTCAAAAGATGATAAATACACAAGAACTGCCAATTAAATTGTAAAACGTGGTAAAAGAAAATATTCAATGTCATTTTGGATAATTGATGGGACAAAGATGACATTATATTTATCAATCAACAACACATGAGAAATAAGTTATAATTTCTATTTTGATCTCCAAGTAAAACAAAATTTACTTTTCTCCTGCAATTCTTCATTTGTCACTTCAGGATTCTTATTTTCTGATTCCTTTTTTGCGATGCCTAACTCTTTGTTTTTGGACAAAATATCAATATTGCATGATATTATTAAGCAATTATCAATATAGCATTACTCCAAATACAACAAGACGTACACATACCTTTATCCCTCTATGTCAATCCACTGCCATATTCATCACTAGAGAGTCTCATGGATCAGTCATTCCAAGGTTACATTTCAGCAACCATATAAACAATCTAATCTTTTTTTTTTTTAATAAATACAAACAATCAATTCTTTTTTTTTTAATAAATAAAAGCAATCTAATCTTAAGAGGATTTATTAGACTATGAAGACCACCTCGATCAGATCAAGAATGAGACTTTAAGATTTCAAAGATTCTTAGCCATAATATGATAATAGAATGTGTCTAAAAGTTGCTTAAGACTACCTTATTCCAAAGCTACCTAACCAACTATTCAACTATTCAATGCGCCTGAAGCAATGTGCGCCTTTTTCTGAACAAAAGAAGCAACTCTTGCAGAAAATATTTTTGATAGTTCAATTAAACCCTTCGGCAGCCATCAGTGGTACGTAAGCAGATTTTACAGAGAAGGTTAGGCTACCTTAATTAGTAGGTACTGGGACACCATTAATTCCTTACAAGTACTCATTTGGAAGAAGAAAGGTAAAAGAATCCAAATCGCAACAGCTAACTTCATTAACGCAGTCACTGACATTAAGATTTTGCATATGGACAAGAATAATATCTACATCCTTAGAACCATCCCACGCCACACAAAGAACCTAATCTCTGCACTCCGAAAGGAATAATCGAGTTGGTTCGGATAGCGAGTTGAAGGATTTGGGATCAATAGGTCCCAAGTTCGACTCCTCTTGGGGGCAGTCATTCCTTGAATTGTGGAGGACCATCTAACAGCTTTCTTGGCTGAGTCGGTCAGCCAGGACTTACCTAGGCTAGTTTACCTCCTCGTGGTTCTTTGCCGGTTAGGTCCACAGGGCGGGCTTCACCCAGTGCGCACCTATGGGTAGCAGCTGCGGACTTCTCCCCGACCCTAGAAGAAGAACCTAATCTCTGCAGCAAATTCCCTCGCAAATAACATCCATCTTTTAAATTAATTCTCAAAGCAAAAGGTTCTTTGTTTAGAGATAGTTAAAAGAGTAGACCATCTTCTGATGTACTACAAACCAATGCACAACTCGAAAAAAGCTTTATGCTTCGAGTTAATAAGTGAAGCCTGAGAACCAGGTGGATTAAGAAGCTTATTAACCGTCAACTATAGCTTGTAGCAGGGTTTTTCCCGACACTTGTCCCACTTCAATATGTAAAAACAAACGATGCTAAAATATGCATATTCCCAGGGGAATAAATAAAATGATGAGCAGTTTGTTAAAGGAAAAACAATGAAGAAAGGGGGAGAAAATGAAAATTATAAAGGTGGATCAAACAACTAGAAAATAAATAAATAACATCTTGAAATGAGATTCAAGAAAGAAACCCGTGGTTAAATAACTCTAAACACGACCACAAAATATCCAGATAATACCATTAAAGACAGTCTATTATAGAAGTCCTAGCATTCATCAACTCATAACGCTTAAACCAATAACTAAAACAGAACTAGACTCTACAGAGAGAAAGTGAGAGAGAAGGAAAAGAGATATGACCCAAACTTGCCGGCTTGGAATGAATTTCACCGAAGTTCTGGGAGACCGCAAACTTATCTAGAAAGGTTGTAGTCAAGCATGCCAATCCCAGCTATTATAGTTAGTAACACACACAAATGTTTTGGCTTAATTATAAACATTGCATGTGGTCAAAAGAAATACTCGGACCTTAAAATGAAACTCAAAGATGAAATTCTCCTCATGGATATGTACATGATATGTTACAGATGGACGCTTGATCCAAGTAAATAGTAATAAATAAATAAATAAAGAGAGTAGACATGGATAGGTTACAAGAGTCAAAGACCCAATGCAGAGCGGTGAATAAAACCACCAGATGAGTAATAAGGTTGGCGATTAGTGAAACTAAACTCAGGGGGCTTATAAACCCCAACACGGAATTGAAATATTACTAAGTAGTCATATTTTGGAATCTGGATGTTAAGCTACATGGGGGAGGTAAGGACAATCAAAATGCAACAATTTCTTACATATGCATTAGGAAAAATAGCATGCTGAAACGAGATTTTCATAGATTACATATGTAAATCAAACATCGAAAAACTAAAACATGTTTGATTCAGGTTTTAGAAATGAAAACCCGATATCCAAATAGTTTGGGAATATGTAGAATTGAGGAAATTAAGAATTTGCAAGTTGGAAACAGATACCCAAAATATCTATCCTTGTGAAAACATGATGCAATCATGGAATTTCCATTGTAGACTATATACAACTTTTTGGCACCATCAGCATCTTCAGTTAAGTTTAACATTATAGCCCAAACTATATTTTTTCTAAAGTGTGTTCTTCTGATGATGACGACCGAGGAGGAGCTAGGTTCAGCTTTGGTTGAATGGCATCAGAATCGGCGTCAAAATCGGCGTAGTTCAGCCAACTGAGCCTTAATAGCACTTCTTCATTCATCTTTATCGAGTCGCGCCTTATCCACATTTTCTATAATAAAGGAAACGCCTGGGAGATTAGGATTGAAATGGCTCCTCAGGGAAAGGACCAAGGTGTGAGTCATCATAATCATAATCTCCGAAAACAAAACTTATGGCATCAAAGCACTTAGGGTAGCTTTTTTGCCGTTTAGTCTCTTCTTTCACCTTGCGGCGCTCCATCGCACTCGGGTCTGACTCAGTCCCTGGCCAGTAGTCCGGGTCCTGAAATACGAAGATCAACCTTGCAAGTTTGATAGACATCTTTGTTCAGCTCCTTCAACGTTCTCTATTCAAGACTCTCATGGCAACAGATTTGAGAAGTATGAAGAAGTTAAAGCCATCATCATTGAGCATTTCAAGAAGTTGTTGGGTTCTTCAGTTGAATACCCTCCTAGAGCATTCCATCTCACGGCAGTAGAAATACCAGTATTCTATGTTTCTTGAAGGAAAAATGTCCATGGTGGTAATATTAGGTCATTCCCAAATATATGTATTTTTTTTTTTTTTTTAACTCTGCACTGGAAATGTGAAACTTTCTTACAGTTGTGTCTCTTGGTTATCCATAAATATAGATTTTACACGTGGCGAGCAAATGGTTGTATTCATAATTCCAATTGGTTAATTTAAAATTTATAGAACTTGTTGAATTGAAGATAAAACAAATTCAACCGTGCAAGTTGGTTTGAGAGAATCATTTTTATGTGGTCGTCGAATTCCTCGTTGATAAATGCTTTTGTATACAAATGTCCTTTTTTTTTTGGTCATCTGGGTGCAAGTTCTTCGCCCTCTCATGCCTGCAGTAAATAATATACATGGCTACATGGCAATGGAGTAGATAGGTGAGGCTATCTTTACCAAATGATCCGTGTGGTTCCTTGTCCATAAGCTGAACTGGTGATTTCCTGTGGTGTTTTTGAAGACCAGCGAGCGGACTTGCGGTATGCATGGTTTGGAAAGTCTCTAGGTATGCCTGGAAAAGCAGTACGTAATATTTTGAGTTGAGAATTAGCTACACGCATAACCGAGTTTTCGTTCATTTTACTGTG
The DNA here is from genome assembly GCA_019916065.1 of Vitellaria paradoxa. NCBI lineage: Eukaryota > Viridiplantae > Streptophyta > Magnoliopsida > Ericales > Sapotaceae > Vitellaria > Vitellaria paradoxa. Next base: position 58,206,459 of record CM034236.1, read on the forward strand.
AGACTCAACAGCAGAGATTGTACGTACCGTGTGTCGCGATAAGCTAGCCTGGTAATTTTTTTTCAGTTATTTTTGAGATTTATGCATGAGTGACTGTGATTTCAAACGCTTAGATGTCGTGGATGGCTGAAATTGTACATTGACGCCCAACATTCCTAGCATCCCTTTTGATAAATCGAGCTTATGTTGGTGAGCCTCGCGGATGAAAGTAAATAACGGGAATTAATTCTAACTCCCATGTGATAAATGCCAATAGTGAAAGGTCTTGAGACTAAAATAATCTTATTTGACCGTTCAATATCCTCAGCATTTTCTTTTGATATATCAAGATCATATGATTAAAAAAAAACTAGCAAAGGATCCTGAGGAGAAAATAATCGCCTTTGACCCTTGTAGGTTGCTAATATAAGGAAATTGAATAATCGTGAATCTCAAATAACAGAAAAAAGCTGCTAAAATTATGATAAATTTTGTCAGTAAAATATGCCTTATAAAAATTTCATTCATGCCTAATATCCAGTGAAAATAGAAAAATTAATCTAATTCAACGAACTTCAAAAAAATAAAGAGTACGTCTGCAATGTGTTATAGGTCTATCTGTTGAGAAAAGTGGTAGGAACAAATATAATGGGACTGCGGTGATGAAACTACGTCAGGTGCTAAAAAGTGTCGATATATTAGTATTTAGGGAGTGTTTGAAGTTTTCAAAAAATTTAAAAAAATAAAATCAGAAATAGATTTTGAAGTAATGCAAAAGTAAAATGTAGTAAATTTTGAATGGAATAAGTTGAAAATTTGTGGAGTTTTTTGAAAAATTTTAAGACTCCAAACATAGCTTTATTTATTTTAATAATAAATCAACACTTTGTATTTGCTTGCTAACAAGCCTAAAATTTGAAAAAAGAAAAAAAAAATTGAACAAGCTACGAGGAAACAAGTACCAATAGATAGGAAGAGGATCATATGCAAGTCGGTTGGGTAAGTCCAGGGTACAAGAAACAAAGGGCCAAAGCAACTCACGTGCTCATCTTGTAGTCAAACTAATTAAGAGTTGGGAAGTTCGCATGCTCTTGGGATTGTAAAATTAGGAATGCTTAAAAAGTAGTGTCAACAAAACTAATTAAAGGGCATAAGCACGAGCTATGTTCGGACAGAAAATGAAACAATACTGACCGACCACCCATCGCGTACATTTGTCTCCGATATCCTCTTTTTAATTATTTATTTAAATACTAATCCTCTTTACGCATGTCTCTCTTCTTGTCTCTTTTATCTGTTTGTCTTTGACATGCCTGAGATGTTGTTAAGAGGATATGCAGATGAATTCAAATCCAGGTATGGGTTGGGACAACGTAACAAGGGCAACCAAACAGCAGCGGAGAGACAACCCGACATTCCAAGCATGACAAAGATCGAAACACAAGGAGAGACAAAAATCCCCACCGTCAGATCCCAATACCAACGCAATCAACGACTGCCTTACCGGCCACTTAATTTTCAAACTCTATTTTGACTCAAACCCCTCGACCCCATTTGCTTTGGATTTTATTTTATTTTTATACAACTTTCTTTTTCACTTTTTATTTTTAAAAAATTGAGTTGAACAAGGCACCATTGGCATGAGTTATGAACACATCCGAAAGTGAAAAAGACAAATTAACTAGAAAAGCAGTCAATGGAGGAAGTGAAAGGTCAGCATGCAGAGCTGGGAGGAAAAAGGCAAATGGAAATTGAGTGGCGAAGAACAAAAGCTGAGAAAAGCAGTAGCCGTGGTGGGGGTGGTGCCGTACCCGTGTGGCTTTTAACGGAGGCAACAGTCACTAAGTGAGTGAGTGAGTGAGCGAGCGAGCGAGGTTGGTTGTCAGATTTGAAAAAAGGTTTAATAATGCATGTGCGTTGCCGCGTCAGTGGTCTTCCTTTGGCATGCAGCTGATACACAAATTATATATGTATAATGCTGTACATTAAAAAAAAATAATCATTTATTACCAAAAGTAATAGTTTATAAAATATATATTTTATTATAGCATTTCTATTCTCTCATCTCATTTTAATTAAATTCATTTATTTATTTTTATTTAATTTTTCTGATAAATAAAAGAAAAAGAGAGAGAGAGAGATTTCATTTGGTTACAAACATGATTTTAACTTTTTTTTTTATAATTTTTTTATTTTACATGACTTTCTTTATTAAAATTTTATTTTTTAAAAAAATTGTAACTTTTAAATGTATTAATTGTGTTCGTAAAAAAATAAAAAAATTCATTTCCATTGGAACAAAAACTAAAAAAAATAAAATATTAGCTTTTTCAATTATTTTTTTAACTAAACGGATATCTTTTACTTAAGCAGGCATGAATTTTTCAAATTTTTTTTTTATGAATGTGATTAATAAGTCTAAAAGTTACAATTTTTAAAAATAAAATTAAATTTTGATGAAAAAATCATATATAAAAAAAAAAAAAACTAGACCAAAACCAAATTTTGTAACCAAATTAACTCAGCCTAATTTACATTGGCAATGCAAACGTGGCTGCAGCAGCTCATCTCTCAAAATGGATGGTCAGGTCAAAGTGGGGGACACCAAAAAACCCTCTTGCTAGATAACGTTTGTGGCTGATGCCATAAAACGCGCGCGCACTCACACACACACACACTCTCTCTCTCTCTCTCTCTCTCTCTCTCTCTCTCTCTCTCTATATATATATATATATATATATGCACAAAAGCAGGTGTTGCCGCTGCAGGCTTTTTCATTCACGGACCCATTTATTTTTCACAAGCTAGCATGCGCAACGCCAACCCCATCCCCAGTCGATCGCAAGATCGATCACGTTTATTTTTTCAAGTTAAACTTGTCTTGGGACATTATCGAACATAAGTTTTAGTTTTGGTATTTTCTTAATTGATAAAAGTACATATATAACGTATTCTTATTTCTTACTATAATACAAACTTAATATATATATGCTTGTTATAACATCATATTTGCATAAATAACAACGTTAACTTTGAAATTAGCAACGTGATTAATTAATAATAAAAGGTATATAATAGTGCATAACATGTTGCACTGAGTATTCAAATAGCTAGCTTGTCCTAATTCTCCCCTGACAATTAGTAATAAAATTATTTATTTTCTTAAAGGTATTATGTATCATATATATATCGAAAAATCAATGATAAATTAAAAGAATATCTCTTGAATGAGAGGTATGTTTGTTCCCACACCCATCCCATTCTGAATGGATAAACACAATCTGTATCTAGCTAATTTGATTCTTATTTGACAAGGCTAGCATATTCTCTACATGCATTACATTCTTAAAATAGTGAAACATATTGTCCAAATCTAATGAAAAGAATGGAGGTGCTTAAAGAATCAAAGCAATCAAATAGGGAATTCTCAGAGTCAGTAGCGCATATATACATATATATATATATATATATATATCCCATCAACCCCACAATCCGACACGTAAGATTTTGGAACCTCGTCCAAATTCGAGTGAATCATATTATTATGCTTCCGAAATTCTTTTCAGTATCATATATAAAAGTTTTAAAGAGAGGTCACAGTCGGAAAAAGAATGTGTTTGCCACGTTCCTCACTTTTGGAGCAAAATAAAGAAGGACCGACAAGCTCAGGGAGGCAGCCGTCTATCAACCCACAACTCCAACACCCCCCACCACCGCCTTCTGAAAAAGCCTGAACCCCTTGTCTCTCCCCTTCATTCCTTGCCCCCAACCTCCCGCTCGCCCTCCCCCTCCCCCTGCATTATACCATACATATTTACATTTATATATAACACAATCTTTTTTTTTTTGGGTAGTTAATATAACACAATCTTTGATATATGAAGTGTATTATTCCATATCATCTTGTAAGATGACCAAATCGATATATTTACTGTGAGGTATAAAAATAGCTTGCCCGACCATAAGAGTGGTATGCCGACCATGAATTGCACCCCCCGAACAGGGAGGTATATTATGGTTAAATTGAGACTAAATAGTTTGCTAGTTACGTTATATAGTCTCTTTATGTACTACACTTTCACACGGCTCCCGAAGCTTACATCATCCGGCATTTAATATTAGCCACCCACTTCCACTTTAAGTCACATCAAGATAAAGTGATAGTCAAATCAACAAAAAGTAAGACAAACACTCTATCTATAAATACCAAAAATCAAGACTGTGTAAGGGCTCTCGCTCTCTCTCTTTTCGGCTCCTTTTTCTCTGATCTTCTTCTCTCTCTCTCTCTTTATTTACATGAGCTTATATCTATACAAGAGACTGACTTAAGCATCGGAGTGTCCTTGGTCGGGGACCAACTCCGACCGCTTTATTTTACTATATTCTTGCTTACAGGCCGCCGGGAGGAGATTTCAATGAACAAGGGAGAGAAGGGGTCTACGGAGAAGAAGGTAAAATTCATTGCCGAACATTTGGCGCCCACCGTGGGGCACGAATTTGCGCCCATCGAGTACTATTTCACCACCGGAATATTATCTCGTTGCGAATATTTCTCTGTTGAAAGCATATGTTTACTATCGCTGGGGGCATTATCACACAGTCAGAACGTTATCTTACCACTAGGGATGTGGTACCTACACAGATTCGCTCTTTCTATTTATTTACTTGCTTTTTTTTTTCAAATAATTAATTCTTGTCAAAGTTTATGTTATTACTGTTGGAAAAGTTGTGGTTGCTATATTACCCCTAACACATGGTTTTTGTCAAAGCATCAACCTTCGTAAGCCTGAGTAAAATTCTAACAGAGTAAAGTTCGTCAAACGTATATATATATATATATATGTATCTATTCATCCAAACGACACTACTGATACATTATTTTTACTTCATACTCATGTGGTTCAAAGTCGTATTTATCTAAGCAAGAATTGTCATAGAATAGAACACACATTTGAAGGTGGAGCCGAGCAAAACACTGGAGAAGCATATTTGCTCCCGAGCAATAGCAATTCCATTATAGAAGGACTTCATCCGAACAACTTAATTTCCAAGCAGTTTGTTAGCTATTTGGAAGGTTGAAAGGTTGAAAGGTTGAAAGGTTGGCTTCTTGATTGATCAGTGAGAAATTAACTACTTGGCCGAGTTATAAATCACGTCTTAGTGGAGCGGCGAACCGTACTCGACCAGAAACACGTTCTGTCCGAGCTTTCTGCTTGGTTTATTCTGCCAACCATGGGAGAGTTATTTGTACCTCATGAAAGTTGAGCCGAGGAAAAGAGTTGAGCCCAGGAAAATGGTTAAATAATTATCATCCTTGGTTGAAAATTTATGGAACTCATCCTCACGAGAATACGACCCTTATTAATACTGAAGCTATATCTATTCTTTCATGCAAATTCCTCAATGACCCGAGCTTCACAAGCAAATGTCGAGCTACATCCTGAGTCTCCTGAGCTTCACAAGCAGCTACCAAACTATGTTCCATGCTTCCCAAGCTTCTAAGCTTTCCAAAAAGCTTAAGCATCTGCACCGTGTTCCCGGGCTCTCTAAGCAACCTTCAAACTGATTTCCCGAGTTGCCCGAGTAGTATCCTGAGCCTTATCAAGCACTTTAATGCTACCCCTGACCGAGGACGAGCCGAGCTTGTCACTTCCGAGCAGTGTTGTTATTACTTTCCCGAGCTAATTCAGAGTTTGCCGAGCTTCTAAGCTTCCCGAAATTGCCGAGCTGCGGACAAGTGTATTTCCGGGTATTATTTATCCGAAAGTATTTGTGCCCGAACAAGGTTATTTGCTTACCGCGCAACAACAGTTGCTTTCCAGAGCAAAGCAACATTATTTCCAAGCAAGGATTAAGATTAAGCGTGTTCTGAGCTTGCCGAGCGATGTTTCTCTATATATTTCTAAAGAGGAATATGGGTAGTGTATTTATTATATACATATATATATATATATATATATTTTAATTAATATATTGTTAACTGATTCATTTTATACCCACGGAAAGCTTGATCCCGGCAAGTTCGCATTCTCTCGAGCATGCATAAATAGATAATGATGCGGCAATATGACCGAGGATAGCTGGATTCCATAATCTGCCATCCCACTGAATTTTCGAGCAGCAAATTCATTGCCGAACAACTTCGCCAAAACCACCTGCTGATGCTTAAGTGGGTGCTGTACATCAATTTCACATAGGCTCTCTCTCCTACTGAACATATTATATATGTTTATGTTTAAGTAAGTAAGACTCGGGAATGGGCCCCCAAACAAGGTATGACTTAAATTTTTCTTACCGAACATAATTTTCTTGGCCGAACAAGCTATGATTACCCGAGAATCAACTATACAGCATATCCTTAATTTCGGTTATGGGTTTCATCGTGTGTACTTTGAGGTAACAAGTGTTAATAATCATAGCTGAGTGGAGGCACTCTTATCCGAGTACTTTGGCTTACTGACTGGTATATAAAAGTCTTTGATATACAATTTGAGTATTGCAGAGCATGGTTGAGTCATTGAGCATAACTTGAATCGGTATCAAACATTTAATTGTTGTTCGAACTATTTATACGAGGTTATTCTTATTTATTTTATTTTATTGCCCAGCAAAAGGATATCTAATGCTTACTTTAATATATGTATTCTTATCAAGCAAACATATAATTTGGTTGCTTATGCCGAGCAAGAGCGGAGCATGGCCGAACGTCAATCCAACTGGGCAACATACAAAAATTCATAAAAATATCTATATCTATGGTTATTGGCGTTGGAAGAGCAAAAAAGGATTGTTCAAATCTTCAACCTTGGCTCGGCCCATTTACTGAGTTTGTTTCCTAAAAGCTCGTATGATAAATATTTATTTAAATGTTTTATGATGGACTGACACGCAGCATATTTCATCTCACTACCAAGTTTGAATCAACCTAAGCGGAGTGAAATATTTCATCTCGAAGAGGAGCTCTACAACTTTATATTTTTGAAAATGTATCATCTCGAGCATGCCTATGATGTCCCCAGATTTATTTTTCATTATTCAATTGATTGCCTCAGTTTGTAAGCATTATTCAATTATTTGTTATTGCTGAAAGTTTTTGCAGAAAAGCATTACAGATAAGGCATTTCAATGAAAGAAATTGCTCTAGCTTCAGAGACATGCACAAAATTAAAGAATTATCAAAAGGAGCCACGTTCGGCTTGCCGAACGTTGGTACAGAAAGATGCCACATCCCTTTGGATGTCGGTCCAATCCTGGTTTATTTATTGACCAGGTATTCTCTTTAAACTGGAATTCAATTCCCAGTTTTCTGAAAAGGATTATCAAAAGCGCATCCAACTGGCTTGCCCCAGTTGCGACAACCCCGGTTTATTAACTGACCGGGTTTCTCTTTAAATCAAGACTCAGTTCCTTGGTTTATTGAAAAGAATTATCAAAAGCGCGTCCAACTGGCTTGTCCCAGTTGCGACAACCCCGGTTCATTAACTGACCGGGTTTCTCTTTAAATCAAGATTCAGTTCCTTGGTTTATTGAAAAGAATTATCAAAAGCGCGTCCAACTGGTTTGTCCCAGTTGCGACAACCCCGGTTTATTAACTGACCGGGTTTCTCTTTAAATCAAGACTCAGTTCCTTGGTTTATTGAAAAGAATTATCAAAAGCGCGTCCAACTGGCTTGTCCCAGTTGCGACAACCCCGGTTTATTAACTGACCGGGTTTCTCTTTAAATCAGGATTCAGTTCCTTGGTTTATTGAAAAGAATTATCAAAAGTGCGTCCAACTGGCTTGTCCCAGTTGCGACAACCCCGGTTTTTTGACTGACCGGGTTTCTCTTTAAACCAAGTTTCGGTTCCTTGGTTCATTGGAAAGTATTACACAGAAAGCGAAAGCCCCCAGAAAGCAAAAGCACACAGAAAGCAAAAGCACACAGAAAGCAAAAGCTCCCAAATAGCAAGAGCTCCCAAATAGCAAGAGCTCTTTATGAAAGCACAACATCGGTTCGAAAAGCGAAAGCTTTGAATGAAAGCCTAACATCGGTTTGGAAAGCCAAAGCTCTCTATGAAAGCACAACTTTGGCATAGAAAGCAAAAGCTCCAAAAAAGGCAAAGCTCTCAAGAAACCAAAGCTATCATTAAGGAAGCTTGCCATTGCACAAAAAGCAAAGCTAAGTTTATCTCGGAAAGCTATTCCCGAGCATAGCATATTTTGGCTCGGTTTATCTCAGAAAGCTAGTTCCCGAGCATATTTTGGCTCGGTTTATCTCAGAAAGCTAGTTCGCGAGCATATTTTTGGCTCGGTTTACCTCAGGAATCTGGTTCCCGAGCATATTTCTGGCTCGGTTTACCTCAGGAAGCTGGTTCCCGAGCATATTTTTGGCTCGGTTCATTATATTCTAAAGTTTGCTCCCGAGCAAATTCTGGTCGGGTTATTAACAAAAGCATGTCTCAACCAAATTCTAGTTGGGTTATTTACGAAAGCCAGTTCACCAGTCTATTTTGGTTAACTTCACTACAAAAAGTATACTCTTTTGGCGCGGTTCATTTCAAAAAGCTAATTTTCGAGCATATTTTGGCTCGGGTCATCTCAAAAGCATTTTCCTGAGGTTGTTTAACTCAGTTTATATTAGAAAGGTATGTCTCGACCTTATTCAGGTATGGTTAGCATTTTCCTGAGATCATTTCTGAAAGCTATTGCTCAAGCATATTCGAAAAGTATATTGTGATGACTGGATTCAATTTGAAAGCATATTATCAAGCGCTTTATGGTGGGATCCAATTCAAAAGCTTATCTACGAGTATAAGCATATTCCCGAGCATATTTCCCATGCCGAGCATATTTCTGTAAAGTTTATTGCAAAAGGCTAATTCCCAATCAGGGGGAAATCCCATGCCGAGCATATTTCTGTAAAGTTTATTGCAAAAGGCTAATTCCCAATCAGGGGGAAATCCCATGCCGAGCATGTCTACAGTATGCCGAGCATGTCCACAGTATGCCGAGCATGTCCACAGTATGCCGAGCATGTTGAAAGGCATAAAGCTATATAGAGCATATTCTTCCTCAAGCATTGTTCAAGCAAGTTCTTCCCCCGAGGAAAGTTATCCCCAGCAAATGAGCAAAGGTACTAATGAGCAAGTGTATCTCCTAAACAAAGCTAGTCCAGAGCATGCTAAAAATACTCTCGAGCAAAGTCTAAGGTATGTCATGTCTTTTGCTCGGCCTTCTCTCTCCAACTAAGTCTAATGCTCCCTCGAGCTCGGCTGTTTCCCTCGAGTAACATATAAAGCATATACCAAAGCATGATCTTCCCGAGCAAAGTTTAAAGCACGTTAAGAGCTCGGCTTCCTTTCCCGAGCATGGTTTAAGGCACATCATGAGGTCGGCTGCATCCTCCCTGAGCAGAGCATCACTGACGACATCTAAAATTGATGAAGAACAACAACCGAGTGACTTTGTTCCCGAGCAGCTTGGAAGAAACTTGTGCTGTATGGCCGAACAACTTGTGGCCGAGCATCTTGAAAGAAACCTGTGCCGAGCAACTTTTTGTGGCCAAACAGCTTTTTGCCGAGCAACTTGCATGCCGAGCATCGTATATGCAAATTTTACATGTAAAGTAAGTAAAGCTTCTTATACAGATAAGGACCTGATTTTTGTATTTCAAGCTCCCATATCTATTCCTCATGCAAACTTTGCGAAGCACATCCAATAGAACGAGATGGCCATCTATTGCGGCTCAAATGCCAAATGGTTTTTGAAGAACTATTCAGAACTATATTAAGCCTACTAGCGCGGTAAAGTAAAAGTAAACTAAGGTTCTCGGGTCAACATCCGTACTATGTCAAACAATCCTGCAGACAAAAGGTTATTCAAAATAGAATCAAATCATATCGTTCAAGTTCGATTCTTGAATTCTTTAGAGTTCGATAATCAGGCTCAAGCTCGCCTCGTCTTATTTGACTTAGGAAGGCCAGGTGCATCAATACTTGCCCGCTGTCTTTTATTGCTGAAACATTCTAATTTTTGAAGTCTTATTACATATGAGGTGGAAAGAAAAATTATGGAAAGTTATGAGAAGCCCTGCATATACCTATGACTTATGGCTTTACATAATTACTTGCACAGGCAAATCGATTTAGCATGATTCTACCTTTGCATCTCATAAAAGGCATAAAGCATAAACCGTTTATACTGTTGTCGAAGTATATCTATGCAATGTTGCGTACTTCCACTGTTGATGAATTTCAATTTTTGAGCTCATATTGTTTATTTTATATACGGAAAGGATAAAAGTTTATAAGTTTTACTCTACTTTACTCTGCCCGGGTAATAAATTATCCCGACCAGAGTGGGGGCATAATGTGAGGTATAAAAATAGCTTGCCCGACCATAAGAGTGGTATGCCGACCATGAATTGCACCCCCCGAACAGGGAGGTATATTATGGTTAAATTGAGACTAAATAGTTTGCTAGTTACGTTATATAGTCTCTTTATGTACTACACTTTCACACGGCTCCCGAAGCTTACATCATCCGGCATTTAATATTAGCCACCCACTTCCACTTTAAGTCACATCAAGATAAAGTGATAGTCAAATCAACAAAAAGTAAGACAAACACTCTATCTATAAATACCAAAAATCAAGACTGTGTAAGGGCTCTCGCTCTCTCTCTTTTCGGCTCCTTTTTCTCTGATCTTCTTCTCTCTCTCTCTCTTTATTTACATGAGCTTATATCTATACAAGAGACTGACTTAAGCATCGGAGTGTCCTTGGTCGGGGACCAACTCCGACCGCTTTATTTTACTATATTCTTGCTTACAGGCCGCCGGGAGGAGATTTCAATGAACAAGGGAGAGAAGGGGTCTACGGAGAAGAAGGTAAAATTCATTGCCGAACATTTACACTAGCTAGTACATTCATCACATAAGCAAATCTCTCTCTCTCTCTCTCTCTCACACACACACACACACACAAAGAGACACACATGCAAAAACACGAGAGAGACAGATTCTGCTATTTCTATCTCTTGCATGGGGGTGAGACTGCAGGAGAGACCAACTTTATTATCTCTCAAGTTATTTTAAAATAATCATCTTGGATGATCTATCTAGCTTTTCCCACTTGGACCCCTACCCTCCAATTTTGTCAACTCTATAAATCCCATGCAGCAGCTAGCTCCACCCTGACTTCTCACTAGCCAGCTCGCCCATACTAACCAAACTCAGCTCAACTCAATATATAGTTCTCTTTCTCTTCTACTAGCTAGTAGCCTAGTACATGAATTAATTCCATCCTTTTCTTCAGATTTCATTAATCCCCCGTGATCTATTTTTGGTGTAAACTAAATAAAATGCATTACCAATTCACCCAGTCATGGGGCAGTTCATATAATTTGCCAATCACAACCAGCAGCAGCAGGAGTGTCGGCGATACCAGTGGTGAGCCGCCACAGCCGGTGGAGCGCATAGAGAGGTTGGTGTCGGAGAATGCGGTGGTGGTGTTCAGTACAAGCACTTGTTGCATGTGTCATGCCATTAAGAGGCTCTTTTGTGGGATGGGTGTGAACCCTACTGTTTATGAGCTGGATCATGAGGACCCCAGGATGGCCAAAGAAATGGAGAGGGCCCTCATGAGGCTTCTAGGCGGCGCTTCCTCCTCCGCCGTCCCCGCGGTGTTCATCGGAGGCAAACTGGTGGGTCCTATGGACAGAGTCATGGCCTCTCATATCAATGGCACTCTCGTCCCCCTTCTCAAGGAGGCTGGAGCTCTCTGGCTTTAATTGTTCATTTCCTCTCTCTTTCTCCATAGTAGTTTTAAATCGCACGAGAGAAAGAGAAACGAAATTTTCTTATAACTACTGCTGTCAAAGTAACTTTAGGATAACAAGAAAGAGCCAGAGAGGAAGAGGGGTGAGTATTTATCCCCTGTAATATATACATATATATATATATATATATATATATGCTAACTAATGTCTTAGTCCCTTTTATGCTTAATTTTTATCCACTGTTAATTTTATTTTTGGCTTTGCTCTTCTTTTGGGTCTGGTTTAATTGCAGACATAAAAATGTAAAATGCTCCCTCCTCGATGTGTATATTAAGATAAGATAAAATGAGAGAAAAAAAAAAGTGGTTACTTCTTCTGAGTTTATTGTTTCTACCTCATCACTGTTCCGGATTGGCTTTTGAGCTTGTCATCATCCAGCACAAATTTAGGCAAAGAAAAAGTAAAGTGGCATTAGCATAGTCAGTTTAGTCTAGACAGAACCCACATTAACGGTTCATTTGACGATCATTTATGCCAAATTCTATCAATCGAATCACTTTTTCAATAAATATGAAATATCAAAGTCATATTAATAAAGAGATCTATCCATTGATAAGAGGGAAAAAAAACATGAACAGAAATTGGATTGATGATAAAATAAAATTCTAGGTCACGAACAGTGATTCGATTGATGATTTTTTATTTTTTTAAAAACTAAACATAAAAATTTATTTGATAAATTTGTTTTCAGTTTTAGTCTTTCAAAAAAAATGAAAATTGTTTTGAAAATTTTTAAAAATTATGAAAATATAGAAAATGTGTTTTCTCAAATTTTTATTTTCTTATACAACCAATATCAATTACAACCATCAATTACCATATCGCCACCAACATTCGGCTACCGTCTTCCATTGCGACTACCTCCCATTCATCTCCGATCACGGCTTAATATATTATTATTTAATATAAAAATTTAATTAATATATAAATTAAATAATAATAAAAATATTTAATTATATATAATTTAATTAATAATTAATTTAATATATCAAATTATATATTAAATATATTAATTAAATAAATTATATTAATTATAATTGAATTTAATTAGTTAAATTAATGTAAAAATATTTTACTAAATTATTTTCAACAAAATAATATAATAAATTGTATTTAATATACTTTAATTTTATTGAATTAAATAATTTTCAATAAAAAAATAATTCGAATTACTACATTTTAATTAATTTAATTTAATTTATTTATTTAATTAAATTGAATTAATTAAGTTAATATAAAAATAATTTAATATAAATTATTTTTAATAAATAATATAATTAAATTTTATTGAATATATCTTATTTTTATTGAATTAAATTATTTTAAAAGATAATATAATTAATATAATTAATTAATTAAATCAAATTAATTTAAGTTAACTAAATTAATTAATTTAATTAACATGAAATATATTTTATTAAATTATTTTTAAAAAATACTTATAACAGATTATGTTTGATATATTTATTTTTATTGGATTAAATTATTTTTAATAATTAATATAGTTAAAATGATTAAATTTATTGAATTTAATTAATTAACAACTAACAACTACCGTTACTAAACACGTTTTCAAGCTTTTGTTTTGCTTTTCTTTTTTTCTTTTTTTCTATGAAAATGAAAACTAAAAATTAAAAATTAAATACAAAAACTAAAAACTAATAATTTTTTCAAACGGGGCCTAAACCTTTTTTGTTTTCGTATCTTTCTCATAATATACCTTTTTTGTTTTCATATCTATCACAAAATGGTAAAACCTTCCTATGCATTAACACCTTCTTACAAGTGTTTTCACGACTTACGACCATTATCTCAAGTTTCGGATCAAATTAGTCCATTGACGAGATGTGATGCTAGTAATTATGGATGCAAAATGTTAGAATATATATTATATCCACGACACCAACATTTTCAAAAAATATAAAACTTTTGTAGAATCTTTATTTATTGTTAATTAATTTTGAGTCAAAGATGATTTGTCAAATAAGATATGGATGTCAGATGACTCAGATTATCTTCCTAGCGATTCTAACTGCCGACTCCAAGGACTCTCAGACTCCAGCACCCCCCACAGCCGTGGCAGTTAAGTTCATTTTTTTTTTTACCCCAAAAAAAAAAAGAGAGAGAGAGAGGAGATTTGATTTCCTTTAGTTTGACGAAGTAATCGAAGCATGGAAATGGTGGTGGGCCGTTATGTGGATCCATTTTTTTTGTGTAGTCCAATGGGCTTTTCTGATCATCCCACGGCAGCTTCTATTAATTCCTACAACTTCTTCATGAACAAAGGTCCAAGATTTGGGTCCAAAAGAAATAATATGACAAAACGACATTTAATCTTATATGAGTTTGCTGATAAGAAGGTTAAGTATGGGGTTGTAAAAGTGATCAAATTAAGTAAGTTGCATCCTTTATAAACTCCTTTCCAACAAGTTTTAAGTTAAATTTGAGCAAAATTCGAAACTTTATTTATGTTTTAGCATGATCCAAACTTTATTTAATAAAACTAAATATATAAAGAATCAAATTAACTATCAGAATTAAGTTGGATTAAAACTCATTTAAATTTGATTTTAAATATTAACAATTCAAAATTTAAAACCTATTCTTGCATTAAAAAAAAAAGTAATATTGTTTTTAATTACCATGGAATTTATATTGATTTTCCCATTTTATTTTATTTTAGTTGATATCACTTCACATTCATATTGATGGATCCTGCACAGCAATTTTTTTTTTTTTTTTTTTTTTGGGGTTTTTTTATAGGTGCAATGAACATCTTCATTCCAGGAAAGCAAGTGGCAACATTCACATCAAGATTAATAAATGATATATGGAACTATTTTGACCAAGTGAAGGTTAGGGTAGGGTAGGTACTGTACTGTTTCGTTGGTAATAATTTTATTTTATTTTGGTAATAAAAAAATAATAACAATAAGTTTGACAAACTATAAAAACATTAAAAATTTTTAAGGATTATTTATTTTTTATTTCGTTTGTACAAATTAAGAATACATAAATTATTTTATATTACCTTATTTTTACCACTTCAAACAACTCGTAAGCATGTATACTCCAAAGCAATTCTGGGGTGGATGGGAATAACAAGTTGGATTAGGACTAGGATTATTAATTAATTGGAGTCAAATGCATTTATTATAAAGGTACAGTAGATTCAGCTGTGGATGGCCGGACTTGACCACACGGTGGCTATGGCGTCCACCCTCCTTAGCCGACCCAACCCGACCGACCCAGCCGCTGGCGTAACGCGTAAGCTCTGCCTTCTCCAGTTCTGTTGGAGGCCGGTCCTTCCTCTTTTTCTTTTATTTACGTGTATACATTTCTCTAAAATATAGGAGTTGTATAAAAATATATAAAATAAAATAAAATTGTAAAAGTAAATATCTCGTAATTCGTATAATGAGTGGAGAATTTAAATTTTATTGTTTCATAATCCGTATTTGTAGAGATTTATAAGATTTTATTTTATTTTGTTTTGCTCCAAACGGAGCCAAAATAAAATAAGTTGTAAATTTGTAATTCATACAGTAAGATAAAAAATAAACAACTTTTAGAGATTTTTAAAAAATTTTTAGAGTTTGTCAGCAAATCAAATACATTCTTAATTTATTTTTTATTTTTGTTTGATATGTTTTATATTTTAAAAATCTCAAAATAAGAAAAATAAAAAATATATTTAGTTTGACATTTTTTATTTTTTTTGTATTTTAAGGTTTTCTTTATTTTGACTTGTAAATACTCAAAATGATTTATTACTATTTTTTATTTTATGTGTAAATTTATTTTTTATTTTTTAAAATAAATTTTAAAAACATAAATGATAAAATAATTTTAAATTATTTTTTTCACTTTTAAAAATATAAAATAGAGAATAGACTCTTATACTAAATGATACTGTGCCTTACCCAAAATTACAATAAAACACCTAAATAAATAGATTTAAAATAAAAATAAAGAGAAATTTAAAATCTTGGGTTGATACCACAAATGGAGAACAGTCGCCAACCAAATGCGCGGTGAATAAAAAAAGTCAAGGACGAAAAGTTATTAAAGATTATTAAAAATAATAAAAAATTTTAAAAAATATTTAAAAATTATAAAAAAAATTAAAAATTATTACTTACTTTATAAAATACACCAATAATAACAACTTAAAAAAATAAAAAAACACTAAAAATTACTAAAAATTTAACCAACAGACGGCCCCTCAAGACAAGATGGCGTCTAGGGTTCCTCCATAATTTCAACAAGAAGCCCCACGCCCTTCCCCTCTTCTTCCTTCTCTCTCTTTTTCAGTCGATAAGCCTTCGCTGCTTCTTCTCGTAATTCAAATCCCCTACAAAATATACAGCGCTGAATATTTACCAGTCGATCACTTCAGGTACACAATTCATTCCTTAATCCCTATGTTTAATTCTCGTAATCGCTTTATTATCTGTGTCGATTCGAGGTGTTATGTCTGTGCACGTGTTAAGTATATGTTTTTGGTTTTGTCCAGGTGGTGAATTTGAAAAGCGTTGCCGGTGGTTTTAGGCGTGTTGATCGGTGGGTTTGTTCAGCTGAAATTGGTTGTTGTAAATGCCGGACGAGGACTTGGTAGAGCTTAAGTTCCGGCTGTATGATGGAACCGACATCGGTCCGTTTCGATACTCCGCAGCTTCAACCGTGGCCATGCTCAAGGAGAGAATCTTCGCTGAGTGGCCCAAAGGTTAAGAGTTGGCTAACCCCTGTTAGACTCTAGTGCTTGCAATGTTTTGGTTAGTGTCTATTTCTATTGATGTTGTTTTGAGCGGTCGAGTTTGATGTAATTGAGAATAACAGGGTGATTTTTCAGTCAGTGGGCTGGCAATTCTTTAGGCTATAAAAGCGGGGGGCTTAGGTGATGTGTGTGGTTTATGATATCATATGAACTTACGTGTCTTTACAAAGCAAGGGCACCTCTGTCCATTTCAAATGTCTCCAGTTTGAAATCCAGCCTAATAGGGAAATTGAAAAAGGACAGTTTGATTGCAAGAAGCTTAGTGCAGTTCTTCAAACGCTTTTATACCAAACAAAGTACTTATCAGCCTCATAGCAAAACTATTATGGTATATGCCAACTGTGAGTGTGCCTTATAACTACAAAGGCCTACTGTTTGTCGATTTTCATATAAGATTACAGGGGTTATGCTGTTCGTAATAACCTGTGAATTCTAACTTGAATTCTAACTGACAAGTAGCTCACATTATTGTAGACTCCCAATGGTAGCTTCTTACTGTGAATTAATTCTTATTTGTGAAACTTTTTGTGAAGGCTTGTATATTCTAGTGGAAAGAATTTGTTCCCATAATGATGGAGAAATATGATGAAGCTGCCCATGTTCATTATGTCTAATCCAAATAATTAGAGCCCTCTCTGGCATTGAATGTTGTCCCCCACTATTTGCTTTTACCTTCCAAATCAGGAAAATTATTCAGTGTGCCTGACAGCACACATACCCCACCAATATTGACTAGACATATAGGGTAATATATCCTATACTTGCATGGTATGGTTGATTTTCATCGGTGGAGCATGTGTTCCGGGACTATAGGATAATTCCTACTGGGTCATGATCGCTGGTTCGTTATTATGAATTCTTGTCACATTCAAAATTTGAAAATTGCAGAATTTTTGTGCCATATATGATACAATGACTTAATAAATGTGGTATCATATGTCTGTTGTCAATCGGCATTTAACGAGTGTGACCAACAAAACAACAAAATATGAGTGGACTTTAATTATAAAAAAAGTTGATAGTGGCTTTGTTAAACTAAGTCATGAAAAGTTGGAAATCATGGAAAATTAGTTGTATTCCTTAACTGGTGATACAAAGAAGGACATTTAACATCTTGAGAGGTGGTTATGCTTGCATTTGCATGTTTGTCCCAATATTTATCTATCAATTAGAGATGTTGGATGTTCAGTGCATTGCGTACTCATGACACCGAGGCATCAACCTCCCAACACTGATGATTTCCATGGAGAAAGTTTCTAAGGCTCTACTAAGAGCCAAAAACCTCTATACCAATTTGTTTGGCTTTTAAGCTTGCTCTTAGGCTTCAGCTATGAGGATATATCTGTTGTCATTTTGGTAACTTGGCTTTTCTTTGGCTTGTTAAGCTGCTTTTTGGTCCAAAAGCTCAAAAGCAAAAGGCCAAAATGCCAACTTCAGTTTTCTTGGAAACAGAGAAATTTAATGAATCACAACTTTACAAAATTTCAATTTATTAAAGCCAAAATCGCACGTTGAAAGAGATGCTACAATTTCATTTCCATCTCCTGCTACATCAACTCGATGCATATTGCTGGATGTTAGCATTTAAGATGCTAGGAGTTCTACAACTTCCAATAACAAATATGCGTTTAATCTCCAGTGTGAATTTCTGCAATTTGTACATAAAGGAAGGTGAGGACATTTGGCTTGCATAAATAACCCATTCCGATTTGTGTCTTTTTTTCTTATGTGTCTTTTTTGTCTTCTCTGCCCTGTTTAGTTTTTCATTGCTGTGATTGTCTTTCTGGTAATTAATGCAAATGTTGTATTGGTTGATCTGTAGATAAAAAAATTGTACCAACAGCAGCAAATGATGTCAAATTAATAAATGCTGGTAAAATTCTGGAGAACAGCAGGACTGTTGGCCAATGCAGAGTGCCTTTTGGGGAGCTTCCAAAAGGCGTCATCACCATGCATGTTGTTGTGCAGCCTTCTATGGCAAAAGTGAAAGCAGGTAGTTTCAGTCTTTCTAGTCAAGTTTGGATGCAATTCTCCGATCCTTATTTTCCAAGAAAAAAAATCACTAATCTTTACATGTTAATTAACTTGACGCTCGTATGTACTTTTGTGCTGCTTGGATAGAATTACATTATAGTGATGATTTGACCAGTACAAGCAATATCTTTAATCGCTTGTTGTAGATGAGGATTTTTTTTTTTTTAAACTTGCAAGATTCATGCAATCTTTTTTTTGTAATATATGTTAATCTAATTGCTTGTGTCATTCTGCTCAGATAAAATGCAAGTTCCCTTTTCAGCGTTCTCGTAATTAATTTGCTTTATGGTACAATTACATGTAGAAATAGCCTTCCTGAAAAGTTGAACATCTTGAATACATGGTTTTGCATGATATAATCTTTTGGAAACGTGATGTATGATCTTTTGCTTTCAGAACCACAACGGTGAATAGATGTCTAAAAGATTATTCACATCTAGGAAAGATGTATCAAACATTAAAATATAGTAGTGTTAAAAACTTTATTCGTTTTATGCTTAAAAAAAAAATAGCCAGCACATCACATGAACTTTGAACTTGTGGTATGCTTATTGAGTTACAAGTAAATCTCTTAGGCCTCGTTTGGTATAAGGGAATAGAATTGAGAATGAGAGTGTGAATGGAATGGAATGGGGGTAAGAACAGAATGAAATGCTTCCCTTGTTTGGTCACTGACATGAAAAACATGGAGATGGAATGGGTATTTCAATTCTCATAGTTTGTGTTGAGAGAAAATAAGTAAATATAAACATAAAAGTTGCTCCTTCCATAACAACTTGAGTTTTTAGGTGAGATGGTATCTAACAATTTAACATTGTAGTAGAGTAGGCTAAGGTTCTAAGTTTAAACTTCATTGCCACTCAAATAAATCAATAGTCCCATGTGTTTCGCTGCTTCAAAGTTAGTTCGGCCGCACCTGAGGTGTGTTGAGAGAAAATAATTCAATATAAATAATAAAGTTGCCCTCATCTCTAATAGTTTAAGCTTTTCAATGAGATGGTGGCTAACAATCTAATAGTTTGGTTGCATGTTCAGCTATGAGATACTAATCGTATGCTTAGATAGGGAAAAGTGCAGTAATTTTTACATAGACGCAAGAATAAAAGGGCTATAATCTCTAGAGCTTAAGCAAAGGGTGATTGGTCGCAACGACAGTGCTCAATTTGGCGAAGAAAGCAAAGTAATTTGGGAAGGAGGAAAACTAAAAACAGAGAGATACAAATCATATATTTGGTATCAATTTGCTTATCATGTCTTCTCTATTACTTTCGACTTCAAATGTATCCATGTCCCCAAAAAGTAAAATTACAATGAACGCGTTTGAACAATTAGGAGAAAAAGATTAAGCATTGAAAAATATTTTTTTTGGGGGGGGGCACAAGTTGACAAATTTATTTCTAAGCTGAGAAAGAGCAAATAATGTTGAATATATAAACAGCTTCCCCCCCCCCCCCCCAAAAAGAAAAAACACGCACACACGCACACACATACGCAAAAGAAAAATTGAAAATATGCAAATAATGTTGATAATTTAAAAAAGTTTGCTACCATAGCATTAATCCACAAAATACTCTAGAGTCAAACAAAGTAATATGCAAGTAGAAGCTACCCTGCAAAAAAAAAAAAGGCCTTACTGAGCTAATCAAGATTCTAGATGCTTCCCAGGTCTTCGGCTGAGACAACGAAACGTGTTCAGGTGGAGGCTCCAGAAAACGACAAAGCAAGAAATGGAAATGGTTGAATCGAAGTCGAGAACTTTAGATGTTGAAGATTCAATTCGGATCTTCCATAATTTTTTTGTTATCTATGGTCCTAAGGATAGATCTGATCAGATTTGAACTTTGAAGGGTTTGGAGAGTGAACTCAGTGAAGGTGATTTGTTGACAACTGAAGAGGAAGAGGCAAAGTGCTGCTCTATGTCTAGGGTTCCAAGGGCCAAGGCAATGTCAAGACTCCGTTCTGATGAGCAGATTTTTTCGAGTTTGTCTTTTAGAGTTAGGGTATCTTTATAATTTCACAATTATATAAATAAAATATAACATAATATATAATCAGGTAGTAGTTGGATACCCAATTAATGTAAACGAGTATCATGTTACAGGTGCACTGCAGTCAACCCAAAACTTGCTTGAGTATTAATTTTTAATCCCAAAGGACTGAAACTTATCTCAATCCATTTAGGGTGCTTCTAAACGGGTTCTTAATACGTTGGGCGGGTTGGATACTCTCGTGTACCTGTCACACTACCATACCTGTCACACTACCATCCCTATTGTTTTGCGTGCAATGGGTAACTTCTAAATAGAAAAATGAAGATATATATATATATATATATATATGTTACTTAATATATATATATATATATATATATTGAAGCAAGTAGTATTATGTATTGTATACCTAATATTTATGGAACATCATCATCCACAATTTGCAATTTTAAATTGGAGTATGAACAGATGTAACCATTTTGTTACGTTTATTCCCTGCTATTTATCATATCAGTGTGTGTATATTATTCTTTGTTTTGAGTGCAATGTTCACGTCCACGCTAAATAACCCAAGGAGTGGAGAGGAAAGACATGTTCATGATTTAACATAAGATATGGTCCTTGGTGGAGCCACATGCAATTCATCATTTTTTTTAGCAGCAAAACAGAATAAAATTTTGACTTGCTGAAGGTTTGCTTTGTTGAGTTGATTTGAGTTAATTGTTTGAAGTGTTTTCTATTAATTGTACGGTGTTTGTTTTGGCCTGTGGTTTATCCTGCATTCTCCCGTTTAGTTCTTTAATTGGAGAAGTCTTTTTCTGCTTAAGTGAGTTCTAGAAGCTATTCACCATAGGACACTAAGTATATTAAATCTTGTTCGCTGAACTCCATATTTTTATAAGAACTTTGATGAAACTTGATAGTTGCATCGGAAGGTTTAGATTTCTATTATTGCTACTACAGTGTCTTAATATAAAGTGAAAATGCTGGCATCTACTATGTTAATCTACCAGGCGCTCAAAATGTACATTCAGTAACAATTATTGTATTACTCTTGATGTCTTACTTATTTTTTTTTCAAAAAAAAAAAATTGATCCCATATGGTTTCTGAAAGCTATTATTTGCATTTTGTTTGTCCCGACAGAGAAGAAGGTTGATGATGCTGAAAAGAAGAGCATCTGTGCGTGTTCAATACTGTGAGAAGCCGAGTTTGATTGAGAATTACTCTGGTGGGGGTTCTTGGGATGAACTGGTCTGTGGAATTGAGTCGCAGGCAAAGACGAGAATTTGTAAACAGTATCTACCATACGTGATTTGTTACATGTTTGTTGAAGGGCATTCCTCTCCGTGCAATATTAATGTTGGTTATGATGTACCTGATTTTTATAAACCCATTGCTTGTATACGTTTATAATTGCAGTCCTTTCATTTGTTAATACAGTTCCCCTTGGGTTGAGAAACTCAGATGGGATTTACATTCCTTTTTTTTCCTTGGTCTGTAATCTATATAGGCATGTTTGGGTGGTCCTTCTGGTTAAGGAATGCTCTGCAAACCCTTCACCAGGTCCTTCTAGATTTCTATCATTTAAAACATATTCGGCAAAACGTATTCTGCTTGGACTGATGAATGGTATATGCCCTAACAGCACGTTGGCATCTACGTCAGTTTTTTTTTTTTAAAGCTCGTTTTCTTCTCTAGAGAGGGTGATTATTTTAACCAATTACAATTTTGATCAATCATGTTGCATAAAGATCCATGTGAATATTTATACCATTATAATGAAAATATTTAAGGTACTTAACCAACCCTAAAATTTTTATTTATTTTTTTGATGAGTAAAATGAGCATTAAATATAATTTATTTAAAGAATAAATTTTATTTGAGAAATGGAATTGGGGCGAATCATCCCATAAAGGTGAAAGTGTCGTTTTTTATTTCAGCTTAACCCCCATGCGTCTATTAACTTCGTTAAGTATTGGAACTTTGATGAAGAAGCAATTGCCACCGCATATGTAATTTTTTAAAACTCTTTTAACCACCCGCTAACTAATTTAGTAATCAATAAATTGAAATAAAATTTCTTAAGTAAATGGAGTTCAAAATTAATCACCACACCCATCCACCCAAGGACTCTATTGACCTTGTATAGGTCCCTCTTTCAAATTAGTTAAACATACACCATATACACGCACATCCGAGACACTGATCACCTTTAATTAACCTATCTGGAAGCCTATAGTCCAGTAGTTAGGACGCCTTTGGACGGAGAATCCATTGTGCTGATCCCCGTATGGAATAAAGAAACATTAATATTCTTTCTTCCTATATTATATTTTTTAGTGGCAATGCAATCATACGCAGAAATTAATTAATATCGACTTGATCGTAATGTCACTTTCTACAAAAGAAATAGAATTCGTTTCCTTTCGTTTTGTCTTTGGAATTTTTCCAAATGTTTGCATGGGTTTATCCGGACGCAAAGCAATTAATATGTCTTCTGATAAACAAAAGCTGAAAAAGAATTAAAAAGCACGCACACATAAAAGTAAGCAAGAATAGAATAATATAGCTAGAGAGATGACCGATCAGCTAGCATCTCCATGCAGAAGCCGCTAGGATAGCTCTATCTTGCCACCCCAAGAGCAAGCAACCCTTGTCCTCCGTCAACCTATATCCTTCACACGAATACAAACCCAGTAATATTTTCGACTGAGTCACCGCGTTTGCACTCAGTGGGACCCCCTTGAACCCTTTACCTTCCATGATCTTCCTCCATTTCTCCAGCCTCTCATGCCTCATTACCCTTTCTTGCCCCTCACAAGACACTATGTTACGTATTTCCGGTGCGAAGATGTACTGCTCTACCTTCGCCCTCTGGGCTGAGTCCGGCGGAAATGTGGCGTCTAATGAGTCAAATATGGCTGAATAATAATGCAATGCCTCCAGGAACCGACCCAAGAAGTACGGTCCATTGTGGCTCGCTTCTTGCTCCACGACGGTTACTATGTTTGGAGCTTGGTCCCGGATCATCGCCAGGAGGTTCCCAAGAGAGTTGCCGGGTACGCGATGGAGGCGGTTAACAGAATTAACTGCCAGAGCCTCGCCCACCCTTCTGTTGAACATGTGTGGCTTTAGGTCTTCGAGTTGCTCTCCGACCGGGTGGAACTCGAAGGGCACATGGAGAGAGTGGGCAAGTTCTGTTAAACAGCGGCCGGTCTCTCTCACCGCCTCTGGTGAGGTGCCAACTCCAGTTATCCGGAGAAACGGAGCCCCGCCGGGGCGGGCAGCTAGGGCTTGCATGAAAGCAGGCCACTGGTAACCTTGGCGAATGTCAAGATCAATGACGTGAACACGTTCTTCAGCTTCAAAGGCCTCGAAGATTGCTTGATTCGCAGTGAAGTGAGCGAATTTTATATAGGGGCAGGCTTGGTATAGGATTTGGTAGATCTTGAGGATTTCTAGCGAGTCCAGAGGAAAGGGATTGAAGGACTTCGAGATTGAGGTGCTAGGTTTTGTTGTTAGGGTTGCAGCGAGCCTTGCGCTTAGAGCTTCGGTGAAGAAGGAAGCGACACGTTGCATGGAGTCCCCAAGGGGCGTGACCACTCGATTCAGGTGGTGGAGGTATCTCCTCGCGAGCATGTAGTCTTCTTTTGAAACTGCTTCAGCGCATGCAAGGAGGAGGTGCACCAGTTGAAGCCCACTGTCTTGTTCCTTTACATGAAAATTAACATTAAAAAAACAAGTTAATTAAGATTTACAATTGATGCTCCTGTCCAAAAAAAAAAAAAAATGTTGCTTTCGTGGAATTTCCGCACCTAGATATGTGAAAGGGACTAAGAGAGATGGAGGAGGAGAAAGAGATGTTTACCTGCTCAGGTTCAATAGGAGTTGGCATCAACATGCTACGGTTAATGTTCTGTGCTTGCTGTTGCGGTGGCGATGGTGACTGTTGCTGCTGTTTCTCTTGTTGTCTTTCTTTCTGCAGTTGTTGTGATAATGGCGCAGAATCAAGCTGATAAATTTCAGTTTCCTCAGTCAGTTGCGAACCTCCAGGGATTGAGGTTTCGGATCCACAAAACCTTGAGGAATTTGGCAGTGTCAAGTAGTCCAACAATTCTGGCATTGTCACCGAATCAAAAGTACAATCTGATGAACTACCAATACCCGAAGTCTTGATAGGCGAATAAACTAATAAATCATCATCTCTCTCATAATCATCCAAGAAACTCTCCAGAGCTGGCAGTGAAAGGCCCTCCGCCGGTTGCATATACTGATTATTTGGAGAGTTGAATACTTTATGAAGTGGGCTCAGTCCCTTCCCTCTAGACTGCATGGCACTGCTATAAGCTCCCAGTTGAGATGAAGCGGAGCGAGGAGAAGAGCTCCCCAAAAGGCTTTGGCCATGCATTGACTGCCCAGAGTTGTAATTATAATTGAACAGGTTTGAAGCTTGCGGGGAAGCTGTGTTCCTCACTGGTGAAAAGACCATGAAATCACCCTCCAACTGATCAGAGAAAAATGATTCCCACATTGAACTATCCGGGGACTGGACTTCGGTTTCTCCATCCACTCCGAATTTCAGTGCAGCTGGGAGGCTCAGACTTGGTGGGGTTAAGCTATTATGCTCAAAATTGGAAGAGGGAGTAGTAGTATTCTTCTTAGAATCCGTTGCTAAATCATTTGTTGAAGAAGTTTGTTTCAGTTTGGCAGAAGAATTTTCTATCTTTAAATTCCCCAACTCACTGTTCAAACTTCCATCACTCGTCAGACTACCCATGCTACCACAGAAAGAATGGATCATCCTACTTTACCCAGAAAAATATAAATGTAATTTCCCAGAAATCCCAGAACGGGTATTCTCCAATTCTCTGTTATAAGCTCTCTCGAAAGGGAAAAAGAGTTGCAATGCTAGCTCTCACATAAACCTTGTTTTGATAGGTGGACCTGGACTTGATATAGCTGGGCCTTGCACTCTCTGTCTCTCTCTTTGGGGAAAAAAAAAAAAAAAAGGGGAAAAAGTTGTCAACTTCCCCAGATTGTCTTTAGAAGGATAGAGAAATCTGGGGGACAAAGGACCATTCGATTTTCATGTGTTTGGAGTTTATTGAGTGAACCACCTCCATTTTATCAACTTTACTAAGTTTAGTTGTTTTCTAGAGGAATAAACTTGTCGTCTTGGGTACCTGCCTTAACTCTATTCGATACCTACAAAATAAGGCCTGTGTTTGATCTCACAATAAGACAATTATATGGTCTGGGTCCCACTTTCATTGGGCCGGCCCAGCTGAGAACAAGAGGTTGGTATAATAGACCTTCTCTTTGCTGTATAATTTGACTCTATGAATATACGATGATACTTTGGCCAACTGAGATTGGAGATTGGTCGAAGGAGAATGATAGCGAGGGACAACGCGGTAAGAAACAATTTTAAATGCAAATTGAATTTAAGGGGTCTGAAAAACATCTTAATTGCTGAACATAACTTAACCAATGCATAATTACAAAAGACTATTCCAACATTAGTGGTATCACCATGCAAGGACATGCATTGTTAACTATCTAAACGGTTTATTAGACTTACGGTGTAACTTGTTTATACATAGATGAAGGCTAAATTTTCATTCTACAGTATATGTCTCTGAATTTCTCGTCTAAGGTAAAATGAGAGAGTTAACTTGTTTATGCATGTATAGGTGAAGGGGAAATTGGAAAGTGAAATATAAACTTCGACCAGGCCCACTCCACTAATTTGCAAATGTAAGAGTCCCCTCATGCAACTTGATGAGAGAACTAGGATGGCATTTTGGGAAAAGTAGGGAGAGAAAATGTGAAAGAAAGACAAATAAGAGAGACAAAAAAAAGGTGTGAAGAAAGAGGCTGCAGAAGGAGGTGGCAACAAAAATAGGCATAGGCAAAGTCGCCTGTTCTCACGTCGGTGGCGCCGCCTGAGCCTTGGATTTGCCAGAGGAATGAAGCTCTTGTCCTCTCTTCCCTCTCTCCCAATTCAACCTTTTCCACCTAGTCGGCATCTCTCGCTTTCTCTCTAAACACACACACACGCGCATGCAGATGAACACGTTGTACTTCATGTCTTTTTCACCAGAAAGCACGAGCCATGCTCACTCTGTTACTTCCACGACCTTCTCTTTGTCATGGAAAGTAATTTCTAGGAATATGACCACAAACGTACATTTATATTCTTTTAATTAAGAGGCTGCCTTGTTTATCCTATAGGAAGTCTCCTGTCTCCATACTTATTATCGATTTTTACACTCGGTGTTAAAATTTTCACAATGAGAATATTGATGAATTATGTGTTGCTCCAAAGGAATAACTCCAAGTTGTTATTGGATTAAAAATTTGTTTCATCAAGCATAGAATCCAGGTTGATGCTGATGCACTTGGAATATATACAAGAAGGTTTCAAAGATTACGAAAACAGTTAAATAGTTATAGTCGTTAAGCTCACTCACTCCGTGAACTACTCCCTAACCTTATTGTTTTATGCATTGTTGCAACTACTTGTGACTTTTTGACCGTATTTAGATCGAGGATTCGTCAAAGGGAGAGGAATTCAATTCATATTTTTTTTTATTTGAATTGTGATGAGAAATAGAAGAATAAAAGCATGAAAGTTAAGAAATTAAGATTAATTAAATTAAAAGACTGATATATTGATGAATGTCCTTTATTTTATCATATTTTTTGAATCTATTCAGACAAGGATACGTATTTGGAATTTTATATTTCTTTTTTCTTATTTTTATATTTTCCATTTTCTTTTATTTTCTCTCACCAAATTTTCATTCCAAACACATCCTTAAACAGGCAGAAGAGAAGAAAAAAAACTACTTGCGGTTGCTAGCCACATTAATTAAGGTATTGTTTTTCACAGGACACAAGGGCAAGGGCAAGGGCAAGGGCAAGGGCAAGGGCAATGCATAACCCATAAAAATAAAACTATCTAAATAAAACTATCTCAGGACCACATATACATGATATCCCTGGGAGGATATTTATATTATTTCAGAGAGACGTACATGATTCAATCTCCTTGGATTGTACTATGGGGCCAATATAATTCTGCCCAGTCAAAGCATTGCTCTTAAAACACTTCGATTTTTAGTAAAACCACATATATGAATTGGAATGCTCCCAAGAGCAGCAAACCTGTGTTTGGGGAGTGGACTCAAATGGTTATGCACTAATCCTTGGGAACAAGTCAAATTCATAACTTCAGAAAGAAGCATGGCTGAATAATAATTGGTCATAAGGGCCCAGTTGAGAGTTTGACACGATATTTATATCTGGGCTGCAGTGTAGGGCCGTGGCTCTAACCTACCAGGGGGTGTTGGGAGCCTTATGGATTTGAAGGATTGACAGATTTCCACTAGTTTAAGCACCAAGTTCCTGGCCCAGTTGCCTATGGAGCCAGAAAGGACCCAACAATTTTTGCCTGAAATCAGGTTTAGAGTCTTTAGACTAAGGGTTTGAGTGGATACCAGACACCTTAGGGCAAAAGATGATAATTTAGTGTACAAGACTCTTATATCGTGGGATATGTGAAGAGTGAGATATAAACAGCCTTTTCTTTCCAAACAGAGAGGTTGATTCTAGTATTTGCTAACTACTCTAAGACTATTTTTTTACCATTCACCTTAGGTTTTTCAAGAATTACAATTATCAACAATCAATTACAGTATAAAGTTCAAAGTATCCAAAATTATCCATTAAATTGATAATGCAAAATATTTGACATATCTTTTACACGACAGGAAAAGAGCAACAAAAACTGACAAAAAATAAAGATCAAATCTGCTTTTGTTGTCCATTTTGCTCTATTCACTGAACAAATTATGTTTGAAGGTAATTCTAATTATGAGTTGAGTTGTTTTCCAGTTATGGCAATGGTAGGTATAGTTTTAATTTCTGCTGACATCCCGAGTATCAATTCCTTTCCAGCAATTAAAGGATTTAACTACAATGTGGGATAGCATTTCATTTTAACAGGTAAGCTATTAATAAGTTCTGTCTTGTGCCTCAAGTACCTACCTGGTATGCCAGGGAAAAGGAGGCCATTAGCTGGAGGAGGGATAATAACACCAAGATATGATGAAGGTAGGCTTCAAAGTTAACCCAATATCTCCGTGAGGAGCTCTTTTCTCACAAATTCATTCGGCCTATTTATATTAACTTCAATAGACAGATAAATTGGCTTACACTAGCAATATATTAGCTATATAAATCAGTGGCGAAGTTATTAAATGGTACTTTTTCTCATATCTCCATGACCCATTGTGTTGAGAGCCACGTTGCAGTTAATAGTGATGCTGCAAAAGACTTGGAGCCAGAGGACTTAATAAAATCTTTAATTAATTGTTGGGGTAATTACGCTTTAGTCCATTGGGATTTGACCCCCAAAAACACATGATCCAATTTAATTTAACAATCAACACATTACCCACTTGTAATTTGGATTAAAGTATAAAATTAAAAAAATTACATTTAATTGAATTTGTGATTCTCACGAGAGACAATTTACTTACCCTTAAGGACATGTTTGGTATTGGATAAAAATTTGAGGGTAAAAGATTAAGGAGGTAATGGTTAATGTGGTAATGGTTATTAGAGTAACAAATTTGTGGTACTTATGTTTGGAATGAAGAAATAAATATTACTTGGTAATAATTACATTATGTTTGGAATGCTAAAAATTTTAAAGGGAAAAAAGTTAATTATGTTTAGAATGAAAATAAATTGACCAAGGGTAAAAGTTAATATTTAATTTTAATAAAATAAATCATCACAATCATTGTTATTTCAATAATAATTAAGTTTAATAAAAATATATATTATTTAAATATATACTTTTAAATAAAAATATTAATTATAGAAAATAATTTTATCATAGATTAATATTTCAATAGTAATTAATTATAATGGTGCATTGTTATTTGTTAAAAACTATTTTTATTTTGATAAAATAATTTAATAAAATAAATAATTTTAGTTTATTTAAATAAATTATTGATTTTAATAAATTATATTAATAGAATACATAATCTAGTAAATTGTTATTTATGAGACATAATTTTCATTTAATAAAATATTTTAATAAAATAAATTATTTTAATAAGTCATTACTATTAATTAAACCTTAATTTTAATTTGAGAAAGTAAATAATTTTAGTCATAAATTAATATTTCAAAAGTATTATTTCAATAAAATAAATTATTTTAATAATAAACTATTATTTATTAAATATTATTTTGATAAAATAATTTAATAATTAATTAATTTTAGTTTGATTAAACAAATTATTATTTTATAATATTTATTATAATTATTTCTAGAAGAACCCTACTTAAGATTTTACACGGTGGTAAAGAAATCTTTTATAGAAGTAATCAGAAAATAGTAAAATTTTTTTCATTACCTCCTGTTATCCATCTCTCCCCTAGAGTAAAAATTTAGCCTCATATGAGGATAATTGTTATCCCAGAGTAATTCCCGTCATTCAAACTGATGTAATAAAAGATAAAAATTATCCCAGTAAAATTTACTCACTGTTATCCCCAAAACAAACATCTCCTAAATGTTCTCAACCCAAAGTGGACCCAGTGACCCACTTATTTTCGAATCTATTTATCACAAAATTTATCAAATGCTTAAAACCAAGTTAGTGCTCCCAGAACTAGTTTTTGTTCTTCCCAAAGAGGTCCTACCCTCTAAATTAGCACCACCGCATGAATGTGCCAAAGCAGCTGGTTTCTCTCTCCTACACATCTATTCCAGTATCTGCCAAAGGACATTCACATGTCTTTGTTTGTTGTGAAAAGAAAATGAGTTCTTCAACTCTTAGCTCACATTAGGTTCTCCACTGTCTGCCACTGGTTATCCACACCACACACACCCAAATTTTCAGCTGCACAACAATGTTCATGGAGAACTAGCTATTAGCTTGCAAGCATAAAGGAAGTACTTTTTTCGTTCATCTCTTAGATTAGCAGTTATGGATTCAACAATTCTCTTTATACTTTCAGCTTTGTTAATTCTGTCACTACCTTCAGAAGTTGAACCAGCAAAAACAAATCCCCAAATCACTGTCATGGGTATTGTTTACTGTGACATCTGCTCAAACAACAGCTTCTCCAGGCACAGCTACTTCTTACCAGGTTCTAAAATTCAATTACTAACTACTACTGTCAAGCTGTTTTGGCTTTTTTTTTTTTTTTTTTTTTTTGTGGGTGCTATACTTATCTAAAGTAGAGAATAGAACCTCATTGTTTTTCGCGTATTTGATTGTATAACCAGGTGTAGAAGTTAGAATGGATTGCACATTCAAAGCAATTTCTCCAAAAACTGCAGAGCAGATTTCATTCTCAGTCAACAGAACTACAAACAAATATGGAGTCTACAAGTTGGAAATACCGTCCGTTGATGGAATTGAATGTGCAAGAGATAAAGCTGTTGCGTCATCGTGCAGGGCAAGCCTGATCCGGACCACCTCATCTTCCTGCAATGTTCCTGGCCGCAGAACTACATCAGATGGGATATCAGTCAAATCAAGACAAGCCAATCTCTGTATTTACGGTCTAAATGCATTGAATTATAGACCATCACGGAGGGATATTACCTTGTGTGAAAATTAGGGAAGTGTGCTTCACAAGTTCTTTCCACACTCTCGGTATATGCTAGTCCTCACTTCCCTGTCTTTAACCTTGTTCCTGTCCTTTTTTCTTCTACATTCCCCTCATTTATCCCTTCCCTCCATAACACTTCCAAGTCATATTCCCTCTGCCTTCTTCAGTGCCTCCCTCCCTTGCGTTTATCCATCCGTGCAACCCCACCCCCCCCCCCCACCCAAAAAAAAAATAGAGAAACCTATCCTTCTATGCAAATTTGAGAGCTGGCATCCTGTCTCTCATAACTATCCCCTGGTGCCACCGGACAGCTCTTCCAATAACCTTATCTACACAAAATTGAAGAAGGCAATGAGTTTATTTTCATCTCCATCCACTTTCTTTGCAAGATGGCATCATAAATCAATTATGAATGTTTCCTATCGTGTTCCTCCGATTGTTATTTATGTTCCTCCTATTGTTATTTATGCGAAACAATGTATCTCTTGTATAATCAAGGTATATGAACATGTTTTCTTGTATTGTTGTTTAGAATTTTTTTGCAAAATACGAAATTTGCACGCATTAACAGTTTTGCCGTATCTTTTTATCTTTTTGAACCAAGAAAAGTTGAAAAACTGTTCAAAAAATAAGAAAGAATCTTTGGTATTGACAATTATAGAAGATTTTTTTGTGGTTTAGAATATTTAGAATCTTGTGTTTCTAACTAGATCAATGCAGGTTCGGTTACATCTAGGCTTGACAGTCATCTGTATGTTAGTCATGGTAGTAACATTTCTCGCAACTCATGTTCTTCACCTCACACATATCATATACCAAAACTCACTATAAGATGTCAGAAAGGCACAACTATCCTAGCCACTCATTACCATTCCTCCCTATAATTCCATCAAGGTTCTTCTGCTGATCTCATCTACAAACAATTAAAGAGGCCTCAAACTTAGGTCTGCTAGATTGTAGATACTGTAACCATCCTTGACAACGTATATAGGGTTTTCCAACATGACAAATCAGAGACACGAAACAAGACCGAGTTAAATCATACGTGATCCAAAACATTAATACTTTGGTATCACCATCGCCCATTTTCAAGTAACGCCTTGAAATTGGCTGATACACATGTGACTAAGTAGATGAAATTGCACAAGTTCTTCACAACAGAACAAAGAAAACATCAAAATGTACGCATCAAAACAAGGAGACTGGACAAAATAAACAACAATTACGTATCTTACAACTCGCAACAGCATCAATGCATACATGTGAGTGTGTGTGTGTGTGTGTATAGAGAGAAAGAGAGAGAGAGAGAGAGAGAGAGAGAGAGAGCTTGAGGGGGTTTGTTGAGGTTTTCTTCAGTTGCCTCATGCGTATGGGACTTTCCCAATTCGCGGGTTCTGAAAAGTTCAATTTCGTTAGGTTTTGATGGGATAATAACAGAAGAAATTAAAAATATAATAGTAAATTAATAATTTGTTCAAAGTTTTCTACTGTTAAAATTCCTATTTTGTACTTAATAATTTTCATTTACCTGCATCCAGAGATGGTTAAAAATAGAGAGAGAGAGAGAGGAGAGTAAAAATTAATATTGTTAAAGAACAGACTAAAAACTTAATTGTTCATTTTTGCTTGATTCTTACTATAAAGGATTTTTTTTTATTTTTATTTTGATATATTTATTATAAAACTTAAACGCAATTTTCAACTTGAAGATTTGTTGATTTTTTTTACTTTTTTCTTTGCTTATCATTAATCTATTTATTTATTTTTGTTTTTACAAGAATACCAACAACAACGCAAACAAATTAGTTAATATTAGTAGTATTACTCAATCTGTCGATTTAAGCTATAAGTAATTGGGATTACGTAAAATAATTTATTTTTATTTTTGTTAGTTGGGCTAGGATAGGATGATTGGACCAGGTTGGTTTACATCTGGTTTTAGCCCGCACTTTTCTGGCCCTAATTGGGACCTTGCAAAAGCACGTGTCGCCAATAAAGGAAGCCCAATTGACGCGGAGGCGTTCCACAAGAAAAATTGGGCCGGATAAGTCAGGCCAGTTTTAAACGACGACGTTTTCTAGCGTTTTACCAGACTGACTGAATATAACTATAACCCAAGTACATGTCACGCTCGAAGAGGGGCGCTGCTGTTTCGGTATTAGGGTTTTCGCTCGCTTCGCCGTCCGCAAAGAGGTGACGAGCCGAATCTTGCAAAAATGGTGAGCTGCATTGTTTTCTCTTTACATTGTTCACTGCTATGTATATATTCTTTATGGATCTTTACTTACGATTGGTTGACTAGCTTTCACAATCTTGCATCGGTTATCTATTAAGCTGATTAGTTTAGTTGTTAACACGATTTCTGTTTCTGATTATATTGTTTCTTTTCATTTCTCTGCTATGAAAGGCTCCTAAGAAAGGTGTCAAACTTGCTGCAGCGGCTAAGAAGAAACCGGTATGTCTGGATACGCGTATAATGCGTTTTTTGCTTGTAGTTTATATATATATATATATACATATATTTATATTTGTGGAGATAATAATAGGGAAGATAAGTAATTCTTTGTAATTGATTTGTCGATACTTTAGGAGAAGGTAGTGAACCCGCTGTTTGAGAAGCGCCCAAAACAGTTTGGGATTGGAGGGGCATTGCCTCCCAAGAAAGATCTGCACCGGTTCGTGAAGTGGCCGAAGGTTGTTCAAATTCAGAGGAAGAAAAGGATTCTCAGCCAGAGATTGAAGGTCCCACCTCCATTGAATCAGTTCACCAAGACCCTCGAAAAAAACATTGGTGAGTGCTTTCAAATTTACATAATTATGCTCTACCTAAAAATGACTTTGAGTCATTATTATTTCCCCAGTTTTAGTGGTGACATTGGTAGAAAATGACTTTGAATCATTGTTATTTCCCCAGTGTTAGTAGTAAGATTGATTCTTTTTTTTGTGTACAGTTCTTGCCACTTCAAAAGTTTTTCCCTCCTCCGGTTAATTAATTGCTACCCTGAATTTGCTATCTACAATTTTATGAGACGAGGTCAATTTGATTTTTTGACCAATGTCATTTATAGTTGAATGTTACCCAAGTAATCTGCATTTTTTTTAAACAGTGTTACAAGGAGGTTTACACGGAGGTTTTCTGCATTACCTACATACCTGATTTACAAGAAATTTAATATCACTTACACATCGTAAAGAGTAGCAAGCTCAGAAAACAACTTATTGTCACGGAAGGCTAATTCATTGTTGAACAGTAGTAAAGCATTTTACTCATCGGATGATGATATATATTGACTGTTGTTTTACCTGTCATTTAAAATATAAATGCAGATTAATATAGATATCTCCATTTAGGCGTTTTCATATTGTGCAACGCCCACATCTCCACTATGTATCAATGGGTCCTAGTATCTTTCAGTGCATTAGGTTGCTTAACGAATTACATGACATGGACTAAGTTCTTGGTCTAAGTTTGTCACTTCTTTTAAAGTTTGGCTTCTGGCCTAGTCTCCCAGGTGCATAGGTATCAAGAGTGCTAACCAAATCTTTATTACAGTAGTATCAGGTTCAACTTTTGGTAGTTTAAACAGACCACAATGATGACCGTTGTCAACTTTTGCATCTTGGGTGAATTTTTTTTTAAACTTTTTTGTCCTATAGATGGTTTTTCTTTTTCTCTTGATGGTTCTATTTGTCAAAAATATGTAGCAACAAGTCTCTTCAAGATGCTTCTCAAGTACAGACCCGAGGATAAAGCAGCTAAAAAGGAGCGCCTTTTGAAAAGGGCTCAGGCTGAGGCTGAGGGAAAACCTGTTGAGGCCAAAAAGCCTATTGTTGTGAAGTACGGTCTTAACCACGTTACCTACCTCGTTGAGCAGGTCTGGTCTTAAGGTTTTTGCACATTCTTACTTGAAACCTGGCACTTGGCTTGTGGCTTCTTTTCTAAGTAGAAGATATTGCAATTACATTTCTTGCAGAACAAAGCACAATTGGTCGTTATTGCTCATGATGTGGACCCAATAGAGTTGGTTGTCTGGCTTCCTGCATTGTGCAGGAAAATGGAGATCCCTTATTGTATTGTGAAAGGGAAGTCACGATTGGGAACAGTAAGTGTCCGGCAATCCTGTGTTTTTAAAATCCTCTATAAACCCATATTCTTTTGTGTTGATTTACTAATTTTCATTGGAGTTGCTGACAGATTGTCCACAAGAAAACTGCTGCAGTTCTATGCTTGACTACTGTCAAGAATGAAGACAAGCTGGAGTTCAGCAAAATCTTGGAGGCTATTAAGGTGGTGCAAAATTAACTTATAAATATCTCGACTTATGTGTATTTTTTTTTTTAAGTTACCCATTGTGTTGGTGTCTTATTTTGGTTTCAGGCCAACTTCAATGACAAGTACGACGAGTATAGGAAGAAATGGGGCGGTGGTATAATGGGTTCCAAATCCCAAGCCAAGACCAAGGCCAAAGAGAGGCTTCTTGCAAAGGAAGCTGCTCAAAGGATGAGCTAAGAGGCTAATCAATGTGTCCTGCTTTCTTAGGACGAGTCCTTTGGCCCTAGATTTTTGTAGTGCCAATGTTTTCATAGTTTTGTTTCTGATGAATGAGGGTGATATTTGAAATCACAATGATGCTGAATGCGTGGATTCAAAGTTCTATTTTTTACGGTTGTTTTTTAATCAGATTCATTACACAATGCTTTCTTTGGTAAAATTCTCGAGAGTAATGGTTTTGTTCTCTCTCCCTCTCTCTCTCTCTCTCTCTATATATATATATATATATTATATAAGTTAAACTGGAGGCCTGGCCTTATTAAATGATATTGTTTCATGAAGTACTGCAGATGTTAGTCTGAATATTCAGAACTAGGGCTTCGGAATGGGTATGTTGCCCTTTTTTTTTGTTTGGGGGGGGGGGGGGGGTGGGGGGAACTCAGGGTGTCCATGGGTTTGTTGCCTTATTGAATGATATTGTTTCACTTTCATCGTTCACTGCCGAAGTTGGTCTGAATATTTTCAGTTACTATGGTTTTGGAAAGGGTATGTTTTATATTCTGACGTCAAATTGTCAGGATTGTTTGGTGAATGAATGACTGCGCTCTGATTTTAGCTTTTTCATTGATATGTTACTTAGAATAATTTCTTTGCCTATTGTGAACTCAGTGAACAGAAAATCAACCTAAACTTTGGGTGCCCAAAAATCCTGTCCAAAAAGATATCGCGTTCAATT
This sequence comes from Vitellaria paradoxa, assembly GCA_019916065.1. NCBI lineage: Eukaryota > Viridiplantae > Streptophyta > Magnoliopsida > Ericales > Sapotaceae > Vitellaria > Vitellaria paradoxa. The sequence goes on from CM034236.1 coordinate 58,242,933, forward strand.
GTTAAATGGTGTTTTTCTAACTTACTATTCTTTCTTCTTGTAGGTTTGTATTTTTATTTTTCACTAACACTTGATTGAAATGGTGTATTTGGTGAGATTTAATTTCGTTTTATGAGAATTTTTAATAATTTTTTTATTTGGAATTAAAATAAAATTTTATGAATTAGATTTGAGTTATTTTTAACTTAAATTTTAAAATTTTTATATCATTTAAAATTTAATCTAAAATAATAAAATTTTATGAGAATTTATATTTTTTTAAGTTATTTAAGTACATGGATAAATTTACAAGTATATATCATATTTATTTAAATTTTTTTTTTCACTAATGTTGCACCCCACTTAGGGTTGTAATCGGCCGATCATCTTAAGCCTTAACTTAGGAATCACGCAAGCATAATTCTCATTCAACTAAAATTTGTTAAAGAACTTTCAATGAAAAATAACTTTACCATTTAAAATTTACGAGAATAAATAAAATGTTCTGCTAACATTTCAAACCCCAAACAACTAGTAATAAAAATATTTCAAATCATCGAACTCTAATCTAACTATCAAAATAAAATCCATCAATTAAATGTAAAATTGTTCTTAAGAGGTCACGACTTAAAGGTCTCAACTGCCAGAGTCCATGTTTAATTTCTTTAATGCTCACCTAAAAAATATTAAAAGGAGGGGTGAGCTAAAAACCCAATGAATGGATTGTCAAGCCAACAATAATAATATCCATTTGAAAGTAACAAATTTTCAAATAAACAATTTAATCAAGAAAAATTCTCATGTAACCATGTCTATGCATAATCAATGACAATTTCAAAATCTACACGTTAGAGTGCAATAACATCCATAATTCACCCCGTCAATCACAACAGTGATGACAAACATTAATCCGTGGATATATGAAAATTAAATATAAAACGTGTCAATATACTTTTTTATGGGTAGTGCCCATTGGATCTAATATCGTACTTAGAGTCACCCAGTCTGGCTCCTGAATTCTTCCCTAAGTTAATCCGATTGAAGTCACCACGGTTTTCACGGCCTGTTTCTACAATCGTTGAGAACTAGAGTCATCACGGTTTTTACGGGCCTGTTCCCTAGTTGCCAAAGTCATACCAATTAAGGAGTCTGTCCCCTGGACTTTAATTTTTATTTCCAATAACCATAAAATAATCTTCCATCACAATCTCATAATCTCCAAGATTAAACACAAGTGTCCAAATAATTTTTACCTATACTCAATAGTATAAAACATATAATATCATTATCAAAACAATATAATTTTTCACAAAGAATAATCCAAAAATTTTTAACTTTCAAACCTTTATGCATGGAATAATTTATAAAACAATACTAATAAGGCAAACCACTCACCTGATATCCAAAGTGTAAATATAAAATAAATCAGAAAAATTCGTCACAATCCTAAATATATAAAATTAATTACCTATTATTTAAAATCTATTGTAAAATTTATATCTAATAATTTACTAAAATAAATCCTTAACTCCTCTAAAATAATTTAATTAATATTAATAAATAACTATTCAACATTTGATAATTGACAATTTGCTAACACTTTTATCTTATTAAACTTCTATTATTCTTATCTATATATGTGGACACAATTAATTGCAACCTTCTGCAGCAGCCTTTAATATTTTTTCATCCACATAAATTAAAGTTTAAAGAAAACTTTAATACATATATATACACACACATAAGAAACGTCCAGTTTAGTTACAAATATATATATATTTTTTCAAATCATTACTGTGGCAAAAAATATATACATATATTTATATATACTCAAATTTTAAATTTCAAATCATGTCGAAACCAATCCCTTTATATATATATATATATATATACCCAATTACGTTTGATTTTAACTATCAATCAAAATTTAATTTTGATTTTTTTTTTCAAACCTGCACATGGCTAACCAAACTAACATAAGTTGTAAATATATATATACATACGTCAAACACCCTTCAATCAACACTTTTTTTTTTTATTAAACAATCTGTCATCTACCAGAGGGTTTCAAAAACCTAATTTTTATCAATGCCCACCAGCCCAATCTCTCTCTCTAACTGGGGCTACCTTTATTGATTGAAAACTAGGGCTGCCTTTATTGATTGGAAGATTACAGATTTACAGCACAAACAAAGGATATTTTTTTTAAACCGAATCCTAATTTATACACGCACATATATCTATATATGCACGCACTAAACTCTAATCTTTTCTATCAATAATCTAAAGAAAATAATAAAAATTACTAATCTTGTTTTCTTCTTCACTCTTCACGCATAACCTCCTCTTTTCTCTCTTCTCTTCTCTCTCTCTCTCTCTTAATTAGAATAATGAAACTCTAAGAAGACACCTTTTATTTATATCCTTAACTTTTTAATCGTATACTGTTATGTATATTAAATTACGGTGGACTTTCAATTCCAATCTAATTATAATTCCAATTATAATAATCTTTCAAATTATCCAATGGTCCACAATTACCCAAAACATTAAATAAAGAAAAAAAATTTAAAATTTAATTGTTTCCTAAATGAAGCCAACCAATTCTCATAAAACTATAACACATAAAAAATATAAATAATAATAAATATATATTTGGGTTATAACAACTAACATGATCAAATTTGTATTTTTTTTTTTTTACTGACACTTGATTGAAATTGTGTATTTGGTGGGATTAAATTTCGTTTTATGAGAATTTTTAATAATTTTTTTGTTTGGAATCAAAATAAAATTTTATGAATTAGATTTGAGTTATTTTTAACTTAAATTTTGAAATTTTTATATCATTTAAAATCTAATCTAAAATAATAGAATTTTATGAGAATTTATAATTTTTTTAAGTTATTTAAGTAAATGGATAAATTTACAAGTATATATCATATTTATTTAGTTTTTTTTTTCACTAACATAATAAAATTTGACATTTTCTTAAATTAATTTCTAAGTTTAAACATGTATTTCAAACACAAAATTTTATTTATCAAATTAAATTAATTCTTTGTTTTATAATCAAATTAATTTTAAGTTAGAAATGTATTTGCCTCTTATTCGGAATATCTAATGATGTTTTGTACGTATCATGCATTTCAGTCTCTTGAAAGATATTCTTTGAACGCATCTGAGTATACTGTAATAATTTCTTAAATCTTTGATTAATCGAAGTGGCTGCCAAAGAAAATTGCATTTGTAACAAATTATTTTATTTTTCATTAATACCCATTAAGAGAGACGTTGGAGTTTCATTATAATTTAAACGATACACTTCATTTTTAGATTAATGTATGGAATTAACAGGTAATGGTAGACTTTATAGCAGGCAAACTACTGCCGGGAGTTCCACCTGTAAAGTCGAATTTGATCTCCTGACCTTGATGAACTGGTTCGCCATCGTTGATCAAGCATCCACCACCCTCTACTTTTCTAAAGATTTGAGGATCAACCGGATCGTCACTGTGGAAACCATCGCAGTTCACAATGATATTTGATTGATCGCATTCACAGTTGTTGACAAGGCCGAATTCGAACACATCTTCGCCGTGCCATTTCTCTCCCGTTATCGATATCCCAGTTGCAAGCGAAGATAGGGTGCATATTCCCAAAACTGCATGCACCACGTAACATAACATTCATCCATATATCGTAAACAAGTCAGAGATGTTGGTGAATAGAAAGTATAGATGTTAATTTATTTTTGAGGAAGCTAGGCTTCTTCTTCCCACAATGATAATCCTAAAGGATTGATGATGATGCAATCAAGGACAACTTTTTTGTTATTTTTATATATTAATTAATAATTTAGATTAACAAACTAAGGAGAATAAAATAATTCAAAGAAAGAAATTAAGATGGTATCTGAACTAGCGGATACCTTGTCGATTCACGAGAATGATAACAAGCATTACGGAGAGAATATTGAGTGGTGTCATTTTTCTCTTCTCACAAATTTGGAGAGATCACTGATGATCCTTATAACATTCCTCTTGTGCTAATATATATATATATATATATATACACACACTAGTAGTACCTTGTGCCCACGACACTATGAATAAAATTAGTATCTAGATTCTTATATAAATTGAAACTTTGGGCAAAAAGATCAAATCAAAGAAATTATGATAATATATGGGTTTTAATTTTTTTTTTCAAAAATTTAGACTCTAATAGTTATTATATGTTTTTTGGTCATTCTTTCTCCAATTAATTTTGGATAAGCACCATAAAAGAAATGCTTTAATTTAAAAAGTTTAACTTTTCTAAAAATTATGATTGAACAGAATTTAAGTTGGGAGTGAGATCTAGTAAAATATGGTGAAATTTAAAATATCTAATTCATTTTGTGAGATAAATGATAGTGAGATCCACTAAAATAAAAATTAAGTGAGAAATTAAAAATATAAAATGATTTTAATCGTTGAATGAAAGAAAAAATAATTTTTAATCGTTAGATCTTAGTTTGTGAGAGATATTTTCAAAAACCATCATCTTTTATTATATAGATACACAAAAAAAAAAAAAAAAAATCCTTTCATTTTAGGTATGTTCCAAAACTTCTTAGCCATTAATTAATATTAACCAAATTTAATTTCTAGGTTTTCAAATTTATTAAATTTTGAACCTTTCATTTTAGGATATTATTCTTTCAAAAATGTCATTTAGAAAAAGGTAGAGATATTGGCACTCCTTCATTAGTTTCTCCCATTTCACAATAACTTCAGAATAATTTTAATAAAAAAGAATAATATGAAATAAAGGAAGTTAACGAAATGCATTTATCATTTCTCTTTAAAAATACATGTATTTATCGTGTTTCAAAATCATCAATAGGTAATTTGTAATTAATATAATAAACATATAACCGTTCATGCTTCCATTTTTAAGGAAACGCTTTCTCAATATTTAATTCATAGCTACTAATTAATATTTTTTACCAAATTTTCTAATTTTTCTAAATTTAAAATTTAGTCCTTTCATTCTATGTATAAAGCTCAAATTTTTGAATTCTCGTCAGATTTGTTCTATGGTTAGGATTATTTCTTTTTTCACTCTACTTTGATTATCTTTCGATCATTTCATATAAAAACATACTCTCTCACTTTTTTTCATATTTTTTAATAACTTTTTATAAAAAGTTTAAATTAATATTTTTAAAAATATGATAATATTTATAATAAATAATAAAAATTTACATATTTATTAAACACTACATACATTAGCCTTCTTTTTATTAGTAATTTTTATTTTTACAAGTTATTTTTATAATTTTTATGTATGTTTGTTTTACAAATTTACATTCGAATTCTTTGCGAGCCAAATTATGTTTATATATTTTTAGGCATGGATAATTTCTAGTCTACGCAATAAAAAAGTTTACAATTTTGAATTTTGAATATTTTTAACCATTGAATTAATTCAATCAACATGATTATTTCTTTTTTTTTTCTCTACTTTATTTGTCTTTTCGATTACTTCACATAAAACACACTCTCTCACTTTTCTCTTTCTTTTTTTCTTGAATACTTTTTTGTAAAGGTTTTTAAATTAATATTTGTAATAAATAATAAGATTTTAGACATTTATTAACATACTGCATGAATACCTATTAGACAAAATGAAACTAAGATTATCTATTTTAAAAAAGTGATATTTAAACTTTAATTTTCTTTAAAAATTTCTTAAAAATAAACATTTAAATTAAGAATCTAATTTTTATGTACATGATATTTCAAATTTTAAATACATATACTTTTACACTATTTGTACCATTTATGTAATAAGGAAGTTCAATAATTTGAATTTGAAATATTTTTAACTTTTTAATTTGTTCAATGGGTATGATTACTTATGTTCTCTCCAATTTGATTGCATTTTTTATCACTTCACATGAAATTACATTCTTGCACTTCACAAGCTTATTTCACATGGATACCTATTAGAGATTTTTTTTTTTTTGAAAGTGATATTTATATTTTAATTTTCTTTAAAATTTTCTTAAAAATAAAAATAAAAATAAAAATTCTTTTAAACAGGTTTAAACTTTGTTTGTTTAATTGATTTATGTTTTTTATGTAAATTTAATTTTGGTTAAAATGTATCTGAGTTATAGTTACATTATTTTTTCTCTTTTAATTAGTAATTTTTATTTTTACAAGTTATTTTATAGTTTTCCATGAAGTTTTTAGTCTCTATAAATACGCTGCAAAAAATATTTCTGTACCTTTAAGCACAAACAATTCTTAATACATTATCGTATTTCAATAGTTAGGTAATTTATAATTTATAATTAATTGATATATTGTCACCCACACTTTCATTAAGGAAAATTGCATTGTCAAAATTTAGTAGCCACTAATTAATATTTAATCTAAATTTTAAAAATTTAAATATTATGTTATGTTATTGTCACGTTTTAAATCTTGCATCTGCATCTAAAGAGGATGGTATTGGCGCGTCCCAAACTCAGAACTAAGAGACGAGACAAATGGAATCCAAGCACAAGCTAGGCCCAGTCCCAGACTCCCAGCCCCATTCTGCAAAGGAGTCCTACTTAATTTAATTGTCACAAATAACCGATAATTTATAAGTGTTTGTAGTTGATAGATTTTTTTTTTTTAATGGAAAGAAGTAATTAGTGAAAGATTTATACGAATTCAATACTTTCGAAAATTTATTTTTATTCGTAACTATTTATTTCTTTGAGTGTTTTTTTATTTATTGAAAGAGTTCAAAATAATTGCAGGTTAAAAAGACAGGCTTGTTGTCTAAAAATGAATTCAAATGAGTGAAAATCATGGGTTAGATTGTAATTTGAAAAGGTCGCATGCTGCATGCAGAGAGAGTGTAAGTTAAGACTATGATGAGAGAGAGAGTATAGAGTCAGTAGACGAGACGAACCCGCAATTAATGGGGAGAAGAAATTTGGCAGTAAAAGAGTCAAACAAGGTAGGGAGGTATATCAAATCATGTCGTTACGTTTGATTCTGAAGCAGAACTATAGTGAAAGAGACCGGTTTCACAAACCCACATGGGAAATGAAAGCAACCATGCAAGTAAAGTAATGCATATATGTATATGAGGTAGGACTGGGAAGTTAAATTTGCATCCAGAAATGTTGAAAACGATGCCCACTTTAACAATGAAGATGTCGACTTGACCTTCAAGATTTTTGAGATCAACATTATCACAGAACATTTGCTGTCACTAGAATAGAGATTACCGAAATATCTGTTTGATAGCTTTGAACATAGAGCTAGCATAAATCGGCTTCAATGCGTTTGAAATGACAAAAAATAAGGTAGAATGAGATAAAATAAAATAATGTGTAAGTTCGTAATTCATATAGTGAGACAAAAAAAAGAATAACTTTTAAAAACTTTTAAAATTTTACAGTAATTTTTAACAAATCAAACGCACCATAATAAACCACAAAGACCATGGCATAGCACCTGGAACTACAAATATGCATACTTGTATCAATTTATATCTACACACGTATATCAATGGTGTCAAAAATTAGAAATTATAAGACTTTAAAGATAGAGAAGTTTCTTGAACAAATGCAATATCGTGGTATCTATTAATTTCCGATTAAAAAATGGATGTTCAAGAGCTAAGCTATTCACTTCTTGTTAAGTTATTGTATATTATGGAACGGTAAGTTGCATTTCATAGGCAAATTATACTAGCTCGATCATCATCGCCAAAGACACAATGTGAAGGTGAACAAAAGATATCTGGCTTTGTGTGTATTCATAAATTTCATAGAAAACTCGCAATTTTTTCTTGTGCCAATCTGCTACATGCATGGACCATGGAGTTGTGCTCCTCCTTAACTTGTGTGTGTGTGTGTGTGTGTTTTTTTTTTTTTTTAAATATATATATATATATATATTTCCATTTCCCAGTTCATGACCTAATTGAAAGAATTACCACTGGCAACATGAGGTTAGCAACCGAGTAACCAACTCGGGCAATTACCCATTGGTGAAGAGGTGCGGCTACAACACAACAGCTTTAACTGCTCCACTAGTCCAGAAACTGCCTTGTTCTGTAGACAATCCCCCCCCCCCCCCTTCAATTGAATGATCCAGAATTCTGTTTCTATGATGTACTGGATTTCATCAAACTCAATAGTTTTAAATCTTAAATACATCATGGAGTATCCAAAGATACTCCTGATTAATTCCGTGAAAATTATAATAAAAAGATACAAAATACAAATAGAAGGAAAAAAATCTAACTCTACTGTATTTCTGATAATTCTATAAGCTAAGCTTGGATCTATAATTCTTTCAGTGCCAAATGTAATTGACATAAAATTCAACATGCTGCTGCTATTATTCCATTAATCACTCATTATGGAACACTTACCTAAATCCCAGAGATCCGTTTCCAGTTTTAAAGAGAGAAAATTAAAGAGAGGGCTTTCACAGTAAGAAAACGGAAGAAGGGGGGGGGGGGGGGGAGGCTGAAATGGGTTCCAAGACAATCTGGGTTTGATGCAAAAGCAGTCAACAAAACTGTTTATTTTCACAAACAGGCTGCCATGCCCAGCTCTCCATCCAGACCTAAAGAGAACTAAATTAAAGAGCCGTCAATGCACCTTTGAAAGGGGAAAAAAAAGAAAAAGGAAAAAGTTGAGCCCAAACCCAAGCTATTTGGCCCTGCCTACTTTCCACCTGCACATTGCAGATCACAATCAACACTATAATCCACAAAAAATATATATATAAACATGTAGGTTATGGAAAAAAATATATAAACATGTAGGTTAAAAGACAGCAAGACCCAGGAGTACCTGCAGTTGGAAGACTTGGACGAAGCTGTGGGAACAAAAGAATATGGGGGCAAACCAAAGCCAGCACTAGACTACTAGTCCATGTTGAATCTATCTCTTGCTCTCACTTTTGCAATTATACAGTACAGAAACCATAATTAACCAAATAAAAAAAAAATCCAATCTTCAAACACTTCTGCTACTTCCTCTCATGTTCCTCCCAGATTGAATCCCTATATTTGTCAGCAAACCTACTGCCCTGACTCTTGAGAATCATCCCTGGAAGATGGTTGGTGTTGGTGTTGGTGTTGTTGATGCTGGTGCATTCTGGCTTGCCCCATCTGCTGGTAAATCTGGGCCAAGGCTTGAGGATTCAAAACCCCAAAATGACCATCCTGTGAAAGCCCAAGCTCCAAACCAGGTAGTTGCTGGCTAGTACCACCCAGAATGGAGGCTAAACTCGTAGGTCCCATATTGGTAGATGGTAATTCAAACCCTGGGAACCCAATTTTTTGCAAATAATTAGAGCTTTCGGTTCCCAAATTGGGTGTTGATGGACAAGATAACGACTGAAACCCAAAACCACTGACAGCAGCAGAGGGCCATAGCCCTGCTCCTGTGGCCACACCCACATGGGGTTTCCCAAAATTCCCTCCAACCATCGCCCAACTGGTCCTACTACTAGTACTATTACCTCCTCCCTCGGACCCAATATGGCCACCCAACTCCTCAATCTTTTGATGCGATCCAGTTGATATCGACGCCCCCTGCTGCGAAACAGAGCCCCCAGCCGCCGCCAAGGCCGACGCGGGTATTGTCCCACTCCCCGTGGCGGCAATTATCGACGGCTCCGCCTGCTGTAGCAACCACTGGATGGTCTCTCCGTCGGATTTGTGGCCCAATTCTCTGGTCAACTGGAAGATTCTGGCGGCACATAGTGCTGGCATCCTTATTCTCCTTCCTCTGCCTTCGACTTTTGTGTGCCTGTCTTTGTTGGAGCTCCTTTTGGGGGCTAACTGTTTCTTGGGAGCCTCTTCTTTATCCGCAATCGCAATCTGGAAGTCCTTGATTTCTGCCGGCTTGTTCTCACCCATGATGTTCTTGTTCGTGTTTGCCTGTGGGAAGCTCAAGAAATCAATCTTGGAGGAGCCCTTGGGATCCATCAACAGTGTCGATTTGTTTTGTTTGCGCACAATATATATATATATATATATAAAATTAAAGGGAGAGGAGATATCCTCTTTGATTAAAGAAAATGACCTTATGAAAACAAATTAAAAAAAGTTTAAGACTTTCATGGGTTTTCACTGTTTATGGTAAGGAATGTAATAAAAGTTTAAATATTGGAAATTTGGAACCCCAAGGAAGGAGTATATCAGTACATCCTTGTCAAAATTTACAACTCTGTTTCATTTTACTTTTTCTCCACCTGTCATGGCCTCTTTCTACCAATAAAGCCTAAAATCTACCTCTTTTTCATTGCGATGGATTTGGACTGGCCTGGTTTTTTTATAGGATTTTGACAGTTCTTTTTTAACTGCCAAATTTACCATATTCTCAGACCCTTTGAATTGAAAGCTCCATTCCCACATGCCAAGGGTTCTCCCTCTCTCCATTGTTTCTCTACCTTGAATTGCAATGCTGTCATCAGTTTCCCAAAAAAAAAAAAAAAAAAAAAAAAGAGAGAGAAAGAGAGAGAGAGAGATGCAACGCTATCATTGCAACCAACAACATTTGATGCCATCTCTTGCAAGGGACTCAAGTGTCCCAGGTGGCGGCTTGTCCTGGGGACACCTGGCAGGCAATGAATGGGGCCAGTGGTGTTGCTTCTAGCCCACTCTAGTCCGATTCTTTAAGATATATTAAAAATAAAAACAAAAACAAATGTATAGATAATGGAATTATCAGTTGATGAACATGCAGTGATGGACCTATACGATAAACGCATGTAGGCTGCGGTTAATTTCAATTATATTTTAATGTTTGAGATACTCGGTGGGTCCTGCATAAGAGTTTCTGCTAGTTCACGGGCCACTCCCAGAATCCCATCTTCCATGAGTGAGTCAATTCCACACAGGGCCCAGCCATTTGTTCTAATTCTTTATATATATATATATATATATTTATGTAAATTTCAATCGCAGGTAGGCTCATGTACATCAGCAAAAGCAAGATTATAAGTAGCAAAAAATTATAGTAGTAGTTAGAAGTGATAGCATGGCATTGAGTATATATAATTATTATCTCTTTAATTCTTAAAAGACAATTCTAACGTAACTAAACAAAAAAATTATTAGAAATTATTAAAAGAACGATACTAGTTAAATGCAAATATATCATTTTAAACTAAAATTTTTGTTGAATTCTAATTTATTTATAAGAATATTACTGTCACATCACTTTGCTTTTTTTTTTTTATAAATTTATTTTTGATAGAATAACATTTATCTCGAAAATTAAAAAAAATATTAACTTAAGATGATCGATTGGGACTCTGCAACTAACCCCCCACCCCGGCATAAGCTCAAGATTTGAGTCAGATCTACTCCCCTCTCACTACTTTTTCTAATTAATAAAATATTAATTGATACATATTTATTGTAAAAATAAATAAGTTGTTTTAATTAGTCAACAAAAAGTTTCTAAGGCATAAATATCAATGTACATATACCTATTGGTCCTCATTTCTGTTGGCTGGGTCTCAGAAACTAAGAGGGCATTGGAAGGAGGTTTCGTTTTACGGGAATAAAACATACACGACGCTTGTCATCAACACAAATATGAACAAGTGAGTGAAAAGCTGTCTAAAGTATTTGAGTGGACATGAATAAAAGGCACCCCAGAAAATGACAGGAAGTTCTTTGAATTACTCTGTTGACAAAGTTGCGATTTTTTTTTTTTTTTTTTGCAAGATTACTCATTTTCAATAGCGTGTTGAAAACTATTGCCGGTGGTTGAATATATATACATATATATATGTATCTGTTACTCACACAAACAACATATATATACATATAATTTTGGTACAACAATTATCAACATATACTACGTGGACAACCTTTCACGGGCAGGAATAATAGGTTGGTGCATCACGGAAACATACGTGCTGATTTGCGCGTATATATATATATATATATATATATATATGTTATATATATACATAATTAGTTGGAATGGTTTAATCGCAAACCCGCCTGCTGATTACAAAGATTTTACTGTAAATATATGCCACTTTACAACATCACCAACCAATTTGTTTGTCCACTTTTGGAGAGCATTAGGGATTTTTCCAATGTTCTTTTCACACATATATATGCACGCAATATAATAATATTGGATTATACTCCTTATCTTTTTTTCCACATATATTAGGTTTAATTATACGCAGGCATGCAGATTACTAAACCCTACGTAGAATTAGGTGTGGCGGGGCTGACTTTTTGTTCAATTCACAAAACTCTTACACATAATATTGCAACCTAATTGCATGTATTTAAATTGTAAAAATTAACAAAGTAATTTGTAAATGAATTTCTCAAATTTTTAGATTGTTTCAAGGTACACACTAAGTAACTATAGAAGAACTTAATTAATTATTATATTCGAGAGCAAAATATTATTTTGCAATCAAATATGTGTATACACACACACACAAACACACAAAGCATCTCAAATATTACAAATTTTAATATTTTATATAATATCATCCACCAAAGTAGTATTATTGTTCCCTTCAAAAAAGAAAAGTATTATTGTTTAGGCAAATTCGAGCAATTTTTTTTTTTTTGTATGTTAGTTCCAAAAAATTTCCTCATTTCAAAATAAAGATTTGCATGTGATCACTAAAAAATTGTGATCGATGGTTTCATATTGTACATTTAAGCTATATTTAATTTAGGAATAGAAAGATGGGGATTAGTAATAGTATGGATAATGTATAAGTTAAATATAGGAAGGGGATTTGTGCGTGAGAGAGAGAGAGAGATTATTATTTCAGTAATTGGTTGATAGAATATGAAATAAGATAAAGAGTTCTAATTAATTTGATAGAAGATTTGCTACGAGATTATTTCGATTATTGGATCTAGATGGAAAATAAATATATATGAAGATGGGATATATCCAATGTGTAAAAAAATTAAAAGATTTGTAGAATCCTCAGGATTAATATTGAATTAATCCCAAATTATTTCTTGCGATTAAACATTATTTTACTTAGAAGTGGAAATGAGTCAGAGTTTTAACTTATTCAAGTTCTACTTAAATTATTTGTACTGAATTCGAGCTCCACCTTGGCTCAAACTTTTATATATATAGCTCAAGTTTAACTCAATAAAAAAAGATTTAAGCTCGACATCATCTTACGAATAATTTGACTAAACTAAAATGATATTATTTTAGTTTAAAATATTTTAAAAAAATACAATAAAAATATTATTAAAATAACATAAAAATATTATAAATATATATATATTATTTTATTGAACCGTCTCGCAAGTTTTTGATTTGAGCTTTTTTAGGCTAGCTCAATTTTAAATGAGTTACAAATCAAATTTGATTCCAATTCGATTTCATTGCGAACCAAATTCGAACTAAATTTGTTTTAATTGTAAAACGAGATCGAACCAAACTTAAATAGATAAAAAAAAAAAAAAAACATGATTTGTTTGCATCCCTAAACTTACTGAATAGCCATTCTTACGTGAAATCGCGACCCTTGGTAATGTGATTTGTTTGCTTTAGTACTTTGTTGGTTAGTTATTCCATCACTGTTTGGGAAACCTAGTCTAAAGAACCAAATGGTTGGGAAAGCAAGTCCAAGTGCGCTTTTTATTGGCCAAATTCAAAAAAGTGAGATAGCTAGTTGGCAGGCACAATTATTATCTTCCCTTTTGAGTTTTAACTACTGGAGATGCATATTAATCTTAGATGAGAGGAATTTTACCGAACCAAGTTAACAAAAATTTTTGTAACAACTAATAAATGACTCAAAACTTTCCTGGTTTTTGAAGATCAAACTAATAGAACGCATCTAATATAGAAACGGAAAGTACGTGGACGGAACTTTAACAGTAAGTACTGAAGGTAACAGTATTCAAGTCATCTGACTTCCACCGCACCGTATATATAGTGGAAATTCTGACACTATTTTTTTCCTGCTAATTAACTTGTGCTTATCTTTCAGCATTCTCAGTACTCCACTTGACTGCCAACCCGGCAACTTTAGGGTTTTTAATTATATATATGCATCGGTTACAGCAGGGAAGGAAGTGTGTGTGTGTGTGCGCGTGTGTATGTGCCTTTATCCCTCTCTCTGTCTTTTAAATTTTAAGCTTTGCTTTGACGTGGAGAAGAGACCAATTCATTGTTCTGCATAGTACTAATGCGATAATGATGGTGTGAGTTGCTGTGTGCGCGTAGCTAGTCATTGCACAGCTTGTAACGTGTGCTTCTTATCTTGGAGACAAAGGAGGGCCCTCTTTCAAAGCTAGCTGTTGAAATGTCATTCCTTTATCACATGAATTCAAATCTCTTGTATGGGGAAAAAGTTATTGCTAGGGTTTGCATAAATTACAAGGCATACATTTATGTATCTCCACAATCAGAGAAAATTGAGCTTTGACATATAAACCAAATCAAGACTTTTCTCCTTAGGTGAGCTTTGATATATATATATATATATATATATATATATGTTTGTCTTAATCACACAGTGGGGTCTATAACTGGCGAAGGCAAAATTGTTAGTGGCGGAACGAGGATTTTGAATTTTTTTTTTCCTTCCAAAATTCTTGTATAGATTGGGGTAAAAATAAATTTTATGTATAAAATCAGGGTAAAAATTATACTTATCTTAAAATTTGAGAGTGAGTAGGGTTGCCTACTTATTACACTTGAAATATGTAATTATAAATTATAAATTAGATAGTAATTCATGCATTTATTTAAATAATTATAAAGTTTTTAATTATTTTTAATATTTACTATGTGTTTGTTTCTAAAATGCAGAGAAAAGACAAAAATTATTGAAATTAGTGATGGGATAGATAATAAGCAAAAGGCCCTTTGTCTATACATTTCGATATTCAGTCCTAATAACAACAAAAAGACAACTGGAAAAAAAAAAAAAAAAAAAAAAAGAATAAAGATTGAATTTGAGCTTGACCCTCTTTGCTATCTAGACACCTCAGTAGAGTGATCCGAACACTAGCAACCAATTTGCACCAAATTTTTAGGTTTAAGGTTTTCAGTTGATTCTATAAATATGTTATTTTATCAGCCGTAATAGAACGCTTTTCAATATATTCTTTTAGAATTCCATAATATACTTTAGAGAGTTTTAGTTTAACTTTTTTTGAGTGATTTCTATTTCATTGTTCGTGAATTTTATTATAGCTTTACGTTGAAATACAGTACTATTGTTTCTTCTCTGATTCAATAAAGTTTATTTCTTGTTTATTATCTTAAATTTATGTTAGGCCAGTTTGTTTATCTTGATTCAACCCATCAATGATAGGTGGATCTTTATTTAATGATTGGTTGTGATTCATCATATGCAACGTAAAATTTATATGCTGGGATTTCTTTTTCTGAATCTTCTTTTTCTTTCTTTTCAAAAATTTTCGAAAACTTGTAACATCAATCATATTTCATTGAAATCCCTAATAACGTTACTTAATTAGAACGTTCTTCATATTTTGAAATAAACGAAAAGCGATTTGGATCAAAGACGAACCTATTAAATATTTTTATAGTTTTCTTATCCTAAACGTGATTCTAAAACTGTACTTTGGAATAATTATTTTAACAATGACATCTTCTGGTTTACTTTTCTTATACGTGAGCTGTAAACTGAGATAAAAAATGTATTTGATTAAAGAATAATGAATTCATCCAAATTTGTAGGTTAAATCAAGATCTTTAATTATTTTGAGTGCGTAATTTTATTGCTTTCATTATTTTAGTTTAATTTAATTTGGAATCTTGTTTTTTTATTAATTAGAATAGAAGTAATTTAAGTTCTTGAATTTTAATTTAGTTTAATTTTTGTAATTTATTTTATTTGATTATTAGTTAGTTAATCAATATTTTCAAGGCCTAAAACTAATTTTTTTTTTCTTGTTTTTAAAACGAAACTAGTAGGTAGAAGAATTTAGAAATCTTAGTATTCAATCTCAAAATTTTCTACGGATACAATCCTGATTTTACCAGTTAAAATTACAACGCACGTCCTCATACTTGGGTTTAGTCAATTGTACTTTTGTAAAGCGGTCACCTGCCTATACTTATCCTTACATGTCTCCGCCCATATATACACAAATATATGTCTGTGTGAGTGCCAATTATCTTCCAATAAGAGAGAATTAAGCTTGTCATCTTTTCCTAAAGTTCTATTAATTGAACCCACTTCAAGATTAAGCTTCAACTAGAGCTTGTACTTTAAGATCAAGCTTCGGCGCATATTATATACACACGCGTGCACGATAATTAAGCTTTCGTCCTTTCCAAAAGTTTTATTTAACCCACCTAGCCTGAATGGAAGGGGGCAAGATCAAGCTTAATTAAGCTAACTAAAGCCTAGTACTTTTCCGTGTAACTGACGGGCTTTGAAATATTGATTGAACTCCAACGATACCCATTTGTAAAACTCATATTTTCAAATTTTACTGACACAGTACTTAAAAACTTTGGTCCAGGTATCCAATCATAGCCACACTTATAAATATGTACCATTCATTTCTTCAACCATTTACCCATGCCCGCATATCTCTGCTTGGTGGATAAAAAACACAAACCATGAATCACTCATGCAAGATATGAGGTCATGCTTAGCAAAGCACCCCTTCACTTTAAGCTGGTGCTTGACCTAGCTATATATATATATATATATATATGCATGTATATCATATGTGTGCGCATATATATAAGCAGATCAAAAAAATTTTGGTCTAAAATTTTTTTATTAGTAATAATATATAGTATTTTAATATAATTATGTATAGTCCGATATAATATTTAACCTATAGCCCAAATATATTTAAAAATTAAAAATAAATTAATAGGTCTAAAAGTCCCCCAAAAAAAAATAAAGCAAAGATTAAGATTATATATTTGAGTAAAACTTTATAATTTTTATATTTTTTTCAATTCTGTATTTTTGCACTCCTCGCTCTTTATAAATATATATATTTCCAATTGCAGTGGTTTTGTTTATGATTTTGGACATATTTTTAATTTTATTATGTTTTTCTGATAAATGGCTTACTAATTTTTATGTATTTATTATGTACGTTTGAACTTATTTTTTTATATTCTGTTTTACAAATTTAGATTGAAGATTTTATAATTAAGTTGACAAGGTTACCTCTTTAAATTCATGATTAATCATGATGAAAAAAAATTATTTCAATTTGGTAGCCCAAGGTAAAAAAAAAATTCTTTAACTCCACCCTTATATATAAGTTAAATTTGAGTCCCGATTGGCATTTCCTTTTTCCTTCTTCGATCAGCTACCACTAGTATTTCTCTCTCCTTAAATTTATGCCAAGCTTCCTAGCCAGGGAATTAATTCAGTCACTCCATGTGTCAGCCTCCCATTGGTCTGGCAGTCCTCAGATGAATTAAATTATTGGCTAGCAGGCATCCTTCACCAATTCTGTCGAGCAACAATAATTTTAATTTCCATTATCTATATGTACCATAGCATGGTTGACATTATATATTGTCAAGCATCAACACCCATTGTCCATATGTATTATAGCAGGTTCCCAAATATTGTCAAGCAATGGCTATCTCTTATACATGCACTACAGTACATGTCCATGTGTAGTATTTACCATGTGTAGATGCGTTTGAAGTGATAAAAAATAAGATAAAATGAGATAAAATAAAATAAATTGTGAATTCGTAATTCGTACAGTGAGATAAAAAATAAATAATTTTTAAAATTTTTTAATATTTTTTAACGTTTTTCACAGTTTTCTTATCACTTCAAGTGGAGCCACATAATATACATGTGGATTTCACGGTAACTTCCTTGATGTTTCCCATGAAATACAAAAGCTTGCCCAACGAAACTTCCCACTGCTGTGTCTGTAGTCCTTGTCATGATTCATAGGCAAACCCAATTAAAATATATACCTTCTAAAGGCAAAAACAAACCCGAAACCCTAATAAAACAAAGAATCAATCAAGTCATTGGGGGATCACCAGAAGTGAGTATATATATATATATATATATATTCTCCCACTTATTAATGATTTTATTTTTTATTTTTATTTTTTTCTGATTGCACCATGTATGATGAACATGTAGTAATAATAGTACATTGTTTATAGAGTTACGTTGATTTCATGAATATGATCAAGAGAGTATATTAGTATATACATTACATATTTATATATATTTTCATTAAATTAATGCAAGTTACATGCTTTCTATAGCTCTAAATCGAATTATTTTATGCCTTCTTTTAACAAGTTCCTCTAGGCTAACTATTCTCGAAACACAAGCCTCTATATATATATATATATAAATCATACGTAGCATATGCCTTCTCCTTGTATATATATATATATATCTTCGACTTTGAATGTAAAACTGATTATTAAATCATGGAGCTTGCATGCATCTCCATGTTAGCCGAACAATTTTTTTCTGAAATAATTTTATCCTTGAATTATGATT
Organism: Vitellaria paradoxa; assembly: GCA_019916065.1. NCBI lineage: Eukaryota > Viridiplantae > Streptophyta > Magnoliopsida > Ericales > Sapotaceae > Vitellaria > Vitellaria paradoxa. The sequence goes on from CM034236.1 coordinate 58,261,439, forward strand.
AGATTAATGGAGTTATACCGGAAGAAAATCCAACTAACTAAAATGAGTCCCTTTGGAATAAGGCGGCATGGGACCTTACCATATATTATCCTGATGTCACTTCTCTCTGATGAGCTAGTTAACCCTTTCTTTTGCATAATTTGTTACCATTTTTCCTCTCAGTAATGCATGAAGCTTTCAAGATTTCATTACCAATGCACATGTTCCGTCAAAATTGGAGATCTTGTATTTCATTTTAACAAGCCGATCATCACGGAAGAGACAGAATTAAGATTGATTCCCCCTGCAACATAATCATTGGATATTCCGGATGTTTTCCATTTTTCTTTCCTTTTATCACCAGCTAATAATGGGTGGTTCAGATATATTAAGTGGATTTCCATTTGGCGAGATTCTCCATGTGGCAATTATTGGCCCCATGGCAATTGAATGGTCACAACCTTCTTCGAGTTTAAAGAACCGGCTTTTGGGCGCTATATAGTTGTTGGATTTGGGTTTGTTATTGCATTAGTTCTCATGAATCATTTGAAATTTAACATATATATCTATATATATATATAGAATCAAAAGATTGTTAGTGACTCTTTTAAGAGCTTCAGGGAGATTGGGGAATAACCAAATTAATATTGAAGAAAACAAATTATGAAATATCAATCATAATGGACATGATGCATCCGCTTTGTTGGTCCCACTGTAGGTAGGAACCCTCAATTAGAAGAAAAGCTAGCTCCATCTTTGAAACCTTAGAGCAAATGGGTTTTTATAACTCAATTTAAAAAAAAAAAAAACAAAAAAAAAATTGCTTTTGTTCCTCAGAAAGAGTATTGGGGGCACATCATTGTGCATGATGATGTTTTTGTTGGAATCAATGCATCTTTGTAGAATTTAGAATTTTTATGAGTTTAGTGTACTGTAATTAGAAATTCACTTTCTAGAGTAGTACATCCAAAAGTCATTTAGATTAACAAAAATGCTTCTCTGAAATATAATGTAGAGTTCTTTTATAAAATATCTTACCAGATTTCTTGTGCAAATGCCAAGTGACTAAAGTAGGCCACTCTGCTTCTCTTACAAATATTCTACAAGGTTTTCTTTGTAAGTACGTCGCCACTCTGATTATTTGCTTTCATCAAAGCCACTAGAAGTTGTCATTCCTGTCTCTGGCTCTCTCTCCCGTCCATTTATATATCGTATTGCATGTCAAAGCGCGGAGGAGTGTGCGCCTGCTTATCCTTTCTTTTTAATTTTTCCTTATTTATTAATTGTTTACTTCTTTATCTGTTATTTTCTTTCTCATATTTAATTTTCTTCTTTTCACTTGAAATTTTTTATTTCTCTTCTGATGCTTTCCTCATACTTTATTTTATTTATTTATTTATTATTTTTTTATATTTATCTAATTTTATTCTCTTTCCATTTTATTTTATTTTTTTATTTTTCTTTTTGAAACTTAGGTGTTCAAACTAACTTTTTTTTTTTATTTCTCTATATATGACAACTATTTTAAAAGCTTAAGTTTATATTCATTTAATTAGAGTACATTTGAATTAAGAATTTATTTAAAAAAAAAAAGATAGAGATTCATAATTACTACTTTTTTTTCAGTTTGTCTCCTTTCCAATTTCTTCTTGCATTTTTTAGTTGTTTATATATTTATTTATTATTTTCTTTCATACTTAGATCTTCCTATCTCTCTCTAGACAACGACTATTTTGACAACCTAAGCTTAGGTATTTTTGGGTCAGAAAAAAACTAAAAAGATGATTCAAAATTATTACCCTTGTTTGATTTGTATTGAAAATTAGTAAGAAATGCAATGTAATTTGATAAATTAAAAATTAATTAATTATTGAATACTTTTTATTTTTACATATTTTTTAATTCACTCAAATAATAACATGCATTTAAAATTTTATTTTTTCTCTTTTTCTTCTTTTTTTCCTCTCTTATTTCCTCTCATTCTTATTCTCTTTTATTTCTTCTCACCAAATCATCAATTTGGCACACCTCTTTACCAAATTTATATTCTCACTCTTTACTAGTAAATTGATACATATAACTTTGAACATTAACTCAATTGACAAGATTTTAAATTTATTATTTAAAAGTTATTAATTCGAATATCTTCAAGATCACAAAATGATTTATCTGATTGTTAATTTTAGTGTCCCAGAGATTCATCGAGGCACAACCCAACACTGAGTTATCAGAAGAAAAAAAAAAAAAAAAAAAAAAAAAAAAAAAAAAAAAAAAAAAAAAAACTTATACATATCAACATTCATTTGTATCCTATATATATCATTAACCTCCTGTTTGTAGAATTACTCAGCATACGCCTACTAAAAATTTAAAATAATCTTTGTATTATTCACCTTACAAAGCCAGCATGCCAACTCAAAACACATGGGTGAAACGCTAACAAGTCAAGAACAGCCATACAAATTACAAATAATGAGTGCATTTAAAATTGTTAAATTTATAAATTAGTCTCATAATTTATATTATGCATAGAAAATTTAAATTTTATAAAAATTTGTAAAAATTTCTCCTATGAGTCTATTCATAAAGAGGCCTTGGGATATGCCCCTTAAAGATGGTATATATTTTGTTAGTAGTAATATACTAGTCTTACCAATCACAAAAGAAGCAAAAATAAAAATAAAAATTCTGCAAACGGCCCTACTATACAAAATAAAATAACAAGTATGCCTTTCTCCCACAATCCACCAATTGATTAATCATATTGGTTTAAAATGGGAACCATCTAGTTTACTCATGGCAGTCTTATCCTCGAAGAATCATAATCATAATCATGGACTACCATAATAAGACAAAACCCAAGCGTACAGACAATAATCACAGGGAGAGAGAGAGAGTTCTGAAATGTGTACTTGAAATATACCACTTCCATAAAATACATAATACACCACTGACATTACATTTACATGTCCCAACAACTATTCAGATTTCAAAAGAAGGTGGCTTGCCTTTCCTGCTTGCTCGGCTATACTATTATTATTATATCATTATTCACACAGACGGCCCAAAGTACATGCAAATGGGTGGGTTGATCCTGAAAATGGAAAGCATTGCTGATGGTATGGTCCAAATACCGTCCCCACATATCAAACCCGAAGCCACTGCCCCTGCATAATCTTCCGCATCCTTCCTATTCACTCGCTCCCACACAAACAATATGGCAGTCCCCACAAACATATCAATTGCAAAGTAAGCTCCAATATAAAATGGAACAGCCATTGCCATTGGAATTGGAATAAATTCCGATATCCTCGCCGGTGTCACATCCCTCAGAAAGTTCATAACCAAAGCCGCCACAAAGAACCCACAACATAAGGCTAAGCAATGCCTGGGAAGCTCAGAGAAGCCTTCAACTCCCAAAATTGCCATTTCCCTAAATATAACAGCATATGGTGCTTTGTATGGTCCATCGGGTGACCCAACATCAAAAGCAGACCAAAATAACCAAAATGTGAGAGGAGCAATGACGCAACCCATGGCTGTTCCGATCAACTGGCTCACAAACATAGATTTTGCTGATGATAGGGTAAGATAACCCGTCTTGAAATCTTGCATGAGATCAGCTGCAGTCGAAACAATCGCCATCATAACCCCACAAGCCGCTAAACCAGCTATCACCCCGCCATCACGGCCAACCAATGAAGCAATAATAAAAAGACCAATCTTCCCATAAGTGGAAGACAAATTCCAGTCTGTGAGCCCAGTACCGTAGGAGTTGCAAAAGGCAAGGGCAGGGGCAATAATATATGAGCAAAGGACAAGATACCATTTGAGAGATGGAAAGATATTCGGCATGGTAGCAGTAGAGATTGCAGCCAGGCCCACATACCCAGAAACCGCCACCCAGGATGGTATCCTGTCTTTCAGAAATACCTCATCTTGTTTTCTTTGCTCCATTAGTGATTTACAACTCTCATCATCTGCAGAAGCACATTTAAAAAAAAAAAAATTAATTCCTCATGTATTAATCTATTCTTTAATAGTGAAAAAAAAAAGAAAATTCATGACATATAATAAAAATAAGAAGCATTTGCACCTGTATATTTCCCTTAAGCAATCACCAAGTGATTAAAAGTTAACAAAACAAATAACAAGTCCAGAGATTATAATTCTATTATTGCGTTGCAATTTGAAAAGTTATGCAAGTATTGACAACAGATTCTCATAATTACACTGATCACACAAGTTTAAATTTTTTAATAGCAGTAGGATCACATCATAAGTTTTCTTTGCTAGATAAATAGCCTATATCTCAATTGCTTTAACAATACAACAAACCAATGAGACAATTAAACCTTGGTCGGTACTCATAATACACATAACAATGCCAATTATCACAATTACCAATCTCAAATGTCATCATTTCAGCCAAAATATATTTCCGCATATAGGCGATATAAAACCTCAGAAATCATCACACACGAGAAAAAATGTCCAAAATATGATGCAGAACCATTCACAAGATCCTAGTTGAACCTCTTTGTTACAACGACTGTCCATAATCCAAATTGAGCATGTAAAATGTCAGATTTTTCAGCCTCTAGTTAACAGTCAAAGCCATATTAGTTCTTTGTTATACAATTTGATGTTGGAATTTAATCTCATTTACATTTGTCTGTAGACCATATGTCCATGACACGGAATAAGAACTGTGAAATTACCACAGTTTCCTCTCCAAAATTAATACCTTCACCACAGTCCCTTTAAATTTGAACCAGTGAAGACATTAACATGTATTGGCCTTGGAATTTTATATCTTGTTCAGGTGTGCAGGCCTTGTACATGCATGCATGGATACTAACATGCTTGGCAAAAGCAACTTGTATCACTGCAGGCAGGATAATGATGCCCCAGACAGAAAGCATGCCAACAATTTAAATCAGGATCAAGGACACAAAAAAATAACTAAAAACAGAAAAATATTTGAGCTGTTCACAGACTAAATTTGTGATTGCGATGGGTGACTGCAATATGCGACCACGATATCAGACAGAGGCATACATCCATTTAAAGTACGGGAATTTACATTCCTCACCTGAGACTTCACTAATGACAGGAAGATTCCTCTGTTTGGTGCTGTTGTTGCACAAGTCCCTAACAGTTATTGCCATAATCTTAATTAAATTGTATAGGCCATCACCAAGGATGAGGGAGATGGCTATGAATACCTGCAAAAGTTAATGGTAAAAGAATGCATTAGAGAATAAAAACTAGTAAGAAAAGCAAACCATACAATTGTGAGAAGAAAAGAGCAATAGAAAACTAATCCCCCAACTTTCAGAAAATTTAAGACCCCAAAGCATTATTTTACAAATCCCTTCCCACGGAAAAACACAACCAAAAAAAAAAAAAGAAAAAAAAAATAGAAGAAGAAGGAGAAGAAGAGTATTCCATCACTTCATGAAGAGAAATTTCTAAAAACAGACTTATCAAAAAAACATTTCTAAAAACATACTTGAAGGTAATAGCAACCATATAAATTTGTCTACACCATTCAAAATAGCAGTAACAAGTGTGAAAGGGAATATTATGCAGTTCTAGCCCGCTGACACACTCCCTAAAGCTTCTAAGAAATTCATTTGATTCCTTTCCATTTCCAATTTTGTTGCTAACGAACTTTATGAAATATTAATCCAACTCCATAGGAAGGGATGAAAGGGGAAGGAAAATTTTCCACGATGAAAGCCATCTAGATCTCCGCCATAGAGGCACATCAAAGACCATCACCCATAGAATTCAAACCTATTGTGACAAAGGAATAACACCTACTATGTAATTCTTGACCCTTGAAAAAGTAAACTTCATGAGCTTTCAGGATTGTCAACTGTAGATAAAAACAGAGAGGAGAGAGAGAGAGAGAGGGGGGGAGGGAGCGAGGGAGTTATTAAACACACCTTGTATCCATAGAGACCTTTAAAATCGTTGTTACCAAGATCTGCTGGATACCAGTCCCCTGCGTGTTGGGATATGTAGGGCCAGAGAAGGCCCCATGATATGATTGCACCAAGAAGAACCGAGCAGTTGACTATGTGAGGGCAAATAAGACCACATCCCACATAAGTTGGACTAAAGTCAAAATAAAACCTGCAATTATGGCATAATTTAAATCACCAGAAAATTAATAAAATTTACCAATAATATTATCAGCAATATTGTCTGTTAAGAATAACATGTCTCCATGTTTTATGCGAAGCAGTAGAGCAGGTAACATGTAAATGACATTAAGTGCAATCACACAAACATATTTGTAAGCAAATCATAATATGAAGCTTTGCAACATTTTTTTCCCCTTTACGCAACTCAAATTTTCTTTCTGCTCTTTCATAAGCTCCAAGGCTTTTCCTTTCAAATCATCAATAGATACACCTTTATATATTTGTATACATTCACTTATTGAATGGTATACATCCCATGTACATCTGAGGTTTTACCCAAGAAGCCGTTGTGGCGTTACCCATTCATCTCCATATCAGATATAGAGAGAATAAATAGCATAAACAGATAACAATATGATGCAACCAATAGAATACAATCTTTTCTTTTTTTTTTTTTGAATAACAAAATATCATTATATCCCTATAAATCAACAGAATATGCAATTCCTCCAAAAAATCCATGAAAGAAAACAGAGAGCTGAAAATGCCTCCTAAATGTGTGTGTGGAGGGGTTTGACAGGAAGAATCCCTTTCAAATGGAGAATCTAAAGCTCCACCACCTAAAAGGCAAGCAGAAGAACCTTACGTGTTCTTAAATAGAGTCAATCCAAGGGTAGGAAAATTATCAAATCCACAAGAATCCCCAATACCACTGAAAAACCATTTAAAGCAGCTCCAACATAAGCTTATGCTTAAATACTTTCCAAGACATCTGACTTGTTTCCTGTCAAAAGAAATAGAACACTGAATTGCAATTTGAGCAAGAACAGTCATAACAAGAAAATAATTTAAAGTACAAAAAAAATAAAAGGACAATGCTCTTAAATTTTGTCAACATTTCTGAAAACCACTTTGAAAGAGAAATACAATAGACATCAATTTCATGACACACACCCCCAATATAATGCTCATATACCTCTAATAAATCAAGGAAATATTTATAATGACAAGTGTAATAATTTAAGGATCTTATTTTACTTACCAAAAAAAAAAGTAAAAAAAAAAAAAAAAAAAGAAAATTGTAATAACTTAAGGAAATGGAAATATGCATCTGTAATTTAAGGAAATGGTAAAAGAAGGACCAATATAACTAGCAAAAAGAACACATTTAGGTACTTTTAGTGCTCTCCACGTGGCACAATCTCCGACATCCCATGTGTCAATCTCATGAGACAACAACTGGACCTGGCCTTCTCAAACTAGCTTGAGATCTCAAGCAAGCCTTCTCAAACTAGCTCGGGACCTTAGGCACTGTGTGCCTCACCCAACCAAGTGGCTCAAAACTGTCTATTACAGTAATTCCCCTCCACTCGAAAGTAACACTTCAAGTGCTCCACCAATAAGCCACTAAACTCACTCTCACCTCCTAAGCAAGCACCCCTTCGACAAGGCAATCCATTCCCTATTCTCCACCCAAAGAGCACCCAAGTCTAAGAAGTCCCCTCTCCTAGCAAGAACATTCACTCGAGGTCAACAGATTGAAGCCAAGAGCACGAGCTCGCTAAGCAGCCAGGACCCCTCCTTCGAGGGACTATACCTCAGCCATCTAAGAGAAAGAAACTTATCCATGCATTTGATACCTCCAATTGCCAATTGTAAAAGGGACACACATCACATCCCACTCTTATTATACAAAAACCCTCACCTGCAAAAATCTCAGACCTGCGGAATCGCCCGTCAAAGTGGCTTTTTGCCATAGCCTAGATTATCTGAAACATTCTCCCAAATTATCTCCCTCTGTACGAGTCATCTCAGCACCCAACCAGGTGACTAATCGTTTACTCAAAGTCTCGAACCAACAACCTAGGATAAACACTACAAATACCCAAGGTCCACTGTATGTACTTCAGAGCATTCAAGACTCACCCACCCTTAGAGCTTCTCTCTCTCTCTCTCTCTCTCTCTCTCTCTCTCTCTATTGTCTTGTTCTTCCTCTCAAAAATCGAGTGGCTCGCTGAGTGCACAACAAGAGATTGTCTCCTACTTCCAGACGAAGTGCTTGCCAACGAGCCCCACTTTCTTACACACAAAAACTTGAAAAGCCAATTATCCTACAAAAGAAGAAGAAGAAGAAGAATAGACGACAACTTGAAGAACCGGTCATAATGAATATTTGTTCACTGCACATCAACACACAGTATGACACAATCAGAAAAGGTCAAGTCACCCCCATGGCAACAGACAACCAGTAAAAGAAATTTCCAGTTAGACGAAGGAAAAAGGGTGCGTTTGATGGAGGTTAAGTTGATATATTTTTTATTCTAACTTAAAGTGGGAATATTTAAGTATTCTGGAAAATTATTATTCCATTCTTGTGGGTTCAAAATCTTATTCTTGTCTTTTAGGAAATAGGATTAAGGATTCTTAAATATAATTTAAGATTATTTCAACTATTTTAGTGTTATTACTAGTCTTTTATTTTTGGGCCAAATGCTATATTGTAATCCTTTTAGGATTAGAATTGGAACTATTTTCCACATTTGATTAGGAAAACTCTATGAAAGTGTTAGATTAGGACTAGTTAGGATTAGTTTAGAATTATAAATAGGACTCTTGTAATTTCAGCTAATTCAATTCAACCATTCAATTTTATCAATAATATTCAGATTATTTAGAACTTTGTGCTCTTTTCTTGCTCTTGCGGATTCAAGATCATTCATCTGTTGTGCTTGGGAATGATATCCTACCATACCTCACTTTTTTCTTTTTCTTTTTTTTTTTAAATATATATTTCATGTTTTAACAAGGTCTTGTAATAAGAAATTGGTAACAATCTTGTATATGGAAAATTCATTAAATAAACTGCTTTGCTGGAAGTCAACTTGCCAGCATTATTAAAGAGGAAAAGAATGTCTCACAAATGCCAAGTCCATAAATAAACTTTTCGAGGAGCCAAAAGTGAAGTAATTTTTTTTTTTGATAAATAAAATTATAAAATTTTATTTAAACAGTATCTAGGAGATACCAATCAATACAATATCCTTCACGAAACACTTTAAAATACCATTAACTTAATGAAAATAGTGAAGATTCAGGCCCTGTAAAACTCATCAAACAAAATGAATAAAAGAAGGAAAAAAAAAAAAGTAATATCTTTCAGTTACAGAAAACTACAAATCAATCAACTTTACAATGAGTGACAGTTAGGTAGCACGACATCTCCAAACAGCTAACAAACATAGCATTAAATCATGTCTCATCAACAACAGCACATACAAAAGAATGTGGCAAAAGAAAAGGTAAAAGTAACAATTTCAAATAAGCATCTATCTTCGCCAAGGTGATTAGTAATTACCCTTTTAGATTATATGCCCAAGTTAGTTTAATAGGTATGGTGTTTCTGCTCAAATTAGTGAAAGCCCCGAAATGGGGTGTTATGTGGATAGGTGATCTCGTGACATTTATGGACTACTATTGAAAAACATTGAAGACGCCTCATTTCAAGCTTTACACCAGCATCATTGACAACAACAATAATAATAATTTTTAAACCTTATGCAATCTTTTTTAGTTGCTTTTTCTTACATAAAATATGTAGCTCTCTCATAGACCATGCTGCTCAAAGAATTATATCAACAAAAACATGAAAAACATCGCGCATCCATCTCTTACCCAGCAAGCTCCGCTCCAGTATTTGTGTGAAAGCTGTTTATCAACATTGCTGTGGCTGTTCCACTCGGATAAGTAAGCTTATAATCCATGACCATAACCTTAAAATACAAGTAAGACAAAAGAAGTTAAGTCTAAACAGTTTCAACAACCATATCATGAATAACAGGTTGAGAATGAATTATACACTGTCAAATGCAAAAGAAACTCCACTTTATATTGTAAACATCATTTTGTCCCGGAAAAATAAGATAATCATTCAAGAAATACTAAATCTATTCATGTCCAATTATCTCAGACATGACAACTAGATGAATTGGACACTCCGACACATACTCTTTTCCAACACCCATACCCAAGTCCACATAAAATAGATGAATAGTGATAGAAACATGGAACTTTTTTTTCTTAATAGTATAGTTAACTTTACGTTAGTATCAAAAAGCTTAATGAAGCTTAAGTTTGTGAAGTTGTCATGCTAATCATTATCTTCACAATGTTTTGCAAATTTGTCATGTAATATACAGGAACTCTTGAACAACAAAATATAACTTTCATCAAAAGTGCGTGTGATTTATCCATCTATAATGCTTCTATTAATCTACTGTTATTTACATCATAATGGTTTCCTCAAATAAATTGTGATAATTAAGAATTTCAATACCTTCCGAAGAGGAACAAGACTAAAGAGCCCAAGAAAACTGACAACAAATAAAAAACCAATCATCCACCACAAGCCAGGGTTCTTTACATCCTCCGCCCGGTTACCAGGGTAATCCACACCAATCAGTTTGTATGTTCTATCATCCATTGCAATCAAGTATGAACCAAATCCCCCTGTCAACAAATGAATGCTGAGGATTACATCAAGTCTAAGAAAATAACAAGCATAAGAAAGCTAAAATATATAGTAAGTTAAAATTCTTGCAAATAACAAAAATTGCAACTTATGCTTATAAAACAGAAATCAGGTTATGTAATGGGGGATATTAGAGGAGATTAAACCTACCTGCAAAGAAGAATGATAAAAAATAGTTTGTTTAAAAATAGTAGTGATGAACTTAGCTATTCCTAGAAGTGCGCTACTCTTATAGGAATATAGTTATTCTACAAGTAAATTCCCGAAACAAAAATCCTCCCTCTAGTCAGTCTTATATAACCTCCGGCAAGGCTACTTTGGCCTCAATGAGGAAAAAGTTTTCAGTCAAAAGACTCGACACTGCATTTCAGATCCTGACACGTACATTTCTGCCAACCAATTACCATCAATTCAAGAATCCGCCCTTGTTTCTCCTATGGTGTCTCAATACTAATGTGAGAAATGATTCTCATTTCCAAAATTTTAAAATATAATTTAGCACCATAGAAGCGAAAGGCAGTATAGTTCAGCATAGTATACTGAAGGGCTACCATGGAACCAAACAGCTTGAAAGGGAAAAAAACAGGACCCTACTAGTGCTGGCAAAGCGTAAGAGGCATCTTTTCGAAGCACTGAGTATACACTCGTAACAATAAAGAAATGACAGATGTGTTCATTACCCAACGCCCCGGGTTTTGACATCCATGCAGTCACAAGCATTTAGCACACCCATTTCCTGTAAAGACCCCTTCTTGGAAAAAAAAATAAAAAAAATGGTTGCCACACAAAAATAAGTTAAGTAACTGACCTAAATCTTCTTTTTATTTTTCCAGAAAGTGCAAGTAGCCACAACTAAATCTTATTTACAAATTGTCCAAAAACAACAACTTACTCGTCATTTCTTTTTTGCATCCAGCAGACGTGAGAGAAATTTAAAAAGGAATCCATATGTAATTACATGATGAGGTCTATGGAAACAATTGGATGATCAGCAATAACAAGAAACACCGAATAAAATCAAAAAACAATACGTGCGAGTCTGCGTGGATTGTAGACAAAAAAAAACAAAAAACAAAAGCAAGAAATTCCAAATTACCACTGAAAGCAAGGCCGTAACAAGCAACCACACAAGTCTGTATGACAGTGTTCTCCTGCCTCGTAAATGGTTGAACCGAAAATCCTAATTTCGACAAAAACCCAGTCCACGACTTGACAAAGAAGAACCCAAGCAATCCGGCGGCGACGTTGAGGGACGGAATAATCCCGACCGTCAGATTGAGCTTGTGGGTGATTATACAGAAGAGTCCTCCCAACACCGCACTGACCACCAACCCTCTGATCGTGATCTGGTCTTTCCATTCTGGGATTCTTTCTACCTCAACGTTCCTGATGATCTTCTCAGATTCAACAAGCAACGACTCTGATATTTCCACATTCACAGAACTTTCAGTGACCATTTTTGTGTTTGATTGAAGGAAATTTTGAAACCCCCAACAACTCAAAAAAGATCAGGGGATTCTTGGATCTCCTCCAACCAATCACAGATCCTAGTACAGAGAGAGAGAGAGAGAGAGAGAGGGGAGGGCAATTTTCGATGCAGGGCCTTTTTTTATTTATTTATTTTTTTTTTTTGGGGGGGGGGGTAAGGAATGGTGTGGGGCTTCGTTATTACCGTCGACGACGACAATAACAAGAGAGAGTTTGTTATGGAAGGAGAAGTTGGATGGAAGCCTAACAACTTCACCTTTTACAGTTTTACTTACCCAAAAAAAAAAAAACTTCAGCTTTAGGTGAATTTTTTGTTTTTGTATTTTCAATTATTTTTTCAATTTTAAAATAAATGTAAAAATTGTTAAAAAATTATATTAAAACCAAAAAAAACCCAGAAATAATCCTTCTCAAACTAACCCCAATAGTTTGTCAATTTGTTAAAAGGTGGGAGGGAACAACTGTACTTTTCAAAAAAAAAAAAAACAAAAAAAGAGGGAGGGAGGGAGGGAGAGCAACTGCTGAGTGCAACTGTGCAAGTGCCCATGTGACGCGAGTCGTTTTTGTTGGGACATACAGCACCAAATATTACTGACGTAGTTTGAGTAAAAACTTTAAGTAACATTTAGTTTACTTTTTGTTTTTCTTTCATGTATTAAAATTTTTAAAATAAAAAAATAAAAAATACTTTATTTTCTTTATTTTAAAATTTTTCTTATTTTAGATTAAAAATTTTCAAAACGACTTTTTGTCATTTTCATTTCATGTGTAAACCTATTTTGTTATTTTCTAAAACAAGTTTTAAAAACACAAGCAATCAAATGAGTTTTAAACTATTTTCTTTATTTTCAAAAGCACAAAATGAAAAATAAGCTCCAAACAGAAAAGAGAAAACAAAAAATAGAAAAATAAACCAAATAACACCTTAAATTTTGTAAAAATTTATAGTGATTTGCAGAACTCCAAACAACCCCAATGCATGCGTTTGCTGGCAAGTGTTCACGTGTAGTAATTCTACCATTTTATTTTGCAGGGAAAAAAAAAAGATTAACAAATATACAATTAACCAATAGTGAATTATAACCGTACCATCTCAAAACATTGAAGTGACTTGCCTCCATCTATATCTACTCAATTTTTATCTTAAATAAATTAATGCAGAAACATAGACTAGAGAACTTCTCAACAATCAGACATTTGTCTATGGCAAAATTATTGTTCCAGCTAAACACATTATTCCACCAATGTCCTCGTAATATTGATGCGGATGACCAAAGCTGTGGAGCTTTTATACCTCCAAATAGACTTGCATCAATCAGTAGCAGTTCCAAGTAATTCGTTTTTTTCAACAAGCACCACCAAAGTCTCCTACATCAGAATACTAATAAGAATTAAGAAGAGAAATATTTCACCATCAGGAAACAAAAGAAGAAAATAAAACTAGGCCATTTACCAGGGACAATGAATGTCTGTGCTCTACTCTCTACTTGCTAAGTTCTACATAGTGAACCAAATGATGCAACACTTCGTACATCACATCAGTATGTGGCATGAACTTTGTCCGCCAATCCCATCTATCTATGACTGTACACGATTCCGCAAAAATCATAGTGTTTTTGTTGTCACCTTCCACAAATTGCTCAACAACCTTGCAAAACCCACAAATTCAAACTAAAAAAGGCTGAATAGCTTTCTTTTCAGCTCACTTTTATATTTAGAAATGCTACACGAGCACACTTGGTTTCCAGGGCAATTTCTAACTTTTGCCTTATTTGTTTCAACATTCATGACGCCAAAATAATAGCATTAATAGCAATCTAAGAAATATGAATAAGGATACGCAACATGGATATGACACGACACTAATACACTAACGCGTCAATTTTTAAAATTATCAAGACAAGACACAAACAGGGATACATTAATGAATAAATATATAACTTTATTTATGCATATGGAAAAACTACTACTTTTTCATTTTTGCACTATAAATGGATTTACCTTTATTTATATCTATTTTAAAAGATTGCATTTCTAAACAAATTACGAATTTTAGATCTTAAAATTCCTAAAAAAATAATAAATGATAAGGAATTAATAAATGTAATTCATATCATTTTTTATCTTATTATTTAATTGCAAATTTTCTTTTTTCAAAATTACAATATGTTTCATATACATAGAAGTTTTGAATGTCTTTATATCAAGTGTCCAATAGGCGTTGGTATCCAACATGACACAACACCAATACGTCACTTTCTTAGAAGTGTCCGTCCTTCTTAGATAGCAATAATAATATTAGGCGTGCACAGCTGGGCTAAACAACCTGTGAATCAAACAGAAATCCCCCACCTTGGTCTTGTTTTGTTCAGTTTTGGAGGGAAATTTCAGGAATTAACAGTCCACCTATACCAACCTTAAAAATTCTAACATGCCTTTAGCTTGAGAATTGAGACTTCATCAACTCAAGAAATGAAACTTAAAGACCCCAAGCACAAACACAATTATACCTTTGATATTGTCTAAAATAATACGAGGAGTTGAGATTAATTTTTCCAAACAATGCAGGATGTACAGAAAACATACAATTGATGGAACCATGGTTGAAAGAGAACCGATCTTATTACCATTTGATTCAAGGTCTACTATTTAGTTACAAGGTTCAAATGTAAGAAAACGAACTAGCTGAGTTTGGTAACCCAAATCAAAACAACCCATGTGCCCCCCCTATAATATATATAAAACAAAATTAACAATAATAATAATCATAGGTGTTTGGTTTGCTCCAACAGAGGACAAGAAACCCATGGACACAAACAACCAAAAAAAAGAGCAATCATACCTTACACAAGGTACCCAATAGGACACTTGAGACTAGTAAACATGTAGAGGCTCCTCTTTAATTATGCCACCCATATCCATCTTCCAAGATCGATCAACTAGAAAGGCTAGCTCCCTGTGGCCACACAATGGCTCCATCATAAGAAAAAAATACCACAAAAAAGGGGTATCAAAATGATATATCAGTAACATAATTCTTTTTATAATGGGGTAGTATTCATTTAACTAGACAAATAAATAATAACACAAGGCTTCCCAAAAACTAGTCAATAAAACACTAACATAAAACTTTGGCGCTGAGCCATTATACTGATTTTTGGTCATGCATCCTCAAGACATGAATGAGCCAAAATATATGGTCTCTAAAAAGGTACAATCAGATTTATTAACCAACATAAAATTTTGGTGCTGAGCCATTATACTGATTTTTTGTCATTCGTCCTTAAGACATGAATTAGCCAAAGTATATGGTGTCTAAAAACTAAAAAGGCACAACTAGTTTTATTAACTCTTGAACAAATAACTGCACTTTAAAAGTAAACAATAATAACAACTACAACTTCTAAATATCATTTGTTGTCATGAGGATATCTCCAAATGAAGTGCAAACCACATTGAAGTGATTTGATTATATCACCAGATAAATTGCCTCCATTTACGTCCTTGGCCAAGAGTAAAATTATGAACTATAGCCCCTAAATGTCATAAATAATATAACCGTTTGATAAGTGATGAATTATTATAAGCGGTGGACAATTACAATAATAGCTAAGGAAAAGAACTTACTTGAGGTCATGGCTGACAACAAGTAAAGTTAGCTCTTTCTTTAAATCCTTCAACAGCTTTACGACATCCCCACGTGCCTTCCAGTCTGATGTAAGAGCAGAACAAAACAATAGCTCAGCTGTTTTGAAAGGGGACATAGAGAATGAAGTGATAAATAAAATTGATATTGTTAGAATATAGAATATATGCTTAATTTCCTTAGAAAATAGATATGATTGTTTAGAATATAGGAGTGATTGGTTTGGTTTCCTAATTTCCTATTTGATGTAAACCTTCACTATAAATAATATTCAAGGGAGAAAAGAGAATTCAATTCAATCTCTCCCTTTTTTTTCAACTTGGTATCAAAGCATCTTCTGGTTCTACCAAAAAAAAAAAACCTAGCTGTACTGTAGCAGCACTGTTAGAAAACAAAAAAAACCCTAGCAGTACTGTAGCAGCACTGTTCATCGCCGGCAATCAGCTCTTCGGCCACCGGAATTGAAGTCCGACCACTCCAAAAGGCTCGCCAGTGGCCGACAATCACAGCCCCACCGGAGTCGTCGCCAGCAAGTGAGCCACGCACCCCCACGTGTGGGTCTTCCGAGGCGTCCAAATACCACGCGCCTCCCTTCTCTCGACATGTGCAGGCACATCTCCTCCCGAGAAGTTTCCGGCGACCTTGCCAGAGTTCGCCTAGCGCAGGCGACCCTGTTAGCTTGATGGGTTGTTGATTTGGATGTAAGCACAATCGTCCTCGTCTCTGTGTTCTGTAGCCATCTATTTTTCTTCTGGTTTCTTTTGTCTGAGACCAGATCTGCCATTCTAGTTTGTTCTAATTTCTTTTGTTGCTACCGTCGTGGCATTGGTTTGTTGGTTTACCACTATTGTTCTACAATTTCAAACGGTTGCAGAGGTCCCTTTTGTTTGGTTTCTTTTTTTTTTTTTACGACCGTGCTAGAGATTCATTGGGTAACTATTATTAAACATGTCAAAATCTAAGACTACTACTCCAATTATGCCTCAATCTGTATTCTTAAAGGCAGATGATGTTCCTCGTTCTATTACACCGAAAAAATTAAATGGTGAGAATTATTTGAGTTGGGCACATGTTGTAAAAACCTTTCTTCGAGGAAATGATAAGTTACAATTTATTACTGATGAGCCACTTTCGCCACTGATCCTCAATATCGTGTTTGGATGAGCGAGGATGCAATTGTTATGGGACTATTATGGCATAGTCTGGAGGATTCAGTTGCTACTACTGTTGAGTTTGTGACTCTTCTAAGAAGATTTGGGATTGTCTTGCAGAATCTTATTCCTAGAAAAGTAATATCTCTCGAGTCTATGAGTTGTATGAGCAGATGTTTTCTGCAAAACAGGGCGAGAGATCATTGTCTGATTACTACAGTCACTTGAAGAGCTTATAGGAGCAGTTATTACAATACAGACCGTTCAGTGAAGACTTAACATAGCAAATGAAGTATTGGGAAGAATTCAAGATTGCAAACTTTTTATCTGGCCTTAATCCTGTATTTCGAGGCTTTAAAGATCAAATTTTAGCGAGTGAAACTCTTCGTACTGCTGCTAGTGCTTATACCCGAATACAAAAGTCATCATTGAGTTGCCATCCATCCATGGCTAATGATCATTCAATGACCTCTACTGATTCTTCAGCACTTATTAGTCATCATAATCGAGGAGGTTCTTCCCAAGGTAATTCCCGTGGCACTCATGGTGGATGTAATACTCGTAGTGGTTCTCGTGGTGGAGGACGTTCATCAAATGGTCGAGGTGACCGCAAGTGTGATTTTTTCGGTGGTACCATTCATACTGAGCCTTACTGTTGGAAGAAATATGGGAAGCCTGAACAAGCACACCATGTCTCTAATCGTGCTACTTCGTCACTTCCAGCGTCTGATAATGGAGCTACCACGTCTGATTCTCAGGAGACAATTACTTTAAGCTCAACACAATTTCAAGAGCTCATTCAGTCCTTGCGTGCTTCTAATCCTTCATCTTCCACTGCTACTTTGGCCAACTCAGGTAAACCAGCTCTTGTAGTATCATCTTCTCCCTCCTGGATCATCGATTCGGGAGCCAGCTCGCATATGTCTAGTAATTACTCCTTATTCTCTAATCTCAGTAGTGTTAATCATAGTATTGTGTTAGCAAATGGTTCTTCTCGTCCTGTGTTTGGTAGAGGGACTTTTCATCCCTCATCATCTCTTGATCTCCCTTTTAGTCTTTATGTCTTTATGTACCACACTTTCCTTTTAATTTACTCTCGGTTAACCAAATTATTAAATTGTTCCATAACCTTATTTCCTACTTCTTGTGTTTTTCAGGACCTCAAGAAGAAGAAGATGATTGGTTCGGGGCATGAGAAGAATGGACTTTATTATCTTGATCGTGATCGTCCACCAGAGCAGCTAACTACTACAGTTCTCCACACCTCTGTCTCACCTTTTTAGTGGCATGTTCGTCTTGGTCATCCATGTTTAGCTCGGTTGAAACTACTTTTTCCTAATTTAAGTTCAGTGTTTAGTCTTGAATATGAGACCTGTCAACTTGACAAGCATCACCGTAGTTCTTTTCCTAGCCGTAGTATTAGTCGTGAGTCTGAACCTTTTGATGTCGTTCATACAGATGTTTGGGGCCCTGCTCGCCTTTCTAATGTTAATCGTTTTTCATATTTCGTGATATTTGTTGATGATTTTTCTCGAATGAAATGGCTTTTTTTAATAAAACAACAGTCTGATTTACCTTCTGTTATTTCTCGTTTTTACAATGAAATTGTTACTCAATTCAATAGAAGAATTAAAGTCTTCCGTTCTAATAATGTATTGGAATATATTCAGACAGTTGTTCATAATTTGTGTGCTGATAGGGGCATTATCCACCAAACTACTTGTCCTTGCACCTCTCAACAAAATGGTATTGCTAAACACAAAAATCGTCGTTTGCTAGATATTGCTCGTACTCTAATGTTTCACATGCATGTCCCTAAATCTTTTTGGGCAGATGCTGTCCTCACTGCCTGTTATCTAATTAATAGGGTCCCTACACCGATACTGTCAAATAAATCTCCATTTTCTCTTCTTTATCCAAATCGGTCACCTTTTTCTCTTTCTCCTAGTACATTTGGTTGTGTTGCCTTTGTTCATATACTTGATCCTAATCAAAACAAACTATTACCTCGTTCTCGTAAGTGTATCTTCTTAGGATATTCCCGCACTCAAAAAGGTTATCGATGTTATCACCCTCCTTCCCGACGTTACTTTGTGAGTGCAGATGTTACCTTTTTTTAATCTACTCCTTTCTTTTCTCCTAGTGGTGACTTCTTATCTTCTGATCTTATTGCTTTTCGTGAGGGGGCGCACTCCCTTACTCTTCCTGCCCCTTTATCTTCCACTTATGTTCCCACATCCCAGTCTATCTCACTTACTCCTAGCAGCGATCCCTCCATAGCTTCAGAACCATTAGTTCAATCTGAACCTTCTGTTGCTACCATTGCTCCTGCTCCTCTGCAACAGGTTTATCGACGTGATCCTGATAGAAAGGTCATTCTTCCCTTGCTGACAGATCACACTCCTTCATCTGAAGTACCTAATTCTGATGAAGGTCATTCTCCTTCCCTTGACCTGCCCATTGTCTTACGAAAAGGTAAGCGTACTTGTACTCAACATCCTATTGCTAATTTTGTCTCTTACCATCGACTTTCCTTTTATTTGTCTTCCTTTGTTTGTGCCTTATCTTCTGTTTTTGTTCCTTCTACTTATCAACAGACCTTGTTTATTACGGGATGGAAACACGCAATGGATGAAGAAATGCATGCTCTTCATCAGAATCAGACATGGGAACTCACCTCTCTACCTATTGGCAAACGAACTGTAGGTTGTCGCTGGGTTTATATTATTAAGTATCTTTCAGATGGTTGAGTTGAGCGTCTTAAAGTTCGGTTGGTTGCCAAATGGTACACTCAGACGTATGGTATTGACTATTCTGAGACTTTCTCTCTTGTTGCTCGTCTGAACTCAGTTCGGATTCTTCTTGCTGTTGCTGCAAGCCGTTCTTGGCCTCTGCATCAGCTTGATATTAAGAATGCATTCCTCCATGAAGAACTACAGGAAGAAGTCTATATGGATCAACCTCCTGGTTATAGTATCCCTAGTAGTAGGCATCTTGTGTGTCGCTTACAGCGTGCTTTATATGATTTGAAACAATCTCCTAGGGCTTGGTTTGATCGTTTCAGCTCTGTTCTCCTTGATATTGGGTATACTCGTTCTACTACTGATCATTCAGTCTTTGTACAACGAAATTCTTCTGACACTATTATATTGATTGTCTATGTGGATGACATTATTATTTCTGGTAATGATGTCACCGGTATTGTGGATTTAAAACAGTATCTTGCTACTCAATTTCATACCAAGGATCTGGGTCGACTTCGTTACTTCCTTGGAATTGAAATTGCCCACTCTTCACAAGGCATCTCACTCTGTCAACGCAAGTATGTGTTAGATTTACTCTTTGAAACTGGTCTTCTCGGTGCTCGTCCTGCTGAATACTCTTATGGACCCAACTATTAAGTTAGATGCTACTTTGGGCGCGCCATTTTCTGATGTGGGTCATTACCGTCGTCTTGTGGGTAAGCTTATTTATCTCACTGTTATTTGTCCTGATATCACCTATGCTGTGGGGGTAGTTAGCTAATTTATGCATAGCCCTCGTCTTCCGCATTTTGAGGCTGTTTGTCGGATTCTACAATATTTGAAGCATTCTCCTGCTCGTGGACTTTTGTATCGTTCCTCTTCCTCCTTATGTGTTACTGGTTATAGTGATGCTGATTGGGCTGGAAATCGGAGTGATCGACGTTCAACCTCGAGTTACTGTACCTTTGTTGGTGGTAATTTGGTTACATGGCGTAGTAAGAAACAACAGGTTGTGGCTCATTCTAGTGCCGAAGCTGAGTATCGTGCCATGGCTCACACTGCTTTTGAGATGCTCTGGGTTCGGTCACTCCTTCGAGATTTTGGTATTGAAGTTCCTGCTCCTATGGAAATGTATTGTCACAATCAAGCTGCTATCTTTATTGCCAATAATCCTGTGTTTCACGAGCGTACAAAACATATTGAGGTTAATTGTCATTTTATACGTGATTTGCTGCTCCGCAAAGAGTTAAGTACTCCATTTGTTCGCTCCTCTTCTCAGTTGGCCGATCTTCTCACCAAGCCATTATCTCGTTCTGCATTTCAGAGTTTCACATCCAAGCTGGGCATTTTCGACTTATATGCTCCAGCTTGAGGAGGCGTGTTAGAACATAGAATATATGCTTAATTTCCTTAGAATATAAATATGATTATTTAGAATATAGGAGTGATTGGTTTGGTTTCCTAATTTCCTATTTCCTATTTGATGTAAACCTTCACTATAAATAATATTCAAGGGAGATGAGAGAATTCAATTCAATCTCTTCCTTTTTTTTCTCAACTCATATGTTGGAAAACTGTCCAAGGGAAAGGGAAAACACAAAAAGGATAAAAACCCATTTCATGAAAACGTCTGAAAAATAAATTTATGGTCAAAGAATAACCAGACAAACACAATGGATTTTGAATTTACAAGCCAAGGTTGATACTCCAAACTCCTCAAACATTCAAAAAGAAAATTTTTCAGTCAATGAGTAGCTAGACAAACACCATGTGGAATTTATAAGCAAGAGGTAAAACCTAAATCATAAGTAAATTTACCTAACCAGACACTAGATTGAGCAATGATACCCAATGTTATATTTTCTTCATTGAAAAACACTAAAAGAAGAAAAGGACAGAGCCACACTTTCTTGTCCCAAGCATTTGAAGAGTTGCAGAATGCCCCGTGCACAATTCAGTAAGTAAAAAGAAGAAAAACTCTTTAACTAGTCCTTGTGTTTCTAGACCACGATCTCATACAGAGCAAGAAAGCTGACTATCAGAATCTGGTAGGAATGGATTAAAAAGCACAAGAATGCGAATCCATACCAAGACCAGCAAGAGGTTCATCCAGTATCAGTAAGTCCGGAACCTGTACCTGCAGAAATTAAAACAATGAAGAACTAAATAAGACTTGAATTGATATCACATAAGGTGCATATCCACATGTATAAGAAATTGATATTTCCACAGCCCTTTTCAACCCTTCTACAGACCTCTCACATGAGTGGACCAACCATGTAGAGGAAGGTCTATTGAAGAAGAGAAAATAGCCATGGAAGCATTAGCTTCCAAAAGATATTAATGTATCTGTATCATAAGTATATAAAACAAGAAGGGGAGATACAGAGAGAAATTACTAATTGAATCGCTAAAGCCAACCGCCTTTTGTAGCCACCACTTAAGGAGTGAGGATCTTTATCCAATGATATCCCATGCAAACCAACCTAAGTGATCGAACTTGTTGAGATATGGCATTAAAATTGGCAAGATGCCAAATATGGCAACATTACTAAGAAATCAAGAATGCAGTTAAAAAAAAAATGAACATGTATTAGAAGAAACTTTTTCCGATATGAGAAGAGCATATTTACCGAAGTAATTGCCCTTTGAAGCCTTGAAGCAAGAAGTTCTTTCAACTGCAGGCCACCTCTTTGCCTCGGCCATCCAAACGTAACCTCATCAAGGATATTGTCTGCCAAAAAATACCTTGCCCACAAAATACCATCTTAATGATTTCAAACAAACAAATGTCTAGCTTGTAGAAAAAAGCAAAAAGTGCTGCCATGAAACAATAAAATTTTATTATGCTGAAGCAAAACAACAAAAAGGGATAATCCTCCAAATTTTGCTTCTCCCTTTAGGAATCTTAGCTCCCACCAGGACCCAAGAACCTACTTAGCTTCTTTCTTAACACCCAAAGCACACCAAAGCAGGATAAGATCAACCCCCACATCTCTCGTGTCCATTCAAACTTACTGTCTTTCTTACAAAAATAAGACTAATTTACCAAGATTGTCTTCTAGTGATAAGCTTATCGATAGTGAGAATTCTGTAATGGACCGAAAAATAAAATAAAACTACTTTCGTGGGAACCCAAAACAACCAAATGTTCTTCCAAGGAAAAGAGCTCTCATTGCTGCCCACTAATGGTTTGTAGAAAACTTTCACCACAAACACTCGCGATTCAACAACTTTCCATTTCATACAACCCCCTCCCTCACCACCACCTCTTTTTCAAAGTACATTGAAAACTTTGGCTGAAGCAACTGAAATTAAACCCCGGTATATCAGAAAAGCCAGGTCCAGCATTCAACAAGATCAAGGAAAGAGACACATGTAAGAATATGAAAAATTAAAATTTGCTATAGCAAAAGAAGATGCTTCAACTCCCTGTATATTCAATGAAAAATGGTACAACTTGCCATTGAAAATAGTACAAGTATGCATTTGACAATCTTAATGGAAACAGATAAGAAGGAAAAGAGTGATATGCTGCTGATATACAGGCTTAAAGACAGAGAGGAAAGAACACAAACATATTCTCGTGCAGTCACTTTATCATCAGCTATATAAAGAATAATATGAAAGGACTGATTAAAACAACAAAAGATATAGAAAGATCACTTTGGAACTGCAGATGCAGACAAGCATTGAAAATGACCAAAAAAGGATAGAAATTAAGCTACAAATCTACAAACAAGTTGATGTGATGTAACCATAACTTTACGTATTACAAATGATGCAAAAACATGAACAGGAAGTAGTAACAAAGGAGAAGAAAATAAAAATCGCTCTGTTTTTTTTTTTTTTTTTTCCACTTTGACATCAATACCTCTCGGGAAACTGAAAAACAATACCAACTCTATCTGGAGTTAACTGTTCAGGAGGTCGGTTTGGATTGCCATCATTTCCATATCTTTGGACATAAATGGAGCCCGCCGTCGGTTTGTTTAAACCTGCAATAAGCTGCAAGGAAAAAGGGAAAAATGTGAAAAAAAATAAATACAGGGTAAAAGTAAATCAAACGACACAAGTAAAATAAACTTAAAAGATCCACGTCGCATGAAAAAAATCTGAAATCAATAAATAGACCTGCAAGAGAGTAGTTTTTCCACTTCCACTCCGTCCAAAAATCAAACCAAAACTGCAGCAAGACAAAACAATAAACTATCCCATGATTGCAAAGCCTTCCACAAAAATTAAATCTAAGCTCCCTCTCAACACACATTGACAAGCTCTAGCTGCTGGCACCATTGAATACGAGATTACATTTTAATGTCCTCAAGGACATTTACTTGCAATTGAAATCAGATTACAAATAGTGTACCTTTTTTCAGGAAGGGAAAAGCTAACTCCATTCAAAAGGTTGATCTGGGTTCCTGGTGGCCGATAGCTTACATCCCTTACCTCAAAGAAACCAACAACGATATTTTAGGGACTTCTAGCACTTCCACTTTATTTGCCAATTTTAAACACTAAGCCGTTATAATTAGCAAGAAGCACATAATTACAAAACTAAAATAAGTTTTCTGAATATAAGAATCAAGGTTCCTATATCTGAGTTAAGGTAAGAATGTAAAGCACACTAAATTTTTTTTTTTTTTGAAATGATAAATGTAAAGCACACTAATGATTAAGTCAATGTGGTGTGTTGGTATACAAGTAAGAAGCAATTATTCACGCATAAGGACTCAGCCAAATAAAAGAAATTTGACAGTAAAGGTGTAAACTTTCTGGTACTAATAGCCAAGCAATTATAACAGTTAAAGGATACCAGTGTTAGAAGCAGTATTAACCTATAATTAAATCAAGTGTACTATTCTCTCTCTCCTAGTGTGTCAGTGTGTGCGCATTATATCTGAACCGTGCAAAAAAAAATATGACTTAACTTATGTCTCTGACAATCCCACTAAACCCACAATTTTCCTTTTTCTTGTCCAACTGCTCAAGCTCCACTCTAATCATGAATTTATGACACCACTACTCATTTTCTTATAGCATATAATCATTAATCAAATTGTTTATGGCATCAATAGTTTATAATCACAAAGTACTTGCACCTCATTGTCATACTCAAGTAGTAGAGGCAACACTATTTATCAAATTAACTTCAGATTTAAAAGAGATTGTTATTTTATAGAGTTGGTGACACAAGCAAATTACTGAGTTCTGTTACGTCCAGCAGATATGAGCGGAACTAAAATATATATGGCAAACCACACTAGACAAAGGAACGTATTTACTCGGATGGAAGACTGACTGCAGTTATGACCACTGCATAGGTTTTGTATTTAAGTGTCAGATTTGATTTTAAAAGAGAACATTTATGCTAAGAAAAGGGAGGGGAAATCGTAGGAAAGCAAAATGAAGTGAAGAAGTCAAATTTATTGAATTTTTAGGTTGAGTTAGAAAAATGAGAAGATAACTAATGGTGTCAAAAAAATTCAATTTTTACATAGTTAAGTATAAGAAAATAACACAAATAGGTAATTTTATTTTTCTTTCATTTGTCTTTTTCCTCCACTAGTCCATGTTCTAAACATAGCCTTATGGAAAAGAGAGAAGGAAAATTAGCTACAAAAATAGAAGGGGGAAAAAAACTTTAGCTTATTTTAATCCTTTCAAGGAGCAAGTGTGGTAAGAGAGATCTTAACAAATATGGTCCAGCATTGTGCAACTGATAACAGCCAAATGAGTGATAACAAGATACTACAACATTTGTAATGATACTCTTAAAATAGGTTAAAACGTTAACAATGGATACCAAACGACTCATTAAGCATTGTTGTGTATGGCCTTATGACAGTAAACCATGTATTAAGTTTCTGTCAATTTGAACGAACCAGCTAGTAAGATTTTTAGATACCTAAAAAAGCAAGACACTTACAAATCCATCCTAGGAACCCAAGAGATGTATTTCCAGACAATGAACATTCCATCACTGTGAAGATTCTTCATTTACAAGAACACATAGTTGTTGTCTCCCTCTCTACGTTTAAGTCAAATTTCTTCTTACAAAATTGTTCAATAATTTTATGTAAGATAGGTTAATACCTTACTAACTATAGGGGCTTTGATGTAATTTCAAACCACCCGTTGTGACTTATTGTCATGTTGCGTGCCCGGCCCTTCTAGTATGGATGTAAAGTTATGCACATGACAGGCAAGCGTTTTAGTTGAATGTATAGGAATTCATCAAACCGTTTGCTTTACGAGTTTTCAGACTTGGATTCTCATTCCCAGGAACAAGAATGAAAAATCCATAAAATTCATCTTAAACTCAACTGCAAAAGAATGTATCAACATGTATCAACCGACGGACTTCAAAAGAATGTACACCGATGTCAAATCAAAATGAATCAAAGAGGAACCCACATTAAAATTTCACAAAAAAAAAAAAAGAAAAGGATGGAACTTACTTCGAAGCAGGAGTGATCGCATGATATGTTGAATGGTTGATTTCTTCTGAAATTCAGAATATGCAAAAATAACTCAATCAAATCGAGCAATCACGAAGACGTGAGAAATTCTTTTGGAATCTTGACAAAGTGAATATTCAAAGTCGTTCGGTGAAACAATTCGAAGAAAACGGAAAATCAAATAAAGACAAAAAAAATAAAAATAAAAATAAAGAAAAAAAAATGGAAGTCGTGCCTGGAGCAGGGTTTAGCCGAGGCGAACTTTGGAATTGGGAGAGGGCGGGAACCGACTAGCGGCGAGATCATTAACGAAGTGCTCGCCATGTCTGCGTCACTCTCGTAGCCGAAAATCAAAGTAGTGGGAATGAGGAGCAAATATTACAGAGAACAATTTAGCGAAGGGGCTGAAGTTGGGGAGAGTTCAGCCCCTCAAGTTAAAACGGCACCGTTTGATGGCTGTGTGCCTGTAGCACTGCACGATTAAATTTGACGCTATTTTATTATTATTATTTTTTTAGAGCTTTTCCCCGCGTACTCCTTCCACCCCCTCTTCTTCTTCTTAAACAAAGAGTGCATTTGAAACCTCCAAAAATAATAAAAATTATATTTTAAATAATTTTTTAGTGTTTGATGTGTAATTATCAAATTACGTTTTTTATAAATGAATAGTAAATTTTTTGACATTCATATCAATTTTTTAGAAAGAAAATATGTTCAAATGATTTTTTTAGGTTAAGTGGTTTCATATTAAAATTTATTAAAAGTCGTGGAAAAGCTTTTGAAATTTGTAAAAAAGTTATTGAAGTTTTTTTTTGGTAAGTAAAAGTTATTGAAGTTTGTAGAAATGTTAATGGGATTAGTAAAAAATTTATTGGAATATATAGATATATATAAATTCATAGAAATTTCACAAAATATAAGAATGAAAAAAATATGTTAAAGAGTTTTAAAGGTTTTAAAAATTTTTTTACATTTTCATCACGCCAAATAGTCCCAAAATTAGTAAAGAGAGACCATTTGGTGGGGAAAATCGATTTTAGGGGAAAAGCTATTCCTTACAAGATGAGTAGGGATATTAATGGGATGGGTACACAATAGCACCCGATCTAATCAAATCTGATAAAAACCCATTAGAAAATACCATAATGGGAATAAGACAAGTTTCGAATAGAAATTTAATATCCATGCAAGTTTGGATTTGCCTGTAAAATACTCAATACCCATTTATGCTTATCGGATATCCGATACCTTATACTTGTAGGATACCCTATACGTACACGTTTAATAAAATAAAATACAATAAAATTTATATTTATATAGTTATAATTTTATCCCTAAATATAATTTTTGAAATTCTTAAGCCAAAGTTTTGTTGTGTATTATTTTCACATGTCATGGATTGTTCCATATTGGGTTTGAAAGCCCTTTATGAACTGTCATTCCTATTGTATTATTTTAGAGGTATACTCCTGTATATTTTGTATATTTATTTCTACTATTAGTAATATATTTCTTTTACCTTTCCAAAAAAAATTTGAAGGTCCTTTGACCAATGAATTTGTTCAATTTAATAAATTTAACAATTTTGTCACTTACTAATTTTTTTATTTTTTATCTCAAATCGGGTATTTAATGAGTACTTAACCAGTAATTTGACTAATTAAACATAAACTGGTTTCACAGGTTTAGGACGGATTTTGCAAATTTGGAATGGGGTAGGTTTGGGATTCCAACTAAAAAAATAAATGGGTTTGGGACGGGAATGGTAAGCAAAAAATAAACGAATTTGATAATAAAATTGGCTAATTAAGTGGGTGCCCTACCTATTTACATTCCTATAGATGAGCGCACACACTGCATGTGTACTTTTTTCATTTTTAGTAAATATATATTTTTTAATTTTAAATAAATTATTAAACAAATTTAAAATAAAAAATATTGAAACACTTATAAAATATTAGATAGTTTTAATGAAATTTAAGTGAATAATTTGTAACTAAGTGAAATTTAAAAAAGATAAAATATATATATATATATATATATAAAGATAGTAGGTGGTTAAAAATAACATTTAAGAAATACAAAAAAATATGGATAAATAGAGAGGGATGGCAGAGCTTTTGATTTTTTCATGTTATCAAAGAGTTAAACAATGGTTTTTTCGTGTTGTCAAATAGTTGAACAATAAAAATAACCAAGGTATATCTTTTTGATCAGAAGTTGAGTCGATCATCAAAAGAAGAATTAGGCCAAAAATTAGGATATACTCAAGGAAAATAAAACTTCCATCGAATCGTATGCACTGGTCGTTATAATCTTATATATCCTGCCATTCTCCATGATAATTCGGATTTATTAGCAAAGAGGCACAAAATTAAATTTATTTAACTAAGCGGTAGTTACTAAAATCATTCTTTTGACCTATGTATGACCTAGGATCCGCTTGGCACGCTATAAAACTCTGAAAAATTTTAAAAATCTCTGAAAATTTTTAAAAGTTTTTCATTTTTATCTCATTGTACGAATTACGAACCCATAAATTATCTTAAATTGTCCTGTTTCATCATATTTTTTGTTACTCCAAACGCCCTTTTAGACATACAATTTTATTTCTTTTATGAATTGTTTATTCACTAACTCAGTTGAATTCTTCAAATACAAGGTATACAAATAAACAAACTCTACTCCTATTTATATTCCTTCACTTTCTTAATGGGTGTTGGAGACTAATTTGATCCAACGGTGGGGATTTTTCGTCTAAAATCATTTATCAAAATATCTAAAATATTTATAAAACTCATAAAGATTTATAATATTCACTACAATATTCGATATACTTTCTATAAACTCTCATAAGTTCCAGAATATTCTAATTTATAAAATTTATAATACTTTATAATATTTGAGACACTTCCTAACAATTCTCCTAGTTTCTAAATATAGAATATTTCAATAACTTTTAAAAAATTTCAAATCATATTAAATATATATTTTATTATCTTTAATTAAATTTTATTATTTTTTATTTTCTATTAAGAATTTTTAAGAAAATATTCTCTAAATTAAATATATCTTTTATATATTTTATTTTTTATAAAAATACATAAAATGTGACAAATGACCAACTTAAATGCATGCTTTAATTTTTTTTTAAGAAGAAAAATAAAAAATAAGAGAACTCAAAGGGAAAGTAAAAACAAAAAAAACAAAAAAACAAAATTAAGATTCCTTGATTTATATTTTTTTTCTTTTTATTCGATCCAAATCCAAAAATCAAACATGAAAGTGGAAGGAAATTTTATGTTTATTAATTAGGGGTTAAAAAGTAAAATAATGTAATGGTTAAAATGACTTAATTAGGGGTGGTTTTAGGAGTTATTTGATTTAATATTTAAATTAGATGGGAGGTTAAAGGGTATTTTAAGAAAAGCATGAAAGTGGAAGGAAATTTTATGTCTTTTAATTAGGGTTTAGAAAGTAAAATAACATAATGGTCAAAAATTTACAATTTGTAAAATAACTTAGTTAGAAATAGTCTTAGAAGTTATTTAATCTAACGTTTTAAATTAGTCGGAAAGTTAAAGGGTATTTTAGGAAATTAAAAATTCACCACAATATAAGTTTTATTAATTTTTTGGCTCCATCAATGCCACTAATGTTCGTTTATAATAGCATAGACACTGTTTGCTTTCTTCTTCAACTAGATTTTCTGCCAACCTTCCTATATGACTTTTGTGAATGAAAATCAACTGCGATTTCTAAAGATCATATAATGAACTAGCTAAATCATTTCATGGAATAATGACTTTATCTTGATTTCTACTGGGGATTTCAAGCCAAAGGTATACCAACTTTGGCAAAAGCCTCACCATGTCCTTCTCTTGTCACAATTGCTAAGGCATTGTCCCTTCTGGGTCATGAAATTACAGACATTGAGATATACTTCTCCAAATAAAGATCAAAACCGAAATTATGGAACATTTGTAGGAATGGGAAGGTAAAGCAGGGAATGAGCTAGTTGAAGGCAACGACTTCTTTGAGAAGGCCAAGTTCAAAGGGTTCTTCATTTTGCTACAAAATAATGGTGTAATTGCTGATAAGTTTGCTAGTATCTCAAATGGTTTGATGAAAATTGGACATTGGACCTTATTTAATCAAGACATTTAGTGAAGGTGGTGATTTTATTTGAATTAAACTTATTCACTTCCATGCATAAATTAGTAATAAATGCATTGTCTTGGTCCATGTATATAGTCAACAGTGTAGTTCAACCACTTGAGCTTTAACACCTCTTCCCCATTTATCTTTATTTATTCTTGCTTCATCTAAGTTTTCTATAATAAAAGAAGCACTTGAGAGATTATGATTGAAATTAAGATCATAATCCTTCTCCTCGGGTAGATTAAGATGTAAGTCATCATACTTATATTCTTCAGCAACAAAATTCATAGCATTAACGCACTTGATAGAGTACCTTTTTGCTAAAGAGCCTTTTCCTTCAACTTGCAGCAATCCATCACATTCGGGTTTGATTCAGCCCTTGGCTAGTAGTTTGAGTTCTGAAATACAAAGATTAATCATGTAAGTTTGATAGTTCCACTAGCTTAGCATTTTTGTTCAGCTCATTCAAGATTTTTTTCTTCTCTATATCGATAAAAAGTCTTCTGTTAGTGAATAGACAAACGATTCCTTCACCCTGATATAAGGTAAATGAGCTTCTACCTTGCCACCCATTCTCATCAAATTAACCTTCAACAATCTTTGTTTCCTTATTGATAACAGACCACTTCTGTTGCCTCTTGGCTTCCTCATATGGCCTCTTAGCTTCCTTATTATCATCCTCATCAAATTGATAAACATCTTTCTCGGTGACAAACAAACCATAAGGAGAAAGTTTGTGGTAGAGTAAATCAATCACTAATAAATGAACTCTGCAATCGAGATATCAAACAAAATCAAATAGGGACAAAAACGAAGAACAAAACAATCTACATCTTCCTCTCTAGAAAAAAAAAAAAAAAAAAAACAATATTAAATGTTACTATAACATAGTTAGTGACCTATCTCTATAATATCGACATTGTTAGCAAATGCAAATCGTTATCAATATATGAAGTAACTTAATTATTGAAACCATTAATAGCCATAAAAAAGCTATAGCCTTCATCGAATACATAATCATTATTTACAATGCATAAATCAACTGTAAATGCAATATCTTGGTCGGCAATGGTATAGTTCAACTACCTGAGCCTTAACACCTCTTATCCATTTATCTTTATTGATTTTAGCTTCGTTAAAGTTTCCATAATAAAGGAAGCGCATGGGAGATGGATTGAAATTAAGATCATAATCCTTCTCCTCAGAGAGAATAAGATGTAAGTCATCATACTCACATTCTCAGAATACAAAATTGATAGCATCAATGCATTTGGTAGAGTAACTTTTTTTCGAAGAGCTTATTCCATTACACGCAAGCTCTCGCTCGCTCGATGGCTACTATTTAATATGATAAAATATTATTTCTATTTATAACAAATGTTTAGGATAGCAACAGTACTAATAAAAGAAAATGGAATATGAGATTACAGGTATTACAATTTCAAAAATATCTTATATTCTGCAATCTCATATTTTATTTTATTTTTTGTTACTAGTACTCATGCTGTCCTAAACATTTGTTACAGATAGAAATAATATTTTATCATATCAAATTGTAGTTATTGAGCAAGCAAGTTTGTGTGTAATGGAAGAGACTCTTCAGCAAAATGCTACTACACTAAGTGTACTGATGTTATCAATTTTGTTTTCCGAGAATATGAGTATGATGACTCACATCTTACTCTTCCTAAGAAAAAGGATTATGATCTTAATTTCATTCTAAATCTTCCAGGCACTTCTTTTATTATGGAAAACTTGGATGAACCACGCCGTTTACTGTATAATAAACCAAAATATTGCAATTATCCTCGATTTATACATTGTAAATAATGATAATGTATTTGATGAAAGCTAGAGCTTTTTTATGGCTACTAATGATTTCAATAATCGAGTCACTTCATCTATTGATAACGATTTGCATTTCTAACAATGTCAATATTATAGAGATAGGTCACCAGCTATGCTAATGTTATAGCAATATTTAATATTGTTTATTTTCTTTTTCTAAAGGAGAAGATGTATAGTGTTTTGTTTTATTATTTTTGTCCCATTTTGATTTTGTTTGATAACTCGATTGTATAGTTTGTTTACTAAAAAGATGGCTTAATTGAAAACAAAAATTCTTTTGTATGAGTCAGAGTACAATTTATCATAACAAGAAAGGACAATTTTGCCCTTAGCTTACAATAATCAATCTATAAAGTTAAGTTAAATACAAATGGATAAACTTCTTCATCCTTACTCATCTATGTGTATAAATATGTATGTATTTATAGATACAAGTTATCATATATATCTTTGCATAAAATTCCTAGCATTTTAAGCTTATAGTTAATAATGTGCACAAATCATTTGTGGTGAAAGAATACTATAATTACATAGCATAAGTTATTTGTGGTAGAAGAATATTGTAATTATGTAACATAAGCCATGGGCGGCACAAAAATAAATCAATCAAACAAAACTCCACTACAGGATGAAATCGAACTTGTAAAAAAGAAATACAAAGGCTAACAAAGCAAAAGTGATCACTTTCATACTGGAGAGAGCACTTTTATTCATGCATAACAAACTTAAATTATGGTGTGGCAATGTTTTCATAAAATGGAGAATAATAAGATTAGAAGTTTGGAAATAGACCCAACAATATATATCAAACTATTTCAACACTTAATATAGCCAAGACATCCATTGCCTATTTTCTCTTCCCATATTAGTAGTGCTTGAGTAATCAAAAAATTGGTAGAAGCCTTATGACTGTATTTATTCCCATAAAATCTTAGCCAGTACTGAGGAGCCATATATTCTGTTTTCGTTAGGATAATTTAAATATGAAAGGTTAGAAATTTAGTAAATAGAAAATAAATTAATATATATGTATAGATGGTACAATTAGTTAGGTTTTCAAATTTTGGATTATATATAACAATTAAGAAAAATTAAAAGTTTAAAAAGGTTGATCCCTAATCTAAATTTTTTAACCCAAAATTTATATGTTTTAGTCGTGGCGTTTTTCTAATCGAGACCAAGGATTTTTTTAAATTTTAAGATGGTTGAATAATCGTATAAATTGTATGTATGAATAGTATTTTTTGAAACTCGAATGACGTGGGGATGTGCAGAGGCGGACGCATGAAATACTCAGTGTAGGCAAAGGCCTACACTGGGATTTAAGAGACCCAACCCGACCCGAAGACCCGCATACAAAAAGCCCTAGGCTCCTTCTCTCTATATCACTACATTCCCAAAATATTTCTACCCCGTTCCTGTGCCTATCTTTCCCCCCTCTCTCTCTCACACATCGACAGCAACCACGAGCGGCGCCGGTCGCGGTGTGTAGCTTCCTTGATCTTGTGCTACTGTGTGTGCAAGTATTTTCAATTACATACTGTATATATGTGTGTGTGTGTGTGTATTAGTGTGTGGATATCAATGTATGTATATATAATTATTTTATCTAAAGTTTATTGCAACAAATTTTATATTAATGAAGGGACATCAGATGGGGCCATACCGCTATGGTGCAACCATGCAACACAATGCATTTTTTATTTTTTTCCTTTTTTAGGTTTTCACCCTAGAATTCCCAAATTGCTTTATGATTTGTCTTTGATGGCAGACAATTTAATTAAGCCATCCCATGGGCTCTGAAGGTGATAGCTATTATAATTAATTAATTAATTAATAGATTGACTTTTCCATGGAATAAGTTGGAATTGAAGCACATGGGTATAAAATCATTCCTTTCGAGAAACATTGGATACCATACACACACACACACACACACATATATATATGCAATGCCCCATTAATCATCAAAAGTGGCTAACATGTGTAGCTGTGTGCTGTATGCCAAAGTTTTTGTTTTTTTTCTTTTATGTTTACCAATTTAGACACTTCCATTCTACTTGAGATTGTTGTGGGGTTATTTAGTTGTCATCAAATGCTTGCTATTAAAATTCATTTGAATTTCCATAAGTGTGTTTCTTCTTCTATGTTTAATTAAGGTAGTGGTATCTATTATTTTATTTTGAATAAATATGGAAAGATACTATAAGAAAAAAATAATTGAAGTGGAATATTCCAATTCTCAAGAATGTCAAAGTCCTCATAATGCACAAGTCCCTTCAAATATTCCTCCTACTCCTACTTCAAGTGTACATGCTAATTTAGATGACCTTCCTGGTGATCCTGGATTAAGAAAAAGTATTTATGCTTATAATGTTAATGATAGAGAAAGAGTTCGAAGAGCATATTTGTAAAGGGGCCCTTGTCAACCTAGAAATCATGTGTTTCCTTAGAGACAATTTGGAAAAGATAAACACAAATTTATTCTTGTGTGGTTCAATGAACAGGGTAATTGGTTGGAATATAGCATAGCAAAAGATGTAACCTTTTGCTTGTGTTGTTATTTATTTAAGCCTGAACATGGTAAACAAGGGGGTGGTGATTCATTTGTTGGTTAAGGATTTACAAATTGGAAAACAAAAGGAATACTAGATATGCATGTTAGAGACCACAATAGCATACATAGCAAATGTGTGATGGCTTGTGAGGATTTAATGAAATAAAGTCAACATATTGAAGTGTGTTTGTCAAATCAATCCGATCAAGCTCGAATTGATTACCGTATTCGTTTGACGGCATTGGTTGATTGCATTAGATTTCTTTTATGATAAGGTTTGTCTTTTCATGGCCACGATGAGTTGGTTCAATCAAGAAATCGAGGAAACTTCCTTGAACTTCTACAATGGTATGCAGACCATGATGAGATTATTAAGCAAACTGTATTACAAAATGCTCCTGAAAACTTGAAAATGATAGCTTCTTCAATTCAAAAAGATATTGTGAATGCTTGTGTAATTGAGACCACAAATGCTATCCTAAGAGATATAGGAAATGAATTATTCTCTATCTTAGTTGATGAGTCCCGTGACATATCAGTGAAAGAACAAATGGCAGTTATTTTACGTTATGTGGACAAAAGAAGATGCATCATTGAGCGCTTTTTTGGCATTGTACATGTTGGAGATACTACTGCCTTATCACTTAAGGCAACCATTGAGTCTCTTTTTGCTACACATGGATTGAGTATGTCAAGTTTGAGCGGCCAAGGTTATGATGGAGCTAGCAATATGCAAGGTGAGTTCAATGGTCTGAAAACTTTGATTATGTTGGAGCATGAATCTGTTTTTTATGTTCATTGCTTTGCTCATCAACTTCAATTGACACTTGTCGCAGTTGCAAAAAAGCATAAGAAGATTGATTCATTCTTTAATTTAGTTACAAATTTGTCAAATATTGTTGGAGCCTCTCGAAAAATGAGGGATATTCTATGAGAGAAACAATTTGAAAATGTGTTTAAAGGAATTTGTAGCGGTGAAATTATGACTGGGCGGGGTTTGAATCAAGAAGCAACATTGAAAAGAGTTGGAGACACACGTTGGGGTTCACATTATTATATATTATTGAGTTTGATTGTATTATTCTCCTCAGTGATTAATGTACTTGAGGTTGTAGAAAATGATGGAACATATTCAGACCAAAGAGCCAAAGCAAGTGATGTATCGGATGCCATCCAATCTTTTGAATTTGCATTCAAGTTGCACTTAATGAAAACTGTGTTGGGAATTACAAATGAGTTGTCACAAGCATTACAAAGGAGAAATCAAGATATTATAAATGCAATGACTCTTGTTAATGTATCTAAGCAACGACTACAAAACTTGAGAGATTACTGATGGGAAAATTTGATGGATGAAGTTTCTGACTTTTGTACTAAACATGACATAGTTGTTCCAAACATGGAAGATTTGTTTGTACCTTATGGAAGATCACGTCGTAATGCTATCTTCACCATTATCGAGCTGATATGTCTTATACAGTGATAGATATGCAACTTCAAGAATTGAATAGCTGTTTTAATAAGGTGAATACGGACCTGTTGTTGTGTATGGCATCTCTTGATCTGAGTAATTCATTTTCTATTTTTGATAAGAGAAAGTTACTTCGTTTTGCAAAATTTTATCCCCTTGATTTTTCTCCATTAGATCTCATGATACTTGATAATCAACTTGAGACTTATATTATAGATATGAGGTCCAATGATCAATTTTCTCAAGTGACGGGAATTGGTGGACTTACTCAAAAATTAGTTAAGACGAAAAAAGATGTTGTCTATCCATTAGTATATTTGCTAGTGAAGTTGGCCTTAATCTTACTAGTTGCAACTACATCAGTTGAGAGAGTTTTTTCTGCAATGAATATTATAAAGACTTCACTACGTAATCGCATGGGATGAATGGATGAATGATTCCTTGGTGACATACATTGAAAGAGACATATTCGAAACCATTGACAATGAAGCTATTTTGCAACGTTTTCAGAATATAAAAGAACAAAGAGGATTGTTGTAACTTGTTTTGTTAATTTGAAGGTTATTTTGTGTAAGAAACATTTGATATTAATGCATAGTATTTTCTATTTTATCGTATTTTTATGCATTTGTTTGAAATTTAGAATTTTACTTATGATTAGGTCTACACTAAATCAAATTTCTAGGTCCGCCACTGGGGACGTAGATCCATCATAGCCTTGTCCGTGCTTAGATATACGTTTAAATAATTTGTTTTTAAATAAATTAACACTCATTAATTTGCATTGAGTATTGATGACTCAATTATTTCAAAAATTAATAAATAGCGGCTAATTCATGGCCCTGCCCCTATGTAAGCCTGCACAAACTTTTAATCAACTACCAAAACTATCCAAATTAGAGGGTGAGGAATGTATTGGGATGGATTTTCAATAATTTTAACTCCCAAAACTTAGTCATAAGAAGATTTAAAAAAAAAAATTCAAAATGATGTAAATTACTTACGGATCAAATGAAAAAAAGAAATAAAAAAATATTCTAACACATTTTTTATTACAAGTTCATCATTATTATGTTATTTTGATTATTTTTCGAACACCATTTGGGGGGGGGAATAGAACAAAGTTTTTCTTATTGCATGCAATTATGATTAATTATTAAAATTTACAAATTATTGGTTGACTAACCAGCGATATATTTACAATTATTCCCTGAGCTTGCTTGTGCGTGGAAATTGAGACTTGATTTGAGAAGAAAGTTAGCTAGTTAGAAGCTAACTTTGTGTTTGGAAAATCAAAAAAGTGACTTTTTTGAGGTGAAAATGTAATTTTTGTTAATTTGATATTTTTACCTTTGAAAATTTAAAATAAAATTAAAATGTAAAATGGTAAAATTAGGTAAGCACTATTGAAGCTAAAAAAAAAAAAAAACTGACTACTAATTGGGTTTCCCAAACGGGCCCTGATACCTTCATCAAGCACGGCATCTCCAATCTTGCCTTGCGGTGCTCAACAGCTCAAGTAACCTAAATTGTCGTTTTTTTTTTTTTTTTTTTGGGTAATTAATTGTCGTTTTCTTTTATTTGAACAATTTAGATATGTTGACGTAAGAGAATCAAAATTACGTAAGTGCCTTGGGCAGCCATTATTTTATTTTTAACAACTTGACACCGTGAGGCGAATATAATAATAATAATAGTAAATGACAGATATAGATTTATACGTAAACAAATTTAAATCGATAAATTCTAATTTAAAAATTCTGAAATATATCGCCGAATTCACAGCGCACGGACTATCAGCTGGGTTTATATTTGAACAAAGTGAAGCTCCAGCCATTGAAATGACAGTTGAACCAATAGATAATTACACTTTGGGTCAATGTCCTTTTATCAAATCGTTACAATAATGGGTAAATTAATGCAACTTTTGGTCAACGTTCTTCTTCCTATTTGATGGTGTTTGTTTGACTTTGACCAGTTAAAATTAAATAAAAATCACGTTGCAAGAAAATAGGTTTAATTTTTTTGATGATTATTAAATTATTTTTATTTTTTATTTTTTATTTTTCTCATGTAGTTTCAAGTTTTTTTTTTTTTCGGTTTAGAAATCAAAAAATAAATTTTAAAATTTACGAAAATGGATAGCATTCAAAAGCCGAAAACTCAGTATAATAATTACGAAGTCTCGACAGAATTTCGTACTCAATAGCCAATGTGAATCCGAGGACTAAGTACTCAATCTTAATTCAAAACGATTTCCTTGATGTTTCTTTCGAGTTTCGTTACCAACCAAATGTGAAAGAAACAACACCGTTTACATCATTCAATTTAAAATTAATTAGTCAAGTATTCCATTACAAACCTTGCACTAGCTTGGCAACAAACCTAATTTCATGTGACACTAAGGAGGCGTTTCGCGTGATGAAAAATAATAAAAAATATGATTTAAATAATTTTTTGGTGTTTGACGCGCAGCCACTAAATTATGTTTTTTTATATATGAATAGTAAAACTTTTTTATTTTTACATCAATTTTTTGGAGAGAAAAATTGTCCGAATGATTTTTTTGAGTCCATTGGAATGGTTTTATATCATAATTTATTGCAAGATGTGAAAAGTTTTTGGAATTTGTAAAAAAATTATTGGAGTTTGTGGCATATTATTGGGATTGTAAAAAATTTATTGGAGTTTATAAAAAAGTTATTGAGATATATAGATATGTATAAATTTATAATTAATTCACGAGGTACGAGGAGTGCAAAATGTATTAGAGAATTTTAAAAATTTTTAAAATTTTTCAACGATTTTCATCTCATTAAACAAGTCCTTAGTATAAAGAGGTAAATTAATGTACTAAGAACAAAAAATGTGCAATAAAGAAAATTAGAAATTAAATGAGAATGAGTCCCTTTAGAGTTATCTTTAATGTCATGCTAAAATATTCAACTCAAAACAAATTGGTGAGAGTGGAGAGGTCAATTAGCATCTTATACTAATTTGAGATATTTGATTTTATTACACAGTTTCATATCTAGGAGGCATTTGGTAAAACTAATGTACGAGAAGTATACAAACAAGAGATTAAAAATATTTTATCACTCATCATCACTTGTAGAAAAACAAATCTGTTCATTAAGTATACGAGAACTGTACAAATGAGATATTAAGAAAAAAAATTGGAGAGGGAGAAACATTGCTTTGATACCATATTAATGTATTTGACTCAAAGTCAATTGGTTAAAGAGAAAAGGCAACCATTTAGATCCATTTATTTGTGAGACTTTATTTTGTCAATGTGAGATAAATCTCAAAACGCCACCTAATATGCAAGTCTCACTCACACACACACATATATATATATATATGTATGTATAGAAAGACAGAGAGAGAGAATAAAAGTGCACATCCAATAAATTGAAAAATAAAAATATAAAAAAATCTAATTTTGATACTAAATTAGTTACATATATTTTTTGGGGTAAATTACATTTACATTCCCTTAACATTTAGATAATTATACTTAACACTCACAATATTTAAGGTCCCGTTTGACAATTATTTCATTTTCAATTTTTAGTTTTTGTTTTCACTTTCTTTGAAAACTAAACATGAAAACTTGTTTAATAAATTTTTTTTCAGTTTAAAAAAAAAATAAAAATTGTTTTTAAAATTTTAAAAAATTATGAAAATATAGAAAATGTATTTTCTCAAGTTTTCATTTTCAGTTTTTAATTTCTTATACAACCATTACCAGTTACAATTATCAATTATCATTGTCTGCAAGTCGCCATCAACATTCAGCCACCACTGCCATTACCTCCCACTCATTTCCGGTCACCGCTAAATATTTTATTATTTAATATAAAAATATTTTATTAATATATAAAATATATTAAATTAATAATACATCATTTTTATTTATATAAAACATATTAAATATAATTTAATTAATAGTTAATTTTATCAATAATTAATTTAATATATTAATTAAGTAATTTATATTAAATATATTAATTAACTAAATTATATTATTTATAATTGAATTTAATTTGTTAAATTAATATAAAATTATTTTATTGAATTATCTTTAATAAATAATATAATAAATAATATTTAATATATTTTATTTTTTTAAATTAAATTAGTTTTAATAAAACTATAATTAAAGTAAATATGTTTAATTAATTTAAATTAAATTAATTATAAAATTAATTTTAATGAATTAAATTAATATAAAAATAATTCAATATAAAATATTTTTAATAAATAATATAATTAAATTATATTGAATATATTTTATTTTTACTGAATCAAATTATTTTGAAAAAAATAATATAATTAAAATAATTAAATTTAATTAATATAATTAATTAATTAAATCAAATTATTTTAAGTTAATTAAATTAATTACTTTAATTAACATGAAATATATTTTATTAAATTTTTTTAAAAATAAATATGTTTAATATATTTTATGTTTATTGAATTAAATTATTTTTAATGATTAATATAATTAAAATAGTTAAATTTATTGAATTTAATTAATTAACAAATATAACTATTAATTAACAATTATCGTTACCAAACGTGTTTTCAAGTTTTTATTTTTTTTTACTATGTAAATGAAAATCAAAAATTAAAAACTAAACACAAAAAGTAAAAATTGACAGTTTTATCAAATAGGTCCTAAAAATTACACTTGCCTCTCTTATTTTGAAATATTGTTAACATTTACTTTATTTTGATACAATCACTCATTAAAACTTAACATAAAAAGTCAAAATAACCAAAATTTCAGGTTTTTTTTTTCTTATTTTATCTCCTCACATTTTGTCAATTTTCTTTACAAAAATCGTTAACAACTTTATATTTTTACTTATTTTTTATTTATTTTTAGAATTTAGGTAAATAAAACTAATGAAAATGTGAGAAAGGGAGGGATAAACTAAGAAAAATGTTAAAAATTTTTGTTATTTTAACGTTTCTTGTTAAGTTTTAACAGTTGATTTTATCGAATGTATCGATATTAACAACATTCAAAATAAGAGATATATGTATAACTTTTAAATGTTGTAGGTACTAAGTGTACCCAAATAAATGTTATGGGGTAGATGTAATTTAATTTTTTTGTTTTTGAAAGGTATATTAGCTGCATGTTATTTAAAATCTTAAAATTGTTAAAAGGTAGGATGACTTTATGGGTTATATATATTATTATTTAATACCAAGTATTCATAATTACACATTTTAAACCACCCAAAATTTGTCTTCAGCAGATACCATGAAATCGAATGATCCTCTTTGTTTTGACCAAAAAGTTCTGCACGCGGGCCAACCCAACCCATGACTCTCTCCTAACCCCCCAAATTGAATTCTAACATGCACCTTTGAAATGCCAGCCTGTCACGGTAGGAGAAACAGGCAGCCTGGTGTGTATAAATGAAAAATATGTCAAAAATTAAATACATTATACAAACCTGGGCCATATTATATATATATATGTCCAATAAATTTTTCGTTCTATAAATGGCCAGACATAAAAATCAAACAAACTCCACCTATTGGGGTGCCGTTAATTTGGCGCACCCACAAAAAAAAAAAAAAAAAAAAAAAACAAATTTTATCAATCTTTTTAAAATTTAAACTTTTTTTTCCAGACACAAAACTTAGTTTTTTTCAAATTTTTATTAGTTTTTTTCAAATTTTTATTAATTTTATCCAACTTCCGCTATTTTTTAAAATTTTTACAAATTTATATCAAACGTCCAATTAACTATAAAAATATCATACTTATCAAAAAAAAACTATAAAAGTATCACGTATCAGTTCATATGTAAAGTTACATTTTTTTAGGACAACTAAACAACCCCTTAATCAGATTGATTAAGTTGGTTCGATTTTATTTAAATTTCTGTTCAAAATCTTAATTTGATAATTTTTTTATAGCATTTTCAAATTAACATATTTTATGAATCAATCCGATGAAAGCAAGTATTAGACTGATTGATTAAAATTTAGGATTAATAAATACCCGACCGAGTCAAGGTGCATTCGACCCGACCCAATTAATGCGCACAAAGGAGAAACAACTTTTTTTTTTTTTGGTTAAGTCCTAAAGGAGGAACTTTGTGGCCCCCTGCACTTTTGCGCAGTCATCACATGTGGACTGTTCAGGCTTTCCCGGTGGCCAGCACAGCCATTAAGGTTTGGATGGGGACATAACC
The DNA here is from genome assembly GCA_019916065.1 of Vitellaria paradoxa. NCBI lineage: Eukaryota > Viridiplantae > Streptophyta > Magnoliopsida > Ericales > Sapotaceae > Vitellaria > Vitellaria paradoxa. Next base: position 58,303,852 of record CM034236.1, read on the forward strand.
GACCCAACCAAGGCCCGCCACCCAACTTTAATTGCGATTTTTATTGTTAAAAGTGTCGGTTTCAAACCTTTGTAGTTGACCCTAACAACCGCACACAAAGTATCCCATAGAATCCGAAATGAAACCAATCCGAATATTTTAAATTGGGTTAATTTGGTTTTAATACAATTACAATTTAGTTTTGAGCTTAAAAGTTACAAACTTGATGAATTCGATTCAATTTCCAAATTAAAATATAATCTTGAACCCGACTCAATTTAAATCAATTTTTAAAGTTTTATTTGTACATAATGCCACTAATGAATCTAATTTGAACCAATCACAACTGTGTTGGTTTAATTTAGCTATGTAGTATTAGATATTAATGCATACGCTGTGTAATTTCTTTATATATGTAAATATATATATTTTAATTTTTATGTAAATTATCAAATAAAATTAAAATGAAAATTTATTAAAGACTCAGAAAATATTAGATGATTAGTTTTAAAAATTATTTAAATAAATAATTTTTAATTAAGCAGCATTTAAAAAGATAAAAAATATAAAAAGTAGTAGGTGGTTAAAAATGATATTTAAAAAATACTAAAATATGAAAAATTAAATTTAATTAATTAAATAGTTATTAAAAAAATTATTTTTATTTTTATAAAAAATATTAGCAGTAGTGGGAAGTTGAAGGAAAGAGGGAGATGTGATGTTGAAAGTGATGCGGGCAAGCCAATGAAAGAGTAGACAAGTTACCGGTAAAGTATGGTGAAACACTTTTCTCCAACGATTTGAGTAAATTAAAATGAAATATAATGATTTCGTTTAGAGTATTTTTTTTTAATTTCTTTAAGATTTAAATTTTTTATGTATAGTACAAATTATGAGAATTTTTTTTTTACTTATGGTGAAAGTTACGAGATTGTAATTTTTATAAATTTAAATAAAATTTAAACAATTTCAAACACTCTATATATATAATATATGTTTGGTGGCATCAAAAATCACTAAAAAGCAATAACTTTAATTAATTTTTGTACTTTAATTCTTTCAATTAAATTTTTTCATATATCACTTTTACGTCATATATTTTTATTTTTATTATACTTTTTGTCTCATTTTTTTTCAACCAAACAATCTATCAAGAACAGAACAACGTATTTCAAAATTACGAGAGCAGTGAATTTTATTAAAATTTATGTGTCAAATCAAAGTGTTAGAAAGGTGTAATATCCCAGAACTCACGTGCGACTATACTCAAGTCGGGTTTAAGGGGGCTGCAGTGAAAATATTTACGGCAAAGACTACAGTGGAAAAATGAAGGGTAGAGATTTGTTTGTCTTTTAATGACACGTGACTTCTGACATTCCACATTAATTGTGTTCCAATCAATTTTTAAAAATGTTTATTTTTATTTTAAAAATAATTTTAATTAAAATAAATTATAACCATTAGATTAAATGTAAACGAATCTCCACCTTTCATTTTTTACTGTAGTCCCTTGAACCCCACTCAAGCCGTGTTTGATGGAACTAAAATTCATCAAAATTTACAAATTTTAACTAATTTTTGTACTTTTTTTAATTAAATTTTTTCACATATCACTTTTATGTCATATCTTTATACTTTTGTTATACTTTTTATCAACTTTTTGTTCTATCAAATAGGTCCTAAGAGAGGATTGTATTAAAACCAGAGGAGGCCAATGACCCATGTTTGAAATTTTTTAGTTATAAAATACCACGTTTAAAATTTTTTAATTGATTAAATATCAATATTTAATTTTTTTAATTACAAAATATCTCAACTAATTCTTGTAGTTTTTGAAATTCTTATATAGAATCTCTTCCTGGTTCCTTCCTTCTCTCTCCATGTGTATATATATACATAATACTTCCCTCCTCTAAATTGCCGTGCTGACAAGGTTTCGTTGTTCAATTATAAGTTTCGACAATGGAAAATTCTGGAAAGAAAGTTTTGCTCACCTCCAATGGCGATGAGATTTCTCTTAACATTGCTCACCATTTAGCTAAACGTGGTTGCAGGTCTCACCTCTCTCTTTCTCCATATGTATATATACACACATACGTATACATATCTACTGGGAATATATTCCAATCCTCCTCAGTTTATTTATCTTGGTATTTGTGTTTATGTTTCTCTTTCTTTACGATTAGGTTGGTTCTGATGGGAAACGAGCGCAGTCTTAAGAGTGCTGCTGAGAAGATAATAGGCTCTTTGAACGGTGGTGTCGAAGTAGTTGGATTGGATATGGAGGAGGAAAGCGAGGCGGTTTTCGATGAAGCGGTCGACAAAGCGTGCAAGGTCCTGGGGAACTTGGGCGCTTTTGTCCATTGTTATGCGTACGAAGGTAAAATTGACGTTGTATGTAGGGAAACTTTTTCCTGGAGATCATGGAGTTCACTAAAATTTAGATTAATGAATAATTTACATTGGATACTGATGAATTTTTTTGGTTAAAAGAAGTACTGTTTACAAGAAATAGCCCTTGAATACTTTGCCAAGAACGAATAGAGGGAATTGAGGAAACGACTTGACTTGGAAGAGGAACAGCGTGCGTAGAATTTCGATGGAAATTTCTTGGATGGGTGGGGCTCGATCGAGCCTCTCAACGTCATGAATTTTATTTGTTAATCACACAAGTGAAAAATAATAATAATAATAATAATAAATAAATAAATAAATAAAGAAGCTATTTCCACGAAATAGCCTTGAGTACTCACTAGCTCCGCCAGGAACAAATAAATAAAGAGGCGGAAATGGGAATAGAAAGTGCACAACGTCTTCCATGATAGTTTCATGGATTGCTAGGGGCTCGAACGAATCTCGATCTGTCTTCAAATTTGTGTCTACAGTTGTCTGTTACAACTTGTTTAATTACCTTCTCAGTAATTTGTTTATTTAAGTTTAGCAGTTGTTTACATATTTGCTTTTATATATATTATATATATAATATTTTATATGTATGGCTACTTGTATGATATATATATATATATATATATATATATATATATATGTATGTATAAATATAATATATGAAGAAAAAGATATATTTACTGAAGCATAAGTAGTAAAGTCATCATCCACTGATAGTTTAAGATTGATTGTTTTGTCACCAAAAAAGTTTAATAGTTAGATTACATCTAATAAGCATTAAACCCTGATTTGTTGATTTCCACCTGCCATTTCACGTGGATGTTAAAAATTACGATATCTGTTGGTTAGTAGCGGTTACGTGCAATCATCAACCTCACCCGCGAACCGACAAGATAATCCAGCAAAATAAATTGTTTCGGATCCGATTGAAAAGGTTAAATGGGTATAATTGGGTGGGTACAAAATACTTGGTTAATAAAAGGGGTGGACAAAGCAAATCCATTAATCACCCAGTTATTGAAACCCACTTTAATTTGCTTTGATTAGGGACTGTCTAAGCCGAGAAAGCTATTTACTGGTAGGGGTTTAATTGCGTTTCGCTTTTCTTTCTCTTCCCAGAAGCCGAAATGATTTCTATTTGGTTGTACAGAGAGAGAGAGCTTGAGTTAGAAGCAAAGGCTTGTTGAGAGAGAAGTGGAGAATTATAAACAAACAGATTTAAATTTCTCTCTCTCTCTCTCTCTCTCTTTTTCTTTCTTCTTCTTCTCCTTTTTTTTTTTAATTCTCTCTCATAGAATTTCAAGCCGTTTGCTAGCTTTAAGTTCAGTTATAATTTCATACCAATATGCTTAAAATGCACAGAATTTGAAGATATTATGAGATTCTTGAATTCCAAGATTAAGAAATATGTTAATATATTTTCTATATAATTTTGGCTGATTTTGTAATAATTTGGCCTTCATTAGTTGTTATATTCTTCAAAGGATATATACCTTTTGACATGCATAAATGGAAGTAAAGAGCACTAACTGCTTTTGATTGTTCGAAATAGGGAAGATGCAGGACCCTCTGCAGTTGGCTGAAGACGAGTTCAAAAAAATAGTTAAAATAAATTTCATGGCTGCATGGTATTTGTTGAAGGCTGTTGGCAGAAGAATGGGTTATCAAAAATCAGGAGGATCCATTGTATTTTTGACATCACTGATTGGTGCTGAGAGAGGCATACATCAAGGAGCTGCTGCGTATGGTTCGTGTTTGGCAGGAGTTCAGCAGTTAGTTAGGGTAAGAACCTTCTATTTATTTGCTTCAACTTGTCTATTTGCAAAATTTTATGGAAAATTTTCTGCGCACCTACATAATGCATCAGTGAGGTAAATTTTATTTTATAAATTAAACATGGATTCTCAGGGACTGGTGTATTTTTTAGTTATGTTTATGGTGTGGGACTGAAATGAAAATTAAGGAAACTTAGTAGTCAGCCTACGTTGATTATCTTAGTTTTGCTGTATGCTTGAACATAAATTGAGGTCAATAAAAGTATGCCGACAAAATGAAACTGCTTACGTGGGTTTAATACTCTGTTTAGATGGAGGGGAAGAGAAGGGGAGGGAAGGGGATGTGCTATTTGATTGTTTTTAATTAAGGGAAGGGAGAGTGACATTCCCTTCATGTTGTTTGGGTAGTTATACAACCATAAAGAAAAGGGAGGTGTAGGTTATAAAATTTAATATTTGTACTTTTTATATCTTAAATTAAGTATATATTTTGTCACACCTCACTTAGATATGAGACTAGCCGTGAATTACAGTAACTTAACCTATAGCACATATAAGTCTTGAATTAATCCAAATAATAATACTAATGATGATAGAATAAACTTAAATCATAATATCAATAAATCATTATCTAAATAAAATATCAATCAATTAGTACAGCACAACAGTGGATTCTTAAATTAAGTAATTCAAGAATACCTACATCCTCAAGGTATAAAACAAATAATTAAATATTCTTATAGGAAATCATAGACTTGTAAATCATAGTTCTAAACAAATCTAAAAGTCAATGTCTAAAATCCTTTTATCTCACCTAAAAAACGTTAAAAAATAGGGGTGAGTTTAAATGCTAGTGAATGGTAATGCAATACATAATAAATATAAAGTTTTCAAAATATGATTTGAAATGGTTTTGTTTGAAAATACTACTGTTCAAGTAAAGTTTAATAACTTCAAAATTTGAATTTTTTGGATGTGCCGAATAATATTTCAAAAATTACTTCTATAACTAGCTCCAATTAGATGACAATAATACCAAACGAAATTTTGATTTTCAATAACCAAAATATATCAATGTTTTATATTCGAAATTTTCACCTATACTTTAATACCAAGATAATTATTTTCCACATGGTGAGAATTTTTGAGATATATATAATATATATATTCTTGTCGAATCCAATTTCAAGCCAAAACTACAAAAAAAAAAAAAAAAAAAAAAATTGTATACTAGCAAGAACAACAAAAAATTTATAGTGGCTCTACTTTTTGTTAGCAGTAGATTGAAAAATTTATGAATTAGATGATATAATGGGAGAATGAGAAGCAACATGGGGCGATTGCCCCTTTTTTTTTTCATTTGATGTGGCTTATATTTGGTTGGGGATAGTGGGGTCTTGGAATAGGAGATCATATAGTGGGATCTAGGAGCTAACACATGGGTTGAAGAGTAATATTTTGTCCATTTTGTATCGTTGGTTTTTCAATAGGGCAAGGCCTAATCTTAGCCGATTTCTAGACTCTGTTTATATAGATTTGCTTTGCTTATCCCTCCCCCCCCCAAAAAAGGGGGGGGACATAAGAGAGAAACCACATGCTAATCGACAGCTCAGTAATTGAGTCCACCACCATGAAATGATGCTTAATGCATGAGCGAGACTAGGACTCACAGCATATATCTTCATCGAGAATGTGCAAGGGTCTGAAAATAGAACATATGAAACTAAACGTTCTCTCTCTTCCTAATGGAGGGTCATAACAATTAATCAGAGTTAATTGAAAGAAGAAAAATTAAAATGTACCATATGTTGAAGAAGGATAAGCCATGTAAAGAGCACCTGAGATTTGCCAAGGATAATGATGGCTAAAGGGGGGGCATGGTTGCACTTGTAAGGTGTGGAATCGAGAGTAGTGGTGAAGCTGCTCATGTAGTGGTAGACCGTCTATGCTGTAATTCAGATAAAATCCTAGATGGTTTGGCTTTTCAGAGAGTTGCGTTAAACAACTAAAATCAAGGAAAGTTATATATCCTTGCTTCGCTGGGTGATAGATGTTTCAAACAGCTATGATTAAAAAGTAAACTCTTGGGTATTATGTGTTCTCTTCTTATTGAACATATCAGTTGAGAGATTCATCTAGATGCATAATAGTCCAAGTGAGAATGTCTGTGATGATCAATTGTTTATCAGATATCTGCTATGGAGATGGGGAAATACCAAATCAGGGTTAATGCAATAGCCCGTGGCTTGCACGTAGACGATGAGTTTCCGTTGTCAGTGGGGAAAGAGAGGGCAGAGAAGTTGGTCAAGGAAGCAAACCCCCTCAACAGGTGGCTTGACGTTAAAAATGACCTGGCTTCAACTGTCATCTATTTAATAAGTGATGGCTCAAGGTACATGACCGGAACCACCATATTTGTTGATGGGGCACAGTCTATAATAAGGCCTCGGATGCGATCTTATATGTAATTTTAGTTTTGCAGCAAAACACCGAGCTCTCAAGTAGAGATTTATTATATATAGGAATCAATTCCCCATCCCAACCCAATAGTTTGGATGAGTCCCTGCCCATTTAGTACAAAACACAATCTCTTGTTAATTTTTGGGTGTCCCAGAAGAGCTTGTAGAATAATTTTGAAAGGTTGATGCTCTTTATTCTGGTTGGAAGCCCGCAAATGGTGGCTATTTCTAGCATACTATCCGTGCTCTTGTACATTTTCAAGACTTGATATTCTTCTAATTTTTTTTTTCCTTGAATGATGGTGCACCTTACATTTTCTTTTAATGACAATTAATTCATAGTTGCAGAACATTTTCCTTCTCATGATAAGGAAAGAATGATTTGAATTTATGAGAAGAGATGCATTATTTATACATGAATAGTTAAAACTCGTAGAGGTGTATGTGCTAATATAATTATATGAGAAACTATCCCAATTCCAAGGAATGGTAAATACAAGAATTGCCAAACGACAGTAAGAATCGTTGATTAAACAAAAAAAAATTCAATGTCATTTTGGATAAGTGATAAAAAAAAAATTTACATTATATTTGTCTATCAACAAAAACACGAGAAACAAGTTCTAAATTCTACTTCAATGTTCAAGAAAAATATAATTTACCTTTTCTTTCGCAATTGTTCATTTGTATCTTGAGAATCCTTTTCAACCAGCTCAGGTTCAATGCTTTGGATTCCTTATTTGTCATGCCCAACTCTTCTTTTTAGGACTGCTAGAAACACAACAAAATTATCAATACATGATATCAGCAAGCAAATATCAATCTATAATTAATCCATGACTTACCCAACAAACCTACAAGACCACCCATACCTCCATGCATCTATATTAACCCACTGTCGCTTTCAATATTAAATTGCCTCGCGTTCCAGAGCTACCTAATCCAACTATTCAATGTGTCCGAAATAATTTGCGCCTGTTCCTGAAGAAGGGAGTTGCAAGAGAAACAACTCTCGTAGAAAATACCTTTGGCTGGTCAATTTAACCATTCAGCAGATATACAAGCAGATTTAATAAAAAAAGGTTCGGCTACCTTAATTAGTAGGTATTGGAACATCATTAATTCCTCGCAAGCACTCTTTGAAAGAGCATGGGAAAGCGAATCTAAATCGCAGTGGATTGAGGGGGTCAACTACAGAATCTGAAATTATATCTCAATATTTCAACTAATACTAACTTAATCTGAGCTTTCAATTTAAGAATATAATCTTTTACTTTTTAAAAGGATAAATCAGTTAATAATTAAAAAAGAGAAAATATTTAATGATGAAAAAGAAAAAGGAGGAAAGAAAAAGTTTCAAATGATGAAAGAAAAAAAGAAGAAAGAGAAACGTTAAAACAAAGATTGAGGGAGTCTTGGTGCACCATGCACCGTTTATTGTCCAGTACAAAATATGGAGTGGTAAATCTTCTTAAATGAATTTCAACTTTTCCTGTTACAAACCTAAAATAAGTAAAGATAAAAAACTAAAGATAAATAAAGATATAGTAATTAATGATAAATAAAGATAACAACTAAAAAATAAATTTTAAAATAATCAAAATTTTAAATTAATATAAACTTAAATAAAGATAACAACTAAAGATAAATAAATAATCAAAATTTTCAATTAATATATATAAATATTTTTTAAAATTAAAATAATTAAAAATTTACTATATCTTTACTCAATCCCACTCAATCCATTGTGAAGGCTACCGTTACAAACTCAAAATAAATAAAGATATAGCAAATAAAGACAAATAAAGATAAAAACTAAGATAAATAAAAAATAATAAACTTTTAATTATTTATATTTTTTAAAAATATTTAAATTTATATAAAATATAAATAAAGACATATTAAATTTTCTTTAGACTAAGATTAACAACTAAATAAAAATAATAACAACTAAATACAAATAAAGATAACAACTAAAGATAAACAAATAATCAAAATTTTAAATTCACTACTACAATAATTGATAAAGATCACGGTTTTAGAAAAAGCGTGATAAAGATTTGTGAGTTAAACTTTTTATCTCAGTCTAATTAAAAAATTGAGATAAAAAGTTACTTTTAATACTTTTTATCTCATTTTTGTTAAAACCGTGATTGTATTTAAAACGAGATAAAAGATCAGTGGAAACCATCTCAACAAAAAACTGAGATAAAAAATTAGTGAAAACTATCTCTAGAAAAAACTGAGATAAAAGATCAGTGAAAACATCTCTAAAAAAAACTGAGATCAAAAAGTGAATAAAATTATATCTTAAAAAAAGTGAGATAATTAAAAGAATGAGAGATAATATTGTTATTTTTTTCTTTATATCTCTCTGAAATAATTTTGTTTATTATCTTATATGATTTAAATTAGATTTTGTAAACTTTATTGTAACATTTATTTATTAATTTTAATTAATTGAATATGATATAAAAACTATAATCATAGATCAATAAACAAAAAAATTTTAAATTAATGTTAAAACTAAATTTACCAAATCAAATTTAAATAACGCTAAATATATGATTATTATTTTTTTCAGTAAATATGTGGAAGTAGTTTTCATAATTTGTATAACTTATAACGAGGTGAATATTAAATATTTAATATCTAATAAATATTTCATGTATCTTTAATATTATTTATATTTATTAATTTTAATTAATTGAATATGATATAAAAACAATAATCATAGATCAATAAACAAAAAAATTTAAAATTAATGTTAAAACTAAATTTATCAAATCAAATTTAAATAACGCTAAATATATAATTATTATTTTTTTAGTAAATATATGGAAGTAGTTTTCATAATTTGTATAACTTATAACGAGTTGAATATTAAATATTTAGTATCTAATAAATATTTAGTGTATCTTTAATATTATTTATATTAAAAGTGACATTATTTTATATTTTGTTGGAAGTGATAAAAATTTACAAATAAAAATAATAAAAATTTTCATTTTTTTGTTTTTTAGAACTAATTTTTGAATATAATCATTGAAAATATTTTTTGTATTACAAATCAATTTTTAAAATAATTTTCAAAAATTTTGTTTTGAACAACAATTTTCTAGAACTAAAACTAAACGTGACTTAATTACTTTTAAAAATATAATACAAAATGAAGAAAAATATATTATAAATAGTGAGTTATGATTAAATATATGCTATACACAAAGAGTAAAGGAAAATAAGAAAAAGATTTGAGATTATTTTTAATTAAATATAATAGATATTTATAAATTATTTATTAAGTATTCACATTATTCTATATATTACTTACAATTTCAAGTTGTTGCAAAAAGTTAAAATAATTAAATAAAAGTAAATTTTTTATTATTTTTTCAGGTCAATTGATCAGGAAAAATGTAACTTTTAACTACTAATTGGTTGACAAAAGTTATAATAAATTATTGTAAAAACTTAAAATAATATAATTTTATTACTTTTAGTAACCCCTAAGGTGATAAAAATTTGTTTATATATATTAATATGCAAAATGTATATATAAATGATAGGTTGGACTAGCGGTCAACTACACTAATTTCCAAATGAATGGCAGGGGTTCGATTCTCAGCAGCAACAAAAAAAATGAAATATATAAGGTTGCTATAATGATAAGGTGGCAAACGGTGCTATGATGGCGTGATAGTAGGTTGCCATGTGAATTTTTATTATTTTTAAAATTAATCCATTTTTTCAGCGTGATTATTTGTTTATATTTGATCACGATTTTTCAAAAAAAGTGAGATAAAAATACATAAAAGATCACACGAGATTTCTTTTCATTATCACGGTTGTAAACTGTGATAAAAAAGAGGTGACTTACAATCTCACTTGGATCAATTACGCTTTTGTGACTGAGATAAAAAGTAAAACATCACGCTTAAAAGTTGTGATGTTTATGCATTTTTGTAGTAGTGATTAATATAAATTTAAGTATCTTTAAAAATAAAAATAATTAAAAATTTACTAAATCTTTAGTTATCTTTAATATAAATTTAAATATTTTTAAAGAATAAAAATAATTAAAAATTTACTATATCTTTATTTATATTTAATTATTATCTTTATTTACCTTTAGTTGCTATTTGTTTATTTATCTTTAATTTTTCTCTTTCCTCTTTTCTCGTTCGTCACTAAAAACTTTTTCTTTTCTCCTTTCTTTTCATCATTTAATGTTTTCTGGATTGAATGGTTTACTCCTGAAAATTGTATTTTTAAATTGCGAAATTAGATCGATATTGATTGAATAACTGAGATTTAACTTTAGTTCCTTGAAGTTTCCTGAAGTTTAAAAGCAACTTTAGGCCTCTCCAATCCAATCGCAAAAATTCATTTTATTAACTCTTTGGAAACATTTCTCTCTTAGAATTAATTTAATTTTAAAATAAAGATTTTATTTGATTTGAAAAATAAAATTTTGCATTTAGAACACATTTTGAATTTAAGAATTGGATTGATTTGATTTAAGAGAAATACCAAATTTGACAATGTTAATCGGAATAAAAACATATGGTAAATATGATATATAAAGATAAATTTATCCACTTACTTAAATGGTTTAAAAAAATAATGAATTCTCATCAAATTCTATTATTTTATATTTGATTTCAAATGATTTAGAAATTCTAAAATTTAAGTTATGAAATGAAATTAAATACAACTCATAAAATTTTATTTTAATTCCAAACATAAGAATGAGTGAGAATTCTCATTAAATGAAATCAAATCCTATTAAATCTGTGGTTCCAAATGGAGTGTAAAAGTTATTGACATTAAGATTTTACATGTGGATAAAGTAATATAGATATCCTTAGAATCATCTCAAGCCATACAAAAGAAAAAAAAAATTCAATATACATATTGAAATCATTAAACCTAATTACTACAACAAGTTCCCTCTCAAATAATAGTCGTCATAGGCAGACCGACTAAGGGTCCAGTGGGAGGTAATTGTCCCATTGATTTAAAGAATTACACAAAGGTCTTATTGATTTTGCAATCATTTCTTTATAAATTTTGCCCCTCCTATTTTTCTACCCTTATTTACATTTAAAATGTAATTTCATCTCAATTTTTGATCTTCTCCACTCATCACAACAGTCTTTTTTTAATTCTCATGTGATCATTAAATTGAAACCCAATTTATCGTAAAACTCTTACATCTTCTCTTTATCTCTATCTCTATCTTTTTATTTTTTTTATTTTTTTTGATGGGTAAGCTTTAATTGTATTAATAAAGAAAGTTATGTACAAACACAAGACTTTATCCCTTACAAAAGAATCAGAAAAGTATCCTAAGATAACTATAAGCAGTTATCCAAGGATGCTATCTAATAACAACATTCCTAACTCTTTTCTTTACGGATACATTACAAAGGGAAATTACATTTTGTATCTCTCCAATAGCAGAGCAAACATTAGGTGTAGCACCTTCAAAAGCTGCAGCATTTCTTTACTTCCAAATACAATACACTGTTGCACTGAAGGCAATTCGACACAGTCTGCTGGTCTTCGAGTCTCTTTTAAACTCATCCACTGCCGAATGAACTGCATCCTCCCAGCTTAAGACAACAAACTGGTAGCCATAAGGAGCCAAAAACTGAGTTCCAGATTCTATATGAAAAGGAGCACTGCACCAGTAGTTGGTCCATGTTTTCAACATTAGCACCACAAAAGTAACAGCACATTGAGGCTCTCAGTCCATACCTGACCAGCTTATCTTGGGTATTGAATCTGTTTTGAATAGCTAACCACAGAATGAAACTGTGCCTAGGGATATACCCTTTGAATTTTAAGAGGATATGCCAATCTACAATTGGATAGCTCTTCCCTAGATTCCTAAGCTTTCTTAACAGAAAATACATTGCTTGAATCTTTAGCCCAAATTACCTGATCAACTTGATTCGAATTTGGAGCAGGCGGAGAAGCAGTTAATTCTTTTAGATTAAGCAGTTTTGGGAAATTTGTTGCTGGCCAATTCCAACCTTAGGGGATGATTATGGCATTAACATGCACTGAAAACCCGAGTCCCATAAATAACTTTCTAGCCAGGTTCAGAACAAAAAAGACCAGTGGAAATCTAATGGTCAAACTATAAAGAAGCTAGATTACCTTTGCCAATCTTATTACATTAGTTGCAGTGGAAAGTTCTGAAATTAGCTCATTTTCCTTATCAATCAGTTCAGGCTCACCTCCTCTTTCAATCTCTTGCTGAACAGCCGAAAGGTTTTGTTGCAGAGTGTTAATCTTTTCCTTGGAATTTCTGCACTTGGGGTTATTAAGTTTCTGGAGCTCGACTTTTACTCTTTTAAGCTTCTGGTATAATTTGTACATAGGATGCCCTTGATCATCTGCTTACCATGCATACTTGACTAAAGGCAAAAATTCCTCAAGATCAGCGCAACAATTAAAGAATTTAAATGAAGCTTTCCTTTTAGTAAAAAGTTCACCAATGTAGATTATAATAGGACTGTGATCAGAAACCCCCCATGGAAGGCTTTGTGCATAGGATTCCTTAAATTGAGAAAGCCAGTAACTATTAATTACTGCTCTATCAAGCTTCCTTTTAATCAAGCCTATGCTCCTCTTATTTAGCCATGTAAATAAATTACCACTAAAATTAAGATCATCAAGCCTAAATACTCTGAGACATTCATTAAGATTATCCATGCGACTACGCCAATCATTAGAGCCACCTTCCCTCTCATAAGAAAAATCTAAGTGCATTAAAATCTCCCAATGCAAGCCAAGAAGATTGACCATATGAGGAAGTAAAAGAAGAAATAGAATTCCATAGAGAACTTCTCTCAGTCGCAGTATTAGCGCCATATATAAAAGAAACAAAACTAGAAACTTTACTCTTATTAAAAAGGAGAGGGCAGTTTATAAATTGATCAGTTTCAGGCAAAACATGAAGAGTAAAAATACTAGGATCCCACCCTACCCATATTCTACCACTTGGGCCCTGAGTTATAATTGTCAACAAAAGACCAACTCTTGATCTTCTCTACACATCACAACAACTCTTTTTTTTTTAGCTAACCCACTTCTCATGCGGATCATTATATAGAAATCTAATTCTTATAAAAATATTAACAAATCGAGTTCTCATGCCTATCATTAAATAAAAATTTAGTTCTCGTATACTTTCTATCTCATGCATATCGTTAGATAGAGCATAGTTCTCATAAAACTCTAAAACTCTTCTCTCTGTCTCTCTCTCTCTCTCAGCTCTACCTTATCTATAATTTTTTTTTAAATAAAATCTCTACTTTATCTACAACTTTGATCTTTTTTACACATCGAAACAGACCCAATTTTCATACGTATCATTAAGTTGAAATTCAATTCTCATAAAACTCTTACATCTTTCTCTCTGTACCTCTCGCTTTTTTTCTCTCTCATCTTCTCTTTTCTCTGTGTTCAACTTTTTTGGATTTAAAATTAATTTTATTTCTATCTCTCTCACACGCATTGTTTTCTCCTTTGTTTTCCTTTATGTTTTTGGATTAAAATTAGTAAGAAGCTAAGTCAGGGAAAAGCCGAAAATGAGATGACATGTAGCATTGATCTGTCAAATAAAGGTTGGTACTAATTTTTAAAATTAAAAATTCTGAACAATAAATTTTTTTAAATTAAAATTACTAAAATCTTGTTTAATATTTAGCTACGATATCTTAAAATTGTTAAAATACTATTTAATATTTAGCTACAATATCAAATTTGCTTCTAAAAAAGTTAGAAGGATGACATAAGTCTTTTAGTAGAAGATTCCTTTTTTTTTTTTTTTTTCGATAGGCCTCGAAAAATATTTCGGTTTAAGTTCTAAATTTTCTAGGTCCAACCCTAATTATTTTACATCTTTACTTAATTAGACTGCAAATCATATAGAAATTATATTTACGTAAGATTTACACGATCGGGACTCAGATTATGATTTAACTAAAGATTTACATGGTCATGAGATTTTGGGACCAACTTTTTGATGGGCATTCTCAGAAAACCTGGTGCTGCGGTGACCAACCTCGGGGAGTTTCTTCTTGGTTGAAACAGGACCAGCATCTACAACACCAACAGAAGAAGCTGCAGAGCTTTTTGAAGAGGAATAGAACCCTTTTAGCACCTTCTCAGGGGGGTTTTTGGAAGGTAAAAAAGTAAAAAAAAAAACAAAAAATCGATGTAAAAATGATATATGACAAAATTTAATTAGAAAAAATTGATAACTTTTTTATAACTTTTAATAAAATTTAGTAAACCAAACATTCCTTTAATAAAACATCTGGAGTATAATGCTTCCTTGGCATGGTTTTCCCCTTTATTTCACTTATTCCTCAGATGATCAAGTCCAATGCCATTCCTCCGAAAGAGCTGCCCCGGTGATGTCCTTTCCTTTCTGTGCATGTTTCAGGAATCAGGAAGTTCAATTGAAGAGCCAAAAAAGGTATCACTAGAGTGGACATTCCACCGTATGGTCAATATCTCCATGTTCTAATTTGGTGTCATCCGCCTATTGTAATAATGCTAAAATGGCTGCTTCTCTCTGCTGATTCATCACCCACCTCTTCATCTTAAGCCTCGAGGAATTTCTCTAGATCATCATTGGTAAGCTTCAATATTGGTGGTGGGCTAAAATTTAAGTTCAAATTTTTTTTTTTTTTAGTATTAATAGTATATATCTATTTAACCCAATTATTCATAACTTAATTTAATATTCAGTCATAATCAAGACTAATATCTAGTTCATAACACAGAGTGAGAAAAATTATTAATTTAATTTAATATTAGCCCAAAAATTTTTTTAGTGCTAATAGAATAAAATATTTTAACTCAACTATCTATAACATGACTTAATATTCAACCATAATCAAATTTAATATCCGATTCATCGTTAAAGGCAAAAAAAAATTTTAATCTAATTTAACATCCAGCTTATAATCTAGTTTACTCTTTTAATACCTAACCTATAGCCAGGGTAAATACCTAGCTCCGTTCAATCCATTCTCTGCTACCTTTGTTTCTTCCTCAGTTATTTTCTCAAAGGGGGCATGGTAAACGTTGGTGTTGATGGCTTCGCGATGATTGGTTCTGATCCAAGGGCTCCAATAGCGAGAAAGCCACCAAATGGTGCGGTAATCATATAATAGAAGGCTCTTCTTTTTAAGTCTTTAGAGGTAACGTGGTACTGTGTTCACAGGAAGATTTTTGGCATTCCCCTTGCGGTTGTCTTGATAGTGCTGGGCTAAAGGATGGGTATGGACAGTAGTACTGTAGTTCACAAAGCGATGGTTGTGGTGAGAGGCAGGCCCACAATTTCCCTTAAACCAAACATCAAAAGAAAACCAATTAGATTTCGGGCTGGTGTTTACTGTCTTTCTTCTTCCGTACCAGATGCAGATAGGTACTTATCATCTCCATGACAACTGGACTTGTTACTATGTTTGGACGGTAAAATATATATATATATATATATAAATAAATAAAAGTTCAAAAATTAATATAAAAATGAGACGAGATTAAACTTGATTGAAAAAAAATTAAAAAAATATTTTTTTATAATTTTTAATAACTTCCAATAGAATTTGATGTACGAAAACCCTAATATAGACTAAGCATAGCAGTGGTTGGGATCCTTTTAATAGGCATTTCTCTCTCTCTCTCTCTCTCTCTCTCTTGCAAGTTGATAAAATTCAAAAAGCAAAAGACAATCATCCCCGTTTTGACAAGGGGGGTTTTGACTTTCCAACGCCCACATCAGGATATATTTCCTCTCAGGTTTGAAATTTGCAATTGCTAGCTAGATGGTAACGTATCAGCATCTGGCATTACCGTATATGTAGCATGTATAGATATGCCTACCTAAGCCTAGGATCTACTAGTTGTATAGATCAATCAATCTGTGGCGGGTCACGATTTGAATAATGGCAATTTCGCCTGGTGTTTGATAACTTGAAGCACAACCATTCAATTGAATTTTGATGTCAGTGGCTATATTGGAATCTGGCAAGCTTTGAACTCCAGCTTTTATCTTGCAACAAATCATACAAATTAAGATTTTGTTTGATTTATTATAAATTTTTAAAAATTTTTAAAAATTATTCACTTTTTATTTCACTGTACGAATTACGAATTCATAATTTATTTCATTTCATCTCACTTTATCTCATTTTTTTATAACTCTAAACACACTTTAAAAATTGATTACAAATCAATTTTTGGGTTAAAATTTTGAGCGTTTAAACTGGTTAAAACAAAAAAAGAATATAGTTCGAATTGTTTGGTAACCTATAAAAAAATAAAAAGTAATTTTTTTAGATTTTTGTGCATAAGTTAATTAATTGGTATTGACTAAAATAAAACTCATTGTTTTATACAAAAAGTTATTAAATGTAATGTCTTTATAATTGGTTGAATAGTATAATGTTATATTTGGTAAAAAATAATGCTGAACTTAAAATTTTAATGATAATTTAAAATTTTTGAAATAAATAAATAAATTTTTTAAATATAATTTTGTAAGCAGGGAAAGAGTTTGAAACCCACTCCTGAAAGCCTGTGATGGTTGGTCAGTTGGTAAATAATGTAACTTATTTTTCTACTTCTATAGGCCTACAAAGATGATAATCGTAAGTGCAATATGCACGAGTTCTGTATAAGAAAATTAATGGCCAGAAAAAAAAGTAGGAGCTCTCCGACCCCTACTTAGATATATTGACATTATATATAATTAGTGAAATAAAATTTTATTTTTAATTTAAGTAAGAGAAAAGAAAAATATAGTGAAGCGGTAAAAGATCAATGATAATGAAATAAAATTATAATTTATTAAAAAAATTAAAGTAAAATTAGTAAAATTTTAGGACCCGTTTGGTGTGTAATATTTTGTTGAAAATTTCTAAAAATCTCTATAAATCTCTATTAACTTAATATCACATCAACTTTTTTCTCTCACTGCACGCATTACGAACTCTTCTCAAACCACAATTTATCTCATTTTTTCTTACTCCAAACAAACCCTTAATGTAATTTTTTAAATTAATCGGGGCAATTGCTCCGTTGGGCTTTTGGTTGGTTGTCCCATAGTTAGTCGGTTGTTGGGACTTCAACGATAGATGGGTATTTTTTTCTTGACTTGATATGATATGACATATATAAATATATATATATATATATATATAGACACGTATGTATATTTTTTTTCATCTTGATATTCATTGCCTCCAGAATTGATTATTTTAATACAATTGGTTTCCACGAAAGTTTTGAGTTCATATGTCTGGTAGAAATAAGGGGAAAGAAATATTTTAACAGTGAAGGTTCAAGAACTATTTAGATTTATTTTTTTTTCAAATGAGTAATGAAAGTACGTGTGGTTCGAAAATGTATTTTTAAAATATAATTTTTATGATTTTAATTTTGAATTTATGAAAATAAAATATTTTAGCAAAATCAATTTATCTGTAATTTTTCAATCAAACTTACCACATGATTATTTCTGATCTCACAACTTATTTTTGTCCGCGGCGTGTGATGAGCGACAGTGGCGGAGTGCCCAGTGTAGTCCAGTGCAGGCGCAGGTTTATGTTGAAATTTAAAAAAAAAATTATTTGATATAAAAAAATTATAAATATTTTTAAAAAATTTTTGGATGCATTTGGAGGCATGTTTTTTTTTTAGTAATTTTTGGTATTTTTTTACCAAAAAATTTTTAGCATTTTTTTTATAATTTTTGAGTGTTTGGTAAAATTTTTGACAACTTTTAGCAATTTTAGTAACTTTTGGCAATATTTAGCAATTTTTGATAATTTTTAGCAACATTTGTGTGTTTGGTAAAAATTTTGATAACTTTTGAATAGAGCAAATTATTATAACAGAGTAGAAAAGTAGCAATGTATTTGATGTCAATATATAATATTTTATATTTTATCGTATTTTATATATTTATTTAAAATTTTACATGTGATTTGACGTACATTAACCTAAATTCCTGCGTACGTCACTGATGAGCGATCAACCCATTCGGAGAGGAAAGAAAAAAAAAATTACAAAAATAATAATCTTATGGCTTATGGACAATAATTTTAAAACGTTTTCAGCATTTTGTGTGTACTTTTCCCTGGATACTACAATATTCAAAATGTGTATAATTTATACAGTAGAAATTCTATCATCGGTGATTTGTTTCCAACACTTGTTTTTATGGGCCACGATGGGTTCTTCTTCTTCTTCTTCTTCAGAGTTGTTCATATGGGTAATTCTTAAGGGTGGACACATTATTTTTTTTTGGTTTGAAATTTTTTTTTTCTCTCTCTTTAAATCATTAGTCATTTGAGTTGAGTTCAAGGGTAGTAGAGGCCATTCAGTGCAATAATGCACCGGCTTATAAACCACTGTAATTTTTAATTGATGAATTATTAAGAATAAATTCGACGATTTTTATTTTAGAATCAACGTATTTTTTTTTTTTTTTTTGTAAAGTTTCATCTAACAAATTACGTTTTCATCCTTTATTCTCTCCCAATCTTTGCCTTTCAAAATTAATTTATTGGTATTTTATTTTCTAACCCTTCTCCCAATCATAGTCTAAACATATTCCCTTTTGTTTATTATTTATTTATATATTACTTTTTATGGAAATCCATCGTGCCCAAGGATTGGCTAGCCATCCTCCCCACTAAAATATTTGCTTGGGAGAGATGGAGAGAAGGAAAAGAAAAAAAAAATTTAAAAGGAGTTGAGGTTAATTATTTTTTTAAGAGAAATAATAAAATGAATAAAAAATAAAGTAAAGAAAATGATCAACAATATTATTATATTTTTTAGAGTATTTATTTATTATATACATTTAAAAAAATAATAAAAAATATTAAAAATAAAACAGAAAATAATTTAAAATTTGTTTGCACTCATTACATTCAAAATTAAAGATAAAAAAGATTAATTAATAGAGACGAATAAGTTACCTAATTTTACTTTTCTTTCGTTTTTTTTTTTTTTTTAATTCTTTCTCTCCCATGTGTCCCCTCTCAAATTAGCGGAATTTGTTCATTTCTTCTCCAAACAAAGACCATTTTTTGATTCATGTGGTATTTGAAATGTTGGGCGCATCTGAACCCGCCTGAAAGGTTTTGCTTAAAGTGGCAAAAAAAAATTTAAAAAATAATAAAAATGCTTAAAAATTTTAAAATGCATTTATTTTTATTTCGTTACACGAATTAAGGTCTTATTTGGAGTACTAAAATTTATCAAAATTTATCAACTAATTTTTTGTACTTTCTACCAATCAAAAATTTTCACATATCATTTTTATATCACATATTTTTATTTTTATTGTACTTTTTGGCCAATCTTTTATTAACCAAACACTCTTTAAGGATTCACAATTTATTTCATTTTATCTTTTTTTTATTACTCCAAACGTATCTAAAGAGATTAGTTTAAAATCAATTAAATTTTATTAATTTTTTATCTAATCAAGGACGTGTTTGGTTGGTAAAAAATTAGTCAAAACGTATAGCAAAAATACAAAAAATTTGATAAAAAAGTAATATGTAGTAAAATTTGATCAGAAGAAATTAAGTACAAAAAATTGATAAATTTTAATTAATTTTTGCTAACTAAACGCCCTCAAATTTTATTACATTTTATTTTTACATTAAATTTTGTGTTTTTTAAAGAAAATATCCCCTTAAATTATCCATCTTTTTTATTTCATTATCAAATTATTAAACACACCTATTATATACTCGAACTATCCAATTCCATTCTATTTAGTCCAAACACTAACTCCATCCGTTAATTTTAACAGATTCGGATCAAATAGAATAGAATTAGATAGTTCGAGAATGTAATAGGTGCGTGTGATAGTTTGAGAACGAAATAGAAAAAGAGAGCGATAGTTTGAGGGATATTTCCATAAAAAACTCTTTCTTTTACAAATATTGTTTTAATTTTAATACTTTATTCTTTTTTTGCATCATAACTTTAATAATAATTTATTATTAAAATAACTTATTTTATTAGATTATAATTATGTTTTAATAAAAATAATTACATATTAAAATAATTTACTTAATAAATTAATATTACTATTAAAATAACATTTTATTATTGAAATAATTTATTTTATTAAATTAAAATTTTTTAATAAGTAATAATTACATCCAAAAATTATTTTTTATTAAAATATTTTTATTACATTGAATTAATTTTAATAAATAAAATAATAAATTTATTATTAAATTATGTTATTTATTAATTTACATTATTAAAATTAATTACTATTAAAAAATAATATATAATATTAAATTAACTAATTTAAATATATTTTCATAATTAATTCTTAAATTTTTATTTTTTAAGTAAATTTTTTAACCAACCAAACGCCTTTTACAATACAAGCCACGGAAACCGTGGGCCACTAGGAGCGTTTTGAAATTTCAAAAAAAAACACAAGAAAGAATAGTCTGGACTCTGGACCGAGACATCCGCAGCCGTCATGTGCGCTTTTCAAGGATGAGCTAGGGCTGCGCAGGCCTTTTTTCAAACTTCAAACTCTCGTGCCCCTCTTTGCCCTCCCTCCTTTGTCCACGTGTTGGAACTAATAATACGGGAGATCCTCATTTTATGTAAAAATTATTTTAAATAATATCTCCGCCGCCTACGTAAAAATATTTGGTTGATAAAGATTTAATTAAAAAAATAATAAAAGTATAAATATTTAATATAAAAGTGATATATAATAAAATTTTATTAGAAAAAAATTAAAAAAAAGATAAAAGTTAGTAAATTTTGATTAATTTTGTCCAATTAAACACTTCTGTAATAATTATTTTAAATAATTATTTCTCAAAAAATAAGTTTTTTGTTCAAATTTAACAGTAGTATAGGTTGAAATTTGTTATTTTCAATTAATATTAAATGTAAATTTAAGTGACAATATATAACAATCTCAAATATGTTTTCTTTTACGTATACAAACACCCAAGTATATAATTATGATCAGTATTTTTTTTTTTTTTTTGATGGAGGTATTCACACTCTTCTAGTAACTTATTCCATTTCACAATAATTTTAATTAAAAAAAAATAATGTAAAGGAAGATAAATTAATAAAAGAGTACATTTATCGTTTCTACTTTTCCTCCCGTAATGTATTGAAAAAATATATATATATATATATATATAGAGGCCTCTCTTTCAAATTTATCGCAATTTCTTTAGGAGAATGTTTTACTCCGAAAATGGACTACTTATTTTTAAGAAATTAAATCTATGAACCATGGCGATTCCTCTACCTTATTCGGGGTGTTTCCGAAATAAAATTTTTCAAAAAATTATAAATAGTTATAAATTTTTATGAACTTTCACTTATTTTTAATTTTCATGTGTATTTTTTAAATTTTATTAATTTTTCTCAAAATTCTAACACATCATATGAAAGTCATTAGAACGGGTCATTTAAGTCCCTTGACTAGTTGTTGACAAATTGGATATCCTTTACTCTATTTTGATTGAAAAAAAAAATAACAAAGTAAGATTATAATATATATGTTTGGTTTGAAAAATATATTCAATTTTTTTTAATTTTTTTTGAAAATGATATATTGTTTTTTTATCATGTATATTCAAAAAGAAATCTCTAAACTAAACATATATATATATATATATATTTCACATATTTTTTATTTAAAAAACAAAAACAAATAAATAAATAAATAAAATAAAATTCTTGCTCGCGTATGATAAAAATTTATTAGTTATATATAATAAAAGAATCAAATATACAAGTGCACTATTTCTTAGTATAGTGGACTAAATTAAGTTGGTGAATTAATCAAGAAATAAGAAAACAAACGCCACAATATTTAAGTGTTTAAACATGCCTAAATTAATAAGAGCAAACTAATTTTTAATTATTACATACAATTAAGTTGCTAAACAATAGAGTTAAATATAAAAGCGTTAATTGCTTCTAAAACTTTAATTTGCATATATTAAGAAACGTCCAAAATATTCAAACCATTCCCGTATAATATTTAAATTTAGGTATCAGCACAACCCCTCATCAAATTATTCAATGCAATTTTTGCAAGCCAAATCCGAGTCCGTACTAGAAATTTGTAATTTGTGCGTACTTGGAACAATTAATAATAATAATAATAATAATAATAATAATAATACAGCTGATGAGGCACTCCCTTCATTCCCTCCATTAGGGATAGAATCGTTTCCAAGTTTCTGTGCTCTTACAAATTTGGTAGCTGAAGCATAATATTAGTCCAGCACTAGTTATATACAGATTGGCTTAGAATCTAGATCAAACTCCGAATTGCAAATGTGAAATAATTTTGGAGGCAACTTGTGACAAAGACGTGCATGGCTGCTGCAGGCTTGTCTTAACTATTCCATGAATAAGATCGGAAATATGATGGCAATCGAGTGAACAAGATACTTCTATTTGAAAATATGACAATCGTGCATGTGAACAAGACCAGGGGGGAAAGCAAGGCCCCCAAATCTTCACAGATCTCCGTCCTTGTATACGCATGTGTATATATATATATATATATATATTTGTTTAACATTCTCAACTAATTTCAAATAAGCTGGATTCGTTTGAATATATATATATATACACACGTATATATATTTGTTTTATGTGATTTTTTCATAAAAAAATTATTATTATTTGTTTGGTAATATTTTAATATGTTATTTATTTTTTAATTTTTTTGTTAAAAAATATTTAAAAATAAAAAAAAAATTCAAACGTAGACGAATGAGTCAAACATATTTCAAATGGAGCTCTACTGCTGCCCTCTGGAAAATGAGCTGTTCCATGGTTGCATTTTCCTCCATAAATGAGGAAAGTCCTCAACTTTGTGACAAATGATCATCATTTTGGAGCTACTGGCCGCACAATCTTTTCATCAACTAAAACATGCACACACGCGTAAACACATGCAACTGCAAAGAGTGGCATGCATAAAACCTAGTGATAGCTAGCTAGCTTTTCTCCATCGATTTGAATATTATTATGTTAATTACATAGGTTTTTTTTAAAAAGAGAAGAAAAACTAAAACACAGAAGAAATATATATATATATATATATATACACACACACCTACTCATTGACAAATTAATTAATTCATTTACAAATAAATAAATGGTGGAATAATCCTTATTGGTGTGGAAGTTCATCCAGAAAATGTTGAAAAGTTGCAACATTATTGCCGTTGCAGTCAAAGGAATTCTCTCCTGCCTGCTGAATTTAACAGGTATAAGTTAAAAAAACAAAAATCTATTATTAATACAACCCAACAATTAAGGGAAGTAAGCAAAAGGATTCTACTTGAACTAAATTCTCTGCAGTTTAAAAAATTCAAATTTAAATTATAGTGCCGCTTTAAGATCCTTTTTCTGTGTGTATATAGGCTTTGAGCATTTATTTTATATATATATATATATATATCTTCAAATTGGAGGACAACAGTTGGTTGCATGATCAATCCACGGGACTGAAATTAAGTTTCTCTATAGAGGGTAATATCACAACTTTGTACGTCACAAAGCTGAGTAATTTCAAAGCCAGTTTGAGTGCTTACTTGTTCCATGTTCATCCACAGTCATACGAGGCTATTAGACGGTGTTTAGTTAGTAAAAGTTTAATCAAAAAGTATATATTAAAAGTATATAGATTTAATATAAAAGTGATATGTGGTAAAATTTAATTAGAAGAAAGTATAAATAATTCATAAAAATTAGTAGATTTTGATCAGTCTTATCCAACCAAACACCCCCTTAATGCTTAAAGAAGATTTGATTCCTCTTAGTTAGGCATAGGTCCCATCAGGCTTTATGTAAGTTCCCTCCGTTCTTTGAATTTGTACATATAGTTACTTTGTTTTTTTGCTCTCCTTCTTCACGTCTGCATCTACCAAAATAATAATAATAATACTAATAAATAAATAAATTATAATCTGTTTGGACGCTTGAAAGTATAAATTGGATTATTATTTTAAGATCAGCTTATTTACCAGTTCAATAATTATAAATAATTATCAAGTAGCACCAAGTTTAATTATCAAATTAGACATTTTAAGCTTTTCAATCCATTTTGTTTCATTTAATTTCTGAGTGCCCATTTCGTTGCAAAAATTGAATTATTCTAAGTCGACTTTTCTGAATAAACAAATCAGTTCATTTAAAAATTTTTGCACGAATCAAACAAAAGATATTTTTAATTTCAATCTTGAATTTGTTAATTCTATAATTTTGAAGATTATATATCTAATTTTATTTTTTCATAAAAATGCGAAATATGTATAGTTTTTAGTTAAAACAGACAAAACATAGAAATTACATTTTAGCTGGATTGGTTTTTTCATTTTAAGTTAATTAAATTATCTATCAAGACATACTTTAATTAAAATTGTCATGAATATATCAATTTTGAATAATTCTATTTAAAATTTATATAAAAATAGAACTCTTTTTTTTTCCTTTCTGTTTTATAATTATACACAAGTACTGAAAAAATCCAAACTGTTATTAGTTAATAGTTAATTAGATGTATTAACATTTTCCTAAAATAATGGATTTCATTTTTAATTATTTCCATTATTTTACTATTCATACCCAAATTTTTCTCCTCTTGTTTTCTTTTGTTTTCTAGAGTTAATATTCCTTAATTTAGCTCCTTTATTCGAACCTTTTAATTCACAATTTATGAGATTAATTTGTTATAATTTTTGTGTGTATTATATATATATATATATATATATATGACCTTTTAGGCCATTGGAATGAATGAGAATTATATTACCCTTTTTTACATATTTTAGTTTTTTAATATAATATCAGAGCAACTCGGTTCAAGAACCTAACCAAATCAGTCCTTTTCTGGCCTCACCATGGTAGAATAAACATCTAAAACACCAATAGTAACCCTTTCTAAATACAATCCATCTAACAACATCACTGCTGATGAAGTGCATCAATTACAGGCTTTTCAATCATCGTTATCATCTGTTAATTATGCTGGTAAATCCACCCAACACAAATGGAATAGATCATAGATAGTGGCGCCTCTAATCATATGACACTACATCTTGATTTTTTTTAATATTTATTAGAAAATTGAAAATGATTTTTCAGTATACCTTCCTTTTGATACCAGTCATTTTGTTGCCAATATTAGAGATGTGCATTTATCTAATTCAATTCATCTCCAAAATGTCATGTATGTCCCAAATTTTCATTTCAATTTACTATATGTTCAAAAAATTACTACACAACTTAATTGTCAAATAATTTTTTTCCCTTCTTTTTGTGTCTTTTAAGCTAACCATTCAAAGACAGTGATTGGGGCAGGTGAAGCACGAAACGAGCTTTACTACCTTCAACTACATTTGTCACAGGCCAATTCTGCCTCTCATAACCTACTTTTTAGCTTATGGCACCAGAGATTAGGGCACTCATTGGATGATGTTATTCCCAAATTTCTTTCCATTCTTTCAAATAAAATCAATTGCAATGCTTGCCTTCGTGACAAACATACACGATTACCTTTTAAAAAATTTCAAATAAAAGTTCATTTCATTTCAATCGAATTTTTTTGTGATGTTTGGGGAGGTTAATTACCACATGCCTTTCACGTGTGGTGTTGATATTTCCTGACTATTGTGAACGAATATACTCATGTTATATAGATATATCTCATGATTCACAAATTAGATGCCATAGAAAAATTAAATTCTTTCTTGTGTACGGTTAAAAATCAATTTAATGTTATTGTTAAATTTTTTTTCGTTCCGACAATGGCACAGAATTCACCAAAAATGACACCTAAAAACTTTTTGATGATGATAAGATTTTACAAGAGTTCACTTGCATGAGCACATCTCAACAAATGGAGTGGCTAAACATAAACATTGCCATATTTTAAATGTGGCCTGATGTTTACGGTCTCAAACCAATTTATCTCTTAAATTTTGGGGCGAGTGTGTCCTTACAGCCATATATTTAATAAATTGTACACCTTCTACCACTTTAAACATAGTCTCTCATTTTGAACTTCTTTTTAAAAAAAACCCCTTCTTATGATTATTCAAAAGTTTTTAGTCGTTTCTGCTATGCACAAACCTTCCGCGTAAGGTGTAACAAATTTTAATCACGTGGGATCGCATGCATTTTTCTTGGGTACCCTCTTCAGCACTATGATTATAGTCTTTTTAATATTCAAAGAAAAAAAGATATTTATTTATCGAGACATAACTTTTTTTTGAAAATAATTTTCTTTTTAAAAATCATTGTTTAGATTTTCAACATTCATCTGACAATTTTGATCATTTCATTCCCTCCTCTAACCCACAATTTTTAAGCCCACAACCTGTCCTACCAGAACCTAACGAGTCTACTCCTCATCCCACAACCTTATCTCAATTTTATAGAGATTTACCTATTTTCACAAATATTAGCAACTCATCACCGTAGCCCAATCCTTCAAACCACCATACACCACTCACCTTTCTTAATCCAGGCCCACATACGTCTGGCTTATCAACAGATCAACCTAACCTCCTTCCCATTAATACTAATAACCCACTTTTCTCACATTCTAATGACATGACCCCATCCCAAACTGAACCCATTAGCCCACCAATATCCCCAACCCACCAGCCCATAAGGCCTTAACGCCAAACCTAAATACCTACCAAATTAAATGATTACTATTGCCCTACCATTAACCTATCTTCGCATCAATCCATTTCATCATCGTCTTCAAGTATTGCCTATCCTCTTAGCAATTTTGTTTCCTACCATTACTTTTCTCCAAAATATTTTTCTTTTTTAATTGCTGTGTCTAATCAACATGTCCAACTTCATGTAGCGAAGCCATTCAACACTCCCACTAGCGTAATGCCATTCTTCCAAAATCACTGCACTTGAAAATAATAATACTTGGACAGTTCTTCTTCTTCTTCCCACAGAAAGACCAATTCGGTGCAAGTGGATTTTTAAAACCCAATCAAATACATAGTACTGTTGAGCAATACAAGGCCCGCTTAGTTGCTAAAGGATAGACTCAAATTGAGGGGCCAGATTACCATGACACATTTGCTCCAGTGCCCAAATTGGTTACTATTCGGTGCTTATTAGCCATAGCTGCAGCAAAAAATTAGCAGATTCACCAGTTGGATGTTCACAATGCATTTTTACATGACGACCTAGATGAGGAAGTTTATATTTCTCTTCCACCCAATTATGGCACTAAGGGGGAGACTTGTGTTTGTTGTTTGCAAAAATCCTCATATAGACTCAAACAAGCTTTTTGCAACTGGTTTTCTAAATTGTCCAATGTTCTTCTATCAGCGAGATTCACACAATCACATGTTGACGATTTATTTTTTATTTATGCTCATAGTTCTAAATACATTGCTGTTCTTATATATGTGGATGATTTATTAGTTTTATGTATCAATCTTGATGCCATTATACAACTCAAATCATTCTTGGCTATAAGGCTTAAAATAAAGGATCCCGGGCACCTAAAATATTTTTTAAACATTGAGGTAGCTCGATCATCTCAAGGGATATTCATTAATCGGCACAAATATGCCTTGGACATTCTTACTGATTCTGGACAACTTGGACGTCATCCTACCTTCTTACCCAGGGAACAATACCTCAAGTTACATGACGACTCTGGTGACCTCTCACAGATCTGGGTCCTTATCGCCGTTTAGTGGGGTGTCTTATTTATCTCATCATTTCTAGACCTGACATCACATTTGTAGTTAACATCTTAAGCCAATTTTTGTATACTCCACGCACTACCCATAATGAAGCCGCAATTCGAGTCCTCCGTTATCTCAAAGCTATCCCAATTCATGGACTTCTTTTTTCAGCTTATAACTCTCAACAAGTCTCGGCATTTACAGATTCTCATTAGACCAGCTGTCCAATAACTTGTCATTCTACTGTAGGATTTGTTGTCAAAATTGGTGATAGTCCCATTTCGTGGAAAAAAAAAAAAAAAAACAGTAGACGATTTCTCACTCTTCTGTAGAGGCCAAGTATAAAGCTATGACAGTGAGTACTTGTGAGCTCATTTGGTTAAAGTCCTTACTTGCTGATTTTTGCATCCAACTGCCTATCCCAATTACGCTTTATTGTAATAATTAAGCTACCATCGATATTACTCACAATTCGGTGTTCCACGAACACACAAAACATATTGCAATCAATTGTCACCTCATCCGAGAAAAATTACGTGATGGTCTCATTGTTGTTTATCATTTTTCCACATTATTGCAACCAACAGACCTTTTCACAAAAGCGTTGGAAATTGATCAGTTTTGAATGTTATCTTCTAAGTTGGGAGTTACGTTCATTCATACACCCCTCAACTTGAGGGGGAGTATTAACAGTTTCCTGAAATAATGTATTTAATTTTTAATTATTTCCATTATTTTAGGATTCCATCGTACCCCAATTCCTCTCCTCTTGTTTCTTTTTATTTTCTATGGTTAATATTAGTTGATTTAGCTTATTTATTTTAGCCTTTTAATTCACAATTTATAGGGTTAAATTGTTGAAATTTTTGTATGTATATATACATGAACCTTTTAGACCAAGGGATGGGCATCTCGGCAACCCGTCCGAATTCGATCCGTTATCCAATCTGAATGGATGTGAAATTTAAATTTTTTTTTGGAGATTGGATTGGATTTGGATTTGATTTTTTAAAAAAATTTAGATATTGGATCGGATATGGGGATGGTATTGCCTCCGCCCCAATCTGCTCCGAATTCGATATCTAATCCGAATCTGCCCCGATTTATCCCGATCTGTCTTGAAAAATATTTAAATAACCCTAAATCATTTGAAACCATAATGACAATATCGTCACTATACCATGGCAAATAATATTCACATCCATAATACTCTGGACTTATTGAACTTCACTATTATTATCATTAAAATGAATATTAATAAATAAATTTAAAAGAAGAATTGTCATCATTTTGTATTAATTAGGGTGTATTTGGGAAAGAAATTATAAATTTAATTTTTTTTCAAACTTTTGTGCAAATTGAAGTTTTAAAAGTTCAATTTATTTTTTCATACGCAAAAATAAAGAAAACTTAAAGAGGTAATTTAAAATTTTATAATGTATATCATTTGGGACTCTACAAAATTATATAAATCCCTTTAAAATTTAAATTTTTACTTACTACACGAATTATGAAACTATAATTTTTACAAATTTATATTAATTTATACAATTTCAAACCCCATTATGACTTGTAAACTTAATTATTTGTAGAAAAATATCTGGATACAAATTTTAAAAAATAATTAAAACATTTTATTTGCTATTTTATTTTATTTTTCTTATTTTTAGTATAAAAAATTATTGTTTCATTAAGTAACTTCTTTCTTGAACTTTGAATAGTTTATTATTTTCCCCGTCTTTTTAACATTTTCAACTAAAATATGTTTTTAAACTTTTCAATATTGATATTTAAAAGAGTTCTCTAGAAAATAGATTTTTCAAATAGTTTAACTAAAATGTTTCACGAAACATTCAATATTTTTTTTTATAGTGGAAATTATTTTCTTAAAAATATATAAAGAAGACAACTTATTAATTTTTTTTCTTAGATAGTTTGATAAGTGCAGATAATTACATTTTAAATTTTTTGAAAAAAATTACTTATGCAGATGAGTTATCTTATTATGATAAAAATTTATAGTTCTATGTTATTATAAAAAATTATTTGTTATTATAAAAAATTAAAAAATTTTTGTGGTTTTATTTTTTTCTATATGTGAATGGTGAGAAAAAAATCAGTTATTCTATTTTGAAATTAGGTTGATGTAAAAAGTTTATAGGGACAAAAAAGAATTAGAAATTTAAATTTACAACTTTATTTTTATGTTTGTAGTTTTATATAAGAAAAAAATTTAAAAAACTAAAATAAATTTTATTTTTATTTTTATTTTTAGCAATCATAAAAAATAAATTTAAATTTATTTGATTAAGAAATAAAATAAATTAAAATTTATTTACAAACTTTTGTCATGTTTTTTAACATTTTGATATTTATTTATTTTTTACAATTCTTTTAAAATTTATTTCTTTTAAAATTTACCAACTCATGTTTTTTCTTATATTTTAATCATTATAATATTTTTAAATATATTACTAGATTATTGAAATGTATATATTATTTACAAAATATGTTATTATGTATTATTTTGATTTTGAAGATGATTTATTTGGTAGTAATAGGTTACATACAACTTAAGGGCAGATTCGGAGGTGAACAAATAGTTTGGAGTTTTAGATATTCGTAGATATATTCGTTTTCCGTTTGGAGTGAGGATGGGGTCCAAAAAAATATCTGTTTGGAGTTCGGGACAAATTTGGAGGTAGGCGGAAGATTTAGAGTTTAGATTTGAATAATGCCATATTTACCTCCGATCTGTCCTGTTCCTATCCCTATTTAGATTATTGGAATAAATGAGAAATATATAACTTTTTTTTTTCATATTTTAGTTTCTTAACAAGATGCATGACTCGGCATCACGGGGAGTTCAAACTTACAGACTGATTCATTAATTCCTCCGCACCACCCTTAATTAGAAGTCTTAATCTTAATCATGAGGCCGCCATCATTTTCCCACCTTACTTTCTCTAATAGCATCCATGGGTAAAACTTTTTTTCTTTTCCATTTTTTCCCCCTAACCTTAAGACATTCTTTTGCGTGTAGCTCACGACAACTTTTTCTCCTACGTATATACACCATAAATTAATTTAATTTATTGTATTTTGTGTGTTTAGAGTTGTTTAAATTTATATAAATTTATAAAAATTAATGTCTCATATTTTGTGTAATGAGTAAAAAATTTAAATTTTATAGTTTCGTAATTCATATTTATAGAAATTAGTAGAATTTTGTATTTTTTTCACTCCAAATAGTATTTATATATATATATATATATATATATATGATCCAAATATATATATGTACTTACAATTGTTGATTTGGCCTCAAAGCCGCCCCACTTTCTTCTTTGAACCACTGACTCTATAAACATATTCTTCTTTCTACCTTTTTCTTTCTTTCTGGTCCATAAACATTTTAATTAATGGAGAATTATCCAGGGCTCTTCCCAGGCGCATCAACAGGGCCATCATCTTCTTCTTTCTCAATAAACAATATGGCAAGTTCAAGTGTAATTCATAACGATCTTTATAAAAAGAATCACAATGTGTTCTTGGGGTTAAGCTGCACAGATACGAAATTAGTTCCAGCATCATCTGATCAGGCTAAAGATGTTTCTAACAGTGGAAGCTTTGTGGTGACCGGAAATGAAGAAAAGTCACGGGGTAAGAAGAAGGGTGTGAAGAAAATTAGGAAGCCCAGATTCGCCTTTCAAACAAGGACCCAGGTTGATATACTGGACGACGGGTATCGGTGGAGAAAATATGGTCAAAAAGCAGTGAAAAACAATAGATTCCCAAGGTAATAAATTTAATTAATCGAGAGTTGATAGTACTTCTCTGCTAATCTTAGTTTCTCCCAGTTTATTAAGAACCTCGATCGGTATTTTTCTATGGAAAATGTGAGATCGTGATCATGCCATCATTACATTAATTCCAGATGATATGTGCTAGTTCATTAAGAAGAATAGTAGAAAATCAAGTTTTTCAAGGCGATGGATCAGTTGAATTCTATATTCAACTGTAGAAGGATCTTGACACCAGACCCACCAACAACTCTTGTCTTGGAACTTAGTTGAAAAGAAAACACCCACTGAATTAGCCCTTTGATGCTGATGAAACCCTATTTTTTCTTTTTTTCTAGGAGAAGCTAATTAATTAAAGGGTTCAATGCAATTAAAAAATTATTCCTTTAAGACTAGGGCTTTGGCTATCATACTAAGCCATGCATGCTTCTATTCTTATCAAGCGCTGGGATATTTATGAAACTCTGGGATATTATAATTAAACTCAGCCGATCAAAGATATCAATTATATCTTCTACTTCTCTTCTAGGGTTTCCTTTAGCTGAGTTCAGGACTTAGGTTCTCCAAGGCGTACTTCAAGGTTTGTCTTTCTCCTTTCTTTCTTTCTTTCTTTTATTCCCCCCCCCCCCCCCAACCTTTTTCACAAAACTCATGATTAATCCTTCCGCCGACTTAGAATTTGATGTGTCTTCAGTGGCATATGAACATGAATTGGCCCTCTACAACGTACTAATGACACAATCGATAACACCTCAATGTTCATTTAATTATCGATTGGAACTTCACCAACATCTATTTGCTTTTTTATAGTATCTGTTCATCTAAGAAAAATAGTCAGATTGTGTTCAAACAGAAAGGGTTAGTATGTGTCTTGCCTCATATTCCTAGGTTTTTAATTATACTGAGCTTCTATATAATTTTTAATTATATTCTTAGTTAATTTTTACAATACCCAGGAATCCCTTCTCAAATCCCTTCTTAAATCCAATTTACAATTATTCTGCTTAAAACCAGGTTGCTTCTAAACTTAACATGCATATACATGCATGCACAAATAAGCTATCATGTAATATACGGAGATAGAATCATAGATCAAATTTAGTTTTCTTAATGCTGGCCCATACAGAAAGTACTATATATTCATCATGATGGGTGTTCGTTCTTAATGTATGAATCCTTATATATATTGATCTGTACATTTGATTTTCATGCATGCATAAATTTATAAGAGGTTAATGAGTCCATCAACAACATCAGATTGCTGCACTTACTTACCAAAAAAAAAACAACATCAGATTGGTCATGCATAATCCCATTCTGATCATCAACTAATTCAGACATGAGCATATATGATGGATGATAATTTCCATATTGATGGTTTTGATTAAGGGAATCCAACTTTTTTGCTTAAATATACCGTCCACTATCCACATTTTACTGTGTCATTAATTAGATGACTGTCATCCCGACCATGTTGGATGCAGTACTCCCTGCATTGCTGCAAATTCACAGGGAATATAGGAACAGCAAACATTCGTGTTCTTCAATCATGGAATTCCATCAACTAAATTTATATTATGTTTTTTATTATTGGAATCTAGCAAACATATATATTCGGACTGAACAAGTGCTACTACTGTCTCTCTCTCTCTCTCTCTCTCTCTCGCTCTCGCTCTCTCTTAAGCAGAAGCTACTATAGGTGTACTCATCAAGGTTGCAATGTGAAGAAGCAAGTCCAACGCCAGTCCATAGATGAAGGTGTTGTGGTAACCACTTACGAAGGAGTTCACACACATCCAGTTGAGAAGCCTAATGACAATTTCGAACAGATCTTGAATCAGATGCACATTTATCCTCACTTTTAAAGTCAACCTCAAATTGCGGAGACTCAGAAACCTTCTGTTAATTAATTAAGATCGATGTAGATTTTAATTGAAGTTATTTTATCCATAAACATGAAATAAATATATGTCAGTGGGGAATGAAGGAACTATATATATGTATATGTTGCAGTACTTGGACTATGCAATTTTAGTTCGTTCCACCTGTATATGGTGTTTGTTACATCCGTTGAGATGGAGTATCGCTGATAATGTTGAGATCAGAATGTAAAAATGCGAAAAATGTTAGTCTGTTGGCTTTTATAGTCACTTGGCATTTGGACCTAGAATCTCATATGCTAAACCCAGGAAGCTCAATCTATGGAAGAACCCTCATCATTGAAACCAAAAGCCCTCGGGCTGTACAGAATAACTATGGTTTATGCTTTTCTTCTAAATTTTTCAAACCGATATTCAAATTATTTTGTACTACTAATTAAGTCTACCTTGTCTTAATTAGAGACATAACTACTAATTACAAAGTAAAGGGGAAGCTTCACCTAAAGTGTTTATGCTTCGACTTGAGCAATTTTCTATTGATTGTATACTAATTTATACAAATTTATATGGCTCTAATTATGGTAAATATACAAATTGAGAGAACGATTTGCATGATTGATTGTAGCTTGATTGGTGATTGC
The DNA here is from genome assembly GCA_019916065.1 of Vitellaria paradoxa. NCBI lineage: Eukaryota > Viridiplantae > Streptophyta > Magnoliopsida > Ericales > Sapotaceae > Vitellaria > Vitellaria paradoxa. The sequence continues at coordinate 58,338,586 of CM034236.1, forward strand.
TATCTTTATGAGTTTGATTCAATATGCTGTGACTGACAATCCTTTGATTATGTACTTTTATTTACACACCCTAGCAAGATGGACTCGCTATTGGTGATTCCAATCTTGAGTCTTCGATTCTCAAAGCGGGAACATGGATGAGCTTTAGTCATGAGATCTGCCAGTTGGTCATGAGTGGAGACATGATTAACAGTAATAAGTCCCTTGGCAACATAATCATGGACAAAATGAAGATCGATAGCAAGATGCTTCATGCAAGAGTGATGAATAGGACTGACACTAAGTTGAGTGGTGCCAACATTGTCACATAGGATGCATGCTGGATTTTGGAACGAAAGATAGAGCTCATGAAACAAAGATGTGAGCCATCCAAGTTTAGAAGTTGTTGCAGTAAGAGCCCGATATTCTGCTTCAGTAGAGGAACAAGCAATAGCGCGCTGCTTGCGAGTTTGCCAAGAGATTGTGTTGGGACCGAGAAAGATAATATAGGCAGTGGTCGAAGTTTGATCATCAAGGTTACCAACCCAGTTAGCGTGAAAATAAGCTATGACTAGAGTAACAGGAGCCCGTGAGCGTTGAAGACCAAGATACAAAGTCCCTTTTAGATAGTGGAGAAGACGCTTCACAGCAGTCCAGTCGCATTCAGTAGGATGATGCATGAACTGAGCATGGCAATTGATTGGAAAAGAAACATCCAGTCTAGTTAAAGACAAGTACTAGAGAGCTCGAGTGACACGACGATAGGTAGAACTATCAGTAGAGGTAGAACCATCATTAAGGAGCAATGGTTCAGAGGTAGATAGGGGAGTCTTCACTATTCTGGCATCATCTAGCTTGTATCGAGAAATAATGTCCTAAATATAGTTATGCTGACTAAAGAAAAATCATTTGCTTCTACGAACAACCTCTACCCCCAAAAAGTAGTAAAGAGGACCCAAGTCCTTGAGACTAAATTGTTGACTGAGATGAGTGACTACACGATCTAAGAAGATAGTTCTATTTCCGGTGAGAATCAGATCATCTACATAGACCAAGCAATAGACATGAATATGATCATGATGATAAATAAAAAGAAATGGATCAACTTTAGATTGCATGAATCCAAGTGTGAGGAGACAACAAGTAAGAGCCTGATACCAGGCTCGAGGGGCCTATTTGAAACCATCGAGTAATTTGTGTAGTTTACAGACAAAAGCAGGTTTATCAGAGTCCACGAAGCTAGGTGGTTGCTTCATATAGATATCCTCAGTGATCTGCCCATAAAGAAAGGCATTGCTAACGTCCAGTCGCCGAAGTGGCCAACCATGAGATATAGTTAGAGTGAGAATAGTCTGGATAGTTATTGGTTTGATGACAAGGGAAAAGGTTTCTATGTACTCATGGCCAGGCCTTTGGTGAAAACCCTTTGTGACTAGATGAGCTTTGAATTTATCAAGACTACCATCGGTTTTGCGCTTGATACGAAACATCCATTTACAACCAACAAGTTGCACATCAGGTGGAGGGGGAATTAGTTCCCAAGTGCCATGCTTCATAAAAGCATTGAATTCATCATTCATGGCTTATCGCCAATAAGCATCTTTAAGAGCTTGACTAACGCAGGTGGGCTCAATGCTCTTAGGCAATAGATGCTTAGTAACATTAAACATTTGCTTAAGTTTGTAAATATTATTCATACCTCGAGTGGTCATAAGATGTGTCCTGATAAGTGCACATGCCATGGTGGAGGTTGGGGCTAGGGCATTACCTAACGAGGAAGAAGAAGATGAGTCAGGTGAGGTATTAGGGGAGAGGCTAATAGTGGGAGAGACCAGAGTAGAAGTTGTCACTGGACTTGGCATGGTATGAACTAAGTCCTAGACACGTATAAGGGCAAGAAGTGGAAGAGATGGGTTAGGCAGAGGGGGTGATGACTTATAAGGGAACTCGTTCTTATTAAATGTAACGTGTCAAGAGCTGATAATTTTGAGGGTATCCAAGTCAAGGCAGAGATATGCACTTTGGGAAGTAGAATAGCTAACAAATAGACATGCTTTGGATTTGGGATCAATTTTGTGCTTATTGAAGGATTAGAGCCAAGGATATCAGGTGCACCCAAAAACCAAAAGTTTGTGATAGTTGGGTAGACACTTGAACAAGCACTCTACCTAACACTTGAACAGGCACTCAAATGGTGAGCTACTGGAGAGAACAGGAGTGGTAAACGGTTAACAAGATAGACTGCTGTTTGAAAAGCCAACGTCCAGAACTTGATTGGGAGGGAGGCTTGAGTAAGAAGTGTCATTCTAGTCTCAACAATTTGGCGATGACGTCACTCAGAGATGCCATTATGTTGGGAGGTATGGGGTGGCGTGGTAAGATGACGGATGCCATGTTTGGTGAGGCAAGGCATGAGGTATTCACGACCATTGTCAATGTAAATATGCTTAATGAATTGATTAGTTCTTTTTTCCAGAAGCATACGTAATTGAGAAAAGATTTGTAAGACTTCAGATGTCATGTGTATAGTAAAAAACCAATAGCACCTGGTAAAGTGATCAATAAAAATCACATAATAGCGATGACTAGTGTAAGCTGGTATGTGACAAGGACCCCAAACATTAGAATAAATGTACTTAAGTGGATGAGAACTAATAATTTTATTAACTCCAAAAGGAAGTTGATGACTATTATTAATTCGACAAGAGTTACAAACTTGATTTAGGGAAGAGGACATAATAGGCAGGGAATAACGCTTAGCAATCTAACAAGCAATCCGTTTGGAAGGATGACCTAAGCAACGATGCCATAAAGGACCATTGTTAGGTGCAACCACATAGGCTTTTTTTGGATAGTTGGCAGATGATGGGACAGATAAATGATAGATGCTATTCTCACAGCTTCCTTGCAGTAGAGTCGCCTCCTTGATTCGGTCCTTCACCAAAAAAAAAAAATTAGGTTGAAATTCAATTAACACATTATTGGTCTTCGTAAAATTTTGTACAGAAACAACATTTTTATGGATGTTAGGTACACAAAGGGTGTTGGATAATAAAAAAGTATGAGTAGGAGAGTGAATATCAAGAGAACAAATATGAGTAACAGGTAAGCCCGTGCCATTACCTATGACCACAACATCCGTGCCATCATATTCTGAGTGGATTGACAAATTTAACAGATCAGAGGTAATATTGTGTGAGGCAAGAATTGCATTGAAGAGCAACTGGTCTTGTCGAAATCAGTGAACGGTAGCAGCATGTTGCTCAGCACTTGCGGTTGGACCCAGAGATGGTGGACATGGCATCGTTCCATCAAGGTTTCCCATCAAGTCATAATCGTGAAGTAGTGATGTCAATGTGGCACTCCACGCCGAAAAATTCAACGGTGTTAGCCATTGAAGTTGGCAAGTGTTGAGACCAATGAGTGAGATATCTTTGGTGGATGGAGAAACAGTCACTGGGTTGGTGGCGACGCCAGAGGAGAAAGAGACTGATGAAGCAGAGGAAGCCATGGCCAGAAAGTGGGTTCTGCTAAACTCTCCTCTTTTCTTTTTGGCTTCAACAGAAATTGAATATATGCTCTAGTACCATAAAGGGGAAGCTCCACGTAAAGTGTTTATGCTTCGACTTGAGCAATTTTCTACTGAGATTGTATACTAATTTATACAGATTTACAAGGATCTAATCATGGTAAATATACAAATTGAGAGAACGATTTGCGTGATTGATTGTAGCTTGATTGGTGATTGCTATCTTTATGAGTTTGATTCAATTTGCCGTGATTGATATTCCTTTAATTGTGTTTGATTCAATTTGCTGCGATTGACAATCCTTTGATTGCGGACTTGTCTTTACAACTAGGCTGGAAAAAAGATGAAGTAATGCAAAGAAAAGAGACTTGTTTTATCAGTTATTTGGTGTTGATACCACCGTTAAGTTTTGTTTTTAAGGCCTGAACTTGGGTTTCTTGATGGATGGAAGTGAAACTAATGGATCTAGAAAACTTATTGTGAGTATGTTGCAGATTATATATATATATATATATATGAGACATGGATTTTATGTGATGGGACCTTTGAAGATGAATGATAGGATCTTGGTCCGACCCTCGTGTACAGATGGATAATTGAAGTAGTTATTAATTAATCCAACTTAATTAATAACCACAGAAAATCCTAAGTGACAGTAGAAGGTATTTAATAAGTATTCTTTTTATTATTTTTTTTTTTACTTTGAAGTATCACGTGCATAGTCAAATATAAATTAGATTTTTAAATTAATTAATGAACCAAACCCATTAACTTAGATACATATATATATATATATATATATCTTGGCCATCTAGTATACTTGATTAACAAGTACTGTTAATTATTTAATTCTTTGTAATACTTATGTACACACACAACATTGCAACTAAATTGGAATCTATAGTTTCTAAGCAAAATATCCATCAAAATAGAATTAGTTAACCAGAAAAAACGACTAAGAGGTTTTGTGACGACTGCAACCATAAATTTACAGTTCTACAACTACAACATTATCAAACTTTTATTTTTTGTTTTTTGTTTTTTCTTATTTTTGTACGAAGCCGACAAACTTGCCCACATCTTCTACCCACGAGATGGCAGCAATTGAAATTGCTTTCCTGCTTCTTGTCCCTTTTCAGATGTTGCTGCATCCCTCAATTTAATTTGGATATATTTGTCTAGTTAATAAAATTACCACACAATAGAAGACGATCATATATCCTCCCATGCACATGGCTGGGAAATGTTCACTCGCTCCAATTATATGTGTACATATATATGTATATATATTTTTGGTAATCAAGTGAGTGTATATATTTATATTGATGAAAAGAGAGTGGTATTTTTTTTTAATTTTTATTGATAATTTTCACTTATAATTGAAAAAAACTGTGACTACATTTGGCTTATCTACATCATTTTAAACCTATTTATTATTATATATAAACTTATTTGGATGCTATCTTATATTGCATACACCAAATTAAAAAGAGAGGGAAGAGAAAAAAAAAAAAAGAAAGTATCTTTATTGAAATTAATGTATCTATTTTACAAAGTTGTTCTATTAATTTATTTTGCATATACTTAGGGTGCATTTGGAAAGTTTGAATTAGGGTTTGTGGAGCAAAAAGAAAAAATAAATAAATAATGTAAGAAGTAAAATAAAAATAAAAATGTTAAGTTTATTTATTATTTTTATTTTGGTATAATTAGAAAAATGACTATAGGGCTGTTAAAAAAAATTAAGGTAGTGTTTGGAGTGATAAAAAAATAAGAAAAAAAAAAGATATAGTAAGATAAAACATGATTTTGAATTAATTTTGACGTTTAGTGTTTTCTTTTCAAATCGTATTTTTTGGAGATGAACAGTAGCAAACCAAATTTGTTCTAACGGATTAAAAAAATCAAGACTCAATGCTCTGCACAATAGTTATATTCTCTCTCTCTCGACAGTAGTAAACCGTTATAACAGTTTTCCAAATCTATTCTAACAGATTTAAAAAGTTTCTTTGAAAATGCACAGCGCCAATACCGCTAGAACGATTTTTTTAAATCTGTTCTAACGGATTCAAAAAAATTCGTATAAAATAGCGATAATAGTACTCGTTTGAAAGTTTTCGACTCGAAGAATATGATTGTCAAAAAAAATTTACACATTAAGTTAACCTCCTTCCGAATTTTTTGTTTCTTTAGCGAAATATTGAAATTTTTTAAAATTAGTAAAAGTGAGAATATGCAAATGTGTAATAGAGAATTTTAGTGATTTATAGAGATTGTTAGAAATTTATTTTGTTTTATTTTATTTCTTGACACTCCAAACGGTGCCTAAATAACTCAGGTCTTGTTTATGTTTAGTTCGTTAAAAACGTGTAAAAAGGTACTCGGGATTGACCCGTTTTATAATTAAATCAATCTTAAACACAATTTATACTTCGAGTTGAGTAAGGTAAAATAAATAACCTTAGAGTTGTATTAATTTCTTGAAAAACTTTGTGGCTTTCATTTGCCGATAGTGAAGGCAGATGGACAACTAGCAGGGTTTAATGAGGTGAAGGTTTTGCCTTGTGTTTCTTGCAAAGGCAAGCAATAATCGGCAATGGTCAATTCCTAGCAGCCTGGTTTGTGGTCCACCGCCCAAGATTAAATAAGAAACCCAGACTCAGTATTAATTGAGTTGACACGTAAAAAAGGCATTTGATTTATTAAAAATTATTAAAAAAATTTAAAAATTTATAAAAATTTGTAAAAATTATTTATTTTTATCTTATTATACGAATTATAAATTCATAAATTATTTCATTTTATCTCACTTTTCATCACTCTAAACACACCTGGAATATTGTTTGGTATGCATACATTGCCAAACTTTACAGCAACGAAAGCAGTCGGTAAAATAACTTTTAACAATTTTTGACTAAAAATTATTTATTGAATTCTCTTTTATATATTTGGTAAAAATTAATAATTTTTAGTTATTTGATAAAAAGTTTATAATTTTTGCACAAAAATCGTCAAAATTTAAAAATTGCACTATTTTGTACAACCAAACAGGGCTTTGGCCTTCTTTCAGCTACAGCATGCTTATCTTTATGTGGTCCATTGATGCGTAATAGATCCATTTATAGTCGTCCAAAACATTCATATCAACTTTGAATTTCTAAATTATCTCGACTAATTTTCATTAGCCATCTTAGTTCTCCAATTTTCATCATCATCATCGACTCAACGTAAGCAGGTCCCCACACCAATGTCTAAACTCCATTATTTTGTTTGGCATTTTGCTTTACAGGTATAGAAAAAGAATTTGAGTTCTGATATTCCAAATCAGTCAATTATTTTATTTATTTGTGATGCTTAATTTATTAGAATTAATAAAACAATCAAACACTCGTTCAAAAATATTTTTGTTTATCACTTTACTTATGAAATAATTTCAGATGGTTTGGTACATAAAGGGAGGAAAACCTAACATGAACAGAATAAAAAAAAAATACTATTAAAACGAATAAAGTATATAAGAAAGTGAAACTTATAATGATTACTAGTAATAAATTTATAATTAAATAAATTATATTGTTTTTTAAGTAATTGGTTCATATGGTTTAAGTAATTTTATTTTTTTTAAAATAATTATATTAAATAACATTATTTAAAGAATAAAAGGGAAGCGTTAATCGCGTCCCAGAAAAAGTACTCCAGCAGTTTTTTTTTTTTAAATATAAGTAGTACTCCCACTTTTAGGAGTGTTTAGTTGGCTAAAAGTAATCAAATTTTACTAATATTTATCAAATTTTTTTGTATTTTTTTCTAATCAAATTTTATCACATATTACTTTTATATCAAATTTTTATATTTTTATTGTATTATTTAGCCAAACTTTTATCAACCAAACACCTCTAATCTCCGTTTTTGTTGTATTGAAATGACTATTGGACCCTTATGTGATAATTCCAGCCGAATAATATTATAATTAATAATACGTGAACCCAGTTGTGTGGAATTTAACTTGATTTTTTTAAGTAAAATTTAAATGAATTTTTAATAAAGTTAAACTCCAAAAAATTATTCTCACTTAATTCTAGAACAGTATAGATTGATCAAATTTAGTTATATTTTAATTCAAAAATTGCCACAAAGCAAGAATAAAAAACTTAAAATTATGCTAAAGATGACTTTGTATATATTTTTCAATATATTGTATCAAATTACTTTTTAAAATTAAATATTATATAATCAGATAAAAATGGTGATTTTAGCGCAATCATAAAATTGTTATAGCGCGATCTGAAGAAAAAAAAAAAAAAAAAAGTCTGCATTTGACTCTTTCTAGATCTCTTAATACAAGAGTTTTGCACGCTCGATTGCTCTTATGTAAGACAGTCAAATAACTCCACTTTCTTAACTGTAACATCAATTTATAGAAAATAAAATTTTCATTGTTTCTCATATTCTTCCTGAAATTTTGTTAAAAATTACATAACGCCTCGTCATACAATATTATTCAAAAAGAAAAATAAAAGTTTTTTTTGCATCACAGAGGTGAACAATGGGCAGACTAAGCTCGAATTAGATCACTAAATAATAACATACGAGATGATTGATTGGCCATACCTAGACTATCTAATTGAGCACACTTAATTTATAAACCAATTTTCTTTATTTTTTTTTTATAATTTACACAATTAAAAATAACTAATTGAACACTTTTTAAATTACGGAATATATTATTGACCCGATTAATTGTGTGGATTAATTTAATTTTTATATAAATTGATGTTTGAATCAAGTAATTATTAAGTAGAGTTGTTTCAATTTTTATATTTTTTAAAATATTTTTTCAATTTATGATGATGTTCGAATTTCAGACGTGCACCACTAGGCTCGCCTAGCCGATATTGTCCGATTGCTGGGCTTGGGCTCGTGACCCATAGGCTTCTCATGACCTAACTCGTGACAACCCAAGTCGGTTTTGTTTCCCTCGTGAGGAAAATATCTCGTTACTAGGGAGGTACCTCAGTCCTTGACACCTAGTCGATGTGGGACAAGAATTGGTATCATCAGTAGCCCCCCAGTCGGTGACTGATGGACGGAGTAGCCTCCCAGTCGGTGACTGAGGTAGTCGATGTGGGACAAGAATTAGTATCATCAGTAGCCCCCCAGTCAGTGACTGATGGACGGAGTAGCCTCCCAGTCGGTGACTGAGGTAGTCGATGTGGGACAAGAATTGGTATCATCAGTAGCCAGTAGCCCCCCAGTCGGTGACTGATGGACGGAGTAGCCTCCCAGTCGGTGACTGAGGGACGGAGCGGTTCACGGCCCTCCTTCTAGCGCCAGCTGATGATGTCCAAATTTCGTCGGCGCATCACTAGGCTCGCCTAGCCGATATTGTCAAACTATTGGGCCTGGGCTCGTGACCCATAGGCTCCTCATGGCCTAACTTATGACAAGCTTAGTCGGTTTTGTTTCTCTCGTTAAGAAAATGCCTTGTTACTAGGGAGAGGGGTAGAAGCCTTTATTAGGTACCTCAATCTCCGACTCCTAATCGATGTGGGACAAGAATTGGTATCATCAATTTATACTCACAAATTTCGTGTCTAAATTTTACTTAAAAAATAAGATAAAAAAAATTTACGTAGCGATTAGAATTCTATTGGAATTATTCATTTTTTTTTTTTTTTTTTGGTGAGTAGAATTATTCATTTTGTTACGACAAAAATTGACGCGGAGCTTCCCAACATGAAATTGGATAACCCTTTTCTGCGGAGGCTTCTTATAAATTAGCGAGTATGATTCTTTTATATACTCTCTCAATTAGTGCTACCATATTTCAGACCATTTTTTAGTAGTATATGGCCTCCGTTTGGAGTTAAATAAAATAAAATAAAATCTTATAAATTTTTACAAACACGAATTATGAAATAATAAAATTTAAGTTGTTCACTTATTATACGAATTACGAGATATTTACTTTTATAATTTTATTTTATACGCTTTTATACAATTCCAAACACATCTGCACTCGTCTCCATTGCCGGCGGAGAATATTCCATGCCGTCCCAAAATATCGTTTGGCAACGGCAGCTTCCGCGTGGACGCGTGTGTTAATGCCATGGAGACCGCGCTTGGCTCTTCCTTGAGCAAATTTGGTAAAATTTTGCATTTTTTTCCCACATTTTTAAAATATATTTCAAACATGAATTTATAAAGTCAAAAAAAAATTTAGTAATTGATATTATATTATTATTTTACCATATTAACTAAATAAATATTATTTTTCAACAAATATCTATTAACTATGTTCTCAAATTTTTAATTAAAAAATAGAACAATGTTACACTAAATTAAAACAACTAATTGTTATAATTAATTAATTATTTATATCTGCTCCATTTTTTTTCTAATAAATCTCTGTTGTCCATGGCCAGCCCCCACCCCACCGTGCAAGGCGTAAACTAACCACAATGACTGGCGAGGTGAGCTTTGAAAAAATTTTAAAAGTTTAATTTAATTTTAACAAAAAATAAAAATAAATACTTTCAAGATTCATCTCTAAATTTTTTCAGATAGTCCTAATATCTTCTCTGTGCATAATTTTTCAATCTTACTTGGCTAGCTGCTTATGTATGGGCTTTTTTTTTTTTTCCTGTACTTTTCACAAATTAAAAAAAATAAAAACTACACTTTTATAAAATCAAATTCCAACTTTTTAACAGTGCCATGTTGTCTTTCAAACAAAACAAAAAAACTTTGTCATGTTATGTGAAAACATGGACATCAAAGAGCATGCTGCTTGCTGGTTCACCCTTTGTTGTTCTTCCTGTTCTTTTCATAATTTTTCACCTTTCATTGTTAAGGGCAATTAAGTTGAAAGCAACGTGCCAACAACAGGCTGTCCATTTCTTCACCACACTCTCCTTTTTCTCTCTCATCATGTCCTTCTCGCTCACTCGTTGAATGCGGTAAATATTTCACAATTCCAAAGCTCCAAATGAAACCCTGTAATTTTTTTGGGGGTGGGGGGGGCCTTAAAATTTTCCCATGACACGTGTCACTTCTCCATTATACCAGCGTAACATAAAATAAAGGGCAAAATGTATGATTGTACAAAAGTTTCCCTTCGCTTCTTTTAAGATTTGAAGGGCACTGAAATCTTAATGTTAAAAGGGAGACAACAATGGGGTCTGCCAACTTAATGTTGAGGAATTTCAATGTAAGATTATTTAACCAAAGTGATGTATAATGTCCATTTATGTACCCGATGCTACTATCCACTTTTACAAAAATGAGAGGATCGAATATGTATATTTTATTCAATATTCAACTCAAGCTGACAGCTTGTCATTCAAGGAGATTAACCTGGTACCTAGCGGAGCACTTGGTCCATAAGAGAAAAATTAAGTGCTTAGCTAAATCTAATACTTTAGCCATCCGAGGAGATTAGCTTGGTATTTAGCCGAGCACCTAGTCCGCAAGAGAAGAACTAAATGCTCAGTTTAGTTTAACGCTTAGCCATTCAAAGAGTTAAACTCGGTATTTACTCGAGCAACTAGTCAATAAGAGAAAAAGTCAAGTGCTTATCCAGTTAAACATTTATTCAAGCATCTGGTCTATAAAAAGAAACTGAGTATGTTTCTGTTCTGCGATGAGATTCTAAAGAGAATGGCTCAGACGAGTAATAAGTTTTTAAAGAAATTGTTTCGGCCAATAATGAAGCACTAAAGATATTGGCTTCGGTCAGCATTGATGCTAAAAAAAAAAGAAAAAAAAAAAAAAAAGGAAGAGATTGGCTTTCTTTTTTTTTTTTTTTTTTTGGGTAATTAGAGATTGGCTTTCCTGCCAACACTAAAGAGTTTTCATGAGCTACCTTTTACAACAATTGGTTATTTTAATAATTAATCTATTCTTCAATTTAATGTGACTTATATTGCTGGAACTTTATCAAGTCATTGATATTAGCAGACCAAAATGATATTATAGAAGCTACGCGCCAAAAGGAAAGGAGATGATAGCAATAAAACTTTATCCTGTACCAAACTGACTAACCACACTGATTAGAGTGAGGACATGAAGAGTAAATAATCTTTCCAGGAAACATATCATCTCCCTATTCAACCAGCACAAGAAGAAAAAAAAAATAATTATCAACTAAACTAACTATTTAATATCCTATTCACACTTAAAATTAGGGAAAGATCGGTGACAATTCCACTAAATCCGTTGAGAAATTACAATTCTAAAAAATAATAAATCAAATCAAACTAAGCATTTTTTTACTAGGTGGAGTCGGTAATTCTAAAAAATAATATGGGCCGAAAAATAATATGGAGGCCCATTTAAAGAAGAGTATTTGCAGATTAAACGCGTGTTTTTACACAACCGTAAGTTCTTTCTCGAGTTCTCTTGAGATTCTTAAGTTACGGGTTGTGCTCACTCACGGATAAAAAATTTTTTCCCGTCCACAAAGTACGAAACTTTATTTACAATAGTCTTATTCTTCCCTGATTTAATAAAATATGCTGTGATCGGCTCAGCCCAATAATTCTTGCACTAAGCACCCAACAGTTCATTTGTGTACTGACCCCTTCTGCAGAAAGGTACTCGAGGTATGTTGCTTCCCAACCCACACCTTACTAACTCTCGTTGTTCCCCGTGTTTCGTAACCTCTCATCTTTGTTTATGGGATAGGGAATGACTGGCTGGGACTGCTCAAATCAAAGTTGCGTCTGCTCTACTTGCCTGTGTTTGTATTCCAACATTTACTAATTATTGTTTTTTTATTGCTTTTGTTCCTCTTTATCAACATTTACTAGATTTCTTGCTAATTTCCTATCTTCTTGGAAATTCTTCTACAGTTAGATTGTAATTCTAGTCAATATTATCATGTGCTGTAAGCTTTTCTTTTTATATTCTAGTATTTTGATATGTTTATCTTGTCTAGGAGGGAGGGAGAGATTCTTTTTTCCTTTTAGGTTCCTAATCAACACGGTTATGGAGTAGTTACCAGGAAATTAGTTCAACTGCTTTTCCTAAAATTGGTGTTTGTCATACTTCTCTTCGATTGGCGTTGCTTTAGGTAGCTTTCAACGTATCAAAGCTCGACAACACTAATTTTTGTAACTGGGTTTCTGATGTTTGCCTTTTGTGGAAAAACCTGCTTCTCTGACATTGATTTATTTTTTCATCTAATGCTGATCTCTTTTCTTGTCCGGTTGCCTACTTTGAATGGGTTAAATAATCGTGGTTTATGGGATTTTGAGTTCAGTCTTATCTCACTAGAGTTGTCTAAGTTTTGACAAGTCCTGTGAGAGCTTTGCTGGATTTTGGATGTAGATAGAAGGCAGTGCAGAGAGTCTATTGCAGGAATGAAAGTGGAAGCAAAGACTACTGATATGGACTGGGAATTGAAAACATCAACTTCGGATTTTACCGAATCAGGCCGGGAAGATAATGCGCGCCTTGCCGAAGTAGTTGGGTCTAGTAGCTCGGGGTTGAGCAAGAATGGAGGAGGTTTTTCAGTTGATTTGAAGCTTGGCGGCTTAGGAGATCTGGGGGACGGGTCAGGGGACAAATTTGAGGAACCAAGAGGCTGCACAATTGTGTCATCATCTTTGGGGTCATCAAAGAGAACCAGGGCTAATAATAGAACTGAAAATATCTCGTGCTTAGTGGATGGATGCACGGCTGACCTCAGTAAGTGCAGGGATTATCACCGGCGCCATAGGGTGTGTGAACGACACTCTAAGACCCCAGTTGTGCTCGTTGGAGGCAAAGAGCTACGATTCTGCCAGCAATGTAGCAGGTATGAATTGGCAATTCTTGCAATGAGCCTGAAATTTGGATTTTGATGATTGTTCTGATTTCTATTTCTTACAGGTTCTGATATACTGTTTTTCTTTTCTTTTTTCACCCATAAGAAATTGCAATAGCTTATTGTTTCATTAATGCATTGAAATTTTTACGCAGAATAACGTAGTTTTGCACATCAGTAAAGTTGGAGTGGTCTTGGACTGGTCTTGTCCTCTTTTCCTTTGCTTTGTTGCTGTGAATTCAACCATTTCTACTGTGACGGTATAAGATTATATTAACCATAAAATTCGTAATTTGTTAGTGATCCCAATCAATCAATCGCACCCACAAGATTGTAGAAGACAGAATAAAAGAAATGAGGAAACCCACACAGGGAAACTCCAAAAACCTTCCCTAAAATCAAGCATTGTTTACTAACTCCAATCTCTCGATAAATTGACTTCTCAACTCTATACTCTATTAATGTTTACTCAAATCCTTGATTCACAAACTCCTTTAGCGAAAGCTCTCTGACTCCTCGAAAGCACAATACCGAATTGTTGACAACTCTTTTACTGAATCCTCAGCACTTCAAAGATTCGAACTCCTTCAAATCTCAAATCACGCAGATGCACAGATCTTTTGGCTAAGTGTTTGAGAGAATAATATGACTTTCTGGCTTACGATCTGATGTATATTCTCTCTGTGTAGAACCTTAGATGCGTCTAGAGGATATATATATAGCAAAGCCTGCAATGATTAGGGTTTTTGAAACTGAGTATAGTGTGCTGGAGTTTGTTCTTCGCAGGAAGGTCGCACCCGCGCCCATCCCACGGCCATCAGTGCGGGTTTCCCGCACGGCCAAATTCATGAATTCTGCTCTTGGCTTTATCTCGCAAGTTCTCATGTCCATCAAGCGGTCTTCCTGCGTTATTGAATTCTAACTCTGTTTGGCTTTTTTTCAACACTTCCAGGCTTATGCAGAAACAATTTTTCTAAGGCCTTTATACTTCTATTTGACTTAAAATTCTAATGCATTAACCTACACTTAGTCTAAAAGTTACATACTCTTTCTATGACCATAGATTTGTCAATTTACAATTTTAGTCTTAACAAACCAGATCCTAGCACCAATAATTTGATGTGTTCTATGTTATTAATGACCTACGATTATTCCAGTTCCAAATTTTTCGTGAAATAAAAATTTAGATCCACCAAGTTGCCAATGGATATGTCAGTTTTCTGAACGATCATCACTAGAAGCTAGGAAACAAATATTGAAATTAATAGATCCAAAAGCTGCAATCTTCCTTGAATATCATTTGTTAGAGTGTATATTTTCTTCGTACTAGAATTTTAAAAACTTTTATTGCATATTTATATGTATATGTATATAATTACTCAATCCGGATGAAATTCTTACTGGTGGTATACTCTTTTTTATCTGCTCGTTCTGAATCTTGCTGGATGATTGCATTACAGGCCAAGATTGCCCTAAATGATCTGTTCATCTCCCATGGAGCCCCTCAGAATGCACAGAACGATATTTGATATCTGTATTAGTTAGCAAAATATAGTTGTTAATTCTTCTGAAATTTGCCATTCAAATTCTGGTATCCCACGTATTCCTTGCCAAATGCAGTACACCACATGGATACAAGAATGTATCTTTCTTGATTTTTAAGAGACCACATGAGCTTAGATGAATAAAAAAATAAAATAAAATATATTTGGCATATAATCATTTTTGTCATTGAAGATGTTATCATTTTTCTTAACATTTCGAGCCCTATGAGAATTTTGAAGCGTAAAAGTTTGATGAGCTGGAGACATATTTGTCTGCTTCGGATGAAATACACCAGCTCCTGACTTAAAAAGGCCGGGAAATTCAACTATCAGTTATAGCTGGTAAATAGTTTGATGTATCCATTTACAATGTTCAGCAGCTTGATCTGTTAATTGGCAGATTCCAATCTCTAGAGGAGTTTGATGAAGAGAAACGAAGTTGCAGAAAACGCCTCGATGGTCACAACAGACGTAGGAGGAAACCCCACCAAGATGCACTCACGAGTGCTGGTAGTAGCTTTCTGTCTAATCACCAAGGTTTGGATCCTTTCTTAACATAGATCCTGAAAATATTCTGTTTCTAACTACTGTTTAATCAGTTGACACAGTAACAAGTTACAATTGTCAAAATTTGTTAATATTTCTTCTCCCCCCCCCCCCCCAAAAAAAAATGTAGCTGCAAGACTTGTACAGTTCGGTGGTCCACAGTCAAATACAACACCTGCTGCTTCGGGCATTGTTCCTACGTGGCCCACAGTTGGTAAACAGCATCGACAGTTGCACGTCACCGATCGACAAAGCACAGCTCCAAATTCTTTACCCTCCGCCTACAATGGAGGAGACAAGCGATTCCCATTCCTGCTGGGAAACGACCCAGCTGAAAGAAACAATCAAAGTGTCCCTGCAGTTTCTATCTGCCGCAGACTTGTGGACGATTACTGCTATGGCCCCGCAGATAGTAGCAAGGGTCCCCAGAAAAAGTCATCATCTGATGGATTGGCACAATCTATCAACTCGAAGCGTGCTCTCTCTCTTCTGTCAACACATTCGGCAGCTCAATCGTCATCCTTGGGTACGGGAATGGATGGTCATCTAGTTCAATTCTCACGCTCACAAGGAATGGAGAGGCGGTCTCCCATTTTGGTTCCTCAGGACAACAACAATGTTTGCAATGAGATATTTGAAGAAGTGGCTCCTGATGACTTGTTGGAAAAAGGGATACCCCATGTTCTTCCATTTTCCTCCTGGAAATAAATGATGGTCTTTCGGCCCTGGTAAAATTAAATAATTGGCTTTCGGGCCTAGTAAATTGTCAACTATTTTCTGAAGACCGAATAATTTCTTGGTTCAAGAATAATACTATTAATAATTTCTTTCTTTACCAATAACAGTTAAAATCTTGTGAATTCATATGCTCTTTCTGATGATTGTGTGACAGATGAAGTGGTATTAAGATTACTTATAAAATTTTATAAAAGAAGCATTAATCAGATACATAAAATGATGCGAAATGTCAAATCACAACTCCAAGCTATCTACAAAATTCAAAAACAGTACTCCATCCTACCGAGTTATAAAACATGGACAAGAAATAACTAGTCAACTTATACAAAGGTAATTCTAAATTTATAAAACTCTTCTGTTTCTTTGCCCAATACCAACAAAAGAATACAAAACAAAAAGATCTCACACAATTCTATGTTTAGGGATTCTAACACTCCACCAACATGTCAAAAAAAGTTGTCCTCCGAAGAAATCCATGCCATGCCAAAACGCAATAGAGTGAGATTTTAAAGTCCTTTGTCCACGAACATTGCACTAATAAGTGATCAATAGACCTTCCCGAGTCTTTGAAATTTTGTCAAATTCTTGCAGACTATATCATTCACAATTACCATCCTTCTCCTTATCAGATTGTCAATCATCAGTTGTCTTCCCCTGCACCGTATGAAAACTACCACTTTGAGTGAAGCCCCACACTTCAAAATTTTGTCCCATGGCAGATCCACCAGTGTACAAAGATTTAACATGAAACGCAGTAGAGCTGGCCAAGGTCAAGTAACTTATTTTATTTGCCTCTCGCCTTAAATATATATATATATATATATATATATAAGTTGCAACAATTGTATATTGCTTTCCGCTTCCCAACCCTACAAATCGCTTCTTGATTTGACCTCGTATACAAAACTAGCCGTCCTTGCAAGTAATTCTTGCAAGTAATAAAAGAGGGAAGAGTGTGAAGACAAACAAATTCTAGCAATTTTGCGCTCATAAATTGCCAGTGATTTGCTAAAACGAAAATATTTCAACGGAGGAACATTTCTTTTGTGGTATATATTGCTTAAAAGTGCTTCGAAACACAAAAACAAAAATTATTTTGGAGCAGCAAGGTACACTGGTCAAGGTGTTGTACATGATATATCTTTAAATCCAACAGAAAAGAGAAGAACACGGTTCTGATCTCAAAAGCCTAGTGCTTGTCCTCTTTAGGAATATCTTTCCCAGGCAGCTCCTTGGGTTTAGCCTTCTCCATTTCCCTACAAAAATCCATTACAACTTATGTTCATTCTGACAAAAGATGAACCGCTTGAACAAGGAAAGATTAAGGAAATACTGATAGAAGGTGCAATAAAAAAATGCGCAAACCAAAGAACAGCAGAGCAAACACGGTTTTAGTGAATCCACCCGTGGTGAAACTCTTCTTTCCTTCTCCTCAAGTGATTTCTTCCATTAAGATGCATCAGATAACCTCACCCCAACTTTTGTTTGAATCCTTACGTCTCCAAACTAACCAATCATATGATTTAACACCCCACTTCCAAACAATGTACAATCTATATGTTTACCCTATATTTTTTTTTTCCAAAACACGTGCAATCTTTATTTATGCCCTACATTTTTCCAAAAAACATACAATCTATATTTTTAAGTAATTGCAAGAAGATAAAAATACATATAGAAGAGATTTGCAATACTAAATGAAGCTGAAGCTAAAGCAAACATTTGCTCTTATGATCTTAACTAGTGGCATTAGAGAACTCTAAGGATAACACCAGCAATTGAAAATCCTAAATTACTTACGATAATGTTTGGATTAAGGATTTATCAGAGGAAAAAGAAAGAGAAGGGGATTCAAAATTAGTTCTCGTGTTTGGTATATGGTGAAAAATGAACGGGAAAACATATGAAATTTGAGAAATTAAAAATAAATAAGTCTAAAAACTAGCTTATTGATGAATTCCTTTTACTTTCTTATATATTTTCAACCCACTCAAATACAAAAATGCATATGGGATTTTATGTTTCCTTCCTTTTACTCATGCTTTTTCTCTTCCCTTTCCCCTCACCAAATCCTCAATCCAACCATACCCTAAAAATATAAGGAATTATAATTGTACTTCCAAACCATGGAATCATCCATCAAAATTTCTAACCGATAAATCTGAAGTCTAAGTATTTTAGAAAATGATGGTGTTGCAAATGCCATTCATAATATTATAAGAGCCCAATAAAACTTCCAATCTTCAGATAAATTGGCATTTCATAATACTTCCATACTACCATGCTCTTCCATCAAATAAGCATGGTCCATCGTACAATTATGAATGTGTGCATGTGTCAGCCATAGAGGAGAATAAACTGCTTAAAACCTCTGTTTTGGTTGGTGTGATTTCAAAGGGAAAGGAAAAGGAATGTGGATGTTCGTATACAAGGGTTTTGCATTTTACAAGTGCAAATGCAACATTTGGGGTTTAATAGATGTTCCTTGGCTACCAAGTCTGAGTACAAATGGTGCATAATGGATTAATGGAAAAGCGAACAAAGAAACCAACCCACCCAATTCAACTACCATAAAAAAATAAAAATTATAATAAAATAAAACTTTGGGGGGGGGGGGGGGAAGCAATCAACCCAATTCAAGAAACACTGAAGTTCATACAACTATTCACGAACACTTAAATATATAAAAATCTGCAGATATAGACAATAAAATCACACTCTAGAAATAACCAGATCGAAAAGAACGAGGAGGCGGCGTACTTAGCCGCATTGGTGGACTCTTCTTCGAGCCACTGGCGAATCTGACGAACGTTTCGCCTGAAGATTGTGGCTGATTGTTTGACATCGCTCCTCAGAAGCAGAATAGCTGCGCTCACGCCGGCCACGGTCAGAATAAAGTTAGTTAAACCCATTACCTCTCTGTCTCTCTATCTCTATCCCTCTCAAAACCCTAATTTCCAGCTTCGAAACCAAACAACTGCTAATGAATCAAATACGAAAGGTCCAGCGGGAGGAATAGTCGATATGTACGCGTGACTCGGGATTTTGGGGGTCGTAGAAAAGTACGGATCTGTTTGGCAAACGCCAAACGGCTGCCTAAACTAAGCTTCTTGCGGAACAGGGATTTGAATTTCACATTGGGCTTGTTTGTGGACTCACGGCCTTGTTTCTTGTGGTCCATATGTAAACCCAGAAACAGAAAAAAATAAATAAATAAATAAACAAATAAGACAAATTCAAAGCCCGCCTTCAACTTTCAACAATTATTAAGCTGAAGCTCCTTAAAACAATTTTGGAAGTTAGTTCAATTAGTAAAATCTTAAATTTATTTTTTAATAGTTACTAGTTTAAATTTTTTAAAACTATTGAAAAATTTATTCAACCTTTAACTGCAGAGTTCACAAATTGCAGCCAATACCCTTGGTTAAAAAAAAAAAAAACCCTTAAGAGAAACAAATAATTCATAAATGAATTTAAAATAAAAAAAAAAACACATTCGAAATCTATCTATCGCTGTAGCATCATTATTTAATCCTAAAACTTGTGCAATAACGTATTGACAAATGCATAATTTACTTGTCAAAGAATATTGCATATATAATTTACAATGATATCCGATTATGATTTGGTAATAGCACGTAGTTATATGTTAAGTATTGGAACTCAATCCCTTGATCATGATGATATCATCAAATAATTACAAACTGGCAAATTAAGATTTAATTGCAAGGCAAAATAAAAAAAATGAATTGATATAAAATAATAATGAATAGAAATTTTAAGACTTTATTTTATTTAATGTTAAATTTTTGGAGAAAGATTATTAGCAAGCTGATGATGATGACACGGAGATGCATGTGACATTGGCACGGCTCAATCAGACTAAGGGTCCCAACCATTGAGAGCTTTAATTTGATTGAACCGTCCAACATCACTCTTTGGCTGGTTACTTGATATATACACACACATATATATATATATATATTACAAAACACAAAATGATAGAAAAAGAAAGAAATAAAAAGAAAATAAAACTACATATGCATGATGGGTGTAAAGAAGAAAGAGAGAGACACTGATGTAGCCAACTAAACAGTGGGTGCATTTTGGAAGCCAAAGAAAACAAAAAAAAAAAAAAATATTATTATTATTATTATTATTATTTTTTGGTATTTGACAACATCACAAAAGTTACTAAAAAATTTTGAAAATATCTCTAACTTTTATACGAAACAATCAAAAATTTTTTAAAATTCTTAAAATTTTCTAAACATTTCACCAACTTTTTATCAAATAACCAAAAATTACTAGAAGTTTCTAAAAATTATCAAAACTTTTAGCACATACTCAAAAATGCTAAAATTTCATAAAAATTTCTATTTATTTTATTAAACATATAAAAAGTTACACATAATAAATTTTTGTCAAAAAATAACAAAAAAATTCGTAAAAATTTCACTCTCAAATGCACCCTAATCGTAATTAGAATTTAGCACCAATGATGGATCGATCCTAAACTAAATTGGCAGGAGCAGCTCATCAGGGCTTCCTCTGGGAGAATGCTTAGGTGACGCAGAAGGAAGATGGAGAAAGATGGATGGAAACCAAAGATGACCACAAAGTGAATCGTTAAAGGACGACTGAATTTATAAGGGAAAGAATTAAAGAAGGAATTGAATTATGTATGCCAAAATTCCACAAAATGATAAGAGAATGGTTGAGACGTCTAAATCTCTACTTTAACAGAAAAGAAGTAAATTTTACCAAAGATTTGAAAATTGAGCGCTTTGCCTTTTTCCATAACTAGTTTATGTCAAGACTAGAGAGTCTATTTTTTTGCTTCATCTACGTACGCACCCAACGCAACGTACTTTCCTTTACAGAAATATGTATATATATATATATATATATATATCTAGTTATGTATGTATATTTTAATAATTTTTTTGTCATCCACTAGCCTATCAACTTTCTGTCATATTTTTATATTTAATCTTGCTGTTAGATTAATCATGATTGTCAATTGCATGCGGTGATGCCATGATGGTTATCTACTTCTTCATTAGGCATTACTTGCAGTCTCAACACCATGGTAGATATTAATAAAGCGTATGGGAATTAAGTAATCTATATCGTCCATCTAATTCACAGGCATACTTTAATTAATTTCTTGGTTCCTCATTAATTATGCCTTCTCTCTAAACTACTGTGGAATTACACTCACCCTTAAAAAGCATGCCTTCCTAGCTCTCTATTAGGGCTGTTGAACCACTTATTATGTTTTTAACAAAAGCTGGGTAAAAGAGAAATGATTAAGATTCAAAATCTCCTATTTTGTTTAATTTGGTTTATTATAACAAATATGAAGAAAAAATATAAAATTTAAGAAATTAAAAATAATTCAATTGAAAATTTATTTTATTGATGAATATCTTTCATTTTATTATATTTTTTTAAATCATTCAAATAATGACATGCATTTAAAATTTTATATTTCTTTCCTATTTTCTCTTTAATTTTTTTTTTCTCTATCTATTTCCTTTCTCTTTTCCCTTAACAATTCTCACTCCGAACATGTCTTAAAAGGATATGAATCTCAAGCAACCGAGTATAGTGGGAAAAATATTATGTAGCCATTAACAACTCAATAAAATTTTTGTCCCAAATTAATTAAAATTAAGTATATGAATTATCTTCTTTACTTTTAGGACAAAGATTAATTAAGTTAATTTGAGATGAGTAATGTAAAACTCATTAAGCAAATGGAACATGGAATTGCAATAATTTGATAAGAGGCTCATGATCACATATTATCAACCAATTAGCTGTTTCAAGAAAAAAAAAATACATAAATAAATAAACTTACTTCTGCGCTCTTAGATATGAAAGCAACGAGGGGGGTCAAGATTGGATCACCAACACGTATGCTAACATCACATTGTTTACCATTTCATTAGCTCACATAATACCAAGCCGATCGATCATTTGGCACCAAGCTGTTTCAATAGATAAAAAGAATAACATTAAAAAAAAAAAACACCTTGCTTCCGCGCGCCCTCTTGGACGTGAAAGCAACCACGGGTCAACATTGGATCACCTCGACGCATATGCTAACATCACATTATCTATGCATTGTTTACCATTTCATTAGGCTATAGCAAGCAAGCAAGCAAAATAATTTCTTGTTATAGATGTCACCCCACCTCTCACAGGAATTGCAGGAACTAACAAAAAGAAAAGGGTTGATGAGCTGACAGGTTATCCAACAATCCAATGTGATGATGACATCTCTAACTATATATATTTTTTTTTTGGTTGGATTAATTGCTTACTTTTAATTATCAGTCTAATCTAGCTATCTAATCTATTAAAATACTTTCATCAACATACATATATGACAAGTAATCGTCCGAGACTTGAATTTCAAGTTACTCGTTACATATAGCAGTTTGATTCGTTGAAAATCAGACACAAAAATTTATATATAAAGTTGTACGTAAATTTAGAAGCTACCATACATATATTAATTAAATCTCTAAAAAGATATTATTGTTGCTTCGCACAATCTTTCCTCTAGTAATTCCTCACTCACGAATGTTGAAATTCAACATATATATATATATCATCCCAAAAATACTTCCTCACTTATGAAAGTATGAAATTGGATATAGTTTGAGAAGTTAGAGCACACCAATCTTGAATTCTGGTAAGAATCTTTGCCCAATTTTTTCTTCTTTTCCTTTTTGTTTTGTTATAATTTTTTTGTTTTTGTTTTTGTTTTTGTTTTGTTTTGTTTGTTTTTGTTTTTTTTTTTTTTTCTCGATACAGTTGTTTGAAGATAGCTATTGGAACATAGAGAAAAATCTATTGAAAAACTACAGAATTACTTTTTTGGGAAAAAAAATAGTAAAAAAACCCAATAGTTTTAGCAACTGAAGAAAAGGACAATAATTCCATCCTTTTTGCCTCCGGAAATTTTGTCAATTTGCTCAACAAATTAAACTAGAAATCGTGTTTGAATTTGCAATGGGGCAAGAGAATTCCAATAATTTTTGTGCTCTCCTTTCTTAGGACGGGCGGACAGGTTATGAAATCATTGAATTGGCTATTATTAACTAGTTTGGAACTCTTGCCCTCAACCACAAAGTTTAAAACTCTACCTTTACTTAGGGGGTGTTTGGAGGTAGAGTTTTTAACAATTTTTAGTATTTGTTTTTGGTCAAAAATTGTTAGTTTTAATTTTTGGTATGTTTGGTGAAGTAAGAAACAATTTTTAATAATTTTTAGTAACTTTTAGTAATTTTTTGATATTTGGTAAAATTTTTAGTAACTTTTGACAATTTTAGCAATTTTTAGTAATTTTTAATAATTTTTTGTAACTTTTAAGTTGAGAAGTTACTGTAGCAGAACAAAAAAATAGTAAAAGTTGATAGTTTGCCAAACACCTAAAAATAAAAAATTGATAATTTTTTGTTAAAAATTTTACTACCAAATGCACCATTAATGCCTTTTAACAAGTGATACTAGACTGTTATAATTTAAGAACTGCTATTGTTTAACAAGGATGAATTAATGAAAGCTGGCAATGGTGAGGATAGATTTGGGGGCCGGCTGTTACTTTGATAAAGGCCGAATATCCGGGGTTAGTGAATTTTTCACTATAGGAATTGGAGTTGAGAAATTAACAATTGTGATTTCAATAATATTTATTAATTCTGTTAAATAATATTTATTAATTTACTTAAAAATATTTGTTAATTTAATTAAATAAATGTTGATGAAATCACAATCCTTAATTTCTTCAGTGCAGTCCTTGCAGTGAAAATTTTACTGCAACCTCCTGAAATATTCCATTGATGCTTTAATCAGTTCATCTTTGCTACACATGTGGTCCTGGGATCTATATATATTTGTAAATTGATTAGTCTAAATGGTTTAAACACTTAAATTAATAGAAAAAATTTTAATATTAGGAGCCCAAATTTTGTTTGGTGCCCAACTCTTTTGGTTTCACCGTACTAGCCCAAATTTTGGTTGGTACCAACCTCTCTTAGTTTTACCATAAGTAAATCCTTCTCCTATAAGAAAACTACTCTCTCGAAATTAATAAATTTGATTGGAGACAATGAATCGTTCATTGTCAACAAAAGAGAGTACCAATGAATCATTAGCTAAAAAGGGAAGACAAGTAACCACTATTGTTCTTTCGTGAGAACATTGGCTGTAAATTTCTTCCCTATTTTTTTGTACAAAGACAATTAATTTTTTTTTTCAGCGAAGTTAAGGAATTTTATTTTTTACTAAGTTTAATTAAATCTACATTTTTTTTTGTTGGACAAATATATGAAAACTATTTGAATTTAGACGAGTTGACATAGTCACCTTTGTTAGTTCTGTGACTTATGGTTGAAGATTGTTAGATTAAAATTCAATAATTCAGATTCATTTACATTATTTTTATTAAAAAAATATGAATACATCTAAACTTTTGAATTATAATGTAAATGTCCCTGAACGTAACGTCATGGAACTGACATACAAAAATATGTCAGCCTTCTCTTTTCAAACTATTTATACTTTTCATATAACTCTTTGTGATTTTCTGCATTTTATGTAATTAATAATTGATAAAATTAGATGACACTTGGGAGTTATCAATGAATATGGAAGGACAGTGAGATTTAATGTAAGGAAAAAAATATCATAATATGAGCAGAAAAAATAATATGATTAATAAAAATACAATATATGTATGTAATAAGTTTGAATTACCAAGAGAAAACAAATGAGTGGTTGTTAATTTTAAGCATCAATGGGATGTGAAGACTAATTGTAAAATTAAGATGAATGTATTATTGGAGAGGGAAATCGATAAATATAAGATAAGAGAATTTTTTTTGAGAAGCTCCGGAAGGAGTAGTTGAGTTTGTTCAAATGGCAGGTTGAAAAGCTTGAGACTAATAGGTCCCGGGTTCAACTCCTCTCCGGGGGCAGTCCTTTCTCTAATTGTGGAGGGTCATCTAATAATCTTCTCGACTGAGCCGATTAGTCAGGACTTACCTAGGTTGGTTTACCCTCTGTGATTCTTTGCCAGTTAGGTCACAGAGCAAGATTCACCCAGTGCGCACTCTTATGGTAGCGGCTGCGGGCTTCCTTGTACCAAAAGAATTTTTTGGAGAAGCATAATGATAAGCTTAAGCCCAATGAGACTATTCTTATATTCATGTCGCATAGAAAAGCGACTGGGGCTTGTGCTTTCGCTATTAACATTGCAAGGGATTCAAGGTTTATTCTGAAGGCTACACATGAGTTATTGAGCAGGAAGCAGAGGATAGAGAAAATCTTGGATACGTAATTGAAGACCCAAAAAACAAGCCTTAGATCTAAAAGGAAAAGAAACATGAATAAAATAAACTTGGAATTATTTTAAAGTATTTAGAAGGAAAAAAAAAAGAAAAAACAATATTTGATTATTTGTTACAGTAAGACACAGAGTCAAGACTATAGCTTGAACAAATCAGCGCTATATATATATACACGCAGACATATAGGACAATAATAAAAACTCAAAATCGGCGTCACCTTGCATTAGATTACAACAACAGTGTATATAATATCATGCTTAATTAATTCTATTCCATTCCCCGAGATCATATATAATTTTGAAATGATCATGGAACAACGGAACGGCTATCTAAGAAAATAAAAGAAGGAGCCCCGAAAGGGGTAGTCCAGTTGGTTCGGATGACGGGCTGAAGGGACTGGGACCAATAGGTCCTGGGTTCGACTCCTCTTGGGAGCAGTCCTTCCTGTAATTGTGGAGGGCCATCTAACAGTCTTCTCGGCTGAGCCGGTCAGCCAGGGCTTGCCTAGACTGGTTTACCTCCTCGTGGTTCTTTGCCGGCTAGAGCCACGGGACAGGTTTCACCCAGTGCGCACCCATAGGTAGTGGCTGTGGGCTTCTCCCCGACCCCAGAAGAAAGAAAAGAAGGAGACCCTTCAAGGTGGCCGAGTGGGGTTCGGGAGCGGCTGAAAGCTTGGTCTACATGGTTCCAAGTTCGATTCTCCTTCGGAGGACAGTCTACCGTTTATTGTGGCGGGCTTGTTTACCCTCCGTGGCCCTTTACCGACTAGGGTCACGGAGTGTGCTTCGCCCTAAACACACCCCTTACGAAAAAGCGGTTGCGAACTTCCACGTACCAAAAGAAAGAAAAGAAAGAGAAAAAATAAACAGAACTTTAACCCCCAACCAAAAAGTCAGCATTCAAAGCAAATGTACTTTCAGGCCCACACCCCCAGCCCAGATTCTCACTTTAGTATTTTAAAAGCAGAACGATCGAAGACGGGAAGGAACAAGGACTTGCGAGCAGTTCTGGCCAAGAACACACAAAATTGATGAATTCATGAGGAGGAGAGGAAAAGTATATGTTGGGCAAAATAATACTTAGATGTACGGATGCCGAACAAGTGTAGTCAAGGCGCCACGTGGCCCAGTGCCGAGCATATATGTGTGAGCCACGTAGTCATTCGTCGAGCACGTTGCATCGTGACACGTGACGTTCCGCCGAACAGCTAATTGATGGCACGAGAGTTCCACGTGAGTGTTATATACGAACACACGTTTTAGAGTTAATATTCCAAAGGATACCCTGAACCTCAGCACCTATAAATAGTGTGTTGCTACGTGGCTATAGCCGAGGACCTCAATAGCTAGTTTGTTCGGCCCATCGATTGGCGGCTAGTAAATGTTGGGCCTAGGACCCACATCCTTAAAGAGGGCTCATAACCATAAATGCACCGTAGTTATGACTGAACTGGGTATTTATCTTTGAGGAAGTAACTAAGTCAGTTCATTTCGTTATGAGTAGTTGACGGATGTGACAGGAATACAGTTTGACTCTGAAATTCTGGTTGTATTGCCGTGTTAAACCACTAGAAGCATTAAATGAAAGGCATGGTGTATTAAATGAAAGGTATGAGGCATTAAATGGATGGGAAAGGCATTTAAAGCAAGGAAGGAAAAAAGGAACACGGAAGCGTGGATGATGTCAAATCGCAGGTATACTTTATTTATTATTCAAGTTACTATAAATGGGACATTCCACTGAACAATGCAGGTAAGCTGACTATTGCCAACTTAAGCTTTTACTCATTTCTGTTCTGAAAAGCTTCCTTCTTTGAGTGACTTGCTGACTTAAGCATCGGAGGGTTTTCCGGCCAGAGTCCTCCACTCCGGCCGTAACTTTTCTTTCTGTATTTGTTCGGCAGGTCGTCGATTGCATTTTCGGTTGGCATGGTCAGCAGTTTCGACGGTATTTTTTGCTAGCGAACATTTGGCGCCCACCGTGGGGCTGCGTTGTTTAGCCCAGTCTTGTTGTTCATTAGCCTTTTTCTCATTTCTTTGTCAAGTTTCTAGCACTTGTCCACATAATAACTTCAGAAGGAAACACTACTCCACCATCATCTCCACGGGTAGGGGACGGTTCCACCCCTATCAAAACTAAAGGGAGTGCGTTGGTTATCCGGACTCCAGGTTTGGAGCACGCCAGGAGAAGGAAAATGGAGGACCCAGAAGCACTGAAACGGAGAGAGGAATTGATGGCCAAGGCCAGTAAGAAGCAAGCAGAATTGGAGGAAATTCTGCTGGAATTAAGTAAAGAAAAGGGAAAGTCTACCGCAAGCCATGCAGCCGATTCTGATCGAGGAGGTGCGTTCTCGCTCACGACGTGATGTCACTCCTTCTAGAAAGGGCTCGCGCCATGTTAAAACTGTTGCAAAACGTGGCGCGAGATCTGACGCTGACCTGCTCACCAAAGTGCACCATAAAAAGAGTTCCTCCAAAAAGGCCCCGGAGGCACACTCAGAAGAAGCAGATAGCTCAAACCAAGAAGGGGTGACTTTGAAGCGTAAGAAGGCGGGAAAAGTAAAGGTAGAGGAATGGGGGCATAAAGAAGAGTGGGGTGCTCAGGGCCAGAGCACACGCATGATGGCAAGGAAAGCTTTGGGGAGGATCTCATCCTCTCTGTTCATTGATGAAATTACTGACGCAGAGCCTCCGGAGAAGTTCCAAACCCCGAGGCTTAATCTCTACGATGGAAGGACTGACCCCCTGGTCCATTATCGCCATTACATACAAGTCATGACACTTTGGAGCAGCAATGATCATCTTATGTGGAGAGTATTCCCTTCCAGTTTGGGGGATACAGCACTTCAATGGTTCCATAAATTGCCCCCTGGCAATATCCGGGGCTGGCAGCAACTGGCAGAGGAATTCGTCACTCAGTTTTTGGCTAACACAAAACAGCCCAAAACCGCTGACGTTCTCCTCACGATGAAAAGAAAACCCGGAGAATCATTGAGAGATTATTCTCACCGCTACTTGGAACTCTACAACGAGGTGGGAGAATGTTCAGAGCAACTGGCCGTAACTTCATTCAAGTTGGAGTTGCGGAAGGAGGATAGGCTGTGGCTCTCCTTGACCAAAAAGCCCGCGGGCAATATGTCAGACCTTATGTGCCGGATTGAAAAATACGCCAAGGTGGAGGACGAAACACAGCCGGCCGAACAAAAAGAAAGAAGATCCCAAGGCCAAAGAGGAGATAAAAGCCGAGGAGGAGGCCGCCGATTCCTAGATGAAGAGAAGTCCATTTTCGAGGCGGTCAATATGGTGTTCAAGATGCCAATCTTCAAGATCTTCCCTCAAATAAGAAATAAACCATATTTTAGATGGCCCGGGAAGCTGCCAGATTTCCCTGGAAAGGAGAATTCCAAGGATTATTGCGCATATCATCCAGACAAGGGGCATCGCACCGGAGCCTGCCGATCATTGTGGCACCATCTGGAGGAATTGGTATGCAAGGGCCATCTTAAAGAGTACGCAGACGAGGGCAGAACTAGGGAAGCAGCCCCACAGGACAGAGAGCCAAGGAGGCAACGGGAAGAGATTGCTGGGGAAGAGACTGCCAAGGAGGTGCAACTCCCACCAAGAGCCAAGGCACGTAGAGATGCTCCTAGACCTGCAGTCATCCATGTGATCCATATGGAGCAACAGCCCCAGAGTGTCATCAACCATGCCCCTGATCCATAAAGTCAAGAAATCTTGGGTGTTGCAGGTCAGCCGAGCAAACGCCCGAGAAAAGCTGCCACGGAAGGAATCACCTTTCGTGAAGACGAGTATTCTGGTGTTCAGTTGCCGCACAATGACACCTTGGTAATCACTTTGGGCATGTTCGACTCAGAAGTAAGGAGAATTTTGGTGGACGCAGGAAGCTCAACAAAAGTCATGTTCCTGAGCTTATTTAAGAAGCTCGGATTGACTGAAGAGGATCTGGAACCGGTAGAGTGCCCCCTCATAGGATTCAATTCTGCCCCTGTCTGGCTGCTGGGCAGGGTTGTTATTCCCGTTCGTGCGGGCCCAGTGGAGCAAGAGGTTGAGTTCACTGTTGTGGATTCCCCTTCTTCCTACAACGCTATAGTAGGAAGGTCGTGGATTCATGCTTTGAAGGCGGTCCCCTCAACCTACCATCAGGTGCTGAAGTTTCCCTATGGTGGGGAAGTGATCTCTATTTTGGGGATCAAAGTATTTCTAAAAAGTGCTTCATTGCAGCACTAAAATCCAAGACCATTCCCGAGCAAGTCCAATTGACGGAG
Source organism: Vitellaria paradoxa (assembly GCA_019916065.1). Classification (NCBI taxonomy): domain Eukaryota; kingdom Viridiplantae; phylum Streptophyta; class Magnoliopsida; order Ericales; family Sapotaceae; genus Vitellaria; species Vitellaria paradoxa. The sequence continues at coordinate 58,368,380 of CM034236.1, forward strand.
CTGCCCGAGGATGCCTCGAAGATCGATGATGTTGGCAGTGATCCACAGAAGAAAGCCACCAAAGGCCTGGAGAAGTATCAGATGGGCCCTGTTGAGGATGATAAATTCTTCTTGATCGGCACAAATCTGAGCACCGAGGAGAAACTGGAGTTAACAGAGATGCTCTTGAAGAATATTGGAACATTCGCCTGGACTCCGCATGAAATGCCAGGTATTTCCCCCGAAATTATGACTCATAAGCTGAATGTGAATCCGGGGATAAAACCTGTGGTACAAAAGGCGAGGAGGTCAGCTCTCCAGCGTGCAGAGGCTGTCATAGAGGAGGTCGACCAATTGTTAGAGGCTGAGGCCATCCGGGAAGTTTCATACTCGGAGTGGTTGGCCAATACAGTTGTGGTCAAAAAGAAGAGTGGGAAATGGAGAGTTTACGTGGATTACACAGACCTGAATAAAGCCTACCCGAAAGACCCATTTCCCCTACCAAAGATCGACCAACTCGTTGACTCAATCGCTGGATGTTCCAAGATGTCGTTCCTAGACGCTTATAGGGAATATCACCAGATCCCCATGTTCGGCCCTGATGAGGAGAATACTTTTTTCATAACCCCTCGAGGTATATACTGTTACAGGGTTATGCCATTTGGATTGAAGAACGCTGGAGCCACCTATCAACGGTTAGTCACGAAAATATTCAAAGAAGACCTCGGACAGACGATGGAGGTCTACATTGATGATATGGTGGTAAAGAGTAAGGAGCTGAACACTCATCTTCAACATCTCCAGCATGCCTTTTCGACCCTTGATCGGTATGGGTTGAAACTAAATGCTGCCAAGTGTGCCTTCGGAGTTGGCTCAGGTAAATTTTTGGGCCACTTGGTGAGCAGAAGGGGAATTGAAGCTGATCCTGATCAAATACGAGCCATCCAATCTGTTTCTCCTCCACGCACTAAAAAGGAAGCCCGAAGCTCACATGGATGGTGGCAGCACTCAATCGGTTCATCAGTAGATCATCTGACAAATGCTAACCATTCTTCAGATTACTAAAAGGTGCCAACAAGATGCAATGGGATGCTGAGGCAGACGTAGCACTGGAGAAACTTAAAGAATACCTGACAACTGTGCTAAAAGGTGCCAACAAGATGCAATGGGATGCTGAGGCAGACGTAGCACTGGAGAAACTTAAAGAATACCTGACAACTGTCCCGATATTGTCAACACCGCAGCCGGGGGATATTTTACAACTATATCTGGTAGTTTCAGAACATGCAGTCAGCGCCGTCCTGCTAAGGGAGGAACAAGGGAAGTAGCATCCTATTTACTATGTCAGCAAAACAATGCAAGGGGTAGAGACCAGATAACTTCCCCTAGAAAAGCTGGGTGTTGGTGATAGCTTCTAGGAAATTAGCCATTACTTCCATGCACACACCATTCAAGTGATCACCGATCAGCCAATTGGTCATATTTAAAAAAGGGCTGATATATCTGGTCGGGTGGCAAAATAGGCAGTTTCCCTCGATACATTCGACATAAAATTTATTCCAAAAACCGCAATAAAGGCTCAGGTTTTGGCCGATTTTGTAGCGAAATTTACCACACCAGCTCCTAGCCCAGCAAAATAAGTATGGCAAGTGGAAATAAGATCTGCCCAAGCCGAACACGTTGATGCCGAACAACCTTGGCAAATTGAGGTTGATGGATCTTCGTCTAGGAAGGGCGGCGGTGTAGGCATTGTTCTGACTACACCAAAAGAGGTCACTATTGAATATGCAATAAAGCTCGAATTCGAGGTTACTAATAATGAGGCAGAATATGAAGCTCTCCTAGCCGGGCTCAACATTGCTCGGCGATTGATGGTGGACGATGTTGTAATAAAGACTGACTCTCAGTTGGTAGCCAACCAGCTGAAGGGTGAGTATATGGCTAGAAGTGAGAAGATGGCAGAGTATTTACAATTGGCAAAAAAGAAAATTGAAGACTTTGATAAAGCTAGCGTGGAGCTCATTGGGAGAGATCGCAATGCTCACGCTGACGCACTTGCAACGCTGGTTGCCTTTTCTCGAATAAGGCTGACTGATCAGGTTTTCTTGAAAATTCTAAAGAAGCCAAGCATAACAAAAGATGAGGAGGTAATGTGTGCTGATTTGGCCCCATCTTGGATGGACCCAATCATTGTTTACCTGAAGGATGGGACTCTCCCTGAAGACAAAACAGAAGCGAAGAAGTTGAGGATAAAGGCTACCAGGTTTTGACTTTCTCCTGATTATAAGCTGTACAAAAAGTCCTTTACAGGCCCTTATCTTCTTTGTGTTCATCTTGACAAAGTGCAAGACTTCCTCTATGAACTACATGAAAGGGTCTGTGGGGCGCATACTGGGGGCAGATCATTGGCCCACCGAGCAATTACACAAGGGTATTGGTGGCCAAAGATGGGGTATGATGCTCAAGCCTATGTTCGGAGGTGCAAGAAATGCCAAAAGTTTACTCCCACATCTTACCAGCCTGCACAAGAACTCAGCCCGCTGACCAGTCCTTGGCCATTCGCTCAATGGGGGCTCGACATTGTTGGACCCCTGCCTACTGCTTCGGGAAATAGAAAGTTTTTAGTGGTCGGCACTGACTACTTCACTAAATGGGTGGAAGCAAAACCTTTGGCCCACATCAGAGATGCTGATACCATTCGATTTGTTTGGAAGAACATCATTACCAGGTATGGCATCCCTAGGACACTTATTTCCGACAATGGGACGCAATTTGACAGTGCCCCGTTTAAGTAGTATTGTTCTAGATATGGAATCAAAAATATTTATTCGACACCAGCTTACCCCCATAGTAATGGTCAAGCCGAAGCTACAAACAAGGTCATTCTCAGTGGTATCAAGAAAAGACTGGAAGCAGCAAAAGGGAAGTGGGTAGATGAATTGCCGTCAGTACTGTGGACATACTGAACAACCCCTAGAAGATCAACTGGAGAATCTCCCTTCTCTCTAGCTTATGGAGTTGAAGCTATCATTCCGCTGGAGGTTGGCATGCCGAGCATCAAGACTCTAGCCTTTGATAAAGGAGAGAATGATAAAGTCATGGCGGTGAGTCTACATCTGATTGATGAAAAAAGGGAACTGGCCACACTAAGGTTAGCCAACTACCAGCAAGAGACAAGGAAGAAATTTAATAAAGGGGTCAGACATAGAGAATTCAGCACTGGCGACTGGGTGTTGAGAAAATTGATGGGGAGCAGGAAAGATCAAACCGAAGGAAAGCTTGGAGCCAATTGGGAAGGACCATTCCTTATCTCGGAGGTGCTCGGCAACGATGCTTACATGTTAACTGACATGGAAGGAAAGCCGATCAAAAGACCGTGGACTATAGCCCATTTAAAGTTGTATTATCACTAATATTGTTGTACATTTATTGTTAAAGACTTTGTACATTCGTTGAAAAGCCATTCTTTTGTGTAAGTAAATAAAGCAAGTTCAAAAGCTTGAGACAATTACCTGTTTAATAGAAAGATGCCACACCTCTTTCGGTAGTGGTTCAAAAAGGAGCCATGCTCGGCTTCCCGAGCGTTGGTGCAGAAAGATGCCACATCCCTTTGGATGTCGGTTTAGTCCTGGTTTATTTATCGACCAGGTGTTCTCTTTAAACTGGGATTCAATTCCCCAGTTTTCTAAAAAGGATTATCAAAAGGAGCCACACTCGGCTTGCCGAACGTTGGTACATTCTTGGTTTATTAATTGACCAGGTGTTCTCTTTAAACTGGGATTCAATTCCCCAGTTTTCTGAAAAAGATTATCAAAAGGAGCCACGCTCAGCTTGCCGAATATTGGTACATTCCTGGTTTATTAACTGACCAGGTGTTCTCTTTAAACTGGGATTCAATTCCCTAGTTTTCTGAAAAGGATTATCAAAAGGAGCCACGCTCGGCTTGTCGAACGTTGGTACATTCCTGGTTTATTAACTGACCAGGTGTTCTCTTTAAATTGGGATTCAATTCCCCAAATTTTTTAAAACGATTATCAAAAAGGAGCCACGCTCGGTCCTCCGGGCGTTGGTATAGTCCTGGTTTATTTACCAACCAGGTATTCTCTTTAAACTGGGACTCAATCTCCCGGTTCTCTGAAAAGGAATATCAAAAAGGAACCATGCTCGGCTTGCCGACCATTGTTACAGAAAGAATCCGCATCATTTCTGATGTTGGCCCAATCCTGGTTTATTTATTGACCAGACACGTTCTTTAAGCCGAAATTCAATTCCTTGGTTTATTGATTGGAAAGGATAGAAGCCACGCTCAGTTTGCCTAGCGTTGGTACAATGGAAGCAAAAGCTCTCACAACACAAAGAATCATCTCAAAGAAGCTCGGCGTTGATGTGCAAAAGCCCTCATATCATAAAGATTCACTTCTCCAATGCTCGGCATAGAATTGAAAAGTGAAATTTTACCAAAAGGTAGATTCCTCCGTTGTTATATGAATGCTGGAGGACAGCCGAGCTCATTGAGGTATGTGAAATTTATTAAAGTTATATCTCTTTAGCAAAAGCTTGAAGTTACTTGATGAAAAACAAACTATTACTTGAACTTGTTATCCTCGAAAGACTTGATGTTTAAAGCATTTCTGTTAAATTTTATGATTGCTTGATTATTGGTACAAATTCATTTAAAGTACATACTTCAACACAAGCATAAAACATATAAATAGAAAGGTAGACTCCCAATGGGAAAAAGCGACAATGAGAACAATCCAAAAGCTTTTATTATGTATTTTAGAGTACAGTTACAGTATACTTTACATAACTGTCAACTGAAGAGGCTATCCTAAACTTAAGGCGAGGCATTAACACTTATTATAAGGGTTTGTAGCTATTTCGTATGAAAATACATCAAGGTACTCTTCGGCTGCACTTCCTATAACTTCGTCAGCAACCAAGTCAAGGTATTCTTCAATCAGTTCATCAACAGTTCTAAAGAAGTAAAGACATAAAAAACAAAGCAAGATTAGAAAAGACTGGAGTATTCTCATTCATTCAAAGTCAAAAGCTTTACATAGTCCATCACGTTTTTACATCTAAATGGAATAAAAAGAAAAAAAAAACACTAAAACTAAGGGGCTCACTTCTCTCCCTCCTTAGTCGGATCACTCTCCACAACTAGATCAATTTGTTTAGGTGCTTGGGAGGTGTCCTTCTGGGAACTATCCACCTCAACCTCCCCTTCGTCAATGGTTTTTTCGGCAGTTTGAATTGAAGGAGTTTGAGGTAGACGTTCAAAACTAAACTGAGGAGCTAGACGTTCTGGATCAGGATAAGGGACCTCTGTGTATATAGGGTTGGTGTGATCGATGTTGTTCTTCTTCATTGCAGCTTCCCAACCCTCAAGGAAGAAATAATTATGAGCGTCCCTCATCTGTTCCACGCAGTCATTTATTTGAGCCTCTACATCAGCCTTGGCTTTCTCCTCGGCTCCTCGGAGGACAGTTTCTTTTTCTTCCAGAGCCCAAGTTTTAAGTGTGAGCTCTGCTCGGAGGTTGGCAAGCTCCTACTTCGATTTGCTCTGCTCGGCCCTGGAAATCTCCAACTCCTTCAAAAGAATCTCTTGCTCAGCCTTTGAGGAGGATAATTCAATCTTGGCTTTGGAGAGTTTGCCCTTGACCCCCAGTAGCTCTTCGTCCTTATGGAGCAGGATTTTGTCCATGGACTCCACACGAGCTTTCCTTCCTGCTACTTGGCCAAGGGTAGTATTAAGTTGATGCTCGAGCTCTTTCTTCTTATCTCGAAGCTGGTTTCTCTCTTTTGCCAGAGCGTCATTGCTGGATTGGAGATTCTTCTTCTCCTTTTCTAAGGTCCTCACATTTGCTTTTAGCTCTTTTATGTCTGAACTATCCTGCTCGGCTCTGGCTTCGAAGGTCTGGCTCCGAGCAATCAACTCCATTGCATAGAGAGAAGTCTGTAGAAAGAACAGAGAGTTAGAAAGAGCATAACGGCAAAAGGATGTGCAGAAAGGAACATCATTACACTTACAGAAATGGCATTCTTCATTAAAGTCTTGTGGATGTCCTCCGTTTTATTTTTCCTTGTAGTGTGGACATCCCAAGGAGGGAGGACACCTTTGAGATACTCCTCGGCATGATTGAAAGCTGTATCTTGGATGGTGAAGGGTCGGCCCTGAGGGAACTCAAGGCTGGAAATGAGGATTTGTGGGACGAATGCAGGGGAGTCTCGAACCGGATTGGCTGGGTACTCGATGGCAAGAGGCACAGGCCCAATCGGCTGAGAAGGCAATGGCTCAGAGGTATTGGATGGCACATCTGGCACGTCCTTGGAAGGTGCTACCCCCTTTCCAGTAGTCTCCTTGGGCTATTTTGGTTGCTCGCCAACCTGAACCGCTTCTGTGGCCAGCGTTTTGGCCTTTTTTTGCTCAGGGGGACCAGAGGGCTTTTTCCGAGCTGCCTCATCCTCCTTCCCATTTTCCATTTGTACCTTCAGTATTTGTTCAGCAGTTGTAGGAGTAGGGGCCTTCCCCTCATCAAACTTTCTTTTGCCAGTGGCTTTCTGCTCGTCGGCTTTCTTCTTTTTGGCCTCCTCGACCCTTTGCTCTTTGGCCTTCGCCATGGCAAGCTTTTTGTAATCGATCTTTGGGGCCATGTCTCTTCCCTCTTCCTCTTCCGGACTTGAGAAGTATTCGAAGGCTGGGGGTGGTTCAACTTCTTCTTTTTCTTCTTCTTCCTCCTCCTCGTCCAAAAGAACGAGTCTCCGTCTCCTAGGTTGTTCGGCGGGGATAGGAATCACTGCTTCTGCAGCTGGAGCTTGTTTAGCAACCAGTGGGAGAGCAAATGGAGGAGGGCGAACCCACTCTGGGTGTTTCAGCGCGTAGAAGTTCTCTTTTTCGTCAGCAGTAGCCTTGAACCACCACTGGAGTCGCCTGATTGCTTCCGAGGTTGCAAAACCTTGAAGGGGAGCAATGAACGTTTGATGAGTAGGGGTGAAGTTGAACAGGATAGGGACTGCTCTGGCAAATGGGTAAAGATCAGGACCTCCAAGGAATTTGAACACCTGTTTGAGATGATCTTTGTCAGCACGAATGCCAGTGGCCCAGAACTTCTTTGCTTGGTCGGCTGCATAGATATCAAATCAAATAGTTAGTGTGCTTCCAAAAAATCAGAAGTCAAAGAAGAGTAAGAACTGGTAGCATTCGAAATCAACCAACCTAGGCCCAAAAAAACCAGAGGGATGATTGGATAACGATCTTCGTCTGGATCGTGTGTCCAGTGACCCGTGACGACGCACATGTCACTTTCTGACTTAATCGTATCAGGCAGCATATGGACCAAGGCTTTTTCTGGTCGGGATTTCAGATACCACCTGTTCTCATCCTTCTTCACCTTCTGGATAGAGTAACAGTAAAGAAGATCCTACTCGAAAATGTGGAATCCGTATCGTCTATTTATCTCTATTACCCCATTGACTATCCTGTAGAAGTTGTGGATAAGATTCTTAGGGCCGAGGTCTAAGATACTCATCATAGAGCGAAGAAAATGGTGTAGGGGGAACCTAAGGCCACCTTCAGTGATGGCTGCTATGGGGAATTCCCCTGTTGCGCGCTCGCCTTCTTCGGCGAGCTTGATGTTTACATTTTGGGGGATTTGGTATTTCTCCTTAAAAACCTTAATTTTTTCCTCAGAGATGAGCTCGTTTGCGAGTCTACCCATAATGAAAGGTTTAAGATGGAAAGGATTAACTCACCAGGAACGAAGATCGACGAGAGGGATGAAAGCTCGAGAAGATGAAGACTCAGAGGAAAAGAAGCAAAGGAAATCTGATGGCTCGAATCGCGGAAAGGAAGTAAAGAAGATGAACCCAGTATATATGTATATGTGTGTATCTATGGGGGCAATTGAAGCGTTACCAATGAAAAGGCAGCGAGCGGCAAAAATGACATTTATTACCGCCCCAATTTTCAAATTTCTGACCACTCACGTTTTAACACCCCGGATTTGGGGATCCGCGTAAGCGGCGCGGCAGATGAAAAGCTGAAAGGGCACTACGCGTGTCATTACGAGGAGAGAGAAGAGTCCAATCAGATTTGAAGCGCGTCAGGAGGATGCTAAACGATAAATTACGTGGGGAAGATTGAAGGATCAGTAAGATAAGGTTCCTCTGCTCTGCTACTCTGCTCGGAAAATATCTTTTTCCAACCAGAGTGGGGGCAAAATGTTGGGCAAAATAATACTTAGATGTACGAATGCCGAACAAGTGTAGTCAAGGTGCCACGTGGCCCAGTGCCGAGCATATATGTGTGAGCCACATAGTCATTCGCTGAGCACGTTGCATCATGACACGTGGCGTTCCGCCGAACAGCTAATTGATGGCACGAGAGTTCCACGTGAGTGTTATACACGAACACACGTCTTAAGGTTAATATTCCAAAGGATACCTTGAACCTCAGCACCTATGAATAGTGTGTTGCTACGTGGCTATAGCCGAGGACCTCAATAGCTAGTTTGTTTGGCCCATCGATTGGCGGCTAGTAAATGTTGGGCCTGGGACCCACATCCTTAAAGAGGACTCATAACCATAAATGCACCGTAGTTATGACTGAACTGGGTATTTATCTTTGAGGAAGTAACTAAGCAGTTCATTTCGTTATGAGTAGTTGACGGATGTGACAGGAAGACAGTTTGACCCTGAAATTCTGGTTGTATTGCCGTGTTAAACCACCAAAAGCATTAAATGAAAGGCATGGTGTATTAAATGAACGGGAAATGCATTTAAAGCAAGGAAGGAAAAAAGGAACACGGAAGCGTGGATGATGTCAAATCGCAGGTATACTTTATTTATTATTCAAGTTACTATAAATGGGACATTCCACTGAACAATGCAGGTAAACTGACTATTGCCAACTTAAGCTTTTACTCATTTCTTTTCTGAAAAGCTTCCTTCTTTGAGTGACTTGCTGACTTAAGCATCGAAGGGTTTTCCGGCCAGAGTCCTCCACTTCGACCGTAACCTTTCTTTCTGTATTTGTTCGGCAGGTCGTCGATTGTATTTTCGGTTGGCGTGGTCAGCAGTTCTGGTGATATTTTTTGCTGCCGAACAGTATATATGCTCATAGTACTTGATTGCACTTGAAAAGTGCTATTACAAACTCCACTTTTGTATAACTTTTGATGCATTTAAGTAGTTTATTTTGAAGTTTTATTATTATTTTATTAATTGCAGGTAAAAGGGTAAAATAAGTGAGATTAGCAATGATGAAAGTGGCTGCCGAGGAGAGAAAAATGGTCCGAAGTTCAAGATGGTTGAAGTGGTGTGTAGCTCAAGTTCCAGCCGAAGCCTAAATCCATCATCTTCGAGGTCAAAAACGCATTGGAAGTTGAAGACAGCAAGCTGTCAGAAGCAAGACACAAATTGAAGAGGAAGTACACTGTGGTCCGGACCCCCCCACGAATGGTCCGGACCCCCCCACTATAAATATGTAGCTTTGACGGCAGAAAAGAGAACTTTTCACCTACGCTTTTCTCTGTAGTTTTAGGTTAGTTTTTCTTTGAAATAGAGTAGCTTTGAGAGATTTTTATAGTTCGTGTAATGTTTTTACGGATTTACGAAGCCTTCGTAGTTTTCATTACAGCCGTAGTCGTTCAATACGTAGTTTCAGAGTTGCTTGCCGTGTAAGTTGAATTTCGTTTCGTTAATTTAATATATGATTTATTATTTTCTAGTGGTAGATCTAATGTTTATGCTTACGTTTATTGATTTCGTTTTGTTTAAAATCATGCTAGCGTAGAAACCCTAGTTCTTGATTCAACGAATCAAGAAAGGGTAGTTTACTCTGATCTATGGGATGTACGTAAACCCTTCGCGGAGTTACGAAAGCTCATGCGTAGGGGTCTACAACTTTGAGACGTTTGCGTAGACCCTTCGTATGGTTTGCGAAAGCTCATGCGTAGGGATCTACACTTTTTAAAACCTAATTCAGTTCTTTCAAAAACTTTCGAAAAAGAAAACCTTTGACTATATTCTCTGTAATTACTGGTAAAGGTTTTCGATTAAAATTTTCTTAATAATTTTGAAAAACTGAAAATTCAGATTTTGAATCCTAATTTGAATTAGTTTATTTCAAAAACTTTCGAAAACGAAAACCTTTGACTATATTATCTGTAATCACTGATAAAGGTTTTCGATTAAAATTTTCTTAATAACTTTGGATAAACTAGAAGAATTGGATTTGAATCCGAATTTGAATAGGATTGTTTGAAAACCCTTCGAAAACAGAAGTTTTTTACTATATTCTCTGTAATCACTGGTAAAAACTTTTGATTAAAACTTTCTCAATAATTTTTGGAACAAATCTTAATTTAGGTTTTAACGCAAGTATTACAATTCATCCCATAGTGAAGACGTAAACTACCCGGAATTGATAGTTGGATCAAGGACTTCTTAAATTTATTTTTTCTTAATTGAATTGCCTTCGGTTGATTTAATTTAAGTAATTACATTATAGTTTTTATATTAGATTATTTTGAAGCGCATTTAAATTAGGAAAAATCCTTTTAGCTAATATTTAATTCCTTGAAATCAAAAATCAAAAATTAAATTGCTGAAATTTTGTTAATAGGTTGTTAAGTTGTTTTAATTTGAATTTTAAATTTGCAAAACCCTAGGAATTAGTTTTAATTAATCTTCAACTTAGTTTACATCCAAATTTAGGATTTCTATTTTAACCTAGAAACTAAATAACGTAGACTCCCTGTGAATTCGATCTCGGACTCACCGAGTTAAAATTATACCGTACACTCTTACACTTAGGGGTTAATTTAGACACACTTTGCGGTCAGTACTATATATATACTTGACGTATAAATGATTAAGAATCCCAAGACAAGTTGACAGCCCACTACCAAGGCAAAAGGTGATTGCATGGCATCGATGTGTGACCTATTAGACAGGTAGAACGTCTTATCTGTAAGCTAGCTTTATACGTCTTGTCGATGTCCGAGCAAAGCAGACTACATAGGAAGCGGGGGGGCTAACATCGATAAACGATTCCACATATTCGTGAAAAGTTTAATCACAATTATTACCAAAGTGCTTTCTAAGCCACCGATAGTGGCTGACACTTTAATTGGGAGCTTTATTCCCACGGCTGGGCATAATATCTACCAACTTTTTTTTTGTTTGGGGGGGGGGGGGGGGGGGGGCGAAACCGTAGCTTTCTCACCGATTATTAGAATTATACTAAATGTTTTAGATTTTATGACTAAAAGATTTAAAATATAAGTAGAAGCAAACTGCCAAAAAAAAAAAAAAAAAATTATTGAGACGTGCGGCCAGCATTCGCTGTCCGCGGGCTAACATCGTTTATCGATGTTAGCCCCCCCGCTTCCTATTCTAAACATCCACAGGCGTGAAAGGCGCGGAACCCGACTTTAACGATTCCATTCTGACATATTCGTTTTGTATACGGCGGGCGGGGATGAGGTAGCCTACTTTCTCTCCGTACCTTGAAAAGTGTTAAAAAATATATATTTTTTAATTTATTTTTGGTAAGTGTTCAAAAATACTCTTTTGATGTTACCACTAGAATGTCTTGTCAGCTGTCACCTCAAACTATTTAAAAATTCGCACCCCCGTTGGCCTTTCTTTAGCAAGTCTCTCTCTTGACTTGACTCGATTCAGACTGTAAAAAGGAATCTATCCATGTGCACATTGAAATATTCTAATTCAAGGACTTCAATGGAACCATGCCACAACTAGAAGCTCCATGTGACTCTTTTCTACAAACTTCCAATGCATCCTTATAAATGACCTTCCAGAACTTGAGGTATGAAGTGTAAAACCGTTTAGGTAAGAATGGAGGCGAACCGAAACCGCAAGGGTTTCATTAAAGGGAAGCTGGTCATGTCTTTCCATCCCGCAGCCAAGCCTGCTCCGTCAGCCATGCCTTACCCTAGCAAGGTCAAGCCAACTCACTCTGCTGCTTCAAGCACCTCGGTGGGCTTCATCGAGAACCATGACTACGTAATACCACAGCCGAAACAGAAGGTTTCACTTGCCCCACCACCAGATCAAAATAAGTTTGAGAACCTCTATGGTACTGTGCCTCCAGATGAAGGTGTTGATTTGAAGGCTGCAAGTTATATCTCTCGTGCTCATGAGCGTTTTACGTTAAACTCGTAACCTAAGAGAAGTCTCTTATTGCACTCAGTCTAGCTAGTAGAGTAGTTATAGTCTCGATCAGCCATTCTAGTATGTGGAAACATTGGTTGATTGGTAAGTGAAATTTTATCTTATATGTGTATTTGTTATATCTGCCATATTGTCCTAGCTAGGCTGCAGTGGTTAATTTGAGTCACTGTCTTATCCATGTTGTCCCCAATGAATAATAAATTTGATGATGTGACTCATTCAAAATATGGCATTTATTTTATAAGTTCCGAAGACAGTTATTAGAACTGAGATGTTTAAAAGCTAAAATTCAGAAAGATTTATTCATATATTGCTATAAAGGATGCTGCCTTGAATCACAAAAAAGCTGCAATAATTATTATGTAGCGTAAGCTAGTTTTTGGTCCCGTACTGCCTTCAGATATACAATTCAATCAATATATTCCCAGGTGAGGAGGTGGCTTGCGAACCTAAGAAATATATATATATATATATATATATATATAAGAAATATAATCTTATTTTTGAAACTCCCGTCATATCGCACCTTATATTTTTTAAAAATTAATGAATTAACATATTCATACAGTGTCATGCCGTGCCGAGCTGATATTCTTATTTTTTAAAGAACAGTTTTGCTGTAAACTTTTTATGAATTGATTGAAGTATAATTTCAATCAGTATTATTTGACTCTAGTTTTCATAGGATGAGTTAGAAATTTTAAGGATTAGTACTCTTACCAACAAGAAGAATACCTTCAGTACAAAAATGATAAATAAATAAATAAATAAATAAGCTATCAAATGTCAATTCCACTGTCAAATAGATCCGATCAAAGGAAGGCTCGGGCCAGACTTTAATGCTTATTTGTCCAAGTTTGTGCGATACAGTATTTCAGCCTTCATGAAACACAAAGCTTAACCCTAATATATATTAAATTTCAAACCTACCAAATGAGACTGGGTTAAAGTAAAATCAATAAAAGAAATTATATGTTTAAAATAAATTATTTATTGTCCATTATATGTTAAATTGATTTACCATGTGTATATTATAAATCGTAATTATTATAAATTAATACCGGGCCAGTCTTCCATGCGCTCTATGGAAGAAAAGCATGGGCCTAGAAGTCTTATTCTATGTGATCACAAATCTCAGGATCCCAGTGCATAGGCCTACAAGTCTTATGCTTTGCCTGCGAATGGTAAGTGAGATAAGCTAATATTTCAACCGATAACTACTTTCAAAAAATTTCAAACTTATTTCACGTTCACTGATTATGGGCAACAACCGGTTAAGTTAAGCTCCCAAAAATGATAATTCTCGAGTTAAGAACCTATAACTACGCATAAAATACTGCCCAAGGTGACTCCTTCCCAGAGCCCAGGCAGCCCACAGTTACAATTTGGACCTGCCATTGGCCTAGTGCAATAAAACAGAATTTTCAGCAAGCAATTTTTTTCTTTTTACTCCCTTTCTGTTTCTCAAAAAGGCACCGAGTAGTTAACAAGTCAAAAGACTCTTGATACACAAGCAGCCTCAACACAGTAGCAACAGAATCAACAAAAATTTTAAATTAATGGTACAGGCTAAGGAAAATTTATGTGTAGGACTAGAATGATATGAAAAGGGCAAAAAAAAAAAAAAGTATTTTTAAGGAAAATCTAAATAGTATTGTCTACAGGTAAATGTCGGATGCCCCACAAGGCAATTGTCGTCGTTCTTTGCACCCAATGGATAATAATCGCGCAAGCACACTTTTCCACCCTACCTGCCACATTTTAAAGAAATTGGTAAATTGAAGACAACCAAAAACCCCCACGTAGAATAGAAGAATCGTTCAAATTTCAACAGCTAATTAAGCAAAATAATGAAATAAGAAATGTATGTTTCAGTTTGGACCATCTTACTAGCTAAGTTGCACAATGAACATATGCTCTATATATTAGTATTGACATCCTTATTATTTCAACAGAATAAAAATAAAATTAACATGACAGAAATAAGATAACCAGTTGGGCCAAAACAACCTATGGGGCTGTCGACCAAGCCGCTGTCAAGGACAGTTCAAGCTAGCTCTAAAAAATGTGGACTTACTGTGGTTTGTCTTTTGAGTTGAATCCCAAATAAGCTTTTGTAATTGAGCGGGTAAAGTGAAAATCACATTTAATTGAAGGGGTCTTCATGTCATTAACCCTTTAATAAAGCTAATCATAAACAAGGCTTGAGCAAAGGGTTCTACATTCTTCCAAGGTATGCAGTTTAGCTTATGCAGCCTAGCTTTAAACTAATTACTCCAAAATGTAATAGTTGTCCTGTATTGTGTTGGCATCAAATTGTTAATGAGTCCAAAAGAAGTTAAACACATATAATTTGTTTTAGCGAATATGGATCCTATAACAGGATCATGTATTGCCAAGACATTATCAAGCAAGGGATCATGAGTCAAATACAAGTTGAACAAAAATAATTTTGGATTGCCATACAAGAGGATGATGTATTGAACCAAGACACTAATAAGCAAGGGAGCATGGCCACAACAATTGACATGCAATGGACACGTTTGTCGGAAATTCCTTAGATACAGGTAAAAACAATAGTTCTAAAACCTCCTAGCGGGAGGTTGAAATAGAAAACATATACATATTCTATAATCAATAACATTATACACAAGACAATCCTCAACTTTTGGTAATTTTTTTTTTCTCTTCCTTTTATACTGTTCAACCCCTCATTACTTCAAAACGTGTAAAATAACTTCCAAAAACAACTTAACAAATTAATTTCACTACTCAACTTTGTAACTACCATTTAATTTTCCTTTTGTATCCCTCCACCATTTAGATTTTAGAAATAAAGTGATATTCACATGCACTGCATGTGAACCCAAGCAAAGTTGTTAAAATCAAGATTTTACTTAAAATCGGTAGAGGGTCCAAAAATTGAATCGTAAAATGGAATCGCAAAATCGTAAGATTTTACCAAATACCTATAAAATGAAAATATAGTCTATTACGCTAATATTTTTTATTTAGAGCTTCCATTTTTTTTTTTTTTTGGGTTTTTGGGTAAGTTAATAATTTTATTAATAATAGAAGAGAGAAAAGATATGTATCATGAAAAATGCCATACACAAAACCTACTCATATTAACAAAACGAATTCTTAACAAAGTTTACAAAATATTTTATATCTGGTTCTATATTCTCTTTATCCACCTCCACAATTGACCGTTAAAATATTTGATGTGATCTATACAGTTGACATTAAAATATTAATTTCATTTTATCCTAATTTTTTGTCTGAATTGAAATGTATTTGTAATATTTTATTATAGGTCTCTTGGTTTCTATCTTGCCTACGACATTTAATTTATGGTAGTCAATTTAATGCAACAATGTACATGGTCCTCAACTAGTGTAGTATAATAAATAAAAGTGTTATAAAACAAAAAAATTTTAAAACAATAAAGTAACAAGTGAAATAGTTCTAGTATATTACTTGAAAAAAAATTCATAAAAATCTATTTTATTTAATAAAATTACACAAAAATCACTTAATTTTTAAAATTGGTAAATCACCTATAAAATCGAGATTTTACTTATTTTGTCTCTATTAAGATTTTATATAAAATCGAACAAGCTTTCCCACTCTAACATCGAAAAATCGTAAGATTTTAAGATTTAAATCGAGATTTTAACAACACTGAACCCAAGTCTATTTTATATGTATTGTTGTGTTGTCTAGAAAAAAAAAAAACAAAAACAAAAACAAAAACAAAAAAAAATGATGCGTTCTATTTGTTCTTTGTAGAACAGAAAGAGCATGAACCTTAAAAAGCATAAAAATAAAGGAAAATGATGAAGTAAAGGAAAGACTACACAGCCGGTAGGAACAAGGAAGATTGGAAGAGTCAAAACTTTCCTTAAAGATTTTTATTTGCTCTGTAGGGCCAACTTGGACTTTCACTAACATAGGGGTGTTTGAAGTGACAAAAAGTAAGATGATTTGAGATAATTTTTGAATTTGTAATTCGCGCAGTGAGATAAAAAATGAATAACTTTTAGATATTTTCAAAATTTTTCAATATTTTTCATTTCACCAAATGGACCCTTAGCTACCTTAATCTCTTAATTGACTAAGATCTATATAAATGTTATGGGACTTAAGACTTTGATTCCAATTGGACCAATCACATGGGCCATAAGATTGTGCTTTTATTTTAATTTTTTAATTTTTTTAATTTTTAACATTTCTCCAATTTAAAATTCGAATTAAATAGGTTGCTCTAATTTTATGAGGCTGTATCTTGCACTTGGACTATAATTGGGCCAATTTGATGAGAAGTGCTAAGATGCCTTAACATTTGTGCAAAATTGACTTAAATTGAGTCTTCATATTTTTATGAAAAATAGATAACAAAATTATATATCAAAGACAGAAATAAGGATATATTACAAATATGTAACAAATAAAAAGATGTATAAAAATATATATTTTAACCATGCAACTGTTTCTTTGATGAATTATTTTAGCGATATAAATATTGAAGAGGACAACTGACACCGAGTGCCTTCGCGTAAACTCTGTGGCATAAGTTGAGCATAAAATCTACTACTACAATAAAAATAGTAAACCTTAATTTCCAATCTACATTGGAAATGACAAAGATAACCATTATTAACAATAGAGAGTTTAGGGCTAATCATGAAATTGATGATCATTGTGGTTAACATTATCCAAAAATCCCCTACAGTTCTTTCTTCTCCAGTGTAAACTGAAAGATTAGACATGCTAATTCATTTCCTCAAATACACCATTGACCATACACAAATCCAAACCATCCCCCAAAAAATTGTAAAGGTTGTAAAGCCCGATTACGATTCTCAATGAATAAAACAGAGGAGCACCGGCTATGAGCACAAACAAAAGCATAACATATTTTTTGTAAGCATACATAAAAGTCTAATGCAAACACAAATTCTAAACTTTCCAAGCTTTCAAAAGATTCATTAGTATACAGTTACCGAATATTTGTTCACCTTTTGCAATAGGCATTTGTCAAACAAAATCATCCTTAGAAGGGTCAAGAAATTGAGTCATATCCGCATAATCAGTCAATTCTAGAATTCAAACATAAACATAACAAAATCCAATTTATATCAAAATCTAAACTTCTCTTTGTTATAACTGGCACATGAAACCTTGATCATTATCGTTTCTAAACACCATCTAATTTGCAAGCATTATTGACCTATTCATTAAAAGCATATAACATTACGGTATTAAAAGGAACCGAAGAGCATAATATTGAACATAACATGCAAATACAATTCAATCAAAATTGCAATTCAATTCCTAAAGCGAGAGACAGTCTAGCAACTAGTTGCATTGCAAATAGTAATTGACTGAGTAATTAATAGTAATCAAGGCTTAAGTCCTGGAGGCATAATTAGACCACAGAAGCAGACCAGAAGACCTTTTCCCAAATTTAGTTAAGCTAGCTATAAATAAGGAGGCATCAATGGAAGATTGTATGGATCAACAAGGGTTGTCATGGAATATCATCCTTCGGAGGAATCTTCATTCCTGGGAAGTGGCAAGACTAGTTGACCTTGTGGGGTTCCTGCATCCTTTGCTTCATAGGGAGAAGAATGATGGAATCAGATGGACTCTCTAAGTTTGGAGTGTTTGAGGCACAAGTCCTAGATCGGGAGGAGGAAGGTTTTCTGTGGGATTGAGTCTGAAATACTGGGGTTCCATTAAAAGTCGCCTTTTTTGTTTGGTGCATGATTAAAATTAGCATACTTACAATTGACAACCTCCATAGGAGAGACTTTAGGATGGCTAACAGATTTTACCTATGCAAGAAGGGGGAGACCATTGATCAGCCGATGATTCACTGTGAGTGAGTGAGAAGCTTTGAGGACATATTTTTGTCAAGCATCGGCATTCAATGGGTGCTCCTGAAGGATGCTAAGTGTTTGTTGCATTCGAAGTGGGGATACAAAGTTAATCCAATGAGGAAAAAGGCTTGGAAAATTGTTCCTTTTTGCATCTTTTGGCTTACTTGAAAGGGGAGGAATAGAAGACGTTTTGATGGGGTGGAACCTGAGAACCTAAGCCTTTTAAGTAGGTGGCGAATCAGGCTCCAATCCTCAGAGCCGCAAATTCAGCATCAATTCAAGTCAAATCCACGAATTTGTTTCGTCAAATCCTCGAATTTGATATGATTTCACATTTCTCTTCAAATTTTTTTTTTTAAGAAAAAAAGATAGTACAATATTATAATGATATAGTATACACCAAATCATTAGCACGAGTTATAAAATGGTTAATGTCAGTCAACAAAAAAATTCATGTCACAACTTTCTTAATAATAATCCAATAAATTAATGGATGTAGTGCTTATTATTTATTTATTTTGATTCATTTATAAAACATTCTTATTCTTCTAACTTGATATAAATGATAAGTTTTCCAAGTTAATGCATAAAAATAAAATTAGACAATTATATGTGACTATATATGTATTTATAATATGTATATATAAGCACTGAAGGCACCTTCGCGCTCCCATGCTTCGTGAATTGGTTATTTAGGGTGCGGCTACCCCTATTCAAATTGAAGAGTTTTTTTGTCCACACTATATAGTTGATCGAATGGGGCATAGAGATGGTTATTGATTCTTACACGAGCTTTAGGGAGACTATGAAAATATAAGTTTTTGGGTTGGGGGGGGGGTTCATAGTATATACGAGCATTCTCTTAATGCCTTTACATATTGTTTTGTTAACAAAATTTTTATTCATAAAAAAGAAAAGAAAAGAAAAGAATTAACAGAATTCTGCACATCATAAATTGCTTGTTTATAAAGGAAAAACTACAGTAATGATGCCCGAAGGCATGGATTCCGTCTTCCCAAATACATCACAATAGAAATCGATGGTATGTAAACACTGACGATGCAGAATACTGCGAGGGTTGAGAGAATGTTACCTCAACCAGATCCGACGATGATGTTGTTGATAGGTATAAAGATCAGCTTCACGAAGAAGCCCACGAATCCCATCACCACAAATCCAATTGCTGTACGGAACGCGACCTTGGTGAATTCTGAACAAAACAACAAATAGCTTGTCAGCTAAGATTAGATGTGATCATCAAATCAACACACGCAAAGGAAGGAGTATCCGATCGAAGGCCAAATTGGAGATCGAAACCCTAAAATGAGACGATATTATCGATTTACCTTTGCGATCGGGTTTGTGGCATCTCTTGACGAGGCGAACGCTGTCCTTAGAGAACTCTCTCAATGGATCGAACACGGAGTCCAAGGCGTCCATTTCAGAAGGATTTCGAAGACCACAGAGGAAACAATCTTAGATCTAGAAGACAGAGAAAGGCGGAGACGGGAATTGAAGAGACGAAAAAGGCCCAACGCAATGAAAAAGAGGGACGCTGAGCCCGATGCATCAAAGTCATGGACCGGTGAATTTCAGATTTATTTAATTAATTTTTAAATTTAAATTATATGAATAAATCTGAACAACTAAATTATTTTAATTTAATAGTCCTCATGTGATGTCTGAAGACACCATCGAGGATTAATATCAGCTTTCCGCCTCTCGTATAATTACCTATTACTTACTAATTCAACAGTCCTAATGTGATGTTTGGAACTAATATTGAGTAGTAATGTCAACTTTGCGTCTTGCAATAGTACCTTTTGCATCCTAATTACCAACCCTACGCCTCTTGTTTATGCAATAGTACCTTTTGCATCCTAATTACCAACTCTACGCATCTTGTTTAGCTAAAGTCCCATCTAGGGAGCTTCTAAATTTTTGGTTACTTAAGTGGCATTTGATTTATTTTTCTATTTTCTATTTTTGTTTTATATTTTAAAAATCTTAAAATAAAGAAACAAAAAATACACTATTTTCATTATTTTCAAATTTTTTTTATTTTGGATTAAAAATGTTTAAAATGAGTTTTTGTCATTTTTTATTTTATGTGCAAGCTTATTTTTTATTTTTTAAAATAAATTTTGAAAACACAATGCGTTTTAAGTTTTTTCTTTGTTTTCAAAAGTAAAAAAATGAAAAATGAGTTAAAAACAAAAAATAGAAAATAAAAACAGAAAATAAAAAATAAAAAAAACCAAATGAGCTCTTAATTTTTTATTTTTTTGAAATAATTAAACTTACCCTTATTTTTTAAATTTTTTAAACCACAAAAGACAAAAATGTCTAATTAATAAAAAATTAAAAAATTAACTACTAAAAATATTTTTTTCTTCCTAAGCATTAAAAAAAAAATTAATTTTTTAATACCTCACTAGTGGTAAGTTACAAAAACGCTAAACTTAGTTAGAGAGAAACTTATCTTCTGACTATTTATCTTTTTAATTTTTTTTTAAAATGATCAAATTTACATTCTTACATTTTTAAATTTTTTTAAACTACAAAAGATAAAAATATCAAATTAATAAAAAGTTAAAAAATTAATTTTTTTCTCAAACACTTAAAAAAATAATTTTTTAATACCTCGTTACTAGCCAATTACAAAAAAATTACTTTTATTCTTCTCCAACTAAGCCTTACTTTTTTTGGTATAATAAAACTTGAAATATTTGTATATAATTAATAATAAATAAACTTTTATTATTATTTTTACCAAAAGCATGAATGACAACACTATTGTATTATTGAATTAATAAGAAAGGCAAAATGGTTAAAATTAGGCCAAGACTCTGTTCTAACTAGTTTTTACAGAACAGAGAGATTAAATGTTAGAAAAGGACACTCGTTTTCAAGCCAAACAAACCTTTATCCTTGACAAGGTCTGCATAGGATCACAACGTCAAGCACAACTTCGACCTTGACAAGGCCAATTTCTCAAGATGAACGTGGGAGAATAAAAAAAGGGAGACAAATTGATAGAAGTAACGGGCTCATTCAATTTCAAATCGCCAATGATAACACAGAGAGAAACAAAAAAGCAGCTCCCATGTTCCTCCAAATGGCTTATAGCATGGCATACAATTTCACACAGGTACTTTAGTAATCAGACATCATACGGCATTTTAAAATCTTTCTAACAAGAAATCGCCCACCTCAAACCACTTCTGAAGCTGGTCGCTGACAACATTGACTGCTTAAACCGCCAGTATCCATAAAAAGAATTCCACCCTCCATGCTAGAATGATATATCTGAATATCCCAGCTTCGGTGTGCAAGTTGCACTCATCTTGCAATAGGTATCACGCAAAGGATACGGAATTGTCCACGAAAAAGGCATTCTTCTATCTCTTTGCCCCGGAGTCTGGCTTTCTTTCACGCTGAACTGCTCGAGAGACAAATGCAAACCCACGAGTGTTGCGACGACCAAAGCTGATGGATGATGGAGAAGTATCTGACGTACTCAACTTAGAGACACCTGAAACAAGGCCGTTCATGGTTTCTTCTTCTACTTGCATTGCACTTGAAGCCTCCTCTCTCTTTTGAACTGCTTGTTTGCGTTGCTGCTTCAGCCTCTGTTTCTTTGATGGGTGGGCCTTCTTAAAGAACTCAAATGAGGCAGGGAATTTATGCTTGTCTATGAGATGCTGCTGCCGACTTTTATAGCTCTTCAGCTTCATACCACAGCCTTCAACCAGGCATTCATACTGTCATGCAGCAACATGTGTTAATACTGCCCATATCTAGATAAGAAAAAGAAACAAACAAGTTGACACTACAATGAAGCTCCTGTTTGCTCTACCAACTAATCCTTAAATCATGCCAGAATAACTAATTATAAATATTGCAGATGTGATGATGAAATTTACATACAATCAAAAAGCATATGTCTAATGATTATGCAAAATAGAGCCGCAATCAATTTAATAATGAAGTACCAAAACATATAAAAATTTATGGTAACAGAACTGCAAGGACATGCCGTGCTTGCTGCCAGCTAAGCTCTAAAGCAAGATATCTACTCAACCGAGCATTGTAGGGACCATTTTCAACTAAAAGGATGCAGAGTAAATTACCATAGCAAATCCTCGGGCAACTTTTGCTTGAAAGAAAGAATCGTGTACTTCAGACACATGTATACTGAGCAGGCGAGAAGTAGGGTATACTCTAGAGCAAACTGAGCAAGATGCAGTGTGTCGTGCATTGTAGTGATCTTCAAAGCCATCCAAAGATTTCAAACGAGCACCACAACCGACAATTGGACAAAAGATTTCCCTGCCAGACATTGGTTTTGGCAGATGTAGCCATTTAGTTTGAAAATACAGACGCTAGAAAGAATTGATGTCGATACAACAGAGTTCAAAATGTGCTCTTTACTCTTAATTTCCAACAAAAGCAAAACAAAATCTATATATCACACAAGAAAGAGAAATTATATTTAAAGGGGAAAAAAAACGAACCATAATTTGCAATCAGATGACATCTTATTCATAATCTTTATGCAGCATTTGTTCTGATGTTTCTTTTTTTCTTTTTTTTTTTCCAATCTTTTTTTTTTTTAATTTAATCAGTATAAGCTTCTTCAACTCAAAAACTATGTATTTCACTACTTTTCCCATCTTGCTTCCAGCTCTCTATAAAAAAATTACAAAAAGCAAAAGCTGCTTCATAACAGATGTATATATGTAGATTCACAAAAAGAGATGAGAGAGCCAAAGTAGTAATTAAAAAGTGAAATACATATATATATATAGAAGGTTGGGGGGGCGGGGGAGAGAGAGAGAGAGAGAGAGATGAAAGAAGAACATCGAAATGATAATAAAGCCACAAAAATAAACCCCAAATTCAAACCCCTTAGGAGAATGGATACCTATAAGAAACTAAAAGCTATACAACCTGACCCACATCGAGGGGCGGAAAAAGGCGCTCCACATTTCCTTTCTTAGAAACTGATCCGCCTTAGCACCTTGGAAGAAATATTGAAGGGGCTTCCATACATCTATATTCTGTTAAATCTGTGAACCAGTAAGGCAGATCCCACAGGGTGGACCAACTGAAGGATTAGCCAGCATTCGCCCATATACCATTATAAACCAACCAAAGTTCCCTAAGCTGTGCTCGTAAAAGATGATAGACCACCCTCGTGCAACACAAAGCTAGCAACCATGCAACCCCATCTGCTACAATCTTTTCCTCCAACACTGCATTTGATTTAGCACCCTTTAAAGTATCTCCAGATTTTGCAACCAAACTATTTTCCAAGACTTTAACATCTCCACTGGCCTGTTCAGCAGGGGTAGATTCCCGAACCAAATCAGATGCAGCCTCCAATGATTTCTATGGTTTATCTCTCCATTTGCACCTTCTTTGTACTTTTCATTGATTCCCTTCCCAGATCTTCTTTTCAAACTGCTGTTGCCTGGCTTTCTTCTCCTGAATTGTCTTTTGACAACCCTCATAGAAACCAAAATCATCCAGGATCGATGTCTTGCTAGAATGATCCTTGAATATTTTCAGCATTTGAACCCACTGTTCTAATTTGACCTCGTGTATCCCTACTGTTAGTGACTCGTTTGTTCTTATTATTATTCACCAGAGTAATGTATTTCAACAGACTATTTGTCTGATGTTTATTGCACTAAAAAAATTGTAAAACTCCCTTTCAATGTAGCTTCAGAGAATCCCAAGTTAACTTCTGATGTTGAGAAAAAAGCCCTAGATGTATCGAAGTTTTATAGTTCCAGTGTTCTACATGAATTTAAGATATGAAAGTGCTAGATTAAGTGGTAAGGAAAACAAGTGTCAAGTTCTCTATCTTAATAACTATTGACCAAAAAACAATCAGATTGAATTTTATCCTCACAATGAGTCAGTGACAGAATGTAATAGTAAATGCTTAGAAACTGGAAGAGGATTCATTTTTCAAACCAGACATAATGAAAGTTTGATGGGAGGCTCTCATCACAAGAATCGGCAAACAGTTGTCTAAGCCTGAGTAAAGATGAAAACTCAAAATAAACAATATGATTATGTCACCCATAAATTTCCACAGTATCAAACCAAAGCATTTTGTTTGAAGGATCTAAAAAATACATGAACAGCATGTGGCTCGTTGGCCCAGACTTCCAACTTCGCCATATCATCCAGATCAATGGAATTATGGAAAGCACATTAAATATGATTTTGAATATGTTGCTTAATACAATCAACTTGAACGATTCCAGGACCACATTCAACTAATGATAACTATAAGTCTATGACACTGCAGCACAGTATGAATTTATTACGCATATGCAGAAATACCTATATCTAAACATAATATGCAGTAAAAAACAGAGTCAGAGAGCAGAAGAAGAAAATAGCATTTACCACTAATACCTGTTTTCCTCATCTTCCATACTTTGAAGCTGCACCTTTTCATCCTCAGTTATGTCCAATGCAACCTAAAACTTAGAGCAGAATAGATTTAAAGAATAATCTTCCAACTTATCAAAGGTTTAGCATAAACCGCGATGCTCAAAAAGATGAAAATAAACATAGCTTTTATGGTCAACTCATTTTTAGAAAATTATCATTCATGCAGTTATCTGCAGATGTGCAAAGCAAATAATAACCTAAACTAAAGAGGTTACGGGAAATGAAGGCAAAATTCCCTAATTGAAAAGAAGAAGACACTTGAGGAAGCTGTAAACTCCCAGCCAACGATTTAGCAAGAACAAGAGTTAGGATGATTACTTAGTCCGAAAAGGTGTCCCAGTTAAAGTTTTTGGATAATTCCATAGTATTTTGCGGGGCAGACCTGACCCATTTGGGTCACTTAAGATGCACGTTGATTTGTTTTGAAACTATCTCGGGCCTTCGGGTCAATGTAAGGAAATCAGAGATTATTTCGGTTGGGGATGTGCAAAATTTCCAATGCTTTAGGCAATCTTTGGGTGCAAGGAAGGCAGCTTACCCAAACCTATCTCGAACTGCCACTAGGCTCACAATTCAAGTCCAAACCAATGTGGGATAAGGTCCTTGAGAAAGTGCATAGAAGACTGATGGGGTGGAAAATAAATTTTCTTTATAGAGGCGGCATCCCTCAATGCATTTTTAATCAAATTTTCTTTATTTATCAAATGGAAAATAAAAATAGCAGTTCCGACGAATCAATAGTGGAGATATGGGGAGTGAGATATGGGAGAGAAAGGAAAGTTTGTTTTTGGATTAATGAACAGGATGAGGAAGAGATAGAGCGCAGACCCATTGTTTTTAAAGCCTGATGCTCAAGAGGAAAATTACTGAGCCTCTATTATTGCTTAGGTAGGCTGGATTTGATGGGATGAAAGCTCTGAATGGATGTTAAGGAGAGTAAAGTAATTCAGAAAATTTCTTGATGTTTACTGAGATGGCTTTGAGGATGAAATTTTAAAACTTATTGGGAAATTGGGGATAGGTGGAGAGAAAGAGCAGGGCTCAGTAGTCAAGAAACCAACAGAGAAGGAAAAACAAGAGTTTAAGCTTCTCAAATGTTCTATTAATTACGAATTTACGATAGAGGAAGAGAGCAAATATTAAGGGGGCAGGGTGGTAAAGGGAAAATTATTTCTAACTGATCAATGAATAGTAGATTAAATAGTTGGAATGCGAGAGGTTTAAGGGGTAGGGGGAGAGAAAGAAAGGACTATAACAAAAACAGTCCTTAAAAAAATGGAAACTTGATTTAGTTGGCTTCTAAGTTACTACAATTGGAAACTTAAATGGTTTTAAAGTGACTATTGTGAGTTTACAAATGGGTAAAGTGGACTCAACTTCCAAATGTAAGGGCATCTGGGGGCATAATTGAGACATCAAAGTGATTGATTTAGTTGCTTTTCAATCTCACGTTTGTTCAGCTGCATCAATGATAATTTTAAGTGGTTATTTACTGGACCATATGACCTAGTTGTTTACAATGACAAAAAGTTATCCTGAGTCGAGCAGCATTATGTTGCTTACAGGTGGGATGGGCCTTGTGTATGGGGGAGGATTCATTTCATATCATGAGTGGGTTGGTTGGATTTGAACATGCAAAATGCAAAAGGCTTTACTCTAAAGTAAATAATATGGAAACATTTCAACATCTAAACTAAAACAGACAACACTATTAAAACCAATATGGTCACTCCATTCTAGCATCATTAATTTGGCAATCAAGCAAGGAAATGAGAATGGTCATTCCATTCTTGCATACCAAGCTGTCACCTAAATTTTCTGACCTTAGTTAATTAAAGGCATCATGGAATGCTATTTGACAAAACAAAAGGCTATAAAAACAATTATGCCAGAGAAATTTTCTACAAAATCCAAAAGAGATCTTCTATGGCTGGGTAAAAATCCCCAGATAACCACCTATACAAAAGACTCATAAACTAATATTTCAACTTAAGGAGGGGTTTTCTCCACCCCTCGAAAAGCTATTGATTCTTGTCCCCCATATTCCACAATAAGCACAACAGAGCTACCTCTCACACTTTCCTTCTATTAATCTTACTCAATCTCACACCATTCCAGTACAGCAGTACTGGATAAACTCAATCGCCATCCTTGGGAACACTACAACACCGAAAGACAACCAGAGCTTGGGCCCAAATGTCGCTAGCCACCCCACAATAAATGAAATATCTCCTATCCTTTTAATCTTACAAAACTGGACTACTACTACTACTACTACTAATAATAATAATAATAATAAATCTACAGAGAGAATTACTCATGCCACAAGCAGGAGTTCATAGATTGAATTGCTTCACATTTTACATGTACAAACCAAAACACTTTTAACTTGGCAAAAGATGCCACCAAAGCTATCTCCTCTTAGAATAGAGTTCTTCATTTTAATCTTATCTCAAAATAAACTCGTATAGAAGTTCATAAAATAAAGGAACTAAAAATGTTTTGTATCAAATCACCTTCAAAGGGTTTACTATGCCAAAAATTTGCTTTATAAGTATGTGGAGTTTGCCTCTGCCCTCCTTGTCTTCTTGTGTTTAAAATAGCAACGGCCATAAAAGTAACAAATGAAATTTCTCTAAAATTGATAATTATATAGTACAATATTTCCACCACTCCTTCAACATTATGCATTTAAATTATTACATAGAAAAATCTTGTTATTCCTTCATCCCAAAAAAATTCATGCGGCAAAACGTTTGCTTGTTGCGTTCCTTCCAACCTGCTCCCAAACAAAAAAGCACACAGAAATATGTATTGTATTACATCAAAGCACCAAAGGGGATGCACCAAACAAACATGACATGTAATAAAACCAACTAGGAAAAAACAAAAACAAAAACAAAAACAAAAACAAAAAAGAGTTCTTGAGCTACCAGATATATAACCAGAAACATGATGCCTAATGGTTTATCCTGTAAGTGGTTGAGTACTGGAAAACAATCAGCTAATTTGCAATTCTTTGAGGCTTGTGTTTGGATCGAGGCTTGTGTTTGGATCAGGGATTTGTCAAGGAAAAAAAAAAGGATAGAAATTCAAAATTCTCTCTCTTGTTTGGATGGATATGAGAAATGGAATAGAAAAAGGAATAGAATTTGGAAAATTAAAATTAATTAAATTAAAAAACTAAATTATTGATGAATGCCTTTTACTTTATTATATGTTTTGAACCATTTAGACAAGGATATGGATTTGAGATTTTATATTTCCTTCCTCCTTTAACTACCTCTCTTCCAACCCTTCTCTTTTCCCTTGCTAAATTTTCATTCCAAACACACCCTTGATGAACTTCATACAAAAGCCTGAAGATTGAGCTCGGAAGTGCTAGGTCTGAGCGGGGCAAGATACTACTACCTTATTCTCAACTTTATTTTGGTGAAACCATTTTCAGCCATTTCAGAAACTTCGATTTATATTTAACCATGAAAAAAAAATCAAATAATTTGATCTTTTCACCTTTTAAATGAAAAAAAAAAATTAATAATGCATTTTTCTCAACATAACCAGTCGATTACAATGAGCAGCCAGAAGTTTGAACAAGCTAAGAATGGCGTGATCTTTAGCACCTAGACCAATAGCCTACAACCCGATGCACATTAAAGAATGAGACACATATTCTACCCATTCGCACAGCCGCTTCAATCAGAGAAATTAAAGTATGAAACACATATTCTACCCGTATGCACAAAACGGGGAAAATCTCCCAGCCACAGCGAGAAATTAACTAGAAACTTCAAATCAAAAACAAATTTCATAAAATTACCATCAATGAGACGTTGGATAATCACAGAACAAACTACAAAAGGAAAAAGGAGAACATATAGTGCATGCATAAATACATAGCGAAACGAAAAAAGAAAAAGAAATAAAAGAAACAGAGAAGAGAAGATAGAAGACGAACCTGTTTGGCAAGGAGCTCTCTTTCAATGTTGCCAGAAGCGAAGAAGGGAGCGTCGGGACCGAAACATCGACGAACTGGGCTCCAGTACGGAAACCCTAACGGGTTTCGGTTTTCTACATCCATAGCCATGTGCTGTCTGTGGCGATTGTTTTCGCTGGAACTTTCTCCAGAGCGAGAGGGTGATCACCATCTACTCCGGCGAGTATTAGGGCCCTAATCGTTGAGGCCGTGTGCCATTGATGAGAGAATAGGATTTGGGCCGCTGGGAATTTAAGCCCAGCTTATTGGATATCTCACAAAGATTTTTGGTTTGAGAAACCAGTGATTTGAAACTGTACCCAAACCCGACCCGAGAAATGATCGATTTGAGCGCCAATTATTCAACCATCGGATAAATTAGAATTCAAAAGATACGTGTTATGGAAATAATTAAATTGTAATTTTACTAGTGTATTAAACATTTATAATTGTTTTACTTAGTAAAACTATTATTTTCATTTATAAAAAATAAAAATAATTAAATAATAATTTTAATTTATAAGAATTGTTCAATTAATCAGTCCAAATAAACTGTAAATGATTTGTGCAGGTTATCAATTCGACCGTGGGCTTTAATAATTTGAATTCAATTTTTTGTTAGAATGAATTTGAGTTATATTGTTATTAATGTCGTGCAACGAATTTATAATTCGCCTGACTAATTGAATTAATGCAAATTTTAAGGATCATGAAAATCATACTTCGATATTTTTTAAGTGGCCTTTCTTTTGTATAATTTAAAAATAAATATTAAACATGATGCGATAACATAATTTAGAATGACATAACATCAACACAATATTATTTAAAAAAATACATCAACATGGCATGAATATTTTAATTTAAAATTGATACTATTTAATCTGATTTTAAAATAAATTGATTATTTAATATCTTAATAAAAGTTTAATATATTTAAACATAAAATAACAATACGATTACAAATCCGAGCATGTATGAAAGCCTCATTTGGCATAAAATAAATCTCTAAAAAATTTTATAAATCTCTAACAACTCCTCTACTTCTAATTCTCTACCTCTAATTTTCCCGCCATCACTAATTTTAAAAAAATTCAATATTTCGCTAAAAAAAAAAAATCTAAAAGTAAGTTAACCGAATGTATAAATTTTTTATACAATCATATTCTTCGTGTCGAAAACTTTCAAACGAGTATCATTGTCGCTATTTTTTGTGAATTTTTTTGAATCCGTGGGAACGGATTTGAAAATTTGTGCCCACGGTTTGTGACTTTTCAGAAAAAAACGACGCCAAAATTAATCTCAAACTATATTTTATCTCAATTTATTTTATTTTTTCTTACTCCAAACGAGGCCGAAATGTCAACTCGAACTATCACCCATTTGCGATATTTTTTTGGGGGGGGGGGATCCAAACGAGGCCGAAATGTCAACTCGAACTATCACCCATTTGCGATATTTTTTTTGGGGGGGGGGGGGGGATCTTGTGCAAATATGGACGGGCCGTATTTTCAAGTGCAATAATAGGCCCTTGTATTCATATGATGGTAATTATTAATACTAATAACTATAAAATTTTATTTTTCAAGTAAACTTTGAATTATCTAAGTTTAGACTCACCTTTTTTAATCTCTCTATCTTCCAAGAATATATCCGAAGATTCATAATTTTTCTCAAGTCATTAGTACCAAATCCAATGATTTTAAACTCATAATTACAAATGTAACTCAAATTCATAACTTACTATATATATTAATACGCATACCTTAACTAATAAGTTAAATTGAAAAGGATTTTGAGAAGTACCTTTAAAAGTCATATGTTTGCTTAATTTTAAATATTTGTTTTTGTATATAGAACTTTTATATATGATCTATATTATTTTAAAATGTGTCCTAATAAAGGCGTGATAAAATGTAACTGAAGTGTAAAAAAGAGAAAATAACATTAAAGAAAAAACAAACACATAAGACTTCATGTTTTGTTACTTTTATATATTTCTTGTGCTGACATTGTGATGTGACATTTTTACCAATTACCAAAACAAATTAAAAAAAAAACAAATGATATTTGGTGAACCAAATAGTATGATGTAGATTATACATTTTTATTATTAGTTGCTACAATTTCACTGTATGAACTGTAGAAAAGACTACTAAAAAATTCTCCATTAATGATGTTTGGAATGGAAATTATGGAACCATTATTAGTTGACAAGTCTATCGATCATTTTAATATGCTTTTAATTAACTTGCCAGACAAAAGATAATGACAGGCAATTCAATATGCTATGTGGGATATCCACAAGAAACGAAAAAGAAAAACAAGTACTAAAATTTTCTTAATTACACAAAGTTATAATAATTTATTTTATACTCTTACTTTTGTTATGGTTGTGTTTAGAGTTGTATAAAAGTGTATAAAATAAAATAAAATTATAAAAATAAATATCTTATAATTCATGTAATGAGTGAAGAATTTAAATTTTACTGTCCCATAATTCGTATTTATAAAAATTTATAAGATTTTATTTTATTTTATTTGCCCATAAACGGAGCCTATTTGTCAATAAGAATTGTACTGGCCTCGCCTCAGTACTCATTGCGTAAGGGATAGGGGTTTTAAGAATTGTCAACGGCTCCAAGTCTAAGTCATTTCACATGCGCCATCAAAAACCAACCAAGACAAGGGGCAATAATTAATTACCAAAAAAATAATAATAATAATAATTCGTTATTTGTTGGCAAGGAGGACACCCGGCCCAGAGTCCACACCACATGCTTCATCAAACTCATGCAGTGGCAAGTTGCCAAATTCGTCTCTTTCAAAGTTTCTATCAGTCTACTTTTTAGATATATCTATTGCTTATACAAGAGCGCAATTATAGAATCATTGATCATAGATTGTATGTTTTTTCCTAGTATAATTTTCTGCATATATACGTAATACATTCATATATACAAAGTCGAATATGAAACAAAAATCTTAGGTGGGATTTGGTTTAATTTTTTATTTTCTGTTTTTGTTTTATATATAAAAAATCTCAAAACGAGAATACAGAAAATATTTTATTTTTTTTGTTTTTAAAATTTTTCTTATTTTGAGTTAAAAACTCTCAAAAAAAATATTTTTTCATTTTTCATTTCATGTGTAAATTTATTTTCTGTTTTTTAAATCAAATTTTGAGAACACAAGTAATTAAATGAGTTTTAAACCCGAAAACAGAAAAAAAAAAAAAAAAAAAAAAAACGAATGACACCTTAAAACTTGATTGATATACCAAAAACCCTTGAGAGATGAAATGTGAAGTCAAATTCTACAAATATTTAAGATTGTAACAAATCACACAAAACACTCCGCAACTATCATTCTCGAGCGCACTCATTCTAACCAATTTTCCTCTCATTCTTACATTTGTATTAATAATTGAACTAATTTTTTCTTTTTTTTTTTTTTTACGATTTTTCATATGTACATAAATTTTTCTAAGTAGAAGCATCTTTTTACAATTTTTTTTTTTCTATGGACACGTAAAACATGTTTAGAAGTTACCAAATAAAAAAAATTAGTAAGAAAAAGTTTTGGCCCATAAATTTTAAATTCATTTTTTTTTTTTTTTAAAAAACTATGACCCTCCACTGCAAACTTTCTAGATTCGCCCCTTATTACTATTGCTAATAAAAACTAGCATATTTATTTTCAGATAATATAGAAATTGACTTCAATTTTATGTGAAACTTTGAGGGTGCATGGGACAGCAATGCTTGAGGAACGCCGTCCCACTCCTTGTTCATATCATCCAATATTAATTTTATCTCATAAGACAGAGTCAATGCATGATAGCTCCCACCGCAACTACCGAGAAGGCATCAATGATGTTGACTTGATAACCATTAACCTATAAAAATCCTTGTTGCAGTGTTGACAAGTGGGAATATAAACAAAGAAAAGGCTGAAATTGATTTCAGTTTGATGCTTATGCAACCGCGTAAGATAGAGCCTTCGGGAATGAAATATATTCTCTCTTTTTTTTTTTTTTTTTTTTGATGTGTATACATATTCAAAGGGGACAAAGAGGAGGGAGAAGTCAAATAATAATCCTCCTTATTTCACTGATTTAGTAGTATAATTTTAATAAAAATTTTAAGTACCCTTAAAACTCATCAATTAAGCTTTTAAGAACTCTTACTAATCCTCCTTATTCACAATTTCTTTAATCCTACGTACCAACCATCAAGTTCTATCTTCGCCTGTACTTTAGTTACCCCTATGACATTCCGATAAAGCATTTTGATATATTTGCTTAAACATGCAAGACAGAATTGCCTCGGCTTTTCTATTTGGTAGAAAAAGCTGGCAAATTATGAATTAGTCTAGGCTAGCTTAGCTGTCATTTGGAAGCAAGGTTGGTTCTTTTTGGTGGCTATCATTTCAAACATCCTCGTCTTAATTGGCACCTAATAGGGGAAAAAAAAAAAAGTTTGGGAACGTTTGACGCCCTAATAAATATTAAAAAAATCTAAAAATATATAAAAATTATTTATTTTTAATTTTACTATACGAATTATGAATTTACAAATTATCTTATTTTATCTCAATTTTTAATGAACTGAAATGCAGATGGGCAAATTTAATTCAGAAAAGAATCGCATGCCCCGTGTTGAACACTGGGGTTGTTGGAGCTCTACATAGGACAACGTTTGTTAATATGTCATTTTCAGTTGTCTGAATTAATAAAACCAAATCAGAGAGAGAAGCCGTTCAGCGCCCCCCAGCGTGTCCACGTGGCAATGCCGACGAAATGACAAAAAAGGCAATGAGTGAGAACTGTATTTTCAAGAAACAGCCAAGTTGAAACTTTCAAGGCCTAAATGCCCGAGCAAGCTTATATATTAAATTAGTAATGGTGGGTGTAAGAAGAGTATATGATTT
Organism: Vitellaria paradoxa; assembly: GCA_019916065.1. Taxonomy (NCBI): domain Eukaryota; kingdom Viridiplantae; phylum Streptophyta; class Magnoliopsida; order Ericales; family Sapotaceae; genus Vitellaria; species Vitellaria paradoxa. The sequence goes on from CM034236.1 coordinate 58,401,824, forward strand.
GTGGGTTTCTTGCGTTGTCAACCGTTGGATCAGGCACATGACGTTGATGAATGCCTTTGATTAAGAATACAGAGAAAAATCTAAAAGACTTATATTTCCTATCATGAAAAATTTTGAAAAACGAAGTGCTACAATTATTATCTCTACGGGTGAATTAAATCAAGGTTACTAGAATACGTTGAATCCTTAGTAGGCTTTGACCAAGCAAAACTGATTTGTTTAATGGAAAAAATAAGTAGAATTTCACCAATCTCTACCTTCTTCTTCGTCTCCTATTTATAAGACCCATGGAGAGAGAGAGAGAGAGAGAGAGAGAGTTGGGTGAAATTTTTGTTAGGAAGATAGAGAAATGGAGGCATGGAAAGGCTTGTGTATGGTGATGCTGATGCTGATGATAGTGGTGGTACCGAGAGGAGAAGGGCAGCTATCAGAGAATTTCTACAGGTCAAGTTGCCCCAACGTGGAAAGCATAGTAAAGCAAGCTGTGTCCACAAAATTTAGCCAGACGTTCACTACAATTCCGGCGACACTTCGTCTATTTTTTCATGATTGCTTTGTTGAGGTAGGCCTAGTGCTCTATCTGGTTCTGCTATGTTAGTAAACTTGTAAGGGAGCGATTATTCCATGCTTACTTTAGATGGAGTTACCCAATCACATGTTAATGAGACGTTCTTCCAATATTTGAGCAACATATAAATTTTTTCTTTGCAAGACACTCGATGTTCTTCTGGTGTCCATGTAATCACTAATCATATATTTCAAGTCTTTTAAATAGTGATTAATTAGAATATGTGTGTAACTAATTAGATTTTAATTTTGTACAATTTGAGAGTAAGATTAATAATATCAGAGATGATAAGATAACACGATTCAAATAATTTAAAATTGACAGAATTTTATTTATTTTTAACATTTTTATTAATTTTTAAAATATTTAAATATAAATACAAATAGACACGATTATGAATCTAAATTCAACTTGTGAAAATAAATTACCATTTCTCTTTTACAATGAGATTTCGAATGTTGGTCCATCTATTAATTTCCAGCGGTATAAAGTCCCAAGTGGAAATTGGATAAATCGTTAAAAATATTATTATTTATTGATTTATTCAACCCATTTAGTCATTTAATTTGTCAATATATTTTTGGGGTGTATGGTTTTTCTATTCAAATTTAACGCTGCTATTGTGATTTATACGTGAATTTGGTAGGCCAAGGTTTGAATTTCCTTATAATTTCCCCTTATTTATTTTTTTTTTTTTTATTAATTGGGGTGTGGAATTCTTATTGTTATGTCCGCCTTTGACCAACCAAGCCGGGCTCTAGGTACAACAATGGTAAGGACGCCATAATGGACTAATTCAATTGCCTAAATGGATTCACATTAATGATGGCAATTAATGATAGGTCAATGAAATAGCATGACCGCCAAACAGATCCTTCAAATGCTATTTATGTTAATATTTTGGAGATTACTCTTTTAGAGTGGATGTAGGTGCTTCCATTTTGCTGGCCCTATTGGCCGGAATTTGTTCTCATATATTCCCCAGCTTTCCTTTGCAGGGATGTGATGCCTCGGTTACGATTGCATCACCAAACGGAGATGCAGAGAAGGATGCCGAAGATAACCTCTCCCTGGCAGGAGATGGATTTGACACTGTCAACAAGGCAAAGCAAGCCGTAGAGGCAGCCTGCCCTGGTGTAGTCTCATGTGCAGACATCTTAACAATTGCTGCCAGAGACGTTGTAGAGCTGGTAATAATTAAACACTATAAACATCCACTACCCCTGCCCAAATGCTAATTTCACGTTGCTCTTTAAGTGACATTTGATTTATTTTTTTATTTTTTGTTTTGAATTTATTTTATAATTTTTAAAATAAAAAAAATAACTCAATACGTATTTGATCACTTATATTTTTAAATTTATTTTAAAAAATAAAAAATAAATTTATACATAAAATAAAAATAACAAAAAGTAATTTTTGGACATTTTTAATTAAAAAAAAAGAAAATTTTAAAATAAAAAAATAGAGTATTTTTTATTTTCTTTATTTTGAGATTTTTTAAAACATAAAGTATACAAATCAAAAACAGAAATTAAAAAAGTAAACCAAATGTCACATTAATTTATTTATTTTTTTTAAAATGATCATATTTAATCTCTTATTTCCTTTAACTTCTTTTAAATCAAGAAAGACAAAAAGGTCAAATTAATAAAAAATTAAAAAATTAAAATTTTTTCTCTTTCTAAATACCAATAAAAAAAATTAAATTTTCCGTAATTAATTTTTTTTCTCATCCCAAACCCTGCCTCAAACTCAAATTTTGAAGCAAAAATTCACTTAATTACCTCTTTGTAGGCTGGAGGCCCTTCGTTCAACGTAGAGTTGGGACGTCGAGACGGACTCATCTCCCGGGCGTCTAATGTTGCTGGAAATCTCCCAGAGCCCTCCTTTAATCTCAATCAACTCAACGCCATGTTTGCCAAGCACAATCTCACCCAGTTTGATATGATTGCTTTGTCTGGGGCTCACACTCTAGGGTTTTCCCACTGCAATCGCTTTGCGGATCGTCTTTACTCATTCTCCTCCTCATCCACCGTGGACCCTTCCCTGGACCAAACCTATGCTCAGCAGCTGATGCAAGCCTGTCCTCGGAACGTAGATCCCAGCATTGCAATTGACATGGATCCTGTAACCCCGAGAACTTTCGACAACGTCTATTACCAGAATTTGGTTGCAGGGAAGGGTTTGTTCACTTCGGATGAAGTGCTCTTCAGCAATCCAGCGTCTCAGCCTACTGTTAATGATTTTGCTAATAGCCCTAATGAATTTAATGGAGCCTTTGCCACTGCAATGAGGAAGCTTGGCCGGGTTGGAGTCAAAACTGGAAGACAAGGAGAGATCAGAAAAGATTGCACAGCCTTCAATTCTTGAACTGCAATTAGCTTCCAGCAATATCTTAGGAAACAAAGACATGAAATAAAAGTGGAAAAGAAGTTATCACAATCATCCACTTGATAGAGGCAACTAGTTAATCCGATGTTGCCGGTATATAATTACACATTGCAGAGTCCATAAATAACTTTTTTTCTTGAAAAAAAAAAGGTTGTGTTTATAATTCTACTGATTTGTCAATGTTTGTCGATAGGATTTACTTGAAAGAACTATTAATAAACGAGTTTAAATTGTTTCCTGGATTCAGATTTCAGTACTCCAGTCCCTTGAGCATAGAAGGAAGATGCATAATAATTAGGAATGATATTGTTAATTCACTTCTTTACCTGGGCCTGCAAATGGATGCAGTCTTATATTTTGCTCTTCTAAGATCCCACAACAGTTATTATGTACCGATATAATGCCCAAAAGTAAATCCCTTTGATGCTGTGTTTCAAAATTCTCTTCCTTCGAAACATCAGAGAGCTAAGCTGCTGATCATTTTCTTTTGGTGCAACCATATTCTAAACTCCAAAGTAAATGTACAAACCGGTCTGAACTATAAAATGAAAAAGATCTCTGAAGCTGGAAAAAGAAATCCTTGGTTGAAAACAGAAAAATATTCTATTCATTATTATGAAATTGTTTACAGGGCTCACTTTAATCATCAACAGTTCACCAGAAGAGAGTGTCTAACTTTGACTATACATAACCCCACCATCAACAGTTCAACCCCAAGAGAGTGTCAAACTTTGACTAGACATAAACAGCATCACACTACCCATTTGAAACAGGAAATCTTACAATCAACTTAATAACCAGACTATGCCCAATTGGCGCATAACAATGTGGTTATACCCTTGTTTGTCTGTCTCTCATATCGAAAAGCTGTTGACTGTGCTGGCTTCCATAATACCACTTGAACATTTTCAGAAATATTGTTTGTTAACAGAGAATCTTCACAAGCTTCAACAAAATATATAAATAATGCCGACCAGGGACAATAAATTATTGGAACTCATCTTGTCCTCTTCCCACATCTCATGCATGAGATCTTCCATAAAGGTGAGTATAAACAATCTTGGTGCGATAGACAAGAATCATGCTTAACACAACAGCCATGATGCAAAATCCAGACATTATAATGCATGTCAGGAAGAAGCAGATGGCACCTTCACACTTCAGTGGTTCATCTGTGCCGAGGATATCGAACAACATTGATCCCATATCCCTGCCTTGGTAAGGGCGAGGATGTTGGTGGTGATGAGCTTGCTTCTCTGCTTCACTGTCATATATACCGCTCGCAATCAGGACAGAGAAGATTAAGGAACCAATAGGGCTTGCCAGAGTCAGAAAATTGTACAAAACTCCAAAATTTTTCAAGCCGAATAACTCAGAGACAGCAGCTGGCACAATTGCCCAGTGTGACCCATACCCAAGCCCAATCAACAGGGTACCAATGTACATTGCTCCATTCCAACCCATAGCAAGGAAGAAGTGTCCAAATGCCATTATGACTTGGGCAACAGCCAAGGCCATTGGCCTTGGGTAAGCATAGTCTCTGCTCAAGAAAATCACAAATTTGAAATAGGAAAAGCAAAAACCACGATAACAAATGAATTTCAATCACTATCAAGTGAATAAATGAAAGCTTATCATACCTGACAATAATCTCTGAAAGGTAACCCCCACCAATTCGGCCAAGAAAGTTCCAAATGCTGATTAAGGAAACAAATATGTGTGTATTATCATACCCTAAAGATTGGCTCATCTGACCCAAATTACCAATTACTGTCATCCCAGACCCAGTTCCCAATAGAAATGAAAAAAATATAAGCCAAAAGTCAGCTTTTATCGAGGCCTGCATCAAGGTAAAGTCCTCCCCCCTACGGGGCCCTCTTCTCTTCTTGACACTCACTGCTCCTGCAGCTGCTTGAACTACACCTGCACGTGACTGAATGATTCTTTTTTGGCTCTCTGGAGCTGAAATCAAGTCTACTTCTTCTTCAGATTTCTCATATTCTACCTCATTATATATAGCCCCCTCTCCCTTCTGTTCAGATTCACTGCATTTTTGTTTATGTGGCTCAGGCAGAAGAGCTGCTTCTGCTGGATCACTAGGCTCCCAACAAAAACTTAGTGAGACAGGAATTAGAATGGGGATTAATAAAAGAATCGATAAAATCACTGTGAAAATTATGATCACACTATGGCTTAGATCAAATAGATCTTCAAGAAGCATAACCACCATCAAATAAGCAGCCAAAAGGAGGCACGTGATATAGATAAATGAAAAACTCATCCCATCATATGATCTGACTTGATTGTGACCTCGAACAGGCCTGACAGTGAACATTAGGGTGATGATCACTATTGTTGGCACTACAGCAACCATGAAGATGAGTGATGCATTATCAGGGGAATGGACAACTGCATAAAACTGGGTCAGAATTGCACCACCGAGCCCCGCAAATCCCTTCAGTATTCCTACCACAGGGCCCCTGCTTTTCGGAAAGTTTTGAACACATGAGACCAGATCTGCAGTATTGAAGTAGGTCTGACCATTTGATCCAATGAACATAAGAATGCATAACTGCATAATGGTATCAGGTAACAATATCACTATGGCAAAGAAAGTGAAGTAAGCTTGAACATAGGAATGCATAACTGCATAATGGTATTAGGTAAAAATATCACGAAGGAAAAGTTGGTGAAGAAAGCTCGCTCACCTGTTGGACTAAAAACCTTAAATAATTATCTCAACCTTGCAAGAGATGCCAATCATGAAATCGAGCAACAAAATCGATTTTGTTATAAATGCATATGTTCCATGCACTAGAGACATGCATCAACATCCAGAATGGGCAAGAGAGTTATGCGTCAATGATCAATGCTCTGAAGGTATAACAATAAATATTGTGCATTACTTTTCTATAACATATGGGCCTCAAGAAGATTTACAGTTTCCTTTTGATCTACCATGTGGATGGGATGCTCATGAATATGTATACTTTTGTTGTCATCTTGCCTATGAAACTAGACAAGCTCAGTCTGTAGAAACTGATCCCCAAACACATTTGAGGAATATGATGGGGATAAACTTCAAAACAACAATAGTAGCTTCTAGTGAAATGGATACTGCTTAAAAGCCTCTTGGATGAAATAGATATCACTTGTAAATATTAGAAACATAACTAAAACCAATTTAGATACCTTTTGTTAGCCTTTGCAATTGTTCTCTTTTTTATGTTTCTATTGTACAATAGGCATTGAAAGAAAAAAGGGGAAGAAAGAAGGAAAGAAAATACCCGGTGTCCCAAGCTTCCATGGTTAGCAGGCTTGGGCAGGTATAAAGATAGAATAATTATCATCCACTCGCCTTGTCAAAATTTTTCTAATGGTTTGTTTGGATTGAAGATTTCTTTAGGAAAAGATAAAGGAAATATAAAATTCCAAATGCATGTCCTTGTATGAGTAGATTAGAAAATAAAAGAAAATAAAAGGCATTCATCAATAAAGTAGTTTTTTGAATTTAATTATTTTTAATTTCTCAAATCCTACATATTCATTTTTTTTCCACTTCAAATCCCACAATTTTGAATCCCCCTCTATTTCATTTTCCCCTAACAAATACTTGATCCAATACAACCCAAGACTAGGTGAACAAGACCCTGAGAAGAATATTCCCTCCTAGAAAGGATTTCAGAGAATCTATAATCTAAAAGTAACATTATCAGTTCACTCCTATACTAGAATATAATTCTGTAAAACAAAAAGAAACAACTTTATAATTTGTCGAGGATTTGGTTGAATAAAGAACACACATGGAGATAATAAGTATATGATTCCACAAACATTTTAAGAAGTTCAGGTAGAAAAGTTACATATTTTGACAGATAATTGAGTATCTGGTTGAATAAAGAACACACAGTGGAGAAAATAAGCTTATGATTCCACAAACATTTTGAGAAGTTTAGGTAGAAACGTCACGTATTTGACCTATAAAACACACTTGATCCTGCAACTTAAAACACATCACTCAATCAAGTTCATGTCATGATGAATATTCGAACCAACAGTACATATCGCGAGCTTCATAATATGGCAACCTGACGCATGTCAAAACATATGCGTAAATGCTTATTAATATATCGTTAAAGTATTTTTACTCTGATTTTGACTACATATTCAACTATTAACCAAATTGTGGAACCCTCAATTACAAATTTGGTGATGTATTGACTTCTAAATTCTAATAATATGCATCTGACCACAAGCATGTAGTGTAAACACTAAGGTTGTGTTTGGATCAAAGATTTGTTAAGGGAAAAGGAAATGAATAGCTTAATGGTCATCCGTTTTTGGGTTTTTGGATGCTTGGTTTCTCGCCTGCTGATTTAATCCCTTATTTATTTTCCCTTCTTTCTTGTTGATAAAAGGGAGGGGGTTGTATGAGTTTCCATTGTTCCAAAAAGTCCACAACAGAGAAGGTAAGAATTGTATTCCCACCATTAATACATAGTGGAGTTTTTATTTCTGTCCGTGGATGTAGGTGAAGAGTGCTGAACCAGGTTATATTGGTGTATTGTATTTTGATTTCTTCTGATTTAATTTTCTATTGATCCTAACACTTTAGGCTGGGTTTATTCCCTCAATCGAATTAAATTTAATCATCAAACTAGCTTCAAAGTTTCAGACAAATAAACAATGAATCCTGCAAGACTAGCAACAACCCAGTTGGCCACACAAGCTAATATGATCTTTAAGAGGAAAAGAAAGTTACAATAAAACAGAGAAAAGAAGAAGAAGAAGAAGAGATAACAAGAAGCGCATTTCAAGAACCATGTACAAGACGAAAGGCAGAAAATTAAAAGAGACAATGGGAATAGTATATCTGATACTCACAACCCAGAATGGCAGAGGTGGAAAGCGGCCGGTAACTGTCAGCCAAACCCCACCATACCCAACAAGGTTCTGCAAAGACCCAATAAGAAAAGGTCCCCAAGAAGGCAAGACCTCGCACAAGCTTCCAGCCAAGAACCCAATATTTCCCCCAAGGTCACTGGCCACGCCCAAACTCGCTATTTGCCTCTGATTGTAGTTCAAAGAGCTCTTTATCACGGGAGACATACTCCCATATAAGTACCCGATTCCCGCAAATATCTGTATCCAAATGGCGAACACGAACACCAGCCATCTGTTATTCAAAAACGCCTCCAATCTCTCCCCAACCAAGTGCCTCATCGTCTCATATGCATGTATTCCAAGATCAGATATGGATAAATGTTTCTGGATGTTCACTTTCTTGCTTGCTTTTATTCTTTCCCATGTTTTCTCGTGGTAGAACCACCGCTACTAGTGCGCCGGTGGGAGGGACGAAAAATATTAGTTTTCGACAACGACATCATTTTTTTTTTTGAATAAAAAATTTAAAAATCTAAAGTAAATGAATTTTTGTTTGTTACGTATCTTAATTTTCCACATGGTACAGTCGAAATGAATAAAATTTATTTATTTAAATTTTTTAAAAATCTAGTTCATTAAAATAAAATTTTTAATCTAAAAATTTATTTATTTTTTTAAAATTCCCCCGTATTAAAATAATTAAAAAAATTGGTAAAAACGATAATCATTGTACCTTGATTTACAACAAATTTAAATTTATTAATTTTAATTTATCCTTTCGACAAAGACCACGAGGCGACGTCAAATCTTTTTTTTTTTGTTTTTTCTTATGGTCGGAGAGATTCTCCAAGATGATATGAATGACACCATAGACTCGAAAGCTGTCCTTAATAGGCATCATTTTCGTACGCATGTTTCATGAAATTGTGGTGGTAGCGACCTGTTGGTGCTGCCAAGTCACCGGAAGGTAGTTTAATATTATTTATATTTGAAGACCGCAATGTGATTCTACGACGTGGCCTTTTGAATGTTCCAAGTTGGCTCCACCATTGCCATCTCTTACCTAATCCATTGAAAATTGCGGCACTGCGCAGTGTCCGTAGATTTGGCAGCTGTGACACACCAAAATAGTCAAATGTCCATTTATTAAAGAATTGGATTAACACGCTTTTCGGGTGTTCGAATTAGTTCGGATGGCGAGTTAAAGAGTCTGGGATCAATAAGTCTTGGGTTTGATTCTTCTTAGAGTTACTCCTTCCTCTAATTGTGGAGGGTCATCTAACAGCCTTCTCGGTTAAGTCGGTCAGCCAGTGTTTGCTTAGGCTGCTTTATCTCTTCGTGGTTCTTTGCCGGTTAAGGTCACGGGGTGAGTTTCACCTAGTGCGCACCCATACATAGTAACTGCGGACTTTTCTCCGACCCAGAAGAATTAGATTAACACATTTTTAACAGAATGAAACTTGTTTAAGGAGAGCTAATATTAAAATAAATTAGATTTATAAATTCTTAATTATTATAATTAAAAGATATTTAAGTAAAATTTGATAAAAAAATTCTTAGTTCATTCTTTTATTTATTTGGTTTTACATCCTATTTTATAAAGAAACGTGACCTTTTGAATGTTCAGCCGCCACCATTGCAATCCTCTGCTAATTCAGTTGAAATTTGGGGCACGTACTTTCGCCCAAAAAAAAAAAAAAAAAAATTTGAGGCATGCAACTCCGCCGCCCAATGGTCCCTAAAAATTTGAAACTCATATATAATATGCTTTTCTCTTGAAAAGATCTTATATTTTGATCAATCCTTTTTAAAAGTAAGAATAAATTAAGATACTGTTTCACAATGCAATTTTTAGTTAAAAATTATGAAAAGTTGCTTCATAGGTGTTTGATAAAATATCAATTTTTACTACTTTTTTACTCAATTATCGTAAATTACTCAATCTAAAAATTATTAAAAAATTACAAAAAAAATTGTCAAAAGTTTCTAAAATTTATCAAAAGTTACCAAAAATTCTATCAAATATCAAAAAATTACAACCAGTAATTTTTGACAAAAAAAATTATCAAAAATTCTTAAAATTTGAATTTCTAAACGGTATAAAAAAATGTTGCTACTTCTCATAATGAGTAGTATTTTTCAAAATAATATGAAGGGTCAAAAATAAAGTGTATTTAATATTATTTCAAATTTTATTAATACATAAAAATAATACAAAACAAAAAAACATACCTCAAAACAAAAAAAAATGACTCATCAATAAATCTAAACATCAAATCTCACATTGATATAGGACAAATTTGATATTTTTTAATGTCTTTTAGATTAGTTTTATTTCTATTTTATTTTTATTAGTTTTGTTTGAGGCAAAAGCTACTTGTAATGCAAATAGAATTTTGATTGCATAGAGAGACTCCTAAAAAATCAACCTTAATTAGAATTAGATTTGTGATTAATTTTTCTTATAAATAGAGATCTTTGTAAACACTTTTGATATAATGTAATTATTATTCATTCTTTACACTTATATCTTAAGTTTTTCTCTCAATTCTCAAGGTAGATTCCAAGATTTTGACTTTGTCATTGAACAAGTCAATTTATTCTTACTTCATGCTGCGTCAAGTAGTATCAGAGCATGTGTCTCTTAATTCGAAGACTAACCATGGTAGTAGTAGAGGTGACCAATCTTATGACTTAGAGTAGAGATTGCAGGCTGTCTCGGCTTGGGTCCAAGAACAGCAGTTGGTAACATGAGCATTAAACCAGCGGATCGATGAGATCAGTACATAGATGATAGCTCTATTATGAATTGTCGACAACAGGAATAGGAATGCAAGACTGAATCCAGTCAACGGAGTTATCCATGGTGAAGCAATCAAGGGTTTCGCTCCTTTAAACTTTAAGAGACGAGTAGTGGTAGAACTTGATGGTATTGATAATGATGGAAGTGATTTAAGGTTTGTAGCAGCTCGACCCAGAAATAGGAGGTATGACAATCTAACATATCATGCACCTTAGTGTGTTATATTTAGAGAAGATATTGAGGTAAAAGAGACTTATATTTTTGTGGACATTGTATTTGAAAACAGTTATAATTTAGATCAACTATTTTTGGAAGAAAACAAAATTATAATTGGTCTTTAAGAGGAGGAGATTAAAAAATCCCACAATATTAGAAGTTATTGATTTTTTTGGTGATGAGTACTACAACTTGGATTTATTATTTAATGGTGAAAAAATTGGTTTATCAATCTTTAAATAGTGGAAATCAAAGATGAAAGTACGCTAAAATTTGTTAAGAAAGTATGGGTTAATATGATTGAAGTTTTCAACCATGAAGAATTATTTGAAAAACTATTTGTAGAAAACAAAATTCGAGCACTATTGCGTGTGAAGATGAAGATTATTCCAAGGTTGGAATCATACAAACTTTTGTTAGCAATCGAAATTGCATTGAAGGTACTTGCTTGTAATGGTCTTCTATTTTCTTTAGATCTTACATTTGATAACTCAAGGACGAGTTATTTTTTTAAGAGGAGAAAAATGATGTAAGATAAATTTGATATTTTCTAGTTCCTTTTAGATTAGTTTTATTTCTATTTTATTAAGAATTTTATTAATTGTCTTTGAGTCAAAAACTACTTGTAATGCAAATAGAATTTGAATTGGATAGAAAGAATCCTAGAAAACCTATCCTAAACAGGATTACATTTGTGATTAATTTTTCTTATAGATAGGGGCATTTGTAAACACTTTTAATATAAGGCAATTATTATTTATTTCTTAGATTTATGTTTTAAGTTTTTCTCTCAATTCTCTTGCCGGATTTCAAGATTTTAGTTTTGTCTTTGGACAAGTCAATTTATCTTTATTTCACGTTACGTTACACGCACCTTACAACTCTTAAAAGTTGGTGTCAAATTGAAGGTAACATCTAGGATAAACTAATCAAAATCAATCATCAATCTCTAACCAAGGCTCATCAAAAATTTCAATCCAGCTATGCAATTTTTGTCTAGTTGGACACAAAAGTCGAAGCAAAAAATTTACATACTATCCATAATCCACCCATAATACGCCAATTATTTGCGTGGTGTCTAAAATAGGTTGCTTAACAAAGAAAAAACAAGAGTGGTTATTAAGTTATTTCTAATGACAAAATTATCCTTTATTATTTGAAGTTAAAAAAAAAAATCTAAAGAATGCAATTTTGAAATGTTTTTGGACAATTTAACCTAATAAAAATATGACATCGCAGCTCCATCGAATTTCATCAACCATTCCATTTTCTCTTACTAATATAGTATGGTTGTATAATAATAAACCAATACCATCGTCAGCACCCGTGCATGGATCAACGCTTGGTTACCCTTTTGTTTTCAACTATATTGGAATTGTTAATGAATTGTTGACTACATGTGCATCAAAAAAAAAATAATAATAAATAAATAAATAAAATCTCCCCGATCAGAAACAATAGGTACGTCCAGCGTAGAAATTAAAATCAAGTACTCGTTAGCTACGTTTTTCATCCTCCGCCTCACTAATTAAGAAATGAACGCACATTGCCCCTGCGGGTGTAGCACGGTTGGTACTCGAGCAGTAGATTGCAGCCGTGGATGCATGATCAGGTCCTTGCAGCCGCAGTATGGGAGTTTCACCCCCCTGTGAGAGTGGCTCATTATGGGCACCAGACACTGGTCCTCCTGTCTAAGAGGCCGCTGTGTACCGTGATTTACCCCTTCCACCATTCCCTTGGGGCCGGGGGTGGGAGCTCTGAGGGCGAGGGTTATCGCTTTTTACAGCCGAAGAAATGAACGCACATTTGCATAAGGACGCTAGTTAACAATATTCTCACCATAGCAAATATATACGCATATATATGAAGATGGAGAAGGAATCCTTAGTTGAAAATAGGAAAGATTACATATTAATTATGGAATGTTATATCAAGCCAGACTCTTAACCCTAGCCAAAAGTTCACCTCAAGAGAGCTTCCAACTTTGAAAAGATACACATAAGGCAATCAAAACAAAATATCTTAGATCACAGTAAAACGAGACAGAGACCCATAGGAGTTGGATAAGCTCAACATCTCCAGATCCTACTTTGAAATGCTGCTGTGGAGCATGCTTGCCTTCATCACCTCAGTGAATACTTTCAGAAACCAATAATGCCACCGCAATATAATCAAGTTTCAAAAACCCATCTTGTTCTCTTCCCATACATCATGATTGAGATTTTCCATAAAGGTGAGCATAAACCATCTTAGTGCGATAGACAAGAATCATGCTTAAAACAACTGCCACAATGCAAAATCCAGACATTATCATAGATGTCACGAAGAAGCAGATGGTACCTTCACACTTCAGTGTTTCATTTGTTCCAGGGCCGCTGAAAATTATTGATCCTAGATCCTGTTGATGAAAAGGGTCATGGTGCTGATGAGCTTGCTTCTCTGCTTCAACATCATATATACTGCTTGCGATCAGAACAGAGAAGATTAGGGAACCAGCAGGGCTTGCGAGGCTAAGAAAATTGTACAAAGCTCCAAATTTTTTCAGGCCAAACAACTCGGAGACAGTAGCTGGCACAATTGCCCAATGTGCCCCGTAACCAAGCCCAATCAGCAGAGTACCAATGTACATTGCTCCATTCCAACCCATAGCCAGGAACAAGTGCCCAAATGCCATTATGACTTGCGAAACTGCCACGACAACTGGCCTTGGATAAGCATAGTCCCTGTTCAAGAAAATCACAAAGGTTGAATGAGCAAATGACTTTTACTCAAAACCGTGTGAAGAAATTGTTGAGAGTATAAATAATAAGTAATAAATTTTCTCCTCCCCCAACGACCCCCCCCCACCCAAAAAAAAAGACAATCGCCCCCCTGACTGATAGTTTAACAGAAATGCAAGCTTTATTGTACCTGACAATAATCTCAGAAAGGTGACCCCCACCAATTCGACCAAGAAAGTTCCAAATGCTGATCAAGGAAACAAATATGTGCGTGTTATCATACCCTAAAGATTGGCTCATCTGACCTAAATTATCAATCACTGTCAAACCAGATCCAGTTCCCAATAGAAATGTAAAAAAGATAAGCCAAAAGTCTGCTTTTGTCAAGGCCTGCATCAAGGTAAAGTCCTCCCCCCTATGGGGGCCCCTTCTCTTCTTGAGCACTACTGCTTTTGCAGCTGCTTGAGCTACATCTGCATCCAGTTGGATGATTTTCATTCGTCCATCTGGAGCTGAAATCAAGTCTACTTCCTCAGGTTTCTCATCTTCCACCTCATTCACATTATGTTTGGATTTGCTTGGTTCTTGTTTCTGTGGTTCGGGCAGAAGAGCTGCTTCTGTTGGATTTATTGGCTCTAGGCAAAAGCTTGATGAGACAGGAACTGTAATGGGGATTAGTAGGAGAATAAATAAAATCGCTGTGAAAACTATTGTCACAGTATGGCTTAAATCAACTAGATCTTCAAGGAGCATAACGACCATCAAATAAGCAGCCAAAAGTAGGCACGTGATATAGATAAATAAGAAACTCATCCCATCAGAAGATCTGACTTGATTGTGACCTTCAACATGCCTGACAATGAACATAAGGATGATGATCACTATTGTTGGCACAACTGCAACTATCAAGATTAATGATGCATTATCAGAAGCATGGACCACTGCATAAAACTGGGTCAGAATAGCACCTCCCAACCCAGCAAATCCCTTTAGTATTCCCACCACAGGCCCACGGCTTTTTGGAAAGTTTTGCACACATGAGACCAAATCTGCCGTATTGAAGTAAGTCTCTCCATTTGTTCCCACAAATATAAGAATGCACATCTGCGTAATGGCACTAGGTTATGAGAGAATATGGTAAAGAAAACTTGATTAGCACTTCGACTCCAAACCTTTGACTAGCTGCACTAAGAGACATGCATCAATGTCCAGAATTAATGAGAGAATTATGCATCAATAATCAACGCGTTGAAGGTGAAAATACAACTATTGTGCGGTATTTCTTATGCCATTAACATATGGGCTAAGAAGTTACATAACTCACGTCATCTTCACTGGGTTTTTGCATGGAAATTTGACCAAAAAAATGAAGGTTTAACTTGCAAATTTTATGATGTCCAATTTTAAAACAGTTAATTTATGAAACGGGGATTGTAGAACGTTTATAGTCCCACCAACCAACAGAACAAGAAAAACAATCACAATTGATTTGCTCTCCAAGGAATATATCCTTAATCAGTATTTAAAAATAAATAAATAAATAAATAACTCTTTAGACAGACAAGTACAACACAAGGACGTGTCACATTAATAAGAGGTCAAGTAATTATTAGACAAGAATAGCAGTTAGGACAATTCAAATAATTTCTTTCAATTTTAGTCAGGACAGTTCAAATATAATTCATCTCAGAGAATTTGTTTCATATTTGTAATTTATTTGGTTAGCATGCTTTACAATGTTAAATATCAATATCTTGTGAATTACTTAATTTTCCTGTAAAAGTTTTTTCTATATTATCAATAAAATTTTTCCAACATAATTATGTAAAACAAAAAGAAATAAGCATAGGAATTCTTGAATATCTATTCGAACAAAGAAACACCTGTTGGGAAAGTAAGTTTCTGATTACCCAAACATTTGGCATAACAGAATTATGTGGTCCTGCAAATTTTGCCTAGTGTTACAGTCAGCTAGTTCATATCAATTACAGATAGTCAAGCCAGAACAATCAATAGGTTCATAATATGACAAGGTGAATTGCCTCAAAAAATACAGACAAACATTCAAAGAAAAATTTTGAACCTTTAGGTTGTGTTTGTATTTATAACTTGAAATTAAGGAATTTTGATTATTTAAGAAAAACTAATCAAATATAAATTTGTTAGTTGATATTAATAAAAGAAACATGCATTTTTAGTACAAAAATAAATCAAGTAGATGTTTTTCATTTACATATGTAAAAACATATATTTATTCATTAATTTATCCTTGCCGTGTCATGTCCTAAATATTTTGAAAAGGAATGTGTTGGCGTATTCGTATCCTGCCATATCCATGCCTCTTTTATCTTTTCACCATAATTTTGATGCATCACAATCACATCATTGCATCAAAAAGATACCAATACAATACAAAATCAAGCTGTTTCTGACTTGTCTAACCAGCAAGTCAGAGCTGTTATGGACCAGATGGACAGATTGAGAAAGTAAATAAACTTAGCGCAAGGACACAGAAAAGAAGGAAATAACATGTATTTAAAACAAACTTGACAGTCATGGAGATGCTGATACATACCAAACCTTTGGACACATCGACTACTCATTCATTATACACGGGAACCACTCGATTGTCAACTAAAATAAAAAGATGTACTAGATGTTTATAACACAATCAAGATTACTTTCCAACGGTGCTTCAAGTGAAACTCAGAACAGATCATTCTTCTCTCGAATGCTGTAGGCCAAAATCAATTCAAAATAATAGGGATAACCATGATTCATCATGAGCAAGAATATTCCACACAAATGATCCAAAGAAGCTCCACTAATCACAATTAGTTAATCATCAAACTAGCTTTAAAGATTCAGAGGCAAAAAATTACAAACCTTGCAAGACTACCAACAACTCATACCTATACAAGCTAAAGTGATCTGTTACGAGAAAGAGGAGAGCAAGAGAGGCCCACATTTAAAAAATAAATTTAAAAAATTGAAAGAAAGCCAAAAGGACATTTCAAGAAACAAGAAGATGAGTGAAACACGCTTCAATGACAAAAATGTTCTCAAACGAAAGGCAGATGAAAGATAAAATGTCATGGTTAATATACTCACAACCCATGACGGCAGAGCTGGAGCTCGACCGGTAACGATAAGCCAAACCCAGCCATAACCAACCAAGTTATGCAAAGTACCAGTAAGTAAAACTCCCCAGAAGGGAAAGACCTCGCACAAGCTTCCAGACAAGAGCCCGAGATTCCCCCCCAGGTCCTTGGCCACACCCAAATTCGCAATTTGCCTCTGATTGTAGTTCAATGAGCTCTTTATCACAGGAGACATACTCCCAAACAAGTAACCGATTCCGGCAAATAACTGTATCCACATCGCGGCCACAAACACCAGCCATCTATTATTCAAAAACCCCTCTAACCTCTCTCCTATGAGTCCCATCCTATATTTATGTATTGGCTTTGAAGATCAGAGATGAAATGAATGTTGGGGACGTTCAATTTGTTCGTTTTCTTTTCTTTTTCTGCTGTGTAGAAATTAAGAGTGCATCATATTGAATGGTGTGAAATGTAGAGGCCTTTATAAAGGCAAGAAACAATTAAAAAAAATAAAATAAAATAGGCAAGTATTTTATTCTACAAATTAAATCACCATACGTGTTAAATATAAAAGATAAATATATAGTATAATTACATTAACATAAACATAAAATATTTAATATAGATATGGACATTCTTCCAAATTTAAGAGGATAAAAAGGATGTCAATTTAAATTTAGAAATTAGATCACGATGACGTAGTATGATTTAGTGAAAATATCAACAAGTTTGTCAATAAAAAATACATACTATAACTTAACAATATTTTGTTAAAGATAATATCAAATGAAATAACAAGGTGAGGTGGTTTTGTTGTTCTTTTATATATATATATATATATATAGACGCACACTTTTGCAATTAGTGCTTGTGTGCAAAATCTACAGTAGACTAACTTTTGGTCTAATTATTGCAAGGGTGACGCGGTGGTAAACGTCTATGAGAAGGACAAAAACTACACCTTCACGTTGTGTTTCTTTCACTAATTGTTTTTTTGTTTTTTGGTTATTTATCTTTCTTTATAAATACCGCATTGTGGTCCTTCAATAACCTTTTTTTGCCTTTTTTGAAAGTTCCTAATATTTATGTGATTTTGACTCCGCCACTGAAATCTTTAATTGGACCGTCCCAAAGTTTGGCCAATCAAATGCTACTTCAAAAATAGGCTTAGTTCACTCCAGAAAAGGGTGTAAAACTTAAGAATACAACAGTTGGAATTCAAAGCAGAAAATCTTACAACACTAACAACAAGACACTGCCCATCTGCAGGAGAAGAATTTGTTGATGTGTGTATATATTTGTATGTATAGTTCTCATTCTTTGGAGAGCTACACACCAAGTATGCTTGTCTCAGTGAACACTTTCAGAAATAGGTTGGAAACAGAAGAATCTCCACCATCTTTTACAAATAATACCAACAATATCAATCCAAAACAATCGGAGTTCTAAAGGCTGTCTTGGTTCTCATCCCAAAAATCATGTAGGAGATCTTCCATAAAGGTTAGTATAAACAATCCTAGTGCGATGGACAAGAATCATGCTTAAAACAACAGCGACAGCGCAAAATCCTGACATTATCATGGATGTCAGGAAGAAGCATATGGCACCTTCACACTTTGGTGGTTCATCCAGACCAAGGCTGCCTTAAAACACTGATCCCAGATCCCGTTGATGGGGTTGATGAGCTTGCTTCTCTGCTTCACTGTCATATATATGGCTCGCAATCAAACCAGAGAAGACTAGGGAACCAGCGGCGTTTGCCACAGTGAGAACATTGTAAAAAGCTCCAATTTTTTTTCAAACCAAACAACTCAGAGGCAGTAGCGGGAACAATCGCCCAGTGTGCCCCATACCCAAGCCCAATCAGTAGAGTACCAATGTAAATTGCCCCGGGCCAACCCATAGCAAGGAAGAAATGCCCAAAAGCCATTATGAGTTGGGCAACAGCCAGTGCCACTGGCCTCGGGTAAGCATAGTCCCCATTCAAGAAATTCAGAAGATTGAGGACAAAGGCAAAGTCGAAGCTAACAAATGAAGTTTATTTAGTGATATGGGAGCTTATCATACCTGACAATGATCTCCGAAACGAAACCCCCGCAAAAACGTCCAAGAAAGTTCCAAATGCTGATCAAGGAAACAAATATATGCATAATATCGTACCCTAAAGATTGGTTCATCTGACCCAAATTATCAATCACTGTCAAACCAGATCCAGATCCCAATAGAAGTGAGAAAAAGATCAGCCAAAAGTCTGCGTTTATCAGAGCCTGAATCAAGGTAAAGTCCTCCCCCCTATGGGGGCCCCTTCTCCTGTTGACCCTCCCTGCTCGTCCTGCTGCTGCTTGGGCTAATTTTGCTTGCAGTTGGGCAATTCTGTTCTGCCTCACTAAAGCTGGAACCAAGTCTACCTCCTTAGGTTTCTCATCTTCCACCTCACTAAATATAACCTCATTTGAGTCATGTTCGGATTCGGTAGGTTCTTGTTTCTGGGGTGTTGGCAGAAGAGCTTCCTCTAATGGATCACTGGGCTCCAGGCAAAAAATCAATGAGACAGGAATCGGAATGGGGATTAATAGGAGCATAAATAAAATTACTCTGAAAATCATGATTACAGTGTGGCTCAAATTAACGAGATCTTCAAGAAGCATCACTGCATCAAATAAGCAGCCAAAAGGAGGCACAACATATAGATAAATGAGAAACTAATTCCATCAGATGGTCTAACTTGTTCATGACCTCCAACAGGCCTGACCAGGAACATAAGGGCAATGATCACCATTGCAGGCCCAACTGCAACCATGAAGATGAATGATGCCTGAACAGGGGCATGGATCACTGCATATATCTGAGTCAGAATTGCGCCACTCAAACCAGCAAATCCCTTTAGTGTTCCCACAAAGGGGCCCCGATTTCTTGGAAAGTTTTGCACACATGAGACTCTAGAGCTGCTGTAATGTAATAGGTCTTAACATTTAATGCCACAAATATAAGAATGCACATCTGCAAGCAACATTAATGTGATTATCAACTAAAGTTTTTCCAATTAATTATGACAAGATGCATACTGGATAATCATCACAAAAAAGTAGTAGTCAATATGATTCCCTCACTGCACACACCACGGAATGCAAAATACACTAATTATGAAAGTTTTGCTGTTTCTTCCTCATCTAGAATGTGCACAGGGTACTGGTAGGTAGTTAAGATTGCACATACTTTTGTCACTCTCTGGCCTGTAAAACCATATATGCTCAATTTTAAGGAAAATTGTTTCCCAAACACTTTTGAGGAATATCTTGTGGCATAATCACAAAATGACTATAGAGGAATTAAGTGAACCTTGATTGTATGTAACAATTTTTTTGGAAAAGAAATATTGATAATATTACCTACAGAGATATTCGTGGTTGTCTTTTGTTATTCTTTTTTCCCCATTTCATATTTTAGCGTGGAGATAACAAACAGAAAACACTTATTTGTTCAAAACAATTACATTAAATGTTACTTTCAACATCCGAACCTAGGATTCTAGGGGTCTAAAGGAGCTAATCGATGCAAACGAAGTCTAGTCCCTGGGGCAGGTATACGTTTCAACGACTAAGCACTGAACCTATCAAAACTTTTAACCTAGGTAAAGAAAACCCTATGAAGAAAATTACTTGGATAAGGAGTTCAAAGAATCTGTCATCTTATAGTTCAATATCAGTTCACTTCCATTTAGGACATAATTCTAGAGGGGAAAATAAAAAAGTTCATGATTCCTCAAACTTCTGTTTGTATAAGAAAGCCACCATGAAGAAAGAAGTTCCTGATTCCACAAACACTGTAAGAAGCATAGTTACAAAAGACAAATTAAAAACATTTGATGTAGGAAAGTTTTATGGTCCTGCAAATTAAGAACTACTTCAGTCTTGCAGTTCATAATTTCAGATCAAATGACCGTTTTAGCCAACAGAACAACCAATGGGCTCATGATATGGCAGCCTGACTAATCTCAGAAGATACAGACAATAGCAGAACACGCAGTCATAGTGAATTGAATTCACTCAATCTTGCAGTTAAAAAAAGAAAAATCAGAAATTGAATAAATAGTATAGCCGACATAGCACTAAATAGCAGAGCCATTTTTTTTTTTTTTACTTCTTCATTTTTTTTACTACTTCTCATTTGGTTACTAGAAACTGAATTGATTACAAATGAGTTTATCTCCTTTCCTCAATAAATGAAGAGAAAGAAACAATATCTTCCAATTAATTGAGCATAATCATCGAACTCACTATAAAGATTCAGGCAAAAAGGAAACAAATTTTGGAAAACCCAAATGGCTAATACAAGCTAACATAATCTTAAAAAATGGACACACACAAGCCAGATGGAAGGCAATGCGCATTTGAAGAAGAAAAGAAGAGAAAGGGGATTGAAAAAGGTCCTCAAACAAAAGGCAAATGAAAGAAAAGAATTAGTTGACACGCACAGCCCACAACGGCAAAGCTGGAAATCGGCCGGTTACAATCAGCCAAACGCAACCATAACCAACG
This sequence comes from Vitellaria paradoxa, assembly GCA_019916065.1. Taxonomy (NCBI): domain Eukaryota; kingdom Viridiplantae; phylum Streptophyta; class Magnoliopsida; order Ericales; family Sapotaceae; genus Vitellaria; species Vitellaria paradoxa. The sequence continues at coordinate 58,423,051 of CM034236.1, forward strand.
AAGTTCTGGAAAGTACCTATAAGAAGAGCTGCCCATAAAGGCAAGATCTCGCACAAGCTGGCAGCCAAGAACCCAACACTGCCGCCGAGGTCCTTGGCCACACCCAAACTCGCAATTTGCTTCTGATTGAAGTTCAAAGAGCTCTTTATTGCCGGTGATATACTCCCAAATAAGTAGCCAAGACCCCCACAAGATTCTATCCACATTGCAGCCACAAACACCAGCCATCGGTTACTGAAAAACGCTCTCAATCTCTCTCCCAACCCACCCATCACGAATCCAAAATGGAGTCTCTGAGATCGAAAAATGGATGCTTTTTTTTTTTTTCCTTTTTTAATTTCCTCTTTCGTCCTGTGATGGCTTTCCTTTTCTGAATTTGGCAAAGCCAAGCAAATGGGTTGGAGAGATGATGATGACCTTTATGGACCGGTTGCATCGTCCTCGGCTGTGGGCCTTGGCTATAAATATACGTACAGAATGGATGTATCACCTGAGTTATCAAAGGACACTTTAGTAATATTTATATTTTTTATTTACGCGTAACAGTTTTTATTTTTTACACAATTACGGAATCGCGTAATTTCAAAATTTCGACCGTTAATTTGTATAGATACACTATCAAAACCAATACACATGCACCGATAAGATTGAATAATCGCCAGTGACTTGCAGGGACTACAGTCTGCTCAACATTTTTCATGTGAAAGATCAATTAATACATTAATAATAATAATAATAATAATAATAATATGTTTAGTGAGGGAGCTCAGACCGATCATATTATTATATTATTTTCAGAATAATTTTTAGTGATATGATAGTTATAACCATTGAAAGCAAAAATATATTCAATTTCTCTTTTCTCTTTTATATCAATTAATATGTAAGTCTAATTAATACTTTATATCTTAAGTTTATTTTTATCAACATTGTCACTTATTCATTGTTATTATAATAGTATTTTAATTTTTAAAGCGTATTTACCATTTTACAAATATAAAAATAATTATTCTAATAAAATTGTTAATTTAGGTGTCAAAAAAAAAAAAACCAATACAGAAAAATAAGTTGGACTAAAAAAAATCAAGCTAGAAAAAAGAAAAAGAAAATAAAAGTTTATACTGCAATTGACAGTTCAAGTCTTTGTGTAGATAGTGGGTTATAATTCAAATCAATGAATCCTAAATTATAAATTAGATTTTATTATTAGATATTTTTTATGGGTAGTTAAGTTTAATTTTTTATTACATTTTTTAATTTATGTAGATATATATATATACATTTTTTAGGACACTTATTCTTCTCTCTCTCTCTATATATATATATATATTATATAAAGCAAAATCTTGATGCGGGTATATCGTAACGGTCTAATGTGTTTTGAAAACTAACTTCTTGACGCGGGCATATTGTAACGGAAAGGGGAGCTGAAGGCGGTCTCGACTTTAGCGGCAGCAGTCGATGCTACGGCGTCGGCTTTTTTTTTTTTTTTTTTGGGTGGTTAAGGCCAACTGATGGTTTTTGGTTACTGCGTGGGTTCTGTGAGAATAAAAAAAAAAAAAAAAAGTTTATAAATAAAAATAATTAATTTTTTATTTAATTAAGTTAGAAAATAAAATAAAAATAAATATTTTTAATATAAATAAATAACTTTTGACAATTTTTGACTATATAATAAAATAAATAAAAATAATTAATTTTTTAATATACTTGTTAAAAATATAAATATAAATAAATTTTATTTTAATTTTTAACATATTTTCTTGCGTTAAACTAAATTTAAATACTTTTTTATCAAAATTATAAGAGTTTACTTATGAAAGATAATTATATTTATTCAAATTATAAATATATAGGAATATCACAACAGGAATTTTAGTTTGACTCAAGTCCCATTTGGAGGGTAAAAAAATTAAAAAAATACAAACTTTTGGTGTTTTAACTGTTTGATAAAATACTAAAAGTTGTTAATAATTTTATGTGACAAGTTGACAACACAATAATTTTTTCAAGTAACTCTAAATTGGGTTAAAATGAAATAATCATTAAATTCTTGTCAACTCAGTAAAAAATTAATGCATTGATAAGTATCTTTCACATAAGATTATTGATAATTTTTGATATTCTACTAAGCACCTAAAACACTAAAAGTTTGTATTTTTTATAATATTTTTGTCCTCTAAATAGGACCGGATGAAACTACCAAATTTTTGTTGTTATGTTCTTATATATCTATAATTTGAATAGACATAATTATCTTTCACAAATAAATTTTTACAAATTTTGATAAAAACAATTTTTATATGACAGAATAAGTTAAAAACTAAAACAAAATTTATTTTTATTTATATTTTTAACAAGTGTATTAAAAAATTAATTATTTTTATTTAGAATCTTTTTTTAACACGTATATTAAAAAAAATTATTTTTTTTTTTTTTGGTAATTGATGTCCGCTAAATTTGACGATTAAATTTTTTACTTCCAACGTCGATATGTCCGAGTGGTTAAGGAGACAGACTTGAAATCTGTTGGGCTTCGCCCGCGCAGGTTCGAACCCTGCCGTCGACGACTTTGGGTTTTTGGCTGTCCTACTGCGTTAGAGAGAGTGTTTGGAGTTATATAAAAGTGTATAAAATAAAATTATAAAAATAAATATTTCCTAATTTGTGTATTATGTATTAGAGGGTGTGTTTTGAGTTGTATAAAAATATATAAAATAAAATAAAATAATTTGTGTATTATGTATTAGAGAGTGTGTTTTGAGTTGTATAGAGAGAGTGTTTGGAGTTATATAAAAGTGTATAAAATAAAATTATAAAAATAAATATTTCCTAATTTGTGTATTATGTATTAGAGGGTGTGTTTTGAGTTGTATAAAAATATATAAAATAAAATAAAATTGTAAAAATAAATGTCTCGTAATTTGTACAGTAAATGAAAAATTTTAATTTTATTATCTCATAATTTGTATTTATAGAGATTTATATTATTTTATTTTATTTTATTTAACTCCAAACGAAATCATAATCCTAGCAACAAAAATTATTAAAAGCTAATTTGAAAAAATAAATAGTACGTTCTTTTTGAAAGAAGTACGAGGGTGTTTGGAAGTTAAAAAAAAATTTAAATTTTGGTAATTTTTTGATATTTTTTTGTACTTTTTTGTGTGTTTGGTTGAACCAAATGGAATTTTTAGTATTTTTTTAGTAACTTTTGGGTGTTTGGTAAATTTTTTACTGTAACAAAGTAAAAAAGTTGTAACTTTTGGATGTTTGGTATATTTTTTACTGTAACAAATCAAAAAAGATGTAATGATAGAGTGGTACTTTTTACTGTAGCAAATCAAAAAAGTGGCAAAATTTGTGGTTTTGCCAAACACACAAAAACTAACTTTTGGTATTTTTTTGTTAATTTTTGAGTTGCCAAACACCCCCTACATTTCTTTTTGATACTACTATAGTTTTGTCTTTTCTAATTTTTATCTCGATGTCTCATGAACAAAGCTGCGTCCATAGAAAGAAATATTTCAATTCTCTTTTACTAAGGGTTTGTTTGGAACTAAAAAATAAAAAATTTTAAAAAATTTCAAAAGTTTTCAAATTCTTTTAATTAAATTTTACTACCTATTATTTTTACATCACATCAATCCTACCTTTTAGTTTTTTTTTTAATTTTTTTGAGATTCCAAACGCCTCCTAAATATAATATAAAAAAATAATGACTCCGTCGGGAGTCATTTGTTTCTCTTTAAATATATTTAAAATTCAAATTTTTTAGTCATTACATAAATAATGAACCGATGACTTTTATAAATTTAAAGAAATTTAAATAAATTTAAACAACATCAAACATTCTCTACAGGTGAATTAAAAGGGCTTGGATTTAGTTTGGACTGTAGTTTTTTTTTGGATGTAAAAGGGTATATGAAAATAGCTTGACTGAATTGGTTCAGTGCGATGCTTGGCCCATCTAAGGTTTTAAGGCAAGCACTCTTTGTTCAAATTCTCGATTTCTACCTTCAGAAACTTGGTTGGATTTGTGATACAATTCTCGCTGCTATGCTACATTTACGATCTTGCGCTAGGAGCGCTCTTTATTTACTTTTACTTTTTGAAAGTAAGGGGCGCTCTTTATTTATGACGTTGAGTTTTCACGAGGCCCAAATAGGCTGACCTTATGCTTTGCTTCTGTTGCCAGGTTAAGTCCAGTTTCCCATGTGACGTAAGTCCGGTAGTTCTTGGAGGCATTTATTTGAAAAAAAAAAAAAAAGGAAAAATCAATAAGTGATCACGAGGATGCCTATAAAAGCTGATGCCAGAATATTGATCTTATTAAGCAAGCACAAAATGCTTTTGTAAAGTTGCGGAAGCACGCCTTTCCATAGTTGGCTAATGGATTATATTTGAATATTAAATAATTAATGTACCGTTTGAAAATATTTCATTCCTACAATTAGGGGTGCGTTTGACACATTAAAATTATTTAAAAAATTTTAAAAATTTCTAAAAGTTATTATTTTTGTCTCACGGTATGAATTACGAACCCACAATTTTTATTAAATTATCCTATTTTATCTCACTTTTTATTACTTCAAACGCCTCCTAAATTGATTTTAAAGTTAAGAAATTAAGTTAATTTGATTTCATAAGTAAAATTTTATGTTTGAAATATATATTTAAATTCAATGACTGAATTAAAATTATTATGTTTGGAACTTAAGAAGAATTAAATTGATTTATAAAAATTAAAAATTTTGATAGCATAAGATGTAAGGATAAATTCATATACTTAATTAAATAATTAAAGAAAAATAATTAATTATCATCAAATTTTATTATTTTGGATTAAATTTCAAAATGATAATAAAAAAAATCTTAAAATTTAAATTATAAAATAAAATCAGATCTAATTAATAAAGGCCTCATTTTGATTTTAAACATTACAATTTTCACCTATTGAAACTAAATTTCACATTTCCAAACAAAATGTAAATGTAGGTGCTTGTAAAGTTATGAAAGCATCATTAGCTCGATGAATTCACTTCTGGTACGTGGAAGTTCGCAGCCGCTACCCCGTACTAGGGTGTGCACAGGGCGAAGCACGCTCCAGGACCCTAGCCGGCAAAGGCCCCTAGAGAGTTAACCAGCCTAGGCAAGCCCTGACTGATCGGCACGACCGAGAGGAGGCCATTAGGCACCCGCCATTACAGCGGTAACCCATCCCCCGTGGGGGAGTCGAATCCGGAACCTCGAGAGGCTCAAGCTCTAAGGCGAGCCCGACTTCCACTCGGCCACTCCCGAAGGGGCATGATGAATTCACTTATTTGTGAATTAGATGGTAATGTCTATTTTTACATTCTGTTTGGAATCATAGATTTAATAGAATTTTATTTCATTTGATGATAATTTTTACAAATTCTTATATTTGGAATTAAAATAAAATTTTATGAGTTGAATTTGATTTTATTTCATAACTTAAATTTTAAAATTTTTAAATCTTTTGAAATCTAATAAAAAATAATAGAATTTGATGAGAATTCATTATTATTTAAGTGGATAAATTTATCCCAATATATCATATTTATCATATTTTGTATTTCGTATTAACATTTAAGTAAGTGAATAAATTTATCTCCATATATTATATTTATTATATTTTGTATTTCTCTTTAATCAAATCAATTAAATTCTTAAATTCAAAATATGTTCTAAATATAAAATTTTATTTATCAAATCAAATTAATTTTTTATTTTAAAATCAAATCAATTTTTAAGTGAGGAATGTTTCTACACAGAGTATTAGATATTTTGAATTTAAGTAGTTATGGATTGGTTATGGGATATTAAGAGAGAGGGGGGGGGGGAAGAAAAGTAAAGTCGGCTTCACTAACTCTCCGCATTGCTCCCTGCAAATTTATATTGAGCAAATTAATGATTTAATGATATACTACTAATTAAAATAAATTATGAAAAAATGACAATACTTTGTGCATTTATCATTTTAACGAGAATAATATTCGTTAGGATGCTATTTAATTCAAAAAAGTTCTTAATATATTATTCTACAATTAATTCTAAAAGATTCTTCTTTTTTTTTTTTCTAATATTCATTGACTCACATTTTGTGCATATACTGTAAAAAATTCAAATTTTGTAAAAACACACAATTAATAAAAACGCAAAATAGTGTTGCGGTTTTTAAAATCCAACAAAAGCGAAAGATATATGCAAAATCATTTTGCGGTTTCAACGGTATAAATTTGAACAGTTTTGAGTGTATTGGATAGGTGTTTTACTAAAATAAAGTCAAGCTAAACTTAAGATAGAGACAAAACTTTCTAAAATTTGGAATAAAACGCTGGTATAAAACTTATAACAATGGATAAATTATAAAATAATAAGTATTTAAATTTATAAATTTTTATAAAATAATAAGAATAAGCATTTAAATCTATTTAGTGCTAGATTTATAAAGTAATGAATGGATAAAGATTTAAATTTATAAATAGTTGATAAGTATTTTAATTTATAGAGATGACTACAAATAAACGCTATTTAAAATAGTGTTTTATAAAAATATTATTTTATTTATGAAAATTTGTAGAAGAACATTATAACAAAAATTCATTTTTCTAATGGTAAAATTATTTAAAAATTTTTAATTTTTAGGTCCTTTTGTAATAAAATAATACTTTTATATTTCAAATTTTAACTTGTATAAATGAAATAGTATTTTAAAAGTTTGTAAAAAAATATTGTAACACAAAATGACATTTATAAATTTTAACTCCTTTTGCAATGAAATAATATTTATATATTTTAATTTAAATTTTTATAAATAAAATAATATTTTCAAATTATAATATTTATAAAATACTATTTTAAATAGCATTTTTTTATATTTATAAAAGAAGCTATAAATAAAAGAAATTTTAAAATTTACGTCATCTAAGATAAAATTATAAACTTCTCTTTAATTATTTATAAAGTTAAATACTTTTTAACTATTTATAAATTTATAAATACTTATCTATATCGAATCGTGAACTTTTATAAGTTATAAGCCCTAGATAAATTTGAATATTTATTCTTATTATTTTATAAAAATTTATAAATTTAAATGCTTACCTTTATTATTTTGTAATTTATAATTTGTACATATGCAAGTTTTGTCCTCCCAAATCTTATTTTAAATAAATTTAAATATTATTTTTATTTTTTATAAAAATTTATAAATATAAATACTTTTTCTTATTATTTTATAATTTATCAATTCTCATTATAATTTCAGTTGAAACTACGAAATGATTTTATTTTTATTAAATTTTTCATAACAACTGTATAATGATATTGGGTGAGTTTGGAGTGAGATAAAGTAAGATAAATTGAAATAAATTAAAAATTCGTAATGCGTGCAGTAAAAGAAAAAAATTGATATGATATAAAATTAATAAAAATTTATAAAATTTTTTGAAATTTGTTTATAACCAAGCGGAGCGATCGTGGCTTCAAACCGCAATACCGTTTTGCATTTTTGCTAACGGTCTGAATTTTTGATAATGTGGGCCAACAATCCTTAGAAAAAAGATAATAAAAAAGTTAGATTCTTCCAACAATTAATATTTCTGGTTTATGTTTTAAATATGAGTCAGAAACCACTCACATCATTACAAACAAAAATATACCTATATGCAGTTTCGTGGTAGAGAAGCATGTGAAGCAAAGTATGTGCTTGAATCCAACACTAGCTTGATTCCCTAATCTTCACTTTTTTCCCGATCATCCTATATATCTTGTCTCTTCCTCCCTATATAATCTTGAGCTGTAGATGAACTCTCAACTTCCTTACTGCATTAATGTCCCAATTCCATTTCCATTCTCCCATAGATTGAGAAACTAGAGAGAGAGAGAGAGAGATAGAGAGAACAAACTAATTAAGAAGAAGAAGAAGAAGAAGATGTCGGATTGGGGGCCGGTGTTTGTGGCGGTGGTGCTGTTCATACTGCTGACGCCGGGACTACTGATCCAGATACCGGGTCATACCCGATACGTGGAGTTTGGCAGCTTCCAAACAAGTGGTGTGTCCATACTGATTCATTCCGCCCTCTACTTTGCTCTCATCTGCATTTTCCTCTTAGCTGTTGGTGTCCATCTCTATGTTGGTTCATAGTAACCCACCAATCGATGTCTAAAAACAATCCTTGAATCGTGATAATATCTTCACATTTTGGGGTTTCCGATTAGTTCTTCTCACTTTGTTTCAATACATATAAAACAGATATTTTTTAATCATAATTTCTGTAAAATTGCAAACTTGAATACATATAATAAAAGGAGTTATTTATTTATTTATTTATTTTTTGGTTGAACACTTTAATTCATGCAGGGCACAAAATCATCGAGGATATGTAATTATTCCAATTTTGTTTTGCACTAATTGGCCCGGGCAGACAAGTTGCCCATGCTTGTTGATGCTTGAGTACCACCCGTGATTTTTATTTTTTTTAATTATTTTTTTTAAAGAGCAAAAGAACCAAGAAACTAAAAATAGTGATGCTATTGTGCAGTGGAGCTCCATGTAATATATATATATATATATATATATATGGTTGAAGACAGACACATAGAGAGAGACTTGGAATAGATTGATCACATATTTCAATGGAAGACAGAAGGTTGTGTTTCCTGGAGCAGGGGAATTAATTAAGAAACGCCAGCAAACCAAATACGCAACCTAAAAAATTCGGTTCCTCTAATACAAGTTTAGATCCTCCCGCACACACATAACAGTTATTTAGGCATAGAGATGAACATTAAGAACAACAAGGAACAAAATAAGAAGCAAACCGTAGAGAACAGTGTGGAGCAGTACGGAAACAACACTGGTCTTCATGTTTAGGAAATCCACAGGTCGATTCTTTCCAGGCATTTGAAAGATCAGTCCTGGTGATAGAAAAGCGAAGAGTGCCGCCGCTATAATCGGAGCAGCCCAATCGTTCATTCTTCTAGCCTTACCAATATGGTCTTTAGGCTTGAGAAATTCCCCTGGCAACAGGGGAAGAGGAACGAAAAAAACAGTATATGTGGAAAGAAAAAGCACGCAGGAGGCCTTCGAGGATGAGAATCACCCCACTTTTTCTCTCGTTTCTCTGTTTTTGATTGGGTTGTCCGGTAAGGCAAAGCATCATTTTTCCATACATGTCAGTGGGCCTACAAGCGGTATGGGGTAGTTGCTTTGCATTTTTACTAATCAGTTAATTTTGCAGCACCATGTGGATGTATGGTGGCTTTTGAGGTTGATTGATTGGTACTATATTGTGGTAACTTTATTTTTTTGCGTGGGTCACTTGCTAAAGGGCACATTGATGTGCTTGCTGCTACCGAAATTGCATGGTTTTTAATCCCTAGAGATTTGGTAATCTCAAAAGGATTACTCGAAAGATCTACCATGTACCTGAAAGAAGCTGTTTGTTGTCAGTTTCTAGCAGTTTGGATGGACAAAGAGTAATGTGAATTTTGAAGACACCACACACTTGATCTACAAACCCTTTCATAATATTGGTATTTAGCGTTCAACTTGGATCTACCAGTTTAAGAGAATGAAAAATTAGGATAAAAGTAAGACCAATTGGCTTCTCTTCTTCATTTTAGGTCCTCGGCACATTTTTAAATTAATTATTTATCTCAAAAAATGATATACCTAATTTTATATGAGTTTGTTCCCTGACTCTTTTCATAACTATTGAAGGCTTACTTATTCTTTCGGAAATCAAATTATATTTGAATAAAATTTGTATTGTTTAAATTGATGTTAAATAATTAAGTTAAAATTAAAAGGTTGAGATTGTTGTCTTATCAAGACTACCGAAGGTTTACCTAAAACTTAAATTATGTTTGAACAAAATTTGTAGTGTTTAAATTTATGTTGAATAATTAAGTTAAAAATGAAAGGTTGGGATTGTTGCTCCACTGGCTGCCGATAATGCTGCTAATTTCGCCATACCTGTGGGTCAAAATTTGGGTTAAATTTGGCACAAATTCAATTCAAATCAGATCTAAAAACTACATTCCACGAATCCAACTCGCGGATTTAGATTTGTTAAATCTTAATGACTAATAGATCTGAAATTAAATTGATCTACCACACTTATTATTTTTAAAAATAAAAAACATTTAATAAATGAAAAGATAATTAAAAAATTATTACTCAAAACGGATCAAATTTGATATATGAATTAAATTTAAATCTTACAAGATTAATCTAACTATTTTTGAATTTGGATTGCATATATTATTATTAAATCCTAATCAAATCTGAGTCTTAAAAATTCAAACCCTGCGCATTGACTGGCCTACATGCCAGGAATTAGAAGCCTTGTGCTCAAAACTCCATAGATAAACGCCTGGACAGCGGTAATTAACCAAAGGAAAGAGCCTACATTTCAAAAGATCTCTTACATTTTGTGAACCTCTGCATGGGTAAACACTACAAAATTTTATAAATTTTTATAAATATAAATTACGAGATAATAAATTAAAATTTTTTATTCATTTTTTTAAATTTTTATAAATACAAATTACGAGATAATAAATTAAAATTTCTCACCCACCACATAAAATACGAAAAATTAATTTTTATAATTTTATATAACTTTAAATACATTAATTTAGTGTAATTTTATAAAATTTATAAATTTTCTATGAAATAAAAAATAAATAATTTTTAATATTTTTAATATTTTTCCACGATTTCCAAAATTCTAGCCGAAGTATATGTTACATTTGAAACATGTGCATTACGTTTGATGGATCTGGGCTACGCGCGCGCGCAGAGAGAGAGAGAGAGAGAGAGAGAGAGTACATAACCAAAAGAAAAGGGAATTAAACCCAAAATACACGTCTGATCTGATCTGATCTGATCTGATCTGAAATGGGTGAAAATAAGCATGAAATCGGAGAGAAAGAAGGGAAGACCCGTCAACCGGTGTTGATATGGACATGGACGGCGGCAAGGATAGGGATCGCGTAGATGGCGAAGAAGAGTAGAGTGTGTACGGCGATGGCCTTGCCGTTAGTCTTCATGCTCCCAAACTCTAGCTGTCGGTTGTTTCCCGGTATCTGGAACAGCAGTCCCGGCGACAACAGCACGAACAACACCACCTCGATTAGTACCGGCCCCCAGACCGCCATTGCTGACTCTCGGAGAGAAAGCACAAAGGAGCAGAAACACACACACAAAAAAAGTAGTTCCAATGGAAAAAAAAAAAGGGAAAATAATGTGGAGTTGTGGAATGTGGATGGAAGAGACCAGAAAGATAGAGAGAGAGAGCGGCCTTAAAAACAGTGCAAACCCTCACTTCCTCGCGCAGTCGTGTTCCGATTTTTTTACTTTTTTTGGGTAAATACATTAATTACTTTTAAAGTTTGATGAAAATATGTATTATTACTTTTAAAATTATATTTATTGTCTTATTTTTAAAATTTCGCACAACATGGACAGCTGAATTCAAAAGTTCCATACAAGAATTATTGACTATTTGATCGGAATAGATTAAACATTTTATCGTTAAAAATTACACTAATGCCCGTTTGGCATCATAAACTACCTCTATAAATTTTTATAAATCTCTAATAATCCTTCTACCTCTAATTTTGCTGCCATTACGAATTTCAAAAAATTTCAATATTTCGTTAAAAAAATAAAAAATTTAGAAGTAAGTTAACCGAATGTGTAAATTTTTTATACAATCATATTCTTCGTGTCGAAAACTTTCAAACGAGTACCATTATCGCTATTTTTTGTGAATTTTTTTGAATCCGTGGGAACGGATTTAGAAAACCATTCTTACGATTTGCTACTTTTCATAAAAAAAAAAGACGCTAAAATCAACCTCAAACTACATTTTATTATAATTTATCTTATTTTTTCTTACTCCAAACAAGACCTAAGTTACATTAATAATATTGGGTCAACATCAAATTTTCTTAAAATGATCTAAATCAGATAATTTCAAGATATCTGATAATTCTCAACTGAAGATTTACAAAATTTAATTATATAATTAAATAGAATCTTATGTTTTAATTTGTTGACTTTAACTGATGATAAGGTATTATGGAAGTTTAAATGAACGATTGAATAGTTAAAATAATTTGAAATTGTTAAAATAATATATATTTAAACTTTAATCAGTAATTGAGGATGGATAGATTCTAATTGAAAAAAATCATGTCAAATTATAAATGAATTTGTAGCATTTCGTTATACTTTAGGAATAGTGTGTATAAATTCTGTTCAAACATAATTTGATTTCATAATAAACCATACAAATTTTTAAGAAGTCGAAAATAAATCCAACTCGGGCCTTTTTTTGCTTCCTTTCAATCTTACCTGCCAACTCTTCAATCCTCTATTAGTCATGTTAATCATCTAGGACAAGATTTTCCATGGGAGTAACAGAGCTGGTGGGTTCAATTGACGCTTCAAGGAAATAAATAAATAAATAGATTCAAGGATATTGACTTTGAGCAAGTGGGGGTCTACTGATTGCCCAATTTTGGGTTTTTGTCTGCTAGCTTGTGCTGCTAATTACAAATCATCAGTTAAAACTAATAAATAGGATGCCTTGATTTTTAAATTTATAATTATTTACGGACTTTGTAACACAATTAATGTACTTTCAGTAAGCCTGCTAGTTAAGTTGTAATATTGAATCAAATTAAAAAAAAAAAAAAAAACTTCTAAATTAGCAATTCAAATTCATATATGCCTAGTCGGTACAATTTGAGCTGTGAATAGTTAACTGTTTTAGCAGGGTGGATAGTTCTTTTACAAGACCAGTTACCACCCAAGACAGGACGTGATCAGAAACCCACAGGAAACTGAGAGCCCATAATAGAGGACTCGACTGGCCTAATTTCAGCCAGCCATATGCTAAAAGCAAAAATGAGTCAAAAAAAGCACCTCCATTCACCCATTAAGAAACCATTACTTTTGGGAAAGCTTGCAGATCACTGATGGACCAGATCAATTTTATTACACCATCAGAGCATGGCCCTAAAGTTGATGCATTTTGCTTCATCCATTCGAAACGTAGCACCCAGAAGTTGTACAAGTATTAGAATAATTAAATCATATCTCACAGCATTCCAGCAGGAAAAAAGTCATCAGTGGGATTTCACAAGACATCTTTCGATTTCATGTTAATTAACGAAACTGAGAAAAGAAACAAAACCATGCAATAACCTGACAACAAAAACTCAGTAAATATCAGGAATTATGGAAAGAGAAGCCCATCAAGGCAAGAAAAGGGAAAAGTTAAAAAAAGAAAGAGAAGTTGAAGGCAACTCCTACGCGGGAAAGGAGCTGTGTGCGGATGTCAATCAATCGGCACGTATGTGAATGCCTACAGCGACGATTAAAATGGTGTATACACAAAAGTAGAGGATTGCGTGAACCAAGATTGATATCCCACTTGTGTACATGTTGCCAAACTCCACCACCCTCGTCCTCGCCGGGAGCTGGAACAGCAGCCCTGGCGACAAAAGTATGAACAAACCCACCGCAACCACCACCGGTCCCCAGTCAGCACCCATTTCTCTTTCTGTTTATTTGGAGGTGATCAGGATAAACACTTTTATTTCACTCTAAAAGAGACTAGGAGTACAGGTGAGAATGAGAACAGCAACCTTGGTTGGGAATATGTAGAGGAAATGGAAGAGTAATGGAGCAAAACTTCGAGAGAGAGGGAGAAAAAAAAAGAAGACGATATGATATGGGTTCATGAGGGAGGAAAGGTATGTTTGTGTAGTGGAATTTGCTTTATGATGAACAACTTTTCCTTAATTAATAAGCTTCCAACAATTTTTCACTCGAAGGGCTCCTTTTTCCTTACAGCTTTAATTAGCCTTTAGAGATATACATGAATTGAAGGTGGGAGAGTACATCAAACCAAAAAAAAAAAAAAAATATTGAGAAAAGAGAATTAGATAATTAAGAAAAAGGCAAAGTGGAACGCGTGAAGGTGGAGGAAGTAAAGCTAGATGGGTTAGGAATGCTTTCTCATTTGGTCTTCCTCTTCTAATAAAGGCCAAACATGCATCACAAGGGGAAGGGCTTAAAAGCCATGATAGAGAGAGAATTAGGTACAGATTAATTATTTTACACTAACTAGATTTTCATTCATCAGGCAATCAATATTGGGTTCAATTCTGTGTGGACCATGCAAATTAATGCCATAAATTAGTAATATTTATGGCCTTCCCGGTATCAACAGAAAGACGACTTACTATTTGTTGAAAACCTTCTAGCTCGCTCGTGTGTCCTCATGGTTTGGCTGACCTTAATGGGTAAGTTTAGTCAACCAAAATAAGCCCCTCATTTTTAGCTATCTTTTGGTTTAAAAAATAATAAATCATCTTCCCCCACAGGGAGTGAGTAGTAGTTTTTAAAGTTTGATAATATACAAGTAGAGTGGATTTAATATTATCTTAATTTCTATTCTGTATGATTTTCTCACTAAAATTTGATTTTTTAGTGCCTTTTAGACAAATTATTAACTCTTAATAAATACAAAAAATATTTAAAAACAAGAAATTCTATGCATAAGTGAAAAAAAGTAACGAGTTCTTCTATTTTAAGTATTTTTTTTACATTTTTATAATATTAATAACATATCTAAAAGTAAAAGAAAATCAAATTTTGTTTGAATGCCATACGATATCTTTACCGTATAAGACAAAAAAATAACCGAAAATAAAGTAGATTAATTCTTTTGGTTTGTCAGACCGACAATATTACGTCTGAGTATAATGCCAGTTTAGAATGCTATATATCACACCTGTGCAATTCTTTTTCTAAAGTGGTACACGTAAGCACGGCTAATTTTCGCGGGCTGTGCCGTGCAGAATCTGTCTGCATCTTCACCGCTTGCGTAACTCTGAATTTGAATTCACGTAAAATTTAGTAAGAAATTCAGCCTTTATGAGAAATTATAAAAATGAACTTTGCCTTTGGACCTCTGAATTAACCTTTCTTTCCTTTTAAATTAGTTAAACCAATGCAATGCTTTTCGGTCCAAAACTATTCCAGAAGCTGTCCTGCATCAGCTCTTCGGCCCTGAATTAAGCACGTAAACACTAAGTTAGAGTCCGAAATTCCAAGTGCAGCCCAATATGTATGTTTTAGGGTTGATCAGTTCAAGAGCTATATAGGGCAAAATAGGATGACTACAAATGTCTAAAATCCCGAATACGTACCTTGCCGTCCGGACATATGAAAACATCTGAAAGCCTCCGCATGCTCTATCGTCCCTATTTCACATTTGAGGAATAGGCGTCGAAACCAAAGCCTCCAATTTGTCCCTAGCTATTCCAATCAAGCCTAGTTTTCTTCTACTTTCTGCTGCGCATTCACTCTAAATTATCATCTATTAGTGTAAGCCAACGTGCTCACCCCATTCTTTAATTTGTGGCCTCACTCACTTCACTCGGAGACTCAGTGATCATCTCTAAGAGTGCGCAAAAGGGAGAGAGAGAGAGAGAGAGAGATAGATAGATGGGGTCGGGAGATTGGGGACCGGTGGTGATAGGGGTGGCTCTGTTCGTGGTGCTTACACCAGGGTTGTTGTTCCAGCTCCCAGGAAAGAGCAGAGTTATAGAATTCGCTAACATGCAGACTAGTGGCATCTCCATCTTCGTTCACACTATCATCTTCTTCGGGCTCATCACCATTTTCCTCATCGCCATTGGTGTCCACATCTCTTCTGGTTAATTAATTAGTAAATAAAATTGAGTGGTTTTATTTCAGTTGGTGTCTTGAAATTTTTCTGCGACGGGGTTCTCTCTTAAGCTATCAACCAATTCATACGCATGTAGTCCCTTCTGTGTCATCTTTTCTTCTTCTTCTTCTTCTTCTTTTATTGTCTACTTTCCTTACAGCCAATTAAGAATACCTTCTAGTACTATTCAAAGTAAGTGAATACCAGGTGATTTTTCGATGTGTGAAGGAGGAATATGTTCAATTTTTGAAATTTACTGGTTTTACTTTGCCCTTTTGTATTGATGTTGTATCCATAATTTGCAGTATTATTGTCAATCTATACCCTTTGATCTTGCTAAATGGACTGATGTCTTGTTAGCTCATTTAATTAGTAGGTATGGGATAATCTTGACTTAACATACTCTTCTAATTCCACAATGGTTGGAAATTGTCATTTAAATATGATTAAAGCTAAACCAATTTATAAGAATCTGACCCGTAACATATGTAGGTGTGTCATTATTACTAATTTCCAACCTTATCTTAGTGCGGGTTTCGGTTAAGCTAAATGCTTTATCCCATAAGCAATAATGCTTGTGATTGGCAAGACTTCGCATGTGGAAAATTCATGAAAAAAAAAAAAAAAATAGATTAAGGGGCTGTTTGGGTGCAGAGGAACAGCTATGTCATAGCTGGAGGCCTCCTTTTATAGTGCAGCGAGCGCAACACGAAGCACAATTAGCTGGGTTTTAGTAGATGCATGCTAATCTAAGGCTTCTAAGCATTTTCCATAGAGCATGCTTTTCATCAATAGAAGGCTAATATATTATACTATCAAAATTTCTTTACAAAAAATTATATCAAAATATTGTAACACATTTGTGGGTTTACAAGTGTCACTACCAAATGATTATGATTCAAAGTTTTTTAAACAAATTATGGTAAATATCTTGCATTGTATTCTAATGAAGAAGAAGTTTTGATTCTCTATAGAGGTCTAACTGGCTCTTCCCTTCGATATTGATTTGTGATCAATATTGGTCGGATTGCAGGCCCATGAGCTGTCAGAGCAAGCATTCTGAGCATTGTAATGATAGCCCATGATTTTTGTTTCAGTATTAGCCTCAAGACCAACTGTGGGCCCATGGTAGGCCCATAGTTTGAATTTTGAAACGACCATTATACACCCAGAATCTGTCTCCAGTGCGAGGCGGCCCACATCATTTTAAATATTGGGTCGAGCCTGACATTGGGCTCTCTATAGGCCCATCAGATCAATTAATGGGCCCTTGTGCAGCGTTAGATCCTTAACAGCCCATTGAACTTTCTGGACATCGGGCATGAATTTCGGCATTATTATGTAGGCATATATTTCTCCGGTCAAGATCATTATGGGCCTCATTCAGCCCAATTGTAGGCCTGTTAAATTGATTATATCCCAAAATGGGCCCATTAGCTGATTTCGGGAGCATCAAGTCGATTATGGGCCTGTCGGTCCTGTTGAGGCCCAACTGCCCCATTATGACGAAATTTCATGGTTGTAATGGAAGTGATCACACAATTGCCCAATTGTAAGCCCACTAAATTAATCACATACCTGAAATAGACCCATCAAATCATTTGGGCCTCACGGTCCAGTTGAGTCCCAACTTGCCCCTCGTATAAAATTTTAACATTGAAATGGGCCCTTCTGCAGCTCATTATTAGGCTCGTTAGAAAATTCTGGGCCCAGTTGTAGGCCCATCAAATAAATATTATAGGAAAACTGACCCATTATCCCAATTTTTACCCATTTCTAGAATTTTCTGATTTCCTTGTTGGCCCATTATGAGGCCCGACAATTCAATTATGGGGACAATTTTATGGATGTGATGCGCCTGGCCACAAAATTGGACAATTGCCCAAAATACAAAATAGGCCCATTCTGGGCCATCACCTCAACTATGGGCCTGACAATCCAGTTGAGGCCCAACTGGCCCATTAGGATTAAATTTTAAGATTGTAGTGGCTTGGTTGCGTCTCAGTTAGAAAATTATTATTAGAGCATTCAGATTATTATGGGGCTCAATCAATTTAAAATTGGCCCATTAGCCCAATTTTGGCCCATTATAGAGGTTTGAGATTGCTTTTTGGTCCATTATTAGGCCCATTAAATCAATTATAGGGCCTATTGGTCCAATTGCAAGCCTAACTGGCCCATCAGGATGAAATTTAAGATTGCAATGGCCCTGATCTGCAGAATTACGGTTACTATGGGCCCAAATCGGACAAACATTACTCATTTATTAGGCAGGCTAATTAAAGTAATAGGCCTAACTATAGCCCCAAATGAGGCAAGTTTGATTCCAGGTTCAGAAGTCATTTGCTTGGTTTCAGCTTCGAAAATTTTTGATGGGTAATTCCGGTTTACGACTTACAACTACGTCTGGGATACCGATGGATCTAATCATCTGGATTAGTGATGCTTTTGTCCATCACCAATTGTTGTGTCAACCAGTATAGATTCAAGTCACAATTAGCTGGCAATAACCAAAGTATAAAATAAATAAATAAATAAAATATCTTGGCAACAGAAAATTTTTCAGATTGACAGATCTTGAGAAAAGTGTATTGGCTGAGAAAGTATGAAGGGGACTTGTCGTATATCTTCCCATCAAATATAATTTGGATTTGCTATATGCTGCGGCAAACTTCCCCTTCTTGTAACTAAGGAGCCCTCCCTTCACAAGGCCCTCCTCTCAAAAAACAAAAAAAAAAGACATACATGAAAATTCAGTCGATCTTTTCCTCTTAGGACCATTTGCAACACCTGCTATTCCCTCATTCTAAAAAAATATAATAAATAAAATATAATATAATAATAAACAAATAAATAAATAGGAAGAAAGACGATTTTAGAGTGGGTAGAGACGATTATGTGGTAATGGCTAACCAGCATGATCAGATAATACACTAGCACGGAACTAGAATTCACAAGTTCAACAGTTGGCTTCCAGGAAAGTTCTTGAAGATCGGCAAGTCGAGTAGTTTGTAGTTGAAGCATGCACTAACTAGGGTTGAACAAGATAGCCTTTCTTTCTTGCTTTCCTAGGCTAACCTGTATTCTAAAAGACTCTTCCTTATTAGACCCACCCCATTTGGGTACAATAGAAGCAAGTGGAATGGAATGACCACCGTTCTTAGAATTTTATTCCCATTACCTTGTTTAATACACTTATTTGAAATACTACTTTAAACTTATTTAAAATACTACTTTATTTAAGGGAATTAAATAAATGATAATATGGGAATAGTCATTTCATTTCATTTCCTATAGCAAACTAGGCCTTAAGGTTTTCAGGCTGCACCACAAGTGGACAAATGTGACCAGCCATCCATCAAGGAGAAGATTATGTGATCCTCGCCAAGCCTTGGCCCCACATTCTTCCCTGTATGGAACTACAAATGTCATGGAGAGAGAAATATTAAGGTAAACAAAGAAAATAACTAATGGACAGAATATAATTATATCCAAGTCCAACACCAATATTATTCAAACAATCTGATGTGTAACATTTCTTGACATGAACTGATTTAAAAATGAAATTTCCTTCTTCTAGACATGTAAAACGATACATCTCTGATACTTTGACCATACTTCTTGGAAACTCCCAACATAACTTGTAAAACATTTCTATAAAACACTACAACATAGGCACAACCAAAATAAAGAACAAAATACACATGGGAAAAGAAACACAGTAATAAAGATTAAAAAAATATAATAAACATATCGAGCAAACTGTATTAGATAATACTTTCACATGACCATATAAATGTACCAATATGTTGCCACATTCATGCCCTACTTTAGGATTTGTTATACACTCGTGACGATATCATTTCAGGTGATAGTTGTAACTTGTGTTCCATGGGCTCTTTTCATTTTTAGATAGATAAATTTATTTATTAGGGAAATAGGGTTGGGATGACTAGAGTCCAAATTTATTTATTAGGGTAATAGGATTGGGATGACTTGAATCCATGACCTTTTGGTATGGGCGAGAGTGCCTTTTCCACTTAGGATAGCTCCTCTCGTCACCTTATGTACCATAGGCTTCATGATAGCAAAAAATTCATCAATCCAAAAGCTACATTCTTTAACTTCCAAAGCCACTAAATATCATGTTCAACAAAATAGGATTAGGTAGTTGATAGAAGATAATCCTCAAAAGTTTGAAGACTGGTTTATTAAGATTGAAAGAATCATCAGGATGTAATTCTAACTTTTCATAGAAAATTAGCAATCAAGTTAAATGCTTTTTTTTTTTTAAATTTCTTGACAAATAGCAAAGAAGCATGGAAACCGACTCGTGATATGCAACAAGACATGATTTGGACACTGAACACGTGAATTTTCAAAAAAAAATACAAGACGCAACATAACAGGGACACTAGAAAAACATATTTTTGTGTCATATAAATATTTTATTCAAATACGATAGAAAATGAAAGAAGACGATAATTAGAATACATATATTAAAAAAAACAAAACTATACACTTTATACCTTAATTGTCGTTCCTTTGCATAACAATTACATTATACTAAAATTAAAAAAAAAAAAAGTAAATCAACACATCATTTAAAAAATATAGTTCTATCATAAAATAAATCATAACATGAAAAGGCAAAAATAATTTATAAACTATCACTAATTTAATTACAAGAAAACAATAAAAATAAAAAAGTAAACCATTTGCAGATGCTTAAGGAAGAAATAAGAAAATTCACAATAAACATTTTGTGCCATTATTGAAAGTTGTTAGAGGCAATTAAGAAATAGAGAAGTGACAAAGTGTCCAAAACGTGTCCCTAACAATGTTGATAAATCTCAATTTAAATATTAAAATCTTACAATTTTACGATGCTAGAACTAGAAAACTCATTCGATCTTATGTAAAATCTTAATAAGGGTAAAATAGGTAAAATCTCTATTTTTAGACGTAAATAGGCAATTTTACCGATTTGAAAATTTAAGTAATTTTTGTGTAATTGTGTCAAATAAAATAGATTTTTATGATCTTTTTTCAAGTAATATGCTACAACCATTTCACTTGTTGCTCTTTTTTTTTTTTTTTTTAAGATTTTTTTTATTCTTAACATTATTATTTCCTATGCTATACTAGTTGAGACCCATGTGCATTGTTCCACCAAATTGACTATCACAAATTAAATGTAGTAACTAGAATGAAAACCAAGAGACCTATGATAAAATATTACAAATACATTTTAATTTCAACAAAAAATTAAGATAAAAAGAATTCAATATTTTAATGTCAACTATATAAATCACACCAAACACTTTAACAATCTCAATTGTGTAGTTCGTAAAGCGAGTATAGAATCAGATATAGAATCTTTTATGAACTTTGAAGATTTGTTTTGTTCATATGAGTAAGTTTTTGTGTATGGCATTTTCTTGATTCATGTGTTTACTCTTTTCTCTTATCAATAAAATTATTTATTTATCAAAAAAATAAGAGCTCTAAAGAAAAATTGTAGCATAATGAACTATATTTTCATGTCATATGCATTGGATAAAATCTTACGATTTTATGATTTAATTTTTTGAATCCTCCACTAATTTCAAGTAAAATATCAATTTTGACAACCTTGGTCCCCAACGTGTCTTAAGCCAAAAAAAGTTACAAAAATAAGGATACACTTAGCCGCGCGTCCGTATCCAACGAGTGTTCAACATAGCAATTCTGAGACAAGCAAAAATACTTAGCTTTCCTTTTCTTTTGTTCTTGATCTTTTTGTTTATGTACATTTATTTATTTTTTTAACATATATATACTTGTAGATATAGAAATTTGGGGTATACATTTTTGAATCCTTGTACAATTATACATGTCAACCTCATGAGGTAATGCATGGAACCGCCATAAGAAGAGCTCATGATCAAGGGTGCAGCGTCTCTCAACCCAAAATCAATTGAATGATAAACACCTCCAAGGTTATTTAAGGGGACCTCCTCCTATTAACCCCATGAGCACCTCTCCATTGTGAGTTAGTGGCCTCTCTTCTAAGAACCTAAGGAACTAAATCAAAGCTCCAAGTTGCTCTAACAACCCTCTTAGACTTGTCTCCTATATAAATAACTTGGAGACCCCCTCATTTACTCATTTCTGAACCCCCTCATTTACTCATTTCTGAACCTCTTTTAACTAGTATTATGCTTATCTTGAAGTGTCTCTCTTTTTTAGTGGCCTTACTCTACTTCCACGTTTTAGTGCCTTGCTAAATCATAAAAGGTGTTCGTTTCCTTTTCAAAAGATTGTCACCTATATAATACCCTCGAGGGCACTCTACCCTCTTCCACACCCACACCCACACCCACCCACCCACCCACCCACCCACACACACACACACACACACAAAACAAAGATAGAGAAGTTTGAGGAGCTAAATTGTTGGAATTTTAGATTATTTCATTGTATGACTTAAATTTTCGTCATTAGGAATTTAGGCATGATTTTGATGGTTCTCCTAGTTATAAAGTAACCTCTAAAGGTTGTTGTTTGTAAGCAGTTTGTCACCTATTCCTTCTATGCAATGGCAACATGTAGGACACAACAATAGATGTGGTTGCATGTAAAGCTGCATATATGTCACATTTTTATCATTAAATGGTTGCATGAGGATCTTGTATCAATAGGTTTCATTAAGTGGTTGTAAATATGCTGCTTGTCAAATTTTTGTTATTTTGTAGTTTCTATTCCTAGGCACTTCACCATAAAAGCAACCTTCTGGGTTACACAAATATAGGATTGTGATTTTTGTTCTAAAAGGGATTTTGATGAATTGAATTTCATATTTATTTTGCCATTACTTTGCTACACTGTGGGGCTTCGTTTTCAACTCCATATCTTCAAGTCATAGGCCTTAATTGCTAGCTTTTGAAAATCATCTTAAAACTACACTTTTGGCCTTGACCCAAGTCTTTTACAGGTCCACCTTCATTTGTTGTAGTTAGAACCTTCAACCATCTCAAAATATATAGCATCTAGGCCTTATATAAGTATCACCAGGCTAGTTGGGTAGCTAGGCACCAAAACAACTCAAGCTTCGTCATTTTTTTCTAGTATGGTTTGTAGATAGATGAAATGCTTCAACCATCAAATAGATGGGTAAAATCTTACGCATAGTGGAAGCATAGACGGAACAAGGAAGGGGGAGCCAATTCTAATAAATTTTAATATTTCTCCTTCAACCTCAAAAAATACAATCATAGATCATGGGTTTAAAAAGTTAAACAAATATATAAAATCCATTCATAGACTTGCTTAAAAATTATTCAATTGACTAAATTAAAATATTAATGGTCGAACTCAAGAATCAAGTCCCATATTTTATTAATGGCCCAATTCAAGAATCAAGTCCCAAATTAAGCCTCATATTTTATTAATGGCATAAAGTAAAAAGGTTGGAATGGTCACATTTAAAAAAATATATACATCTTTAAATACACCTATATTATATATAAATATTTTTTTCCAAAAGTTGGGGGGAGCCATAGCCCCCTATAGTCATACCTTAGGTCCGTCCATGAATGAAAGTAAATTGACAAGAGCTAACCACTACAAAAGCAAGATAGCCGATAAAATGAAAAATGATGGAAAGCAAAAGGCTAAGATGACAAACTAGGGGAGTGCAACAGGTCATGTCTCGGGTTGGCAAGTCGAACCTGACTCATTATATTTTGGAAGCCTCTCAACCCACCCATTAACCCATTGTTTATATTAAATTTATTTAAATTATATTTTTACTAATTTATTATTTAAAATATTTTTTTACGAATTCAATTTTAAGATACATTTTATATTGAATTTTTTTTGTTTTGACAAGTTAAATGCTTGTTTAGAAAACATTCAAATAAGAAGTGAATTCCATCAAATTAAAAAGTGAAAAGACTTTCGCACTGCGAAATCTGAAAAGAGTCAGATTATACAACCTTACCTCTATGTGCAGATAGGGATGTCAATGGGGTGGGCAAAGGGAGGGGATCCCTTTCCCGATCCCCATCTAGTAATCCTCGTCCTCATCCATACCACTATCCCCGCTCCTGCTTCAATGTAATTTTCCCAACACGATCGTATCCCCCCCTCGATTTACAAATAAAAATTATACATATTTCAAATCATATAATATTATATATCAACATATATTACTATATAAATGTAATTAATATATAAGTGAATGAGAAAGAAGGTAGAGGCAGCATGGAGAATATCATCCCCGTTCCTATACCTATTACTTGAAATTCTCATGCCCCTCCCCATGAAGAGTGGCTACTTTCATGCCAGCAATATGGATACCTGCCGGAAATGAGTATTTTTGCCATCCCTGCTTAAAGAGTGGCTACTTTCATAATTCAAACTTGTGACACTCAAATTATAAAGGAATAATCTTACCGTAATTTGAAGGCTTCCCATTAAAGATCTTTTAAAGAACCCGAACTCAAAAATCTTATGCCACTCGACAATAAAGAAATAAGCAATCAACACACCACTATCTTCATGCAAATAAGCCTCAATTATAGGGTTACCATATTTCTACTCCCAGAGAGACGCCATCACCAATCTTCAAGCACAAAGAACAAGTAGAGATGGGAAACATATGGAATTTATTCATAGTTAATTTTTCATTGCCTTTAGGCATTTACTTTTGTCCCTAAATGGCTTAATATTTTTTATAACAAATATCTCTAGAAGTATATATAGTTCTATTCTTGCACCTATTGTATAACACAGGAATAACATTGTTTTGCAAAACACTCCAGCTATTCATTCATAGAACGTAAACCCACAGCAACACCATTGTCAGATGGTTTTCATAAGAGACACTGGTTTAGGTTCACAAACCGTGGATCAAAGTATGAGATATGGCAATGGAATGTCATTTTCTAGGCATTCAAAAATCAAATTCGCTTGTCACTGTTCAGATTAATTAAAAATTTAATGGCAATTAGCTGCCCTTGTTTCATGTACATGACTAGGAAAAACAATAAGGCACTTCATAGATAGCAACTTAAATTCAACATTCACTTTCTAACATCCTGGTTCAACGGGATAATCTGGTGCCCTTGTTTTATAGCAACTTTTCAGTAGTATTCTTAAATGAAATTTGTGCATCTCAAAACAGGTTAACCATCTCTAATTATGTACGGTCATGAACAAATTTGAAGAATATAAATGCAAAAATCAAGAACAGAAATGCACAACAACAAGTTTAGAGAGTCAAAACTACTATCTTAGCAATGCTTATATCACCAAATTAATTGAATTATAAACATAAATCAAACCTTAGTCACGTGCTACCTAACGATGATTGCCCCAGACTTAGCAACTTGATCGCCGAAAATCTTGACGCCAAGACCCTGCCCTCTCGAATCTCGACCGTTCTTCGTACTTCCTCCTCATTTCTTGAAAAAGCAGATTCGATCGTCAATGGCGATTTCAGCGGAAACGAGATAGACACTTTGTTCGCCACATTATCGGCCCGAGATCTCCTTTCAAAGACGAAGATGATGAGCTTCGGGATAACGACAGTGCTCTAAAACTCCCTGCGAAATCGAAATTCATAGCTGTCGCCGCCATTAATCTACAAACCAAGCAACAATTCAACACAATTTGTGTATATACGCACGTAATTATAATCGTTTTTGTGTGTGCATGCGTATTCACACATATCGAAACAGGTAAGGAAATGTGTTAGGGTTTGGTATACTCGCTCTGAGAAATGCAACGAGAGGGTTCTGCGAAAGTAAGGGGGGAAATGGAGAATTTAAACCTTGGAGACCACCAAGCATGTGGGCACTCCTAACCAACTCTACGGATGAAAAACTGCCACGTCATTGAATTGAAAATAGGATTTAATAATATTTAAATCGGATTTATTTCACCGACACTAATGTGTATTTGAATTGGTGGAAAAGTGCGAGAAAAAAAGAAAGAAATGAGGAAGGAAAAAGAAAGAGAGGGCTCTTCGGATAGGGTCTCCTTCAAAATCAGACATGAAAGTTTCCTTTTATACGACAGTTCAAATTTATTTGATTTGGTAAAAAATTAGAATGAAAAAAGAAGACAAAAAAAAAAAAAAAAGAATTCCTTCCAAAATCGGAGAAAAAAAGGAAGGGGAATGGATAAAGGGGGTAAATTTTTATTATTTATTTGCTTTTTTTTAATTTTAAAGTTATTTTGAAGATGGAAAATGCTAATTTAACATAATTTTGAATTAAATGATGTTTCAATAGTATAATTGTAATAAAAAATTAATTTAATATTTTATTTATCTTAAATTGACAAATACACAAAATAAACTCACCATTGTTTTTTTTTTTTAAAAAGGAAAAAAAATTGATTACATAGCATTCAATCACGGGTGTAACAAGCACATCATGATGGCCGCTCAAGGGTCTATTATTGCGTTAATTATGCATGGGGCACACCTTGTTGGGAAGGATGGAACCATTCTACTACTCAAAATTAAAAAAAGTGAAGGGGCAGCACATTCCAAAATTAGGCAACACAACCACTTGTTTGGGTCAAAAGTTTCAATTGCAAATTGGGCATGCATCGGGTCGATCTATTGCCATTTGGGTTGGAGAGGTGCCCCGGGTCCCAATTCGCAAATGAATCAATTTATATAGCGGCCATGAAAGCAAATATACATGAATGGGAGGTAGCAGTAGCTAGTATATGTGGGTGCGTTTAAAGAAAAAAAAAATGAGACAAATTATGAATTCGTAATTTGTACGATAAAATTAAAAGTGAATAATTTTTAGAATTTTTATATATATTTTTTTAGAGGGGTTGTTGTTGTTTGGAGCTATATTACCATTACAGAAACTTGTCCTAACAAGCCTGATCACTCATTGCATATATGAACCCATGATCTTCATCATCTTCTTCACGAAGCTTCGTAATATATATCGATCTCTCTTTATAATATATATATATATATATATATACATCATCAACCACAAACCAGGCAGAGGCTAGAGAAATTTCCACATGAAGAGTGTAGTACTGCGAGAAATTTACCATAGATATATGACCAATCGAAACGTGGTTGTGAGAAAATCATTCTTTATCTCCATTCTCGTTACCGCCATGGTTACCGGCGGAATCATGGTCACCACCTTAAGCCGAACCACCGCCACAACCTCCCTCTTATGCACATTTGCAGGCTCGCTCACCGCCGTCGAAACGACTCCCGTCCAGCTCCGCTCTATCCTCCACTACGCCACCTCCCGGGTGGTTCCGCAGCAGTCTCGGGCTGAGATCAGGGTCACCTTCGACATCCTCAAGACTATCTCCCCTTGCAATTTCCTCGTCTTCGGGCTCGGCCACGATTCCCTCATGTGGTCCTCCTTCAACCCAAAGGGAACCACCATATTCCTCGAGGAGGACATCAGGTGGGTGCTACGCATCCTCAAGGACGCCCCCACCTTACGCGCCCACGCCGTTCGTTACCACACTCGCCTCTCCGACGCCGACCGCCTCCTCTCCTCCTACAAGTCCGAACCACGCTGCCTACCACCCGACGTGCATCTCCGCGGTAACACCCGTTGTAAGCTAGCGCTGAGCAGCCTGCCGGACGAGGTGTACGACAACGAGTGGGACGTGATCATGATCGACGGGCCGCGGGGTTACTTTGGGGAGGCGCCAGGGCGGATGGGGGCAATATTCTCGGCAGCGGTGATGGCGAGGGCTAGAGTGCGCCCAGGGGTGACGCACGTTATTCTTCACGACGTCAACAGGAAGGTCGAGAAAGCGTTTGCCAGGGAATTCTTGTGCAAAAAGTATCTGGTTAAGGCGGTGGGGAGGCTGTGGTATTTTAAGATACCCCCGGCAGCTAAGGTGCGCAGTGGGAATAGCCGCTTCTGTTAAAATGAGCAAGAAATGCAATGTCTCAGGAAATTGATTTATTAATCTTTTTGTATTTTGTATCCCAGTTAATTTAATTAAGCAACAGTTGCAATTGGTGCCTTCTAATGTTTATGTGTACAGTGAAGTGATGTGAATTGAATTAATTAAAAGAGATAATTAATTTCTGAATACATAAAACCACGGTTCATTTTATAAGGCCTAGGCCCCTAATCACTGGATGTCAGTCATGCTTTCAGCTGGCATCCACATAATTTGCTAAAGAACATGATTATGGAATCACGAATCTCTAACAGTGTGCCCAGTTGATAATCAGAGATAGGGTACTGTTCTAATTAATTCAAGAAGAACGATTAATTATTTACAAAATCAGCAGATATTTCCTTGAGTTGAATCATTTTAACCTTTTCCTTCAAAAACAACCTCAAGTTTGTGATTAGATCGATAAATTTGTCAAAGGAAAAAAAAAAAGGAAAGAAAATAGATGGGGATGGAAATAAAAGAGAAAATATATGGAACTCAAAAAATTAAAAATATTTAAATTAAAATAATTGATTTATTATGAATATATTTTATTTAAATATATATATATATATAATCCACTCTAAAATAATATACATTTAGAATGTACGTGGACTGAGGATTTGGAAAAATAAAAGAAAAAGGAAGGTAAAAGGAGAAGTTTAAGGGTACATAAAAAATGAATGAGATATAAAATCTCCAATAACACATATTATTGAGTAGTTTAAAAAAATTTGTGACAATAGAAGATATTTATTAATAAATTAATTTTTTAATTTAATTATATTTAATTTATCAAATCCCATAAGCTTTTTTCCTGCCATTTTTCAATACAAATTAAACATGAGAAATAATTTTAAATGTATTTATCCTTATTTTTCCCTTGATATACAAATCCTAGATCCAATCAAACTTAGGAAATTATTTTTTTATTCTTATTTTTCTTTTTCTTTTTATTTTATCTCTTTAAATTCTCACTCTAAACACACCCTAAAAATGTGATAGCGCATGAATTGGGGGAAAAAAAGAAAAGTAAAGAGAAAATAAAATTACTAATTTGTGTTTCTTTTTTATATTTAATTGAGTAAATATTAAACTTTTTTATAAGTATTTAATAATTTTCTTCTTATTTTTTTATATTAACCCAAATATATAAATTTGGCCCTTTTATTTTCTTAGCTTTTTTTTTTTTTTTAATTTTCCCATTACCAATCCATTTCAAACGTAGATATATTTATATATTCACACCTACCGTCCATTTCATGGGAAGGTAAATTTCAATACATTAATCATCTGCTTTTAGATTAAAGCCAGAAAAAAAAAATATATGTGGAGAGTGGGATTTGAACCCACGCCCTTTCGGACCAGAACCTTAATCTGGCGCCTTAGACCAACTCGGCCATCTCCACCAGATGACATAGAACTTTTATTAATCGTAGATATTAACATCATACAGAGCTTCCACAACAAATCAGCACCTTACAACTCGCTCACACAGCCCAACGGAGAAATTAACTTTACAAAAGAAGTGAAAAGCTTCCAGAACTACACAGCTGATGACTTGCCGCAGCCATTTCATAAATCTACTTTCACTTTCGCATTGTCATATGAATAAATTATATTAATAAAGAACAAATACAATTAACAATAAATTATTATTTACTAAAACATTTATTTTAATAAAATAAATCATTATAATATGTATTTTATCGTTTATTACAAAAAATTTTAATTTAATAATATAAATCATTTTAATCATAAATTACTATTTTAATAATAATTAATTTTTATAAAATAAATCATTGTAATAATATATTATTTACTAAAAATTAATCTTAATTTTTATAAAATATTTTATTTTAATATGATGCAACTAAATTTGATAAGGTGTTCAATTTAAAACCTAAAATTATTTAATCTAATAAATTTAGTTTACATACACGTGGATAATTTGGCTGACCTTACCATTGCTACGACATTGGAATAAATTATATTAATAAATAATATAATTTAACAATAAACTTTTGTTTATTAAAAAAATCATTTTAATTGAATAAAATATTTTCATCAAATAAATAATTTTAATATGTATTTTATTATTTATTACAAATAATTTTAATTTAACAAAATAAATCATTTTAATAATAAATTATTATTTTAATAGTTATTAATTTTAAAAAATAAATCATTGTAATAATATATTATTTAAAAAATTTAATTTTGAATTTTATTAAATATTTAAATAAAATAAATTATTTTAATAAAATACAACAAAAATTGACAAGGTGTTCAACTTAAGACCTAAAATTATTTAATCTAATGGTAGATATTA
The DNA here is from genome assembly GCA_019916065.1 of Vitellaria paradoxa. Taxonomy (NCBI): domain Eukaryota; kingdom Viridiplantae; phylum Streptophyta; class Magnoliopsida; order Ericales; family Sapotaceae; genus Vitellaria; species Vitellaria paradoxa. Next base: position 58,453,099 of record CM034236.1, read on the forward strand.
CAAGTATATAAAAGGTAATTTTGTAAATATCCTCTCCTTATGGAATAATAAGTCATTCCCATAATTTTCGAAAAAAAAAATGGTGAAAATAATATTCTACTCTTAAAAAGTACAATCAGATAAAAAAATGTAATGCATTCTACCCTATTCCACTCATCCATCCAAATGTAAGCTCTTGCTCTTTCAATTAGCCAACTTAATGGCTTTCAAAGTGAGAGAAAACAATTAAAATGAATGACAAGAAGTCAGGTCAGAGTATTGCTTTTACCATTTTCACGCTCGTCTGGTAAAAAAATACAAGAACCAGGTAGGCATTTGCCGAGCATTTTTTACCAACTACTATCCTCTAACCCATCGAATAATCAAATAATTTGAACAAATAATCAAGTAATACCCAATACCCTATAAATGGATAATTAGTACGGGTATTTATGTGATAATTGGATACTACCCGTTGAGTACACTATAATCAAAATAATTTGAACGGGTTTAGATAATATTCATCAGATACACTACGTATACCATTCTCGAACTCAATAAGTATTTTACTTTTATACCTTAACCTGTCTCAATATTTGTAAAATTTAAAAATACCCCAACTTGTACAATTGGAGGGGGCCGGGTTAAAGAGTACAGCAAGAGACAAGGCAACAGAGTAGTACAATTCAAGTTTTATTCTGCTTACCGAGTGATTACAAACAAGTACCATTTCCAGGGAAATATACGTACAGTATAATATACACACCGCAAGCTAAGAATGTAACTGTAACTGAAAGAGTGAACGTACCTAACTTCGCCTAAATACAGATGTTGCTCTCCAACCATACATAATACACCCTGCATCTGTTCCACGGACAAAACTTATGCCCTGATTTTAAAGTTGGCTGCTTCCATCTGCTGGTGAAACTGTAAAGAGGAACGTCACCTATGATTATGGTGTGTCCCACCTAAATTGACAAATATATTTAAACTATACTGGAAGTCATTCTCATGTCAGTCACTTCCCCCAAATACCAGAATTGCAGGCCGACAGAAGCACAGAAAAGAAATTAACAAGCGCGCTCACAAAAATAAATAACAAGGTCACATACAAGTAACAAACTTAGAAGTTTCAGATAAGAGTTAGCCTTATAAATGCAACGGTGTGCATCCATTCTTCCTTTTCGAGGCCATCATGGTAGGATCAAAATACAAATGAGCATTCATAAACCAATCACAATCAAGTTACAACTCTCTAATCAAATATGACACATCAAAACGAACAAAACAACTAATTTACCAGCTATTCACAAGGAAAGCTCAGATGCATAATTGGCTTTTAACCAGTGTAAGGGATGAGCTCTTCTTCATCAACAGCAGAATCTTCCTCATCTTTTGCCATCATCCAGGGTTGTTTAGGACCCTGAAACCCATAAACAAATCACCAAATTATCATTAGAGATTAAGTATGAGAAATTACAATGAAGTATTGTCAAAACTAAAATTACAATGAAATATTGTCAAAACTAGAATTGCTTCAATAAAAGAGTGGATTTCCTTAAAATGTTATAGCACACAAATGAGAGAGAGAGAGAGAGAGAGAGGAGCACAAACTCATCCATTTCACCAACACTGACTCATATATAGAGAAAAAAATTTACACCATTCAATGCAACTAAACCATGCAAACTAAGACAAAATACAAGCAGCATAGATTCAAATACCTTTCCTTGTCAAATGATTCTGGGGAAACTCCCAGTCATATCAACAACTGTCGATGGATCAGCCATTCTAACACCAGCATCAACGACAAAATCAAGACCCTAAGATTAAGTACAGCAAATCAAGTAAGATATGCTAATCCACAAGAGAGAGAAAAAAAAATAGAAGTTGCGGAGCTGTTGAAGGTGAACATAACTTATTCTTGGTGGTTTCCCTGATCATTTGCAGGCATAACCCTCCACCTTATATTGGACAGCCATTCGCTTGACTTTTGAATAAGTTAACCACTAAGAAATGGAACTAACAAAAATTTTAGGTGACATTTGTGGCATGATCCTTAATGAAGAAAGTATTTATTGGATCTAGGTTTAGAGTGTTTTTGAAACAAGGATTGGAGGGAAAAATTACGAAAGGAAAATAAAATAAAAAAACATTAAATTTATTTTATTTTTCTCATATGGTTGGGAAAATGAGAAGAAAATGAATAGATATTAGTGAAAAAAAATTAATGTTTATTTAAATGATCGTAAAAAAGAGTTCATATAAGTAATTCCATTTCCATCCGCTTTTATTTCCCTCCACAAATACTTGCTCCGAATACACCCTTAAAGTACCAAAAAGAAGATAGTTCCATAGTTAGGATTAAAGTACATCAAAATGAGTTGTACATCCAATTATTTCTTCAAATCCTAATTTATGCCTGCAGTTAAACTATTAAGACCAAAAGCTTTTGAAATGAAAGAAACTTCCTGCAAAATGACATAGAGAATACATATGCAATCTTTTTATGCCCATATTTTGGGGGAATTTGAAATGAACTCCACATGCAATATAAATGATTTGATTTCTACAAGAAGGCTAAACCAATTCAGTTCACACAAACTGCAGGTGATAGTCCAACTAGTTTTTCCATTTGATATAAAATAAATCAAACCTCACAAAGACAAAGTAACGCCTGCATGCTAAAATAGAGTCTGAGGGGGGACAGACTAATACCTCTGGCCGATATACTTCAGCTATTACAACTGGCTCAATTATCCACTCATTTTCTGGTGACTTGACACTGAAGAGAAGGACATTCATTCAATAGAAGTACATCACATTTGCGTGGAAAACAACCATGAGCTAAATTGTTTGAGTTGCATAAAATCAATTACAAAACAAAAAATTAATTCAGTTATAGCTAAATTTCCAATTACCTTGTCGATATCAATGGTGCATCCATCTTCTCTAGAATTGCTTGACACACAGCATCATCAGGAATGCGGACACCAACATTTTTCCGGTATGCAAATTTGGAAGTTGTAGTTCCATATCTTGTGCACTGTTTTGGTAGTGCTTTACTAGCAGTCAGGATGAAAGTATACTATGACAAAAAAACAATTCAGTTATGAGTCCAAACTCTGCATTCAGAATTTTGAAGAACCTGATATACCCAAGTCATCCAATCAATAGCAAGCTAGTTTCACCAGAATCACAGTATGATCCAAGAACTATGGCACAGTGGCAGAGTCAGTGAAACCAGACTTTTTAGTTGCCCATACCAAACAAAAGATCTCATGGACTAGACATTGATTACCACAATATCTCCCCCATAATACACAAATGAGAATGCAACCATCAACATCAAATTGATTGGGTCCAGAAGATAAAGATCAGCCAAGTGAAAATCCATTAGCTGGTTGGTCCTACTCCAAAATATCAAATGTGTTGCACGTAACAGTTTGTCACTCTTAAAAAGGCTTTCGGATGTGACAATGGGTACCTTAGACTTCCCCCAGCAAAAAAATAAAATAGAAATAAATACATAGTAATTCATAGTATTCCTTACAGGCCCAGGTAGGCAATGCTTCACAGCCCGAAATATGTTTGTACCACCTTGATCATTACCACGAGGGAATCCCATTGTATAAGTATCGATGTCCCGGAAGGCATGGCACAATATACTAAGGGGCTGCATAAGTAATACAATAGATATTACAACTGATGATCATGAGATATTGCGGCTTCAGCCACCAAGCCAAGTAGAACAAAAAAGTGCCCAAACATGTCCTACCCACTTGCTAGATTAATACCATACCAGACTTTGCAAGAACATCAAAAGAGAGACCAAAAAGAACCAAAGTTCTTGCCTTTGAAGCTTCTATATTTTTAATTCTGAAAGACAAAATATGAGAGGGTCATCATCAAAGGATGAAGGATGATGAAATTTAAACCCAAGATCTTAATAATAAGTTTAAACAAACAATAAGTATACCTTCGAAGACGTTCAATAGCCGAGTGACTAGTCAGATCACAAACTATAGCATACCTATTAACACAATAATCATTTGAAATCATAAAAACAAAGGAACAAAAAAATAGGGTCAGCATAAAAATAACCACCAATGCTTAATTCGAAACAAATACAGGATAAATATGGAGAGTTCCTTTCTACTTGTGGGATACTAATTTACTAATAGAATGAATTTAAGAAATTCCTAAAATGCTATAGCGGTTCTTGCATCTAGGCCATTGACAAGGTAAAAAGAAATATTGATGTGTTACAATACCACAACTCTTAAAACGTTGAAAACTTTCACGCTAATAGTTGATGACATATATAAAAGCATAAACCAACTAAAGCAAATAACACATATATGGCCAATAACCACGACTTTGTCAATGTAGTCCCCCCCTTCTCTTTATTCACTTTCTTTCTTTTAGGAAGAAGGGAGGAAGGAATGCTTCCCTTCGTAAGGAAATAAACTACATACACGGTATCAGTAGGAATGACCCCAACAGCTCCCTCTTTCAAAAGTTTAACAACTGGATCCAATCTCCAACTATCTGCTCCGGATGGGTCAACTTCAACATAAAGCAATTCATTGTCCTGCGAGCAGTCCAAAATTCAATAATGTGCCTCTCGTAGAAGATCACCATTGTACTATTTTATAGGTAACGGCTTAACACAAGCATGCCTTTTTAAAGCTCTTACCCCAAGTATGGAAATTGGATTTGTTCAAAGAAAGGAAAAGGATAGTGAAACATATAGGTAAACAAATAAATATGAGATGCTAAATTCACTGCTTTTGTTTGATTGGGTTCTGAAATAAGAAACACGTCTCCACCATTTTCCTTTTTTTTTTTATTGGTTATTGGAAGTGTGTGCATGGCAATAGCGTGATGTGACTGTGTGACATGAATTCTTCTAAATGCATGTCGTACACTCGGCAATTAGATAAGGACACTTAGATAGGGGTATTAATATCCGTATGCCAATATAATTGAATATATATGTAAAAATTCAATTTTAGCACATAAGTAGGCATAAAACTTGTATTTTATGCATGAAATATTCTAATGAAACTTTGTTAATACTATATTATTCCATAAAAATAAAAATGATATTAAATATATGATTATGTTTCCATGGTCCCATATCCTTGAATAACAAAACTAACAAACCCAACACTTAGATACGTATCCAAACATATCCTAGTCCATGTAACATTGTGTGAGTATCACTTTGTTTGTAACATCAGTTGAGGACATGGAAGGAATAGAAATTTATAAAATTAAATTTAATAATAAAATTACTTAAATAGTTTGGTGGTCTTTATAAGTTAATTGACACCAAATTTTAATATATTGGGTAGTTGAAAATTATTACAGGAAGCAAGAAAAAAAAAAATCACTAAGCCACACTAAATGCCCTTACTATTTTTTTATTATAATAGTGTAGATAAACAGACAGTCTCCTGTTAAACCCCTAAAAAAACCTCAATTCAAACAAGTTCATTTACATTCAAGCTCTAATAATGATGACATTAATAACATAAACTACGTGAATAAACATAAAACAAGCATAGCAGAATGCAGAAAAACACAGATTAGAATCAGATTTTGTTTTTGCATAATGATCGCATTAAACTAAAATAAGAAAATCAGAAACTAGAGTAAAATCGAGATGAGGATAGCAAGGAAGTAACCTTGGCAAAGCGAAGACCGGAGTATCTAAGACGCTTAGGGTTTCTCTTGACAGCAGCCAATGATAAGCATCGAGCTCGTGCAAGTTGGACGTTTTGGAAAGAAACGTGGCTCTGTAACGGGTTAAGAGAGCGACGGAATGAGAAGGACCCAGCGCCGTCGCCACTTACAGTCGCTTTCAAGGCCATTTTTCCGTTCAATTGGCTCAAGAAGAAAAAGAGGCACAGAGAGGAAGAAACAGTGGCCTGGGGAGTTCTCGCGATTTCAATGACCTCAATAAGAGATTAACGAATCTTCCACCTTCAACAACATACGAGATGAAAACAACGGGCCTACGGCCGCCTAATAACGACGTCGTCCCGAAGTAGTAGTCTGGTTTAATATAATTTATCCCAATTTGAAGGGAAAGTTTAACAAAAAAAAAAAAAGAACAACACACATGAGAAAAAAAATATAAAGAAAAGGAATATATGAAATTATTTTGGCGAAGAGTAAATTAATAATAATAATAATAATAAATTATATTTTACTTGCCATACTTCAACTTTTAATTTCTTTGATATGATATTTTTTTTGGTCGACTTCAATCGCTGAATTCGTGTGACACGTCGTTATTTCGTGTGAAATACAATAATTTAATGGCACTTTTTTTTTTTGAGGCAATCTGATGCCTTTTTGTTGGCCTGAGTGCATTGTGTGGGAGAATAAAAATAGTTTAAAAATAAAAATAATTAATTTTTTATTTGATTAAGTTAAAAATAAAATATAATATATTTTAATATAATTAAGTATTTTTTGACAAATTTTAGGTGTATAGTAAAACAAATAAAAAATAAATAAAAATAATTAACTTTTATAAATAATTAACTTTTAATATACTTCTTAAAAATATAAAAATTATCACACCCCAAATTTTATGATGAGACCGGTCGTAAATCACAGTGCTTTAACTTATGACACACACAAACCTTCATAAATCCAAAGTACAAATTATTACATTAGTAATAAAATGTAACGACCCGCATTCACATATTTCAATATTGTCCGCTTTGGGCTTGGTAAGCTGCTTCTCAGGAGGTCACCATCCTAGAACTGCCCCCACTGGAGCACGCTTAACCCTGAAATTCCCACTGAATCCAGTACTCTTACAACTTTAAAACGCGTTATTCTTATATAGATATCGAGTATTACATATATGTCGTTTCCTTCCACGACCTAGGCGATGTGGGATGGAAGGCATTGCTTCTCTACTTCACCTCCGACTTCACTCTCCCGTAGGCAGAGTCCCTCACGGGCAGGTCCCTCGCAGTCCCTCACAATCCTCCCCCCTTACAGGGCAAACGTCCCCGTGTGGCCCCTTGCTTCACTCTCTTGCAGGCAAAGTCCCTCACAAGCAAGTCCCCCACTCGCGGAGCCCCCACACGCGTGATCCCATACTTCCGGCTAGGTATTGGCTCTGATACCATTTGTAACGAGTGCGTCCACATAGTACAATATTATCCGCTTTGGGCTTGGTAAGCTGCTTCTCAAGAGGTCACCCATGCATCCCGGTACTGCCCCTACTTGAGCACACTTCACCCTGGAATTCTCACTAAATCCAGTGCCCTCATGGTTTTAAAATTCGTTATTCTTATATGGATGTCGAATATTATATATATACCACTTCCTTCCACGACCTAAGCGATGTGGGATGGAAGGCATTACTTCTCTGCTTCACCTCTGGCTTCACTCTACCGCAAGTAGAGTCACTTACGGGCAAGTCCCTCACATAAAATAAAATCCTAAATGTCAAACATAATTCTCCAGATAAAATCAACCGACTAATCCTCAATAATAATAGCTCCAAAATTTATACAATTCAACAATACCTAAATTCTCAAACCAATAGTAAAATAATTAAATTTCTCATAGGAGATCACAAACTCATGATATCACAGTCCCAACTTAATCCAAATTTCTTAATTATAATTCTTTTATCTCACCCAAAAAATGTTAAAAATTATGAATGAGCTAAAAATTCAGTAAATGGATTAGCAAGCAAAAATAATAATACTAATTTGAAAATAATAATTTTTCAAATAAACAATTTAACTAAAAATATTTCAAATAAAAACAATATTCATACATAAATAATAGTCATTTCAAAACCTACACATCGGAGTGCAATAACATCCATAGATCAATTCATCAATCACAATAGTGATGATAAAATATTAATCCGCGGAGATAAAAGATTTAAATATCAAATGTGCCAATATAATTTCTCATAGGCAATACCCGTTGGATCCAACATCGTAATTAGAGTCACTCAGTCTAGCTCTTGGGTCATTCCTAAACCGATCTGATTGAGGTCACCATAGTTTTCACAGGCTTGTTCCTACAATTGTTGAGAATTGGAGTCACCACGGTTTTTACAAGGTTGTTCCCTAATTGCCAGAGTCACACCACTTTAATGAGCCTGTCCCCCACTTTAATGAGCCTGTCCCCTACTTTAATTTTTATTTCCAATATCCACAAAATAATTTTCCATCACAATCTCATAAATTCCAAAATTAAACACAAGTGTCTATATAATTCTTTTTATACTCAGTAGTATAAAACATATAATATTTTTATCAAAACAATATAATTTTTCAAAAAGAATAATCCTGAAAATTCAATTTTCAAAACTTTTATGCATTGAATAATTTACAAAATAATACTAGTAAAACAAACCACTCACCTATTATCTAAAGATGTACATGTAAAATAACCAGAATAAATTATAAATCGTCACAATCCTGAATACGCGAATACAATAATTATTAAAGTTCACCTTAAATAAAAAATATTAACTATTAACTCTCTCTCCATCTAAATAATTAATACTAATAATTAACCAATTAAGTAATTTTAATTAAATACTCATCCAAACGCTAACAACACCATTCTCAATCATCATTCCTTTTTTTTTTTTGGCTTCTTACTCTCTCGCCTCATTCTCTGTATTATATATATATATATATATATATATATATATATATATATGCCCATCTCATCCTTGTATAGGAGAAAATAATTAAATAAAAAAAACTAACCTTTCAGATTTCTTTCCCCCTTCACAGCTGCAACCTTCTCTTTCTCTCATTATCTCTCTCTCTCTCTTTCTCTCTCTCTTAATGTAGAATATAATAAAGTGTTAACTGATCTAACCTCTATTTACAAATATAATTTTTTTGATCTAGTGCCATTATGTTCACTTAAATTACGGTGGACCTCCGAACATATATTAATAATAAAAAAAATAATTCCTTAAATTAGCCAATAATCTGCACTTACCCAAAAAATAAATAAATTAATTAATAATTTAAATATTATTTATTAAATAAAACCAGCTAATTTTCCTAAAAATATAACACATAAATAAAATAAAAAAAATTAATCTCTAGGTTATAACAAATATAAATAAATTTTATTATAATTTTTAACACAATTTATTGTACCAAACAAAATTTAAGTATTTTTATCAAAATTTGTAAATGTATATTTTTGAAGGATAATTATGTCTATTCAAATTATATATAAAAACATATGCACGAGAATCTATAATTTCATTCAAGCCCTGTTTGAAAGATTAAAAAATAAAAAAATAAACTTTTGGTGTTTTAAGTGTTTGGTAAAATATCAAAAGTTATTAATAGTTTTATATGGTTGGTTGCTAACAAATCAATTTTTTGCTAAGTAGATGTTAAAGATTGGAATATCATCTACACTGGAGAAACCAAATGGAGACAAGTGGCCCCCTTAATTTAAAATTGAGGTATTTTAGCCTTATTAAAAAATTAAGTTTAATTCATTTTTTTTTTAACAAAAATAAAGTTTACAATAATCAAACTTCTAAATATTTTTTAAGAAGTGCATATTTCACTACAATGTTTAATAATTTATGCATAATATCAGTAAATATAATATATCACACAACACATTCTATAGACACTAAAATTTAACAATAATTTATATAATAAAATAATACGATTTTTGAAAATGCCCTCTCACATACTAAGATTCAACAGTTAAGAATTATTTTTTCTTTCGTTTAACGATTGAAATAATTTTTATATTTTTAACTTTCTGTTCAATTCTTATTTTAGTGTACTCCGGGTGAGTTCGGAGTGAGATAAAGTGAGATAAATTGAAATAAATTGAGATAAATTGAGAGTTCGTAATGGGTGCAGTGAAAGAAAAAAGTTGATGTGATATAAAATTAACAGAGATTTATAGAATTTTTTTAGAATTTGTTTACAAACCAAACGGAGCCTCTATTACCATTTATGGGTTAAATATCTACTTGCCCCTTAAACTATCAATTTTTGTTTTTTACTTCCCCCTTCAACTATTATTTTTTCGTTTAATAAGGACAAATCACATTTTCCATCCAATAGATGGATGGAAAAGTTAGTCCCAAAACTATATTAGTCTTTTAGTTTAAATATCCATTTACTCCTTAAACTATTACATTTTTGTACTTCCCCATTCATCTATCAATTGAACTAGAACGAGAGTATTTTGGGTTAAATATCTACATTGAACTAAATTAGTACAAAAGCTAATGGCTTATTTTTTGATTGCGTGTACATCGCATTATTTTTACGGGTGATGTTTACAATTTGTTTGTTTGCCAAAACAAAAAAAGTTATGCGATGCCTATGCAATTAAAAAAATAAGCCAGTAGCTTTTGTGCGAATCTTTTTTGTCACATGTCGACTTATACATGTATCGCTTGTACCCCAGTCTCTAATTAAATGAAAACCACCATTATCACCATTATTAAATAAAACTAGTAAGATTATTATTATATATAAAGTACGTAAATTGTAATGTAAAATAACTCAATTCCAACTCCATCAATCCCGAAAAAGTGGGTTTTTTGAAATAAAAATGGGTTGCTCGATACTTACAAGTCGGTTTTCTTTCGATGAGAGCCCTCAAGATCTATGCCATTTTTGAAACCCTAACTTTATTGATGAAAACCCTTCAGATCCGCAATGGAGTTGAAAAACGATAACTGAACTAAAAAGCTCCAATTGATTTAAAATCAAAAAGATCCCCAAGTTGCTAAACCAATTAGAAGGTTATAGGTTTGCTTTGATCGGCATAAGTTTACTTTGCTAAACCAATTAGAAGATTATAAGTTTGCTCTGCCAACCATTAAGATCCCACAATGGAGTTGACTGGCATAAGTTTGCTTTGAATCCCTTCGAAAATATTTGGTTTGACCGGCAAAAGTTTGCTTTGATTAATAAATTAAAAACCCTTAGTTGTTTTTAAGTGTATGAAATGTCCACATTACCCACTTTCTTTTTTCATTAGTTAAAAAAAAAATAGTTAACGGTTTCCGTCACAAATTTTGGATGAAAAACATGATTTGTCCTTAGTAAAAAAAAATGATAGTTGAAGAGGGAATGGAGTTCAATTAGTAATTGAAGGGGGAAGTAAAAAAAAATTTGATAATTTAAGGGGTAAGTAGATATTTAACCCACCATTTATCTTATAAAACGACTAAGGTATTTTAAATTTTATCATATTTCAAGGGTGGAGATCATATGTAAATTAAAGTTACCAACTTAAATTCCGTTCAATTATGATTTCTAAGAAGTTGAACCTTCCAAATTAATGTATCATAATTTGTGTTTTCCTTTATAGTACTTATCAAAAATTAACTAAAAATAAATATCAAAACATATATAGTAACTGCTAGAATCTAAAGTTTTAGAAAAAAAAAAATTAAAACTCACGAATTATCATAGTTTTTTTAATGCCATTTTTGTCCAAAATTTCAACTATATAAGAAACTTAATATTAATTTTGTTTAAAGTGCTGCAGGCACATGTTATTACTAGATGTGTGTATACACATATACATGTATTTTTGTAATGAAAGACATCCCTAGTAACTTTCATGTATTGTTAAAATGATCAATTGAACCATTAAATTGTGAAAAGTATATTTACTGGTTTAATGTTCAAAGATAATTTTATCTCTTTAAAAATATCGTTTCTCTCCTATTATTAATTTTGACATAACTCATTATTTTCTTCTTGAGTGTTTGGTGCAACTCATTATTTTCTTCTTGAGTGCTCAGTACTCTCTTAGTTAAAATATCAAATGTGCTCCTAATTATATATTTGATTAGGTTAAATGAAAAGGTAAAATGAATTGAAAATATAAATATATATCAAGTTACCTTTAAAAAAAAATAAACATGCATTTTATTTTAGTTAGATTGCACAGTGGCAACTTCACAATCATGTACTTCTCTTATTAATATTTCTGTTTTTTAATTTTAATTTTTATTCTTATTTTTATCTTTATTTTTTATGCTACAACATTGTATTGATCCGAAGGACCACACTGAAGCGAGGCACAAAATTGAAGTTGAATGCTATTACTGAAAGGATTACCATTGTCCAATGGGGATAACCAAAAACAAAGGAATTTTTTTTTTATTTTTTTATAGTTAAGTGGGGAGGAGCCCAAGTTCTGAATCGAGTGATGGGCAGTTAAACGAGGGTCTCGGTTACTGAGCCAATAGGCTCGCTCACAAAAGAAGAAGGAAGGTTTATTACCTTTTTGTCCAAAATTAGGATTACCTTTCGTGCCCGGTGTTTTGAGAAAACTACAGTACGTCCGCAAAAGTCAACGGAAAATGAGGTGGCGGCAAACCGTAACCATGAGTACGGCTGTGGATACAAAACCTGCTCCCTTTAGAATCAAACAAACAATGACTGAAAGAAGCGTGTGAATTACACCATTAGAACCGTTGAAGTGGAGGGGGAAGTTCAGACGTAACCCACGCTTCAGTTCAGAGCTCTTTGCGCTTCGATGGCCTGCGTATCTCTTTCTTCGTTAGCCTTCTTTCCGAAGGAATCGACTGTTTCCGTCCACTTGAATTTTGCGAATAGAAAGAGGATACCTTTGCGGCCAATTGGGTTTGGGCCGATCAAGAAGAATCGAAGAGTTGGGGTTTCTGTCTGCAGAGCTGCGTTGGTTGTCTTTCGCAATCTAGATGCCGATGATTTCCGACATCCTCTTGACAGACAGGTGATTAGCCGTTTCTGGTGTGATATTTGGTTCGAACTTTCTTGTTGTTGTTGTTGTTTTAATAAGTTGTTCTTGTTCACCTGGACTTTGATATTTTCTATTAAAGTAGTTTGTTCATTTTCTTTTGTTTAGAATACGCTGATTCTGAGGGCAATTCCGGGGATAAACGAGCTTGGAAAGGCATTACTAGGTAATAGATATTGCAAAGATGTGTAGTTGATAGTTAGTAGCATGGTTAGATGTGGTAAATCCTTCATTAAAGCTCATGCTTCAACAGAGTTTTAGCTTCATAATATTGAATTTTTTTTTTCCCTTTCATCGGTGTTTATATACATATGTATATAAATTATTTTCAAGAAACCAAGAAGGACGAGATTGACACTCGTACTCTGTGTTGAAGAGCTCGATTCATTCAATAGACAATCAATATGAGGTTTCTCTTTGATAATTTTAGACATGTTATTCTGGTCCATTTTAAGTTTGTTGAATTTGACATGGTTTAAATATGACCACTGTTCAGTTTAAGCAGTTCTAATCTATGGATGGAGTTAATTATTTTTGCACTGGGACTGATCTTTGAATTCTATAATATCAAGTCTCATCTTGGGAAGTGTCTCAAAACGTGTTGGACGTATTAGGGGCACACCTAGGATTTATAGTTAGTGAGAGCAAAAGTTACAGACAGTTGATTTATCAGGCACACCCAGGGTTTATAGTTAGTGAGAGCAAAAGTTACAGACAGTTGATTTATCAGAAGAAAAAAAAAAAAAACTGTATCGGGAGAAAAAAAAAACAGACATTTTTGTGATAAAATTAGTTCTTTAAGGGTAATTATGGTAATGTAATAAAATTTATGACAATAATTTTAAAAAATCCAAAATTATTTTAACTTGGACGATGAGCTGCTTTGTACATGTGTGTTGTGTGGGGGTCAACTACCGGTGCGCTCTGGGGGCTGAGTACTGGAGAGTTTTTTCTCCAGCTGGAAAACAAAGGGGGTATAAGTTCAATTTCTGGGTGAGTGGTTTCGCCCCTGCTCACATACACACATGATTCGTTATTCACATGCATCTATTGAAGAAAAAGAGTTGCTTCTAAATTATTAGATTTTTTCATGCACATGTATTAGTGTTGGCTTTGAAGCTAGATGTTGATGGATGCCTGTCGTGTATGAGTTATCCATATGTAGTTTTTGGTTTATGGGGTTTTGGTGGCTAAATATTTCAAGTTGTTGAACCAGCTAGTGTTGAAGTTTAGTACGTTAGTATAGGAAGGTATAAAGTCTTACAACAAGCCAGTTGTCTCTTACCTTTTTCATAGGGTTTTTCATATTCCACAAGGTATAGATTTTAAACGCGGGAGGTGGGTGGCAAGTCATTTATCCTTGATAAGCCCCACTGATGGTGGATAATTAGCCTCACAGCCCAAGGCTAAGTGATATGCTTAACAGATCTAATGAAAATCAGAATAATAGCAATGATGGATTTTCTAAAAACCTATCCGTACTAGGGGATATGAAGATTAAAACAAAATTTTAACTAGTTTATTTTTATGTTTGGTGATGCGGAACAACAATTGAAAGTAAAGAAAGAATAGATTGAAAGCAAGAGAAAGAAGAAAATAGAGAAGAAGAGAAGAAGAGTTAGAAGAAAAGAGGGGAAAGAAAACACATCCACCAATATTATTAAATCAATCAATCAATCATCTTCTGTTAACCCTAATTAGGGTTTAAATAGAAAACATCATGGGCCTAACACAAAAGGCCTAAAATAAAATAAACCGATACTAAAATAGCCTAAAAACAAATGGGTCCAAATAACCTCTAATAATATAAACTCATTATTAATAAAACTAAAAACAAATGGGTCCAAATAATAATAATAATAATAATAAGAAATAAATTTAAAAATTGATGTCCTCATCAACTCTCCCGGGCTGAGAAGAACTCGGCTCTGTCGAGTGAAAATCGAACCAAGGCCTTTGTCAGTCAATCACCTAGCCACAGGCTAAGGTGCTGTGCTACTGTCCTCCGACGCTCATAGACACGCGTGGGAGGTAATATAACCCTGGTATGGCTCGCTGCTGAAGAAGAAAGATCCTGCTGACTACGATAAAACTCCAAAGAATCAGGATCAATGCGCTGCAAAATGTCACTGGATATCCAAGTACAATCAGAATCGGGTCGGCCCACCCAACGAACCAGATAGCGTTGAACCGGTCCTTCCTTGGTAAAAACAACCTGGTTACTTATAATAGTATCAATTTTATCTGTGTGTGAGAAATTAACAGGTGTTGATGTAGGTAAGGAAATAGGCTCAGGGACAGAATCAAGCTCATAATTGGTTCCATGGTTAGGTTCAATACAATCATGGTTGGGTTCAACTGGAAAGGACACAGGCTTAGGGTTAGGCTCATTTGGAGAAGAAGCAAAAGGATTAACTGGGATAATAGTTTGGCCTTTATAAGCAACTAGGTCCTCAACATTAAATGTAGAGCTAAAACCAAATTCTGGTGGAATATCAATAATATAAGCATTTAGACCCACCCGTTTTAAAATTTTGAAAGGACCAGCACTACGAGGATGCAATTTGGAACCGGGCCCAGATGGACGCCGTTCCGAGCGAATTCGAACCATAACAAAATCCCTAACATTAAATTCAATGTCTTTTATGTGCGTCAGCTCGAAGTTTGTAAGATGCATTACTCGCTTCAAGTTGTTTGTTGATCTCAATATGCAAATCATGTAAATGTTGTGCAAAAGACTCAGCAGTCATAGACACAGGGGAATGCATAGACATGGGAATCAAGTCTAATGGTTTCCTAGGTTTGTAGCCATGCACAACCTCAAATGGATTCATACCTGAGGACCTATTGACAGAACTATTATAAGCCAGTTGGGCCACAGGGAGGATTAGATCCCAGTTCTTAGGGTTTTCTTTGACCAAACATCTCAAAAGGTTTTCTAAACTACGATTGACTACCTCAGTTTGGCCATCTGTTTGAGAATGGTAAGCAGCAGAAAAGTTTAATTTAGTACCAACCAAGTGCCACAAGGTCCTCCAAAAATGACCAGTGAAGCGCACGTCCCTGTCAGACACAATAGTCTTAGGAAGGCCATACAACTTAACAATCTCATCAAAGTACAACCGTGCAACCCTAGAAGCATCAGAGGTTTTACTACAAGGAATAAAGTGGGCCCTTTTGGAAAAACGATCCACAACAACAAAAATGGAGTCGTGCTTTTTAGGAGTGCGAGGAAGACCAAGTACAAAATCCATGCTCACATCTTGCCGCGGACAACTAGGGACAGGAAGGGGTGTATAGAGGCCAGTGTTTTGCTTCTTCTGTTTGGCTAACTGACAAGTGCGACACTGACTAATAATTCTAGCCACGTCTCTTTTCAAACTAGGCCAATAAAATTGACGCTCAACTTCCTCTATAGTCTTATTACGCCCAAAATGGCCAGCGAGACCACCTGCATGAGTCTCCCAAACTATGAAATCACGGACAGACATCTTAGGGATGCATAATTTATTAGCTTTAAAGAGGAAACCATCCTGAAGACGAAAGTCACTAGAAGGGTCAAATCGGCCCTCAAGCACTGGCACATAAATGTTTTTAAAGTCAGAGCATGACATGTAATCTTCTTTAAGCCTTTCAAATCCTATGACTTTAATGCTCATAGCAGTTAACAACGAAATGCGTCTACTTAAAGCATCAGCGGCTAAGTTCTCAATTCCTTTCCTATGTTTTAAAACAAAAGAATAGGCTTGTAAATACTCACTCCAACGATCATGCCTATAATTAAGCTTTTTTTGAGAGTTAAGATACCGTAAGGCTTCATGATCAGAGTAGAGTACGAACTCCCGAGAGAGTAGGTAATGTCGCCAATGTCGTAAAGCCTGGACTACTGCATATAACTCCTTGTCATAGGTAGAGTATCTTCGCTTAGCCTCACCTAGCTTCTCACTAAAATAGGCAATAGGGTGACGCTCTTGGCTAAGAACACCACCTATATCCACACCTGAAGCATCACACTCTACTTCAAACACTTTAGAAAAATCTGGAAGACGCATCACAGGGGCCTCCGTCATTTTCTTCTTTACAGCCCTGAATGCCCTAGCAGCTTCTTCCGTCCATTTAAAATCACCTCCTTTCATACATTCCGTTAAAAGAGCCATGATCGTGCTAAAACCCTTGATGAAACAGCGATAGAAAGAGGCTATCCCATGAAAACTTCGAACATCATGAATGGATGTAGGTTCGGCCCAATCTACAATAGCCTGAATTTTCTGGGGGTCAACAGCAACTCCAACAGAGGAGACAATGAAACCTAAGAAAGAAACTTTATCAACAAAGAATGAGCATTTCTTCCGATTAGCATATAATTTTTTCTTCCTAAGAATAGAACAAACCTGAGATAGGTGATCCACATGTTCCTCTTTAGACTTACTGTATACAAGGATGTCATTAAAATAGACCACTAAGAATCGTCCCAAAAAAGACCGAAGTGCCTGGGTCATGACTCTCATAAAAGTACTAGGGGCATTAGAAAGCCCGAAAGGCATTACCAACCACTCATAAAGACCGTCCTTCGTCTTGAAGGCTATCTTCCACTCGTCTCCTGGCCTAATCCTAATTTGGTGATATCCACTTTTAAGATCTATCTTAAAAAAAATTGTGGCACCTGCCATCATGTCTAGCATGTCATCTAACCTAGGAATGGGGAAACGGTATTTCACAGTGATCTTATTTATGGCTCTACTATCGACACACATCCTCCAAGAGCCATCTTTTTTTGGCGTCAAGAGACCTGGTACAGCATAGGGGCTCAGGCTTTCACGGACAAACCCTTTATGAAGGAGTTCACCTACTTGTCGCTGTAGTTCGGCATGCTTATAAGGATTCATTCTATAATGAGGTAAGTTTGGGAGGGATGATCCTGGAACAAAGTTTATGGCATGTTGGATGTCACGCAGAAGAGGCAAGTTATCAGGTAAATTCTCAGGGAAAATATCTTGAAAATTTTGAAGTACCTGATGGGTCTCTTCAGGAACTAGAGGCTGAGAATCTGAAGAAACTTCTTTAACGATGACTGCAAACACAACGACTCCCTAACAACCTCACGCTCAAATTCTTTTGGGCTAATTATATGCAACCTTTTTGTCTCCACAACTTTCTTTTCCCTGTGGGGATCAACAGGCTTGGGAGGCAGAGGGTTGAGGTGAATTTTCTTTCCCTTAAATACAAAATAACATGAGTTTGTGCGACCGCGAATGGTTACATCCATATCAAACAACCAAGGTCGTCCCAGAATTATGTGACCAACGTCCATAGGGATTACGTCACACCAGATATGGTCTTTATACTCAAGAAACTGAATAGGCACCAAGCAGCGTTCTTTCACTGCTATAGATGAGGTATCAACCCATGAAACATTATAGGGATTAGGGTGAGGGATGGGTTTCAACCCCAGGCGGGAGATGGTACTCGCGGAAACAACATTGATGCAACTCCCACTATCAATGATGACTTTACAGGGTTTACCATTGATCTTGATAAATGTATGAAAAATAGAATGACGACGCCAATTATTAGCCTCCTTAGGCTGTGTTAGAGTACAACGTACTACACCTAATCGTGGGGTATCAAGGCTACCATATGAAAGATCAACATGGGTGGGAAGGGTGGAACTTCTAATGCAGGCTAGAACAGTATCACCACAGTTGTCCTCTAAATCACCAAAGTCCTCAAGATTAGGTTCATACACTTGTTCTTCTAAGTGGTCATCATCAATGTGCCCTAAATGTTCTCCAATAACTAAGGCTTTCTTTGGACAGTTAGCGGACACATGACTAAATTCCCTACAATTGAAACATTGCACACGGGATGAGTTCCTTGGGGCATTAGTCATTGTACCTTTTCCTTTGTTCTCATTCAATGATTGAGTACCAGGTGGAGGGAGACCTAGAACTGACTTAGAGTTTGAAGAGGAAACTTGGTGTGAGGAAGAATTACTATGGAAACTTGGTCTATTGGGACCCTTGGTAACCAACTCATAGTCCTGAACTAAGGTGTAAGCATGATCGAGAGTGGTCACACCTCTAAGAACAAGTTCTCTCTTGAGGTCATCGTGGAGGCCTTGTCTAAATCTACTCAAGGTCATGGACTCATCCTCTATGATATTGCACCGCATTCGAAATTCATCAAATTGAGTCACATACTCAGTTACAGACCTATTTCCCTGCTTAAGATTATTCCACTGATCTAGTAAATTAATCTTATACGATCTAGGTAGGTATTTCTCTTGGAGGCGGCGTTTCATTTCATCCCAAGTTCGAACAGGGGGCGTGTGGCGCCTCGCCAAGAGATCTTCAACACTCTCCCAAAATAGCTGAGCATTACCCGATAATCTCATACTCGCAAACCCACTTTTCTTTCCTCTGTGAACCTATACCAATTAAAATATTGATCCATATCTCTAATCCACTGGCTAAAAATGACAGGATCTAGTCGACCATCAAAAGTAGGGGCATCTAATTTAATATTTTTAAAGAGACGGTCCTCTTGACGAAGATAAGCCTCATCTTGAGGACCAAAATTTCCACGATCTCTCTCACGATTCCGAGGAACAAGAATATACCTAGGAGGTACCCTATCCTCTCTTCTACTGCGGTGATTCAAATTGCCAGGCACATCCGAAAGGTCACCATCCGACAGACGGTGGTATTGTTCCAGGGTTGTTACTCGATTAAGTATTTCCTGGGTAGCCTGACGACTAGCATTCATTTCAGCATGAAGTGCCGTTATTTGAGTGTAGTCCCTCAAGAATTTGAACTATTCGATCATTACCTTCGGGGGTACTCATCTTACTAATAGGTGAGTTATGGGTGAGAATACGACCACTACGCAATTGCATGCAACACTAACTCAACTAACAACTATTGAGATCAATAAACAACTCCTTAATGCAAGTGAATGATCACAAAATTTCAAGCCAAATGTAATTTTTAATTTTTTTTTTTTTTTGTTGGGAAACTTGTTAAAATCCAAATTCAATGTAATGCAACTAGTAGACTAATTTATCTTCCAAAAGTTTAAAAGAGAGGTCTCAACACTAGTTATTAAATCCCACTAATTAGTCAAGCTCACAATTAAAATTGAGGGCAAAGAAACCTTTTTTTTTTTTATAGCCAATTAATCAAATAGGAAAGGTGGCAAAATAATATTAAAATGCTATAGATGTAAAGAACAAATAATATGAAGGTGGTCTAGGTAAAGTGGATCAGAGGCTAATAAAATTTGGTTCAATGTGATATTATAAGTTATAGGTTGAGTAGCAAATAAAGGATGTTAAGGTACCATACAGATAAAATAATACTATTAAAGTGCATAGATTGTAATACCAAAGGAGAGGTGAGGAACAAGTGCACCTGATTTGATGTAAAGGGGCCCCAAAAATGTCCTGAGTGTCCTAAAAAATGTTTCGGAGTGTCCTGGAAGTTGCCGGAGCTTCGCCGGCTAGTCGCCGGAGCTTCGCCGGAAAATTCTGGGGTCACCGGAGAGGTCGCCGGAGGGAGGCGATTCGGGTGGTGTAGGTCGCCGGAAATGCACGAAAGTGTATACGAAGGTCTTGAGGGTGAAGATGCGTACGCCAATGGCAACGGCAACGGCAGCGGCAGCGGCTAGGGTTTTTTTTTTTTTTTTTTTTCTCACGGCTGAAAACAGTGATTTGATATTTTTCTTTTGCACCAGGGATTCGCTCTGATACCAAGTTGATGCGGAACAACAATTGAAAGTAAAGAAAGAATAGATTGAAAGCAAGAGAAAGAAGAAAATAGAGAAGAAGAGAAGAAGAGTTAGAAGAAAAGAGGGGAAAGAAAACACAGCCACCAATATTATTAAATCAATCAATCAATCATCTTCTGTTAATCCTAATTAGGGTTTAAATAGAAAACATCATGGGCCTAACACAAAAGGCCTAAAATAAAATAAACCGATACTAAAATAGCCCAAAAACAAATGGGTCCAAATAACCTCTAATAATATAAACTCATTATTAATAAAACTAAAAACAAATGGGTCCAAATAATAATAATAATAATAATAATAATAATAATAATAATAAGAAATAAATTTAAAAATTGATGTCCTCATCATTTGGTTTCTTTGATCTTTCATCAGCAAGGCTTTTAGTTTTAGCCATGTTGAACTATAAAAAAATACACTTAAAAGAGGGGGAAAAGACAGAAGATATAGTCATTGGACAACTCAGTACACAAGGCTCTCGTATTGTGGTGTCTGGGAAGTGACCTTATGTATTACAACAGGATGCATATTTTGTCCTAACATGACTTTAAATCTATTAAGGTTTAGATGAATGTCCAATGATAATCCTACAACTTCAGTGTGAGCCTTGATTTGGTATAGTGTAGAGGTTGCGTCTGGAGACAATTTTCCATAAAAGTCGTTCAAGATCATATATACTTGGATAAGGATGGAAGACTGATCCAACAACATTGGCGAAGAGTGTGAGAAAAGCCACGAGTGAATGGACCACTTAGAATGGCATTGTTAAATTTTAACTTTATCATTTTAATTAGTTTGTATTTTCCCTGTTAGGCAGGTGTGAGTTTCGTCTCAACTCAAGTGTGAGTTTTTGGAAGGTTTCATTATTAAAACAGCTTACCGGACATGTTGCTGCAGGAACTGTTGCAGAGCAAGTCATGCTACTCGAGAATATAGGGACATCCGTTCTTGTTTCTAAAAATCAGGTTATTTGACTCTCAACAAAGGACATTGTTTAGGATGATAGTTAATTTATGGAATAAGGTTTTTCTATTTTTTATTGGACCTTTTTGTATTGAAAAACATCCCCAATTACAGCTGGATATTATTTTCATTGTTTATGTAACGGAGGCATCTTTTTTTTTTTTTTTATTTTTATTAAAGGTGCTATCCATTGAGAAAAGAGTAATGAATTCATCCTTGTATGTTCATAAGGAGCTACCTAGAGGTTAAGGATGTGATAAAAGTTGTTGATATGTGCATAGAATATCCGTTTTCTATGTTCTAGAAACTACTTTGCAAGTTTATTAATGTGTTGTTTGTACCTCAGCTTCCTGAACTTCATCAGTTAATGGTTGAGGCTGCGGAAATTCTTAATATTGAGGCTCCTGATCTTTATGTCCGTCAAAGTGCTGCACCTAATGCATATACCCTAGCTATCAGTGGTAAAAAGCCATTTGTTGTTGTTCATACAAGTCTCGTGGAGCTTTTGACACGAAAGGAATTACAGGTTTTCACAGGCTTTGCCTCGTTCTTTCAATTCTACTAGTTTTGGTAATTTGATATTGTCTAATATTCTCATTAAGAGGCCGTTTAGATGACCAAAAGTGACCAAAAGTTGGAAAAAGTGGGGAATGTCAATCACTTTTTGGTGTTTGGAAGACCAACCAAAATTTACGAAAATAATATGTTGGAATGGTGAAAAGTAAGCTGTTTCAATTGTTTTGGTTAAAAACCAGTACGAAAAGTTGATAAATATTGAAAAAAATAAGAAAAATTGGGTAACTTTTTGCAGCTTTTTGGAACTTTTTTGTAAAAATTTGTAAAATTTAAATTTTAAAAATAAATGCACGGGAAACGAAAATGATAAAAGTTGGTAAATATTTGTAACTTTTTTCTAATTTTTGGTGGTTTTTGGCCCAACCAAACAGGGCCTAAGCAGGATGTTCGTACTTATTGTATTGTTGATGAGGAACTGTTCTTTTTTTGTTGATATTTATTTGCACATTTCTTAAATTTCTCCTGTGTTTGATATGATAATGCTCATTAAATTTGTGGTTTTAAATTCATAAATAGGCTGTTCTGGCTCATGAGTTGGGTCACTTGAAATGTGACCACGGTGTATGGCTGACATTTGCAAATATTCTTACTCTTGGGGCCTATAGTGTACCTGGTAGGTGTTTTGCTCTCTCTCTCTCTCTCTCTCATATGTTTGACTTTGAGTTACATAACTTAGAATAGTGAAGCTGCTTCCGAATATTAGCAGTCTTATGCAGAAGATTTTATAGGTTTTGATTAGACTGGAACTACAGAGAGAACTTATTAAATTTATGTCTGGTTCTATTGCTTTTCTAAGATGCAATTGTCATTGTGATATTGTTTACACTGACGTAATGCAGCGGGTTTTGTGGTATGATACTTTTACTGATCAAGCAATTATCACAAAATTCTTGTTGCATTGAGACATGACATAATTATATAATGTACATAATATACTGCTTCGGAGGAGAAGATCTTGAGGCTCTGTGGGCACATGCATGGGCATGTTATGGCAATTTTTATTTTTAAATCAATAATAAGTTTTGATCCAATAGCTTCAAGGGGATGCCATCCACATACAAAAAAATTACTAGTTTTAGCTTATGGCTAAGATTGATAATTTTCCCCTCGGGAGTGGTGCATGATTGATCGGACTCTTATTCTGTGTTCTTTCTTTGCATTAAATTCATGGTGAATACTTTCTTGACTTCTTTCACAAAAGGTGCAGCTCCTGCAATTGGCTATACGTCTAGACTCCATTTTGACGAATTCCAACTGAATGCAGTTCTCATGCTCGGATTGTGAATAAACTGGATATGGTTCTCATGCTCGGATGGATTGTGAATATACTTAAATATATGAACTATATGGCTCTAATAATCTTGCTAGAAGGGCTTACTTACATATATCAATTATAGGTTCTAATAATCTTGTTGCTACCAGGGCTTGGTGGGTTGATAGCTCAGAGGATGGAAGAACAGTTATTCCGCTGGCTCCGAGCAGCAGAGCTTACTTGTGATCGTGCAGCTCTCCTTGTTGCCCAAGATCCAAAGGTACACAAAATTGAAATATTTGAATGATAAGTTGAGTAACTTGTTTATTGAGTACAATTTCACTTATTAACCTTGTTTTTCATTTGGTACTCCTACAAGAGGTTGTCATCTCCGTTCTGATGAAATTGGCTGGGGGCTGCCCATCCATGGCTGATCAACTAAATGTAGAAGCATTCTTGGAGCAAGCTCGTTCTTATGACAAAGCTTCTTCAAGTCCAGTAGGATGGTATATAAGGTAAGGTTACAATGTGCAAAGCAGCAATGAGTAAAGACATTAACTTGCTGGTGCAGATGCTTAATCAACTCATTCTATTCAGAAATGCTCAAACGAGGCAACTTTCACATCCACTTCCTGTTTTACGAGCCTGAGAGATTGATGCGTGGTCAAGGAGTCAAGAATATAAAACCCTTCTGAGTCGCGCAATACAGATAAATTCTGTTCAAAAAGCTTAACATTGAACTTCTGGTAAAGTTTGAAAACTATGCAGCATGAATTCTTTATATGGTTAGTCTTCTTAATTCCACAATATTACTAGGTGCATGATTGTAGAAATGGATCTGTGTTTGATTACAATTTATCTATTTGGTTAATTGCATATTGTGGTTGGAATGTGAATGTTTACGGTTGATGAAACATACTGTGTTTGTTTATGCTGTTTCTTGAGTATAAAAAGGCAAGATATGTTGTTTGGCACTCAATTTCATGAATTTCAGATTTTGTTGGTATTGGTTTCTCAACTTATATCTCTTTTGATATGTTCTCTTCCTGTCCTGTCTCAGATCACTACTGCAAGGCCTTGTCTCAGATCGTTACTGCAAGGCAGAAGGGAAGTGTGGGAGATGGAATGTTCTGCAAAAGATTATTATTTTTTACAACTATTGTAAATGTACCATAGGAAAATAGAACTTTGCTAGATACGCATTACAACATGATATAAAATCATGAAATCTGGTTATGTGAATTTTGTTGTACGCAGTTGGCTTGTGCTGCAATTAATGTATAGGAGATCGTTTCTTCAGCAAGTACATATAAGAAATTCACATTTGGATAAACATTACAACGCCATATACAATCAGGAAATCTGGTTATGTAAATTTTGTTGTTAACAGTTGACTTGTTATACAATGTATGGGAGTTTGTAGTCAGTTTGTTTATGGTGTCAAAATGTTTCAGTGAAGTGTCCAAAGCATCTGAATAGTAGATGTTGATTCAAGCATTTGACTTGTAGCTAAGGAATTTTAGATTGTCAGATAATACTCTTTGGAAGTTAATGCAGAAAGTTTTGTTCCAGAAATTCCCGTAATCTAGCTTTACTGCAATTTTCAACTGGATCATTTGGATACATTGGATTGGATGGTAATGCATACATGTTATTTATATTATGGCTGCATTTGATTTGCTAAAAAATTCTAAAAATCTCTAAAAGTTATTCACTTTTTATCTCGCTGCACGAATTACGAATTACAACTTATCTTATTTTATCTCATTTTTTATCACTCTAAACACGCCCTATGTCTTTCTCTGCTGATTTTTGTTCATGTCTTTAAGAAACCTAGGAAACCAAAATTGACTATATCAATTCAGAAAATTCAGAAAGTAACTACCATTGCCCGTACTTTCTTATGCAGCAATTATGTATTCAACCCACCTCTCAGAAGAAGTAATACCAATCAAGGAGCTGTTAAACTTCTTATTAAATGAAATTGTGATCACTGCAATACATTTTTGAGTAACATGCACTCATTATTGAACCACAAACGACATCATCAACCAAAACAATATCAAAAGAAGAAAACTAGAGTATGTATTTAATTTCTTCCCATCTGAAGCTTGCAAAACCACATTATCAACCAAAGGACCACAAAATACACCATCTTTAGTCTGGCTTGTGCCAGAGCTGAGAAAACTAATTGAAGTTAGTCCTGCTTCGGCCTTGAATTTCATATGGAAGGTCTTGGTTGATCCAGTACCTTTGCTCTGTAGTGTGAAATTCTGAACCGTTAATCCTGCCCGAACCCCTATTGTAAAATCTCCAATACAAGAGTCATTTGCATCTCCCAAGGCAAATTTTAAATCGTATGTGGAACCCTTACTAAGTTCTTTGGCTGTTTGTATGCCAGCCGAGACACCAAAAGCGCAGATCTCAATTGCAGCAGTGCCTTCTGGAATGAAGTAGTGTTGGGAATCTATATATTTAACAGTTCCTATTACAGTCCACTGGGGCAAGGCAGATTTGGTGAGACTCGGTTGTGGATCAAGCAAAATCCCTTGGCTAGAGTTACTCATGAAATTCGGTCCGGTCTCATATCCACCATTGAGAAGTAGATTATCTGCATTTTATATGATGAATTTAATCCAAAGAGATTAAGAAATCAGACATCTAATAAATCTCTATACCTCCACTGGCAGCGAGAGAATCGATGGCTTTGAGAAGAAGAGTGTCTACCACAGGCCAACATGTGGAATTGGAATCAGATTCTATTGTTTGGCTGTGAAGGATTATGTTAATGGACTCTTCACCACCCCAAGTGCCCAAGTAGAGACCATAGCTTTCGCAAGTTTGTCTCCCATAATTCTGCTTGAAAGAGAAGGTTGAGTCGATATCCGGAGCTGAAACTATCAGGCTGGCATTGTCTGAACAATTCTGACCACCAGTGGCTAGAGTGAATGTAAGAAGATAAAGTATCAAACTTGCATTTGCAACAAAAGTTTGGTTGATTTTGCCTTCTTGACCCAATCGTATGGCGTGTCCATTCCCCGGCAATGATACAGTTGGACCTGCTGTGACATACTCAACGGAACCTTCAAATGTCCATCCGGGAATTGAGTTGTTTCCATCCAAAAGGACAAACGGGGCAGTGGAGTTTCCAGGCAGCTTTGCTAGTGGGGTTTCAAAGTCTGGGTTGTGTAGAAGATCTGCTCATGGAAATTTAAATTTAAAAACACATTTAGTTCCCCGGTTATGGGAATTCAAACGAATTGATGATTGTTAATTACCTCCAGATGCCATGGCTACCAGAAGTGAGATCAAGAAGATTGCTATCTGCTTCATTTGCCTGTGACAATGACACCACTGTGAATTAGAGCTACTGTTGATTATAAGGTTGGAAGGTATAGTCAATTTTCATGTTTTAGCTAGAATTTAAACAACCCAGATCGAGAAAGTGTTGACTTCGAGAAAGTGTTGACTTTGTTGTAATAATTAAACACTTTTCTGAAAATTTTACATGATAAAACTAGGACAGGAAGGGAAGAATAAATTCACATGGCAAAACTAGAAACCGGAAGGATTAAGAAAGAAAAGAAAAGAGAAGAAAAAGAAGATCATAAAATAATATAAAAATATTACCAAAAAATATAATAACATTTTTGCGATAAAAACATAGCCAAGGAAACAACAGGCCTTGGCACGATAAGTAAACAAATTTTCAAAATCTATGGGCCAAATGGGCCTAAAAGGCTAAAACCAGTTTTAACTTGGATCCGAGTTGGGCCAGATATAGGCTCTTGTGGTCAGTCAGGCGGGCGTTTCAATGGTCCATTTTATAGCCCATCTTATTTCAAACGAAATGCCATACCGCAGAATCGCACAAACAAGCTGCCATGGCAGGCACCGCACGCATCTAGGAGACTGGAGAAGTGAGGCTGATTTTAGCCGCTCAAATTAAGGAAGCGTGCGGTAAAAAGTGACGATATTTAATAAAAGTTATGAATTTATAATTTTTACGGTGAGGTAAAAAAAATAATTTTAAAATAATTTTAATATTTTTTAGTAATTTTTAAATCGTCAAATATAGCATAACCGACATGGTACGAGGAAGAGCATTCGGATATAAATAAACATATCTGAATATAACCAGATGCATTTGAATGCGATGTGACACATCCAATTCGATAATCACGTCATCCGAATTCATCTTATTCGAATGCTATTACATTTGAATTCCCCCATCTGGATGCACATATTCAAGAGGAACGACCTTGAGAGACCCGCCCGTTGCACAAGTGCCTACAGCAACGGCCCATTGTCATCCACTCCGCTAGACAAGGTCATCTGTTCTGTAGTCATCGTTGTTGTCAGTTTTGAATAAAATCGAACGGTTGTCACTGGCGGAAACGTGGGGACCATTTCGCAACATCGTAATCGGCGACGACACGAGATAGGTTTTTATTCCTGCACGCTTGTTGAACAGCAGACCAAGCACAAAAACCAAACCCCTGAACTGGAGAAGGAGCCTCTCTCCGATCATCTGCAGAAAATCTTATCTCGAAGCTGAGAAATGCCGGGAATAAGAGGGCCGTCAAATTATTCACAAGAACCCCCTCGCCATCCCTGTCTTAAAATTAACGCCAAGGTGAGCTACTAACCTCTCTCTCTCTCTCTCTCTCTCTCTCTCTCTCTCTCTCTCCTCTCATATTGGTTAGATGAATTTATGCTTTTGATTCGATACTATTTTGGTTCAATATATTGTTGAAGCTAAAGGGGATCATTTATGTCGACATCAGAGTTCTCATCGCTCTTTGCCTGTGGATATATTCTTGCGAGTTTTTTAAAATTGATATGGCTTGAATTTTACTTTAGTTGTGCTCTTTTTGTAAGATTGGGCTTATGTCATTTCATTTATACAGAAATTATCAACTAGTGATTCTGGATTATCTTGAATTTTTCTGTTTTTTCCCTGAAACAGTGAAATGAAGACAATTCATGAATGATGATCCTAATTGCAAATGTTTAAGGAAATTTGATCATACTTACCACGGATAGTCTGAAACTTTGAGATGATATAGAACTATTTGTAAAATTATTTGAAGGTGAAAATTGCCAAAACGAAATGAAAAGGTGGTGCAGGGAATTTAAAAGGAAAAAGAGGTTCTCTACCTCGAAAAAATCTAAACAGAGGAATCTCAAAAAAAGTCTAAAAAAGGCTGAAATGGTGCCACTTGGAGTCCATTGCTGACATGACTCCATGTGATGATAAGCAAGTGCAAATTATTCAAAAAATTAAGTGCACCCACTGCTGACATAACTTCATGAGATGATAAACAAGTGCAAATTATTCAAAAAATTGAGCGCTTAATGTTAAATAAATTATTTGTGCACAATGCAATCTTTATTTGTAAATCGAACAAACTTATTTGACATGTCATTTTGTAAAATAAGTAGGTACTTTTGTCGTAAGTCAAGTCTATGATATGCATTGATTCATGAAGGATGTTTTTGTCATCAACCGTGCTTGGATTCACATCTGACATGTCAAAAGATGATGTGTAATCACATCTGACATTTTCTTTGGGATTTCCTTGTTTTTATTTATTGATTATGGGGGTAGAGATTAGATTTTTCATTCTAAATCACATAGTTTCACATTTTGTTTTCTCTCATTGATTATGTCAAATCTGCGTTTTTTTGGATAAGCAATTAAATTTTATTAAAAAGCATCAAGAAGATGCAAAAGGCAATCCGAAGATTGTGTTATAACTCCAAACTATCTGATAATGTCAAATCTGTGTTACAGAGTTCTGGTTTAGACATTATCTTTTTGGTCGAATGTGGGCTCCTTTGGTACAGTATTACATGCCAAATAGTCAAATTACTATGCTTTTACTTGACCACATGCCCTTTGGAATGTGGTTATTTCACTTTTCTTATGGCATTCAGTCACAATATAATAGTAAAAATATGGGGCCATTTTAATTTTGGACTCTAAGCATGAGAATGTATTTTCGGGTCTAAAAGCCAGTTTTGTGAGAATGATGTCACTTTTATAGGTACATATCTACTCCAACCCTCCTGCCAACATTTCAATAATGACTTCTCATTTGTGTGTATATCTACGTGTAAAGGTTTTGAGAGAGAGTCCTTGTGGATCTCCTCTACTCAATTTAGCCTTTTCCCAACTAAATGGAATTGGTTTCATGTTTTTTTCTCCCTTTTACTTGGTTAAAGTGCCATTTCTGCTGTAATAGCAGCAATTTTTATCCTTATTATTTCTATCCATGCTAGTTTTGATCTACCCCCCTTTCTCACACTACTCACGATTTAGATGTTGTCACTCCTACTTGGCACATCTATAGGTGGTGCGAACCCTAAAGGAAGAAACCCTAGAATCCACAATCAAAATTAGAATACTTACCCCAGGAAAGTTAAAATCTAATCAAGAACTTCGACCCAATGATTGCTGGAATCAAGAACAAAAGGTATAAGATTTGAATGCCACAAAATTGAAATTTTTTATAAGTTCTAAAAGTTCAATGAAGAACCAAAGAGGAAGTTCTTTCTATCTCATATAATGTAAAAACCAATTTGCCTCAAAAGATGCTTTCATGAATCACGCTATATAAAGAAACCTTAATTTAATCAAACCCTAATTTAATCAAAGTCTAGTTTAACCCTAATTTAATCAATGTTCAAAACTAGGTATGGGCTTAAGTTAATTAATGTCCGGCCTATGTCCAATGAAACATAAATACAAATAATTTAAATAAAGCCTATGCCACATATTTAATGAAGCCCAATCCGCATAAGCCTTGTATATCCACCCCCATTAAACAGCTCCACCTCTTGCTTGGATCATAACGATTAAGGCTTGATGCTCCTTTGGGCCTAACTTTATGCTCGATGCCACCTTAGAGGAATTTTTTGAAACTTGCTCGGCCTAAATGTCATGAATCAGCCCATTTAATGCCTCTTTGATCCTCTTAGCCTTAACCCCTTATAATTGGTCCAATCGGCACATGTAATGGATCCTATTGATTCTCATCATTCCCCCTCTCCTCAAAAAGATTCGGCCTCGAATCGTCAGCTACGTCAAAAGGAGAAAGATCAGAAACATTAAATGTAGCACTAACATTATACTTACTTGGAAGATCCAACTTATATGCATTGTCATTGATCTGTTCAAGGACTTGGAATGGACCATCCCCTCTAGGTGGACTGTCTTTGGGTTGGAAATCTTTCCTTCCTCATATGCACTCCGACCCAATCACTAGGTTCAAAGATAACGCGCTTGCGGCCTTTGTTGGCTTTAGAGGCATATTATTCGTTCTTCTATTCTATGTGCTGCTGTACACTCTCATGGAGTTTCTTCACCATTTCAGCTTTCTTCTTTCCATCAAGACTAGCCCTTGCATCAACAGGTAAAGGCAACAAATCCAAAGGAGTTGGTGGATTAAACCTATAAACAATTTCAAATGGTAAATGATTAGTAGTAGAATGCACAATCCTTTTAGATGCAAACTCAATAAGCAGCAAACACTCCTTCCAATTTTTCAAGTTCTTTTGAATAACAGTATGCAATAAGGTAGTTAAGGTCCTGTCCACTACTTCTGTTTGTCCATTTATTTGTGGATGGCAAGTAATTGAAAATAACAATTTAGTCCTCAACTTTTCCCGCAATACCTTCCAAAAGTAACTAAGGAACTTAACATCTCGATTTGCAACAATACTCCTATGAACACCATGGCGTCGTACTCTCTCTTTAAAGAATAAATCAACAATATTGGTTGCATCATCGGTATTATGACAAGGTATGAAATGTGCCATCTTAGAAAACCTATCTGTAACCACAAAAATTGAATCTCTACTCTTTTTTGACCTACGTAAATCTAAAACAAAGTCTGTGGAAATGTCTGGTTCACTAGGTACAGGCAAAGGTGTATATAACCCATGTGGTAAGACCTTAGATTTTGCCTGCCTACATGTGATACAACGGTTATACACTCTTTCCACATCACGTTTCATCTTAGGCCAAAAGAAATGTTATGCAACACTTCTAAAGTCTTCCTCATGCCAAAATGGCCCAATAAACCTCCCCCATGTGCTTCACGGGCAAGGAGCTCACACATGGAGCTATTAAGTATATAAAGTTTATTCTCTTTAAATAACTACCCATCAAGCCTATAAAATTTCCTAAAGGCTGTCGTCTCACTTGCCTCATACACACTAGCAAAGTTATTATCATTGGGATACAAGTCTTTAATAGACTCAAAACCCAATAACCTTACGTCTAGAATAGTAAGAAGAACGTACATTCTAGATAGAGCATCGGCCACAATATTTTCCTTACCTTGCTTGAACTTGATAACATATGGAAAGGTCTCAATGAATTCTATCCACTTGGTATGTCTTCTATTTAGCTTACCTTGTTCTTTCAAGTGCTTTGAGGACTCGTGGTTCGTGTGGATAACGAATTCTTTCGGCCGCAAGTGATGTTGCCAAGTCTCCAATGCTCTTACCAACGCATAAAGCTCCTTGTCATATGTTGGGTAGTTCAAGGCTGTCCTGTTTAGCTTTTCACTAAAATAGGCTATTGACCGCTTTTCCTGCATCAAAACAGTTTTAATACCTATTCCTGAGGCATCACACTCAATCTCAAATGTTTTAGAAAAGTTAGGCAATGCTAGCAAAGGTGCGTAATATAATTTTTCCTTGATCAAATTAAATGCATGCTCTTGCTCACTACCCCATTTAAAACTAACATATTTTTTAACAATCTTAATGAGTGGTGTGGCTAGTGTACTAAAATTCTTAACAAAGCATCTATAAAAACTAGCCAAACCATGAAAACTTCTTACCTCAGAAAGTGATTTAGGCATTGGCCATTCTTTGATAGCCTTCACCTTTTCTTTATCCACCTCTATACCTTTTGCACTAACAACATAGCCAAGAAACACAACTTTATCCATGCAAAAAGTACATTTTCTTTTAGATTAAACTTTGTTCTAGATTATCACATTCATTTTTTTTCCATTCTATTTGAATTCATGTCTAAAATAGAAATATTTTTAGTTCAATCTATTACCAATATACTCTTTTGTTTTAAGTTGGCATTCGGTTTTTCTTTCCTCAAAATATCAAGCACACAACGCAAATGGTTAGTATGCTTTAAGTTTTTACTGTACACCAAAATATCATCAAAATAGACTACAACAAATCTGCCTATAAATGCACGTAATATATGATTCATCATTCTTATAAATGTGCTTGGTGCATTAGTGAGACCAAATGGCATAACTGACCACTCATATAGTCCATATTTAGTCTTAAAGGTAGTTTTCCATTCATCTCCCTCTTTCATTCTAATTTGATGATATCCACTTTTCAAATCAATTTTTGTAAAGATACATGATCCATGCAACTCATCTAACATGTCATCTAGTTTAGGATTGGATGTCGATGCTTTACTGTAATGTTGTTGATAGCTCTACAATCAACACACATCCTCCAAGATCCATCCTTCTTAGGCACAAGTAGCATTGGAACCGCACATGGACTCAAGCTCTGCCTCAAGTACCCCTTAGCTAACAGCTCCTCAACTTGCCTTTGAAGCTCCTTTGTCTCCTCCAGATTACTCCTATAAGCTAGTTGATTAGGAATTGTTGCTCCAGGTATGAAATTAATTTGATGCTCTATCCCTCTAATGGGCAGCAACCCACTAGGAACATCATTAGGCAATACATCCTCATATTCTTACAACAAAGAAACAGCAACACTAGGCAAAGATTTGTCAAGATCATTAGTATTGAAACATGCCTCTTTGTACAAAAGTATGAGCATGGGTTGGTTAGTATAAAAAGCACTCTTGACATCACTCTTCTTGGTATAAAAGCTCATTTGCTTTTCTATTTTTCTCTCACTCGCTTGCTTCTCTGTTTTTCTCTCATTATCGCTCTCTTTTTTTTTGGCACTCTTAGTCTCTCTTGCATTTTTGTTTTCACTCTCTTTCTTTTTTTTCACTCTCAGCCTCACCTACTCCTCTGAACTCAGTCTCTCTTTTTAACTTTAATCGGTCTTCATATATTTGCTTTGGGGTCAATGATGCAAGAGTAATGGATTTGTTATTTTTTACAAAAGAGTACCTATTCTTGAACCCATCATGAATGGCCCTCCTATCAAACGGCCAAGGTCTACCTAATAGTATGTGACTTGTATGCATGGGAACAACATCACAAAGCACTTCATCACTATACTTCCCAATTGAAAAAGAAACTACCACTTGCTTATTTACCCTTATTTCCCCACGCTCATTCAACCATTGCAACTTATATGGCTTGGGGTGTTTTACAGTAGGCAAGTTTAAATTTTCAACTAAAGTAGTGCTAGCTACATTGGTGTAACTACCCCCATCGATAATCATACTACATACCTTGTTATTGATGTGGCATCTAGTATGAAAGATGTTTTCCCTTTGCTGCTCCAGTTCATCCCTCTTGATTTGAGCACTTGATGCATGCCTAGCGACAACTGTTTCACCCTCAACTAGATACTCAACACCATTATCACTAGCATCCTCAAGTAGTTGTATTTGATCATCATTACTATCACTTTTAGTTTCCACTTCTCCATTATCACGCAAGATCATAACTCTTTTGTTTAGACACCGAGAAGTTATGTATCTTGTTCCCAAACAACGAAAACATTTAACATTACAATGGCGAGATGGTTGGGAATCAGATTTGCCTCAATTTATGGTGGAAACATCTTCCTTGCCCCTAAGTGATTCTGTCTTGATCTTAGAAATAGCCCTATCATCCTTCCTTCAATTCGGTTTCCACGAAGAATTGAACCAAAATTTTAGCTTGGCCTTAAACTACCCTTTCTCTTGAGTTGCGCACCATATCTGGTAATTCTACATAGTGCAATAACTCCACAACATTTGCTATCTCATGGTTCAAACCATTCAGAAATCTCGCTATAGTAGTTTACCTATCTTCCTCTACATTTTCCTGAATCATAGCTACTTCCATCTCCTTATGTTAATCTTCCACACTCTTAGAACCTTGAGTAAGGCTCTGCAACTTCTGAAATAGGTCCCTATAGTGATGGCTAGGGACAAATCTTCTCCTCATGACAGCCTTTATCTCACCCCAAGTCTCAATTAGCCTCTCATGATTTCTCCATCTATTCACTATAAGCGGATCCCACCATATGATTGCATAGTAAGTAAATTCTATCACAGCTAACTTCACTTTTTTTTTTTTCTTTAGAGTAATTGTGGCAATCAAAAATCAGCTCTACTTTCTTCTCTACTTTAGATAAGCTTTTGGGTCATTTCTCCCTTGGAAAAAGGGAATCTTAATTTTAATACTCCTAAGGTTCTTATCTATGACATCACGGCTTCCGTCATTCCTTCGAAATCCCCTATCACACCTATCGTCCCTTTGCTCAAATCTGCCCATATCATCCATCGATACTTGATCATCTTCTTCCTTATGTTCATCATCAAAGTCATCTATGTATATGGGAGCACGCCTCTCTTGCCTTCTAGCATTAGGGAAATTTTGGGGATGTCTCCTTTGCAAGTTAGCAATAGTGGCGTCTTGCTTGTCCATCCGATGCCTTATCTCATCAAACACCAATTCATACACTCAAACTGTTGTTGCATTGCTTGGAACACGAAGAATGAATTCTCCTTTTCCACCTTGGGTGATGATTCGTCTTTCGAAGACATATTTGATAGCTTCAGAAGGAAAAAAAAGTTAGTAATAAACCTCACACACTCCCTTACGTGTTTGCACTCAAATATGTCACTCTACTTGTGTTTCACTCTTAATTTGGCCTTTTTTTTGTTTTTTTTTTCGACGATGGTCTCACACACTCTTGCCTATTTTTACTCAACTTTCCCTTTTAGTTCTTTATTTCACTAAATAAACTCAGTCAAGAAATTAGATTGTAGTGTTCAAAACACAGGAACTCAAGAAACAGGAAGGAAAAACAAGAACAAAAACGAGTTTAGAAATAAAGACTAAAAATTGAATATAGGTTTGGACTAAATTAAATTGAATATGAAAAGATAAAACTTAGTAACTAGAACTATTTCGAGTGAAAAAATTAAACAACAAAGATCAATAAAGAATGACTTTCTTAAAGGATAATAAACCAAAACAATTACAGAATCGTAGCAGAATTTTTTTTTTTGGTCTATATGCTAAACGTAAATAAACTTAAGAGATCAAGATATCCTAGTTCGCACCCTTTTTTTATAATTTGATTTGTTGCGAAAAACTGATGCGAAATAGATGTGACGAACGAAGTTTATGAAAATGAAAAGAAACGAAAACGAAACAACAAAAAACGAAAAGAACATGAAATTAAAGATATCAAATCTAATTTTAGAGCTGAAACTCTGACACCAAATGATACGAACCCTAAAGGACGAAACCCTAGAACCCACAATCAAAATTCGAATACTTACCTCAAGAAAAACTAAAATCAGATCAAGAACTCCAACCCAATGGTTGCGGGAATCAAGAACCGAAGTATAAGATTCGAATGCCACAAAGATGAAATCTTTGATAAGTTCTGAAAGTTCAATGAAGAACCAAAGAAAAAGTTTTCTCTATCTCATATAATGTAAAAACCAATCCGTCTCAAAAGATGCTTTCACGCTATATGTATAGCTTACATAAAGAAACCCTAATTTAATCAAACCCTAATTTAACCTTAATTTAATCAAACCCTAATTTGACCCTAATTTAATTAAAGTCCAAAACTAACGATGGGCTTAAGTTAATTAATGTTCGGCCCATGTCAAATGAAACATAAATACAAATAATTTAAACAAAGCTTATGCCACATATTTAATGAGGCTCAATCTGCATAAGTCTTATATATCCACCCCCATTAAACAGCTCCATCTCTTGCTTGGATCACATGGATTAAGGCTTGATCCTCTTTTGAGCTCAGCTTTATGCTTGACGCCACCTTAGAAGAATTCCTTGAAGCTTGCTTGGCCCAAATGTCATGAATCAGCCCATTTAATACCTCTTTGATCCTCTTAGCCCTAACCCTTATAATTGGTCTCACCGGTATATGTAATGAATTCTGTTGATTCTCATCAATAGGTCTCCGTTGTATATGACCAAATTATTTTAATTGATTTTTCCTCAAAATATTTGCAATTGATGTTACTTCTACCATCTCAAAAATCCGATAATTCCTAATCCTATATTTTCTTGTTTTTTCACACATTCCATTTAGCATTCTCATCTAGATTATATTCGCTTTCTAGACATGTTTTTTTGATTGCTCAACACTCTAAACCATATAACTTAGTAGGTCTAATTGCTATCCTATAAAACTTTCAAGATAGAGAGTCGTTACGGCTAAAAAATGAATTATTGTTTCAAGACGGGAAAACATAGTGAAAAGTTTCCTTTGAAAGCGGCCTGTCAAACGAAGTGATTCCCCACCCTTTCTAGATGTATTGTATAGTTGTTGGTGCCAACATTATTTTTTAGGTAATTCTGTGATCTTGGCAGCTGATCTATATTTTTTTGTATTTTTTTGCTTGTTTGCTTCGGACCAATGACTTTTTTTTTTTTATGTAGATGTAGCTTTACAACTAATGACTATAGTATCATTTCCTTTCTGTTGCAGGAGCCCTTCAATGCTGAGCCACCTCGTTCAGCTTTAGTTTCCTCGTATGTAACTCCTGTGGACTTGTTCTACAAGAGAAACCATGGGCCAATCCCAATAGTTGATGACATAGAAAGGTATGCTCTATCCTGGGTTGTCTCTTCATATTTTTGAACTATAATAATATCTAAAAGTTTATTTTTAATGGAGTGATAAAATCTGTTTGCTGGAGCAGATATTGTGTTTCAATAACCGGTTTAATTGACAATCCCAAACAGTTGTTCATGAAAGATATATGGTGAGTGATGGATTTGGGCATTCATAGTTCATTCCATCAAACTGTTCCATGAGAAATTGTTTGAAGTAGAAACTTACATTGCTATGTAAACAATAGGAACCTTCCAAAATATAATGTCACTGCTACGTTACAGGTATGCTGTTTCTACATACACTGGGGGTCTTATTTTGCTTTTTTTTTAAATCTCTGGTCAGATACATTTTCACAAGTTTCCAACAAGGATTATGCATTTTTTGCTGAATTTTATAAACTTTTCGATCTGGCTTTTTTTTGATTTGGGCAGTGTGCTGGTAACAGGAGGACCGCTATGAGCAAAACCAGGACAGTGAAAGGTGTTGGTTGGGATGTTTCTGCTATAGGAAATGGTTTGTTTTTCCCCATCATGAATAATTTACAAATTTTGTTCTTTTGATATAACAAATTATTCAAGGGATGTTGGAAGAAAAATGTTAAGGTATTGGTGTGGTAAAATTGTAGTTGGTTTTCAATAGCTGGTACTAACTACAGAATACTGTCATCTATTGGGATGATGATGACTCACCTGAACTGAGCTTCAGTCTTTAATTGATGCTGCCAACCAAAAGCTGATTTAATGCAGTTTTGGATTCTTTATTTGGCTCTCTTTTTTAATAGGTTATATCTTTGAATTTATGGTTGACACAGACATCTTTTCATTGCAATAATACTGAGATAAACAAGTGAAAAGGATCTTTTTTTTTTTTTTTTTTTTCTTGGAAAAAAAAAATCAGTTGAAGCGAACCATCTCCACAAGGAGAAACAGAAAGAGCAAAGAAAAAGTAAAGTTAATAAACTAACTATTTTTTCCTTTCACAAAAAGAATT
Source organism: Vitellaria paradoxa (assembly GCA_019916065.1). Taxonomy (NCBI): domain Eukaryota; kingdom Viridiplantae; phylum Streptophyta; class Magnoliopsida; order Ericales; family Sapotaceae; genus Vitellaria; species Vitellaria paradoxa. The sequence goes on from CM034236.1 coordinate 58,491,227, forward strand.
GCTGAAGTTTTCCTCTCTCATCCTAACCTCTCTTTCTTTTTCTCTTTTTTACCACTTTTTTTGGGCTGTACAATGGTGATGAGGTCTGCATATCACTGTAAACAGTTTGCAGTCAAACATGCATGATTCTATCCACAAAAAGAGAGGGGTTAAACACACCTAAACTGAGAAGTATTTGTGTGTGTGTGTGTGTGTGTGTGTGTGAGAGAGAGAGAGAGAGAGAGAGAGAGAGAGAGAGTTGTCTTCTAGTCCTGGGCTTTACTATTTCATAACCTATTAGCATGGGAAGTGTGGTTTTCCAGTTAAGGTTCTATAATTCACCACAAGAAATTTAAAGACAATCGAATTGTATACTGGAATCCTGATATCAAGACCAACTACAGCTCAGTCTGGAAATAAACTCAGCCTAGCTAAGTATTGGCATGTTTGAGGTTGGTGGGGAGAATTTTAGATAGATGAAGCTCATATTAAGCTAGAGGACTTTTGTTTGAGCTCTGCTTTATTTCATGGCTTGCTAGCCTTTCGGCTGAGCTTGATTAATAAGGAAGTCTTACAGAATTTTTGTTTATGTTCCACCATTTGTATTTCTACGTTACTGACTTGCTATTTATGCAAGATGAAGCTATCCATTCAAATATTAAATTAAGACAAGAAAAACTTGTATATTTTGTCAGGAAAAATGTCAGCATGTAAGATGTAGAATTACAGCACTCATATTTCATGCCATCTTTCATGCAAGATGCCAAACCCAAGCGATTCTAGATATTAAATTTACCCATCTTGAAATGAATGCACAAAATTGCTTTTGAAGCTAACATAAATTAAAGCTTTTCCTTGATATTCTGTTCATGAGCCAGGCATTGAAAGGGAGTACCAAGCTGAGCATGAGCTGTTCATAAACAATTTGGTTTGTTTGCAGCCTAACCCCATCTCGCCTTGGCATATTATTTTTATTTCCAAATTTTTGTTTCCTTGGCTACATGGTAAGATTTTGGGTGTTTCAGCTCTTTGACTCTCTCTTAAATTGTATTGACATAATTTAGGAAAAAATTAAGCTTATTTGTAAAGTTGCATGATTTGTGAGGGTTACATGCATGGACATAGGCTGGGTCCTTTGTGAAACATGTGGGGGCATCTGTTTGTTTTCTTTTTCTCTGGGTAAAAGGAAAATGGAATACCTTGAACTTCATTTTCTAAGCGAAACACCAGTCCTTTGTTTTCACGATCTTCCTCCGCTTCTTTTGTTGATTATAATCTTCATCTTCCCATAGATTTTACACCTTGCTTCTGTAATCCATTATGGATATGCGTACTGCTTGTCTATATTATATTATGCTAAGCAAATTGGAACCTCTAGTTTCTGTAGTAACGGCTTGTATTTTGTCATCATCTTGTTTCCTGTAATTGTGTTACAATGCTTACAAGTTATAGCAATAGCCAGTAGATATTAGGTGGTTTCGTCACAACTATTTTAGATAAATCTGGAGGTAAGATTGAATGGCTAAATAAATAAATGAAAGCTCCTCCTTTCAAAGTATGACTAATGATTAACTTAAATATGCATAGTGATACTGTTTGCCTGAAAATCAGCAAGAGAATATTCCTATTTTATTTTATTTGGGTTGGACTAAAAACTTTCAGAATACAAGTAGATATATTTCTTTCTTATCTTCCTGTATATTCCTTGCAGCTGTCTGGGGTGGGGCAAAATTGGCAGATGTTCTCGAACTTGTTGGGATACCTAAGTTGACGAGTGCCTTGCCATCAAGTGGCAAGCATGTTGAGTTTGTTAGCATTGATAAGTGTAAGGTAATTGAAAATTATGTATCTTTGTATAGTTTCCCTTTATGTGTGCTGTCATTTACTGTTTAGCGGTTGTATTTCGTGTAATCTGATAGTATCCTCAAAACTATAGGAGGAGAATGGGGGTCCATACAAGGCATCAATTCCACTATCTCAGGCTACTAATCCTGATGCTGATGTTTTACTCGCATATGAGATGAATGGGGAGGTAATCAAACATTCTCTTCAATTGGAGAGTATAGCTTATGCTGTTTCCTTGCCTGTTATGATATGAATGGCATGCTAGTTTGTCTACATTTGTGCTAGTTTGTCCACCTTTGTGCTAGTTTGTCCATCATTGTTCAACATAAAAGAGACCTGTAGGAAATGAGTTTCTTGGCTTTTGCAGCTTGCTGTTGACATAGTTTTTTAAATATGTTATATTCCATTCTGCTCGTCACATGGAGTGCCTTGTAAACATTGCTATGGTGCTTTTTTGGTTTGTTTAATTTGCCTTTTCATGGTCCTTTGTTAAGTTTGGGGAACATTTTCTAGTTTACTATTCTAATTTTACTTTACTGATATGCATTGCTGCTACAGCCTCTAAACAGGGATCACGGATATCCATTACGTGTTGTAGTCCCTGGTGTTATAGGTGCACGTTCTGTCAAGTGGCTGGATTCCATCAACATAATTGCTGAAGCATGTCAGGTTGGAATATTGCTTATTTTACTGCAGCTTTTTTTGACAGCACCTTCTTTTCCTCAATCATTTACAGTTGAGTTCATACTGTTACTTATAGGGCTTCTTTATGCAAAAAGACTACAAAATGTTTCCTCCTTCAGTTAATTGGGATAATATCAATTGGTCTACCAGGAGACCACAAATGGATTTCCCTGTTCAGGTATTGTCTCAGTGCCTCTCTCTCTCTCTCTATCTCCCCCCCCTTCTGTTGCTGTAGATACTGATTGACCTCCCTGTGTGTGCTTCAGGGTTATAATTTTCAATTAACAGTTTTAAGGATTTGTTTGTTGACAGTGTGCAATATGTTCCCTAGAGGATGTGAATGTCATTAAGCATGGAAAGGTCAGTGATTCTGCAATCACAGATTCTGAATTCTGTTTATGATGTGCATTCTTGCCAAACATATTCCATTTTCTGTTATTTACCACAAATGAATGGAATACAAACATCTCATTGGTAATTCTACCAGCCCTATTGTCCAATCAATTTTCACGTGGCAACCAGTGTTGCCACACACTCCAATCTTTCATATACTGCTCCAGTCGCTGCTACATGTTTTTTCTCTTTTACGTGTTTCATTTACTTTGAAGATGAAATTTAGCTGCTTCTCCCTAGATTATTTCTCATCATATGACAGTTCCTATATTCTTTTGGAAATTTTTGTTTATATGACTTTATAAAATTAAAATAAAAAATAAAATTGAAATAACATCAAAAGTGCTGGTGGGATGTGCTGTTCTTTGAATCCAAATAGATAGGCTTCAATGTCTCTTAAATGTTTTAGTTACTGAACAAACTCATCTGTTCACTGTGCAGATAACCATCAAAGGATATGCTGCATCAGGAGGTGGGCGTGGAATTGAGAGAGTAGATGTATCCATTGATGGTGGCAAAACCTGGGTGGAAGCATCTAGATACCAGAGGGCTGGCATTCCATATGTTGCTGATGATAGTAGTAGTGATAAATGGGCATGGGTGTTCTTTGAGGCAGTTGCTGATGTCCCAAAGAGTGCCGAGATAGTTGCTAAAGCGGTATGTCTTGTTTGTTTCTACTCATTGCAGCATAACATGCCTATGTTTTGTATTTGGAAATTTAAAACTTAGGTGAAAGATCATCCCGTTTGGAAGAAAAATGAAAAAGAAAAAGAAATGGACATTGTAGCTGTCACCAAGTGGTGGTGATTAGTCATCAGAAAGTGACAGGGTTCCTGATTTCAATTGAGTTTATAGAATGTTCAAACTGAATCCTGATCAAAGTTGTCAAGGTTTCAACAGGCAAACCTTCTATTGACCAATATTATGGCCACTGACGGACCTACTAAGGGACCGGAGATTGCAAATACCCCTACTGGCTGCAAATTTTTTACTTTGAATGGATGATTTTTTTTTATTATTTTCAATACATAATATATAAGTAGGCCCCCAGTGAATTAAAAAAAAAATTGCCCCTTATCTTATCAGAAAAATTTGTAACATATGCCATTTGTACAATTTTGCTCTCACTCAACAAAATTCCTGGGTCTGCCTTGATTATAACCTTAGGCATTGGTCAAAATGGTACTTGCTGGTTCTCTTTGTCTCCGTTTTCTTTTTTTTTTTTTTTTGGGTGGGGGGGGGAGGGGAGGGAGATAAGGAATTAGACAAAGTTATGATGGATAAACAAAAATAATTTTCAATTTGACTCTAGATTACAAGTCATTTCTCTATTTGGTTTTTAAATGTAAATTTCTTCACTACTGGTTCTGCGCTTGTATTGTTGGGCAGGTGGATACAGCTGCAAATGTCCAACCTGAAAACGTGGAAAGCATCTGGAACTTGAGAGGGATACTGAACACTTCATGGCATCGGGTTCATGTTCGAGTTGGTCACTCTAATATGTAGTCAAAATACCAGAGAACAGAACGCCTGGAATAATTTTTACCACGCCACTGTCTCTAAAATGGCCCACATGCTTGAAATTTAGATAAAAATAGTAACTTTCGGCTTGACAAAACACTATTTTCTGGGTCTTTGAAGGCTTCTAACGTGGGAGGGTTTCTATCTTTGCTTTTCTTGTTATTGATAAACTTGGCAGATGCTGTCTCAAGTCTGAAAGTACAGACTTTGAACCAATGTATGAGAGGTAACGTTAAGTTTGAAGATTTGCCGGTTGTCTTCTCTCTATGTTATATTGCCCTTAGTTTTCGGTTGTTGAATGCATATTACGTTAATACCAGTGTTTCCCATTATGAAAACTGCATACCTAGAACAGATTAGGGCTTTTTTTTTTATTCCTTCTAAGAAACTTCTGTTGATCAACCTTATAAGTGCCATTTGTTTATATGGCCGTATTAGAAGGGCTTGCTTGGTAGGTCAATCCAGTGCTTGAAGGATGACAGCGTATATAATTTATACGGAGAGAAAAAAAAAAAAAATTGATAGGTTTGATTTTGATTGATTTGACCTCAGAAGCACCGGTCACCATACTCTCTTTGAGGGTTTGTCGGGGCCTGTCCATTGCAATATCGCATGCAGAAGATGTGGGACCATCAATTCAGTGAATCGTCCATTAAAGTAGTTCAGAGATTTTTTATTTTTATTTTTTTTTTTAAATGCTGGAAGATGGAGGAAATTGAACTAGGGTTTGTTTGGAAGAGAAAGAATGATGATCCCATTTTCGCATATTATTTTTCGAAAAGGGTTTTGTTTTGGTTAGATTTGCATGTGCAGTTGGGATTTTTTGAGCTAGGTTCAAGAAATTTTGCTAGATCAATCATGTGGGGGTGGGATTGACTGCCAACATAGGCCAAGTTTAGGCAACACGACGATGTCGAGTGAAAAATGAAAATGACTTCCCTTCTTCACAATTTTAAGACATGCATGTTTTTGATAGATGGGTATTCAAAAGCTTAATCGGATATTTAATTCAATTTCACGATAAAAATAACGTGGCACTGATTAAAATAAATTTGGCTCAAATAATTTAAAAGGGAAGACTGACATTACTTGATGATATTTGCTCAGTGATAATAAAGTTAGAATTATTGAATTTTAATTCAATGATTTAGAACTGCGCTGTCACGAACTAGCAGTCTCAAATTTGGATTTTTTTAACTAATTGTTGCATATTTGTATTGCATTTAATTTTTTTTTATCATTTATTTCTATGTATATTACACATTAAACCTCTATTTTTTGAAAAACTTTTTGCGTTGAAACGAGCCTTATAATTGATTATTTCATTTGGCAATCATATATTAAAAAAAAAAATTGATTCCACTGTTATTTAAACACGTACAAATTAATAAGTCTTACAAGACGTGGACTAGAAAATTTGAGTGAGGTGGTTCATTTTTCATATTCAGAGTTAAATAATTTGAAGGGTGCCACTTGTAAATATTCAAATAATTTTGAAATTAGTTGCAAGAGAATTAAAAAATTCATTTTTTATTATAAAATGGGATGTAGAATTTTTTTATTATAAAATGGGGAAAAAAAAGATGCGATAGTAAGATTACTGTAATAAAAATATATTATTAATATTATTATTTTTAAAATGATAGGTCTAAATTCTAAAAACAATATTTTGGTTGTACAATACTCGTTACGTGGATGTTATTTGAAATAATTTTGTTCATTTTCATTTATTAGATAATAAAACTAACCCCCCCCCCCCCCCCCGGCAAAAAAAAAAAAGTTGTTCCATCGGTAGCAAGGGGTCAAGCTATGCATGTCCTTGCCACTGCCCCAATAAGCCAATCAGTAAGCAGGGAGAGCCCAACAGGTACCACTTTCATGATCGAACCATATCCACCGACAAATTTCAGATGGTACCGTTTCAATCTTTAGGTATCATATCCTATCCTGCTTGGTTCGTCAAAATTTATTAAAAATTATTAAATTTTAATTATTTTTTATATTTTTTTCAATAAAATTGTAACACATATCACTCAAAAGTCACATCTTATACTTTTTTGCTAACTTTTTTTTCTTCCAAAGAGCCCAAATACAAAGCCACGAATAAATATGGAAAATTACACCTCACGATTTTTTGTTTTGGGGGGGGGGGGGAATCATTTTTTTAAAGGTAAAATAAATCAATTTTTTTTTCCTAAAGGTAGAAAGTTATATTTTTGCACATTTACAGTTTAATCTAGATTTTACTTGAGCATAAACAGGTACTTTTGAATAGAAAGATTCAAGAGTACGTATTTTTAATTATGCTAATTAAGTCACTACACTTTCAGATTGTTGTAGTATGAACTTTATTAAAAAAATTATTAAATAATATTTCATTAAGTCAGCACGTGACCATTTTTTAAGAGTAGAGGGAAGAAAAAACTCTAATTTTTTTTTTTTTATAATTACCACACAAAAAATCAATAAAATTTCTAAACCAAAAAGAGTTCATCTAGGCGATGACAGCTTAAAAGTGTAGTTGAATAGTGTTATATAATTAAACAAGTTATAAAATATTTTTACCATAATGACGTGATGTATTTATGAGTTTTCCATTGTAAAAATATTAATTCTTTAAAATATTGTCTTACCACATTAATGCTATTAGCTCATTATTATGATGGAAGATTTGGTAATTTTTTTTTTAGTAGAATAATATTTTCAACTATAATTTTTCTTTAATAAACATTTTCAATAAATTGTTAGATTTTAAATTAAAATTTGGTAAATCGTAAACAAAACAATGTTTTTAATTAAATTTGTATACTTAGGCATGGATTAAGATGTCATGATAAATAAGTTCGGTGATTGGTAATTAAAGTTTAAACAGCGTAACGAGACTATAGAAATTTCACAACAGGCGAAAAGACTCTTGCTGGCTGGGTCACTAGAAATGACAAATGCTGTATAACAGCTCTGAACTGCTCACTGGTACAGTTGGGACTGTCATTTGGAACTACAGTAAGAGCTTGTTTGGTGTGCTAAATTTTAGTGAAAATTTTTCAAATTTTTTAAAAATTTTTATTATATTTTTACACATTCTCACTTTCTCGAAATTTAAAAAAAAATTCAATACCTTCTAAAAAAGTCGATAACTGGAATTCAGTTAATTAAATAGTAAAAATTTTTTTGTCATTCTTACCATAGACTCATAACCTACCGAATGACACTCACTATAACTAATTTTTCTAGAGCAGTAGAAACCGTTTCGATGGATTATAGAAACTGTTTCGACGGATTTACATAACCAACTTCCGTATAAAAGAATTGTAGAAATCGTTTCGGATGTAGTTTAATCTGCAAAAAAGTAATGATTGATACAAAATTTTAAATCCGCCCAAACAGAAATCCAATCCGTCGAAACAGAAATCTTATTATTCATTTTCAAAAAATACGATTTGAGATGTATGTACCAAAGTAAAAAATTTCTTCAAATCATAATTTATCACATTTTATCTCACTTTTTATCACTTTAAACACCCCTAAATCTATTTCTCAAGTTCTGATATGTACAGTTGTTCATTGGATTCAATGGATCTCTTACTAAAAATTCTAGACAATTATGTATAATGGTTTAGTGCTCGCTGGGAAGTTATTCATCCTAGTGAGGGGCACAATATTTTAGAAACTCTCAGTTTTTATTATCTCTGAAAAGTTGTGCATTGTACAAAGAAACATATTCTTAAGATTTATAGTGTGCAGTTCCTTCGGGGGTGGTCAAGCGAGAGTTTGGAGGTGTCTAAAGGCTTGGGTCGCGTGCGGTCTCAGATTTAATTTTTCTTCGGGAGAGTAGGTTATCGTTTTAGTGAGTTTCTAACAGCTCCCTTCGATCAAGTTGGTCAGCCAGAGTTTGTCTAAACTGGTTTACTACCTTGTGGGCTATTATCGACTTGGTCCACGAGACGGACTTCACCCAGTGTGCACATTCGGGTAGCGGCTGCGGATTTCTTCTCAACCCACAGAAGATATTCTTTTCTTAAATTAGTCAAAACATTTTTCATTCAAATTGTTCGTTGATCTTTAAGACTTTGGAAATTGGTCTTTTTTTATGAGGGTTTATCATAAGTGTGAAAAGTTTTAACTTAGAAATCGTGAATTTGATTGATACTTTGTGATTTTAACCTTCATAATTTTCTCTTTCGTTAATAGGGAGTTTTCTATGTAAAAATCTTGCGTCTCTTTTAATTATGCACATGATAGTTTAATTGCATGATTGATAGTAGGCATTATGAAATTTCATAGATATTCTGGGAGAAGGTGAATAAGGAAAAGGGTAGAGAATGATAGAGGGAAAAAGATTTATCTTGTTTGGAAGGGAAGGAATGTATGGAGGGGGACAATACGCCTTTATTAACTAAGTTTCCTCCAAATTTGTCTGTGGATATGGTTCCACTCCATTAAAAACAATTACCTTGTGTGCGGAAGAGCGGAAAGGGAAGGAAAGAAAAGGTACAAATTAGTTAGGATCATAATGAGCCTTTATTTGAAAGAGGGGAAAGGAAAGGGAATGAAAGGAAAAATTGATTATTTTTTTATTATTTTAAAGAGATAAAAAGAGAATATGTATGAAAGTAAGGTAAAAAAAAAAAATTAGTTAATCACATTATTATACTCTTTTAAATATATTTATTTGTTGTAAAATTTTGTAAAAATAATAAAAAAATAACAAAGACAAGATAGACAAAATATAATTTAAATCTTTTTTACACCTCTTACACCCATATTTAGCCTTAAAGTAAATGAGGAATGAAGAAGAGAATGGATATTAATTATTTTTTTAATTATTTAAAGGAGATGTAAAGAAAAATAAATTATAGAGCAAATAATAATATAGTTAAAACCATTATTACACTTTTTAAAAAATATATATTTATGATAGATATTTGTGGAAATAAGTAAATATTATAATAAGAGTTAATAAATAAAAGGCACTTTAAAATTTTTTTACACCCATTCCTCTTTTAGAAGTAGGAGTGAAAAAAAGTTGATTGATCGAGTGGTAAAAGAGAAAAAAATAAAGAGAAAAAAATAAGTCACTTCCATCTACTTCTCTGACCTTCCATCCATCCCAAACAGCGAGAATCTTTTCACCTCATCTTAGCTTTTGTTGACTCTATTTCCCTATTCTTTCCTTCCATTCCCCAACACAAAAGCTAAATATAATTTATGAGAGGTGTAAAATAATAATAATAAAAAGGTACTTATATATGTGTGTGTATATATATAAATGTATGTATGTATTCGTCACCATTTGCTCCTGCTATTGCTGCTGTTCAAAATGTGCATGTCAATGTTTCTTCTCTTTACGATACACCTACTACTCATAATCTTGCTATGTATCTATATCTGCCTGTTTCTTGTGATGTCGTCTGAATTCCGGCAAGACCGCAAGTTTTCCGGCCATGGCCCGCCGACGTATCCGATCATCGGATGCTTGGTCTCCTTCTACAAGAACAGCCACCGTCTGTTAGACTGGTACGCTGATCTCCTCTCTCAGTCCGCGACACAGACGATCGTGGTCCGGCGTCTTGGAGCTCGACGGACCGTCGTCACGGCGAACCCGGAAAACGTTGAGTACATTCTCAAGACCAACTTCGGCAACTACCCCAAAGGCAAGGCCTTCACTCAAATTCTCGGCGACTTCCTTGGTTGCGGCATATTTAATGTCGACGGAGAGCTTTGGCACACCCAGCGCAAGTTAGCCAGCTGTGAGTTTAGCGCCAAGTCCTTGCAAGACTATGTTGTGAACACGCTTGAAGAAGAGGTGAATAAGCTTTTGACAATAATGGAGTCGCTTGCAATGGAGGAGAACAAGGTCGTGGACTTGCAGGAGCTGTTGAGAAGACTCGCTTTCGATATCATTTGTAAAGTTTCATTAGGGATTGATTGTGGGTGCCTGGACCCTTCTCGGCCGTTCCTTTCGTCTCTGGCCACAGCTTTTGACACAGCGTCCGAGATATGCGCGAGACGAGCCTCGGAGCCCGTCTTCATAGTATGGAAGATTAAGAGAATTCTTGGGGTTGGATCAGAGAGACGACTCAGGGACGCCGTTGAAGAAATCCATGCATTCGTCACGAGGATAATTCGCGAGAAGAAAAGGGTAATAGCCAAAAATGGAGAGGGTCGTCATGAAGAAGATCTCTTGTCGAAAATGATATTGGGGGGTCACGATGAGATGGTGGTGAGAGACATGGTGATAAGCTTTATAATGGCGGGAAGAGACACCACCTCAGCAGCAATGACTTGGTTCTTTTATCTCCTTTCTCGCCATCCTGATACAGAACAAGAGTTGGTTGAGGAGCTGGGGCTTGTTGAAGACCATAAACTATCAAATCACCAAGTGCTCAAGGAAATGAAGTTTTTGAAAGCATGTCTATGCGAATCGATGAGACTCTACCCTCCGGTTGCATGGGACTCGAAGCACGCCGTCGCTGCCGACTATTTGCCGGACGGTACGCCGGTGAATGCAGGAGATAGGGTGACTTACTTCCCGTATGGGATGGGGAGGATGAAGGGTCTGTGGGGTGAGGACCGATTTGAGTTCAAACCGGGAAGATGGATCCTGGAACCGGAAGGGGAAGGAGGAGGAGGAGGGGGGCTAAAGAAGGTATGCCCTTACAAGTACCCGGTTTTCCAAGCCGGTCCGAGAGTGTGCCTCGGGAAAGAGATGGCCTTCGTGCAAATGAGCTACGCGGTGGCATCAATACTAAAGCGGTTCGAGATCAGACCGGCCGGTTCGGACAACGCAGTCTTCGTTCCGCTGTTGACAGCTCACATGGCCGGCGGTTTCAAAGCATTTGTCCGGAGGAGACAAAATGCTGTCCAAAAAAATTGATTAAAAGCAGTAGAAGTCAACGGTTTCTTGCATCTAGATCAGAAGCCGGGGGAGGGATTTTTATTTCTATATTATATATAGCACGCTAAAATGTGCTTGGACTCCCGTGATGATTAGCGTACGTGTAAATTGATCATGAAGAACATGAATCTATGCATACATAAATATATTAATATATATTCACGAATGTGTTCATTTTTATGATTAAACTATACTTCTGAATTGATGCGAAGTACAATGTATGTCAGAGCCATGTGGAATCAACTTTTGCTCTTAGAACTTGTGGATAGGAATAGGTCAGAACTCTGAAGGCACAAGCGTAGAAGTTACGCTGAACAATTCACATGTCTGCGTGATGTTTAAGGGTTGTTTATTCGGCAAAAGTTCAGTAAAAATAAAGTACAGTAAGAATATAAATATTTATTACAAAAGTGATATATAATAAATTTTTATTAAAAATATATAAAAAATTAATAAAAATAGATAAATTTTGATTCATTTTATCCGGACAAACATTCTTTTAATTGGCTAGGAATATGATTTAAACAATCATCCTTTCATCAGTCACCAAGTTTTGTTTTATTTATTCTTTTAAGACTCCACTAATTCGAGATTTTTATTTAATTAAATTTAATTATAATTTTATTTAGTTTTAATTAGTTCAGCTCCCCCCCCCACCCAAAAAAGAAAATACTTAGTTTTAATTAGTGGGGCTCCACCTTCCAAGACTCTACGTCTACGTCGAGTTCATTAATAAAATCACGGTCGTAGCCAGTGTGTATTCTTTAATCAGCTAATATTACAAAATAGCTAGTAACAAATGTAACCTGTTTCTTCAAATTATCCAAAAAAAACAAAAAAAACTGTTTCTTTAATGAACACATTGATTGACTAAACAGAAGTAATAATAATAATAATAATAATAATAATAGTTGTAGTTGTACAAGTTGTAATAATCACGTGGAAGAGCAAGACTTTATAACAAAAAGCAACGTTGGAGGTCCCATCATTTTTTTTTAATTTCTTTTAAGGTGCGATTGAATGGTACAAAAATTTTAAGGGAATAAATTTTAGAGAGAGTATAAGATAAGAGAGTTAAATTTTTAGAGGATTAGCCCACATTGATGTGATATTTATAGAGGGGGATAACTTTTGACTTGACTTGAATGTTTTATAAATAAAAAGGAGTGAATGATAGAAAAAGTAGTCAAATAATTATTTTGTCTTTGTGGTGTCCCAAACTTGATTACTCATTAAATTAATTATTAAATTACAAAACCCACTCTATTTAATTATTTTAGGACAAATTGAAGTTATATTATTTATTTCATTGAAAATTTAATTTTTTATAAATTTATTTAAAGAATTTTTTTTTTAAATATGTACTTTTGAATGGTTGGTTATTATTCATTTTTTTAATTATATTTATTTTGACTTGTTGGCCTATCTATTTTTTTTACTAACATTATATTTATTTTGATCAAGTTAACAATATTATTAACGAGAGTTAGAAACGTAAAAAACAAAGGATTTAAAGGAGGATAACTTTTAGTTAGGATTGAAGGTGCCCAAAAATTATCCCCCAAGGGGGAGAAATGGAGAGGGCAGGAAAGCTAAAAAAGGGGAAGAGGGGACAAATATTTACCATCCAAACAATAGCAAAAGGTGAAACCCACGAGTATAATTTTTGGGAGGAGACTTTTCCTCTATCCAATCGAGCCCTTAAGTTTTAGTGATAAAAAGCTCTCACACTTAATTAACAGGTGTTTGGTTATGTAAAAAAGAAAAGTAAAAATATAAAAATTTAATAAAAAATAATATATGATAAAATTTAATTAAAAAATAAAAAATTAATAAAAATTATTAAATTTTGATTGATTTTTGCCAGTTAAACACCGTAAAGGCAAATCATTCATGTTGGAACTGGGAAGTTTGGAGCTCGTGGTCGAATTCAAATTTCTGACCTCCTAAAGATAATTATTGGCCCCACAACTGATGCGGGAAAGGAGAAAGGCAAGGCAAGTGACTTACCAAAAAAAACAAAAAAATGAAAAAGGCAAAGACAAGTGAGGACGAGAGAGAAACAGAATAAGAAGAGGAGGCGTTTTGGAGTTCTAAAATTTGTAATAAGATATAATTTGGTAAATTTTTTAGTACTTGAAGTAAATAAAGTATCTCCGGTCAAACTTGTACTGACATAATCTACTCTTATTTGCTTAGACAATATCTTCAAGCCACTTAACAAAATCTTACCATTGAATTTAGAGGGTTCTTGCGGAGGCCATCAACTACAGTAACCACACTCAATATCATCATCTTTATACCCTTGGTTATAGCTAGAGTATATTTTTCATATTATCATAATCTTTATACCCTTGATGGAGAGAGAAGTAAGAAGAAGAGATTAGAGACAGAAAATATAAGCAACCATGCCAATCAATAATATTCAAAATTCAAGTCTATTCTAATTTAATACAATTAAAAATTTTGTATAGACTAATCAAACTCTATCATGACTATAAATAACTCAAAATCAGATCGTTAAGAAAATCAAATCCTTTAAAAATAATATGTAAACATAATGACATGGAATAAAATATAATTTGGTTCCATTTTGCAACAACTAAGCTAGTTCAACTAATAATGACCGGTTATTTTCAAGGTCGCAGATTCACAATCAAGTATAAACACATACCTAGGTCAAGAGAAGCACACGCCACCCCACACGGTCCGTTGTCCAAGTCTTTCATGGCTTATTGCTGCACGAAAGTCTTATGACAGTACAACTTGAAAAGGTAACATGTTCAAGGTAACATGCGGGTTTTAACCTTTATCTCGTCAAACAAATCCGAAAGCAGACTTTAGTTCATATATCATTCAATAACGGAAGAGTATAAGCAGAGTCGTGTCATCACCAATTGCATAATTGTGATAGAATAGCTGAAATGGCACAATGGCAACTTTGCATAAAATGCTTGTCTGTGATGCTGACCCAGAAGTGGACATATTATGTTGAAGTAAACATGCAAGCAAGTACATTTTTACGATATTTGTCAAAGTTTTTAAGCGATATATTGCAGCAACTCTAATTGTAATTAGAGTTCATAAAGTACAAAAGAGTAACGTGACTTTTGGGACTGCTAAGCCATATCAGAAGTAAATGCGCTTCAATTGTTCGCTAAAAGTTCGTTTTGTCACTCTTAATTATTTTTTCTTTTTGTTTTCTTCCTATATTAATAAAACTAGTATTCACAATGATAAGCTTCCAAATTGCTTGTTCCACGCTTCGTATGTACCCAGTTCATTAGAGGAAACTGAAGGCCTCACCTCTTGCAATGCATTCTCAAAGTCCTGCACGCAAGGCAAGAGCTTATTTTTGTCACTGACAATTCAACTATGAAAAACAGAACAAAATAAACTTATTTGGATGACAAAACTACCATAAATTGTTGCATGTGTATGCTCTCTCTAGGTTGTTGCTGTTACCTGAATGGAAACCGGCCTCATATCCTCCTTTTTCAGCCTTGTAATTTCTATACCCTCCTTCAGAGCCTCCCTTAATGGACCCATCGATGCATCCTTCACTAGATTCTTCATGTCTGATCCTGAATACCCTGAAAAATGGTATAAAAAATGAATTTAATTAATTTAGAGTTAGCAAGGGAAATTCAAGAGAAACAAAGCCCCAGTGCTAAAATTTAACATTCAAGGGAGTCATGGAAAGAAGCTAATTGATTGAACTATGAGCTGTGTCAGCACGTGCCTTCAGTTAACTTGCAAATGGCATCAATATCCTCCTTTGACAGTTTAAATAATCCATCCTTCTCTAGAAGATTACGGACAATCCATGCTCTTGCATCTTCATCTCCAAATACATATGGTTAGTAACAATCCATGGCATTAGCCTAGGTACAAAAATTGGATAGCTCTAAACTGCACCTGAGGAAGGGAGGGGAATATAGAGCCGCTTGGTGAGTCGCCTCCTTGCTGCCTCATCAAGTTCTTGGGGTCTATTTGTTGCTCCTGGTTAACGCACCAAAGTGTAAAGGGACAGAACATTGACTATACAAAATCTTTGGAATACCAAAATCTTATAATGTTGATTTTGAAGTAGACAAATATATCTTCCAATTCAAAGCAATTGTGACCAGGATAAAAATGATGCCAAAATGATTTCTTCTGTTTATTTTTTCTTGTTTTATTCGCATATGGTATAAAGGATCAGAATTACAGTTTTCAACTTTCAAGAGTATCTGGTAGGCATGCGGGATGTTCTTAAAAGTTAACCTCAGAGGAAGTTAAAGGCAACATCCCATTAGCATTTGTTACATTGATTTTCTTTGCTAGTGGCACAAAAAAATAAATATGTAAATTGATTTATATCATCATTCCATAGCAGCAATCTAGGAAAAAGGAATATCTGCCATTGACTTGAAAACACTTCCTTTCAATCAGAAACAAAGTGTCAAAACTTCCTAGGATTTGGGAAAAGTTCAACAGCTCAAAAGTTACCTATAAGCAGTATTTGCTCGCTTCCACAATCAAAGCCTTCCATCTCAATGAGAAATTGTGTCTTGAGTCGACGACTTGATTCATGTTCACCTTCTGACTTCCGCTGCAACCACACAATTTCTAGTTAGCAGAAGATCTTTCACAAAAACACAGAAGGAAAACTGAAACTGGTTATTTAATCCACTAGGATGGTCTCAAAGAATATATATTGACATTATCTGTATGATTTGGACATTGATGTAACTAATTTTTCTTTGTTTTAGTGGATGATACGGCAAATATGCTACATTTTGTAGCCAAATCTGTTGTCAGATCCTTTACGTTTTCAGCAAATAGCACCGGATCACTGTCAGGCTTGATGGTCGTCTGCTTTAGAACCTCAGGCTCCCCTTTTAGTTAAGGATCGGAACCTAACGTACCTGAGATAGTAGGGAATCTATTTCATCAACAAATATTACAGCTGGCTGGCGACAACTGGCAACTCCAAAAAGTGCCCTCACTAGCTTTTCACCCTCGCCAATCTACAGTCACCAATTGAAATATAATGAGCCGAATGTATTACATTTAATTGTATGCAATATACAAGCACAACATAATGTGGAGATGTTATGCTTTCTTGTACATTGCCAATGTCATGAAACCAAGCTAAGAAATTTACATGATGCTTGTTTGTATGATAGACACTGACAATTTTTTCGTTTTGTTGGACGGTAAGAATGCAGTAACTTATAATTCTGGTATTATTTCTTTTTGGTCCTACAATTAGAAATTTGGTTATCATTTGCAGCAAACACAGGAATATTAGAACCAATTTCAGGAAAGGAAATCCCTTGACCATTTAACTACATTAAATGTATTGGGTTAACAAACTTGGCCAATTTTTAAACAAAATATTGCATATTTATTCAAGATTCTCCTGGACTCAACAAATCAACAGAGCAATAATTACAGAAATAACATGTACCCATTTGCTTGTCAATGAACTGGCAGATATGTAGAAAAAGGTTGCTTTAGCTTCTCCGGCAATAGCTTTCCCAATCATTGTTTTACCTGTTCCCTAAGACACAAGATCGAACTGAATAAAAAATAAACTGGTGGTATACCCAAACCTACATAGGTTGATGAAATACTTACTGGAGGACCAAAAAGAAGAAGACCTCGCCCAGGAGAACGACATCCTTTAAATATGTCAGGACGTAATAAGGGCCATATCACCATCTCTGTAACGCATTTTTTAGCATGCTCCAACCCAGCTACAGCATTGATACACAAGGAATGATGAATTACACAGAAAATTTCAAATATATTGATTGGTACAAGAATCTGAGGAAATAGAAATTTTAAGCATCTTATATTACCAATGTCATCCCAGCGAACATTAGGATCCCGATCCATTATTTCATTGCTGACATGTTCAATAAGACGAGGTTCTAAATTCCTCAACTTTTCAGGAAGCTCACCATCAGGACCACATAGCATTTCCAAACTAAAATCATGAGAGGAAATATATCACATGACTACTTTGCACTTATAATTCAACATCATCTCTCTTTCTCTCTCTCTCTCTCTCTCTCTAGTTTGGGGGAGGGGGTTGAATAGCTCTTGTGATATATACGTGTGTGCGTGTGTGTGTGCAGCATTAAGATAAGAGGAAGAGTGAACCCAAATTCTAATGAAAGAAAAATAAGTATAAACAATGAACCATCTCTTTGTTGAGTCATCTAATGTATCATCACTCTTTCCAGCAATGCGTGAAGTCATATTGCCCGTATTACCCCCATTAGATCGGATGGGGGGGACAAAATTACCACGCATGCCACGGCGTGAAAACCCATAGGATCTAGCACCATAAACTCTGGTTGCATTATCATCACTTTGTGGGGAGATAGAAGCACTTGGTGATCCCACCAGCCCTCGCCTTTGCCTTGCATCCATTTCCTATGACATGAAGATTATCAATATTGCTTAAGGAACAGGAAATAAATTTCTGAACAGCTTAATATACTAGATTGTGAATAATATTCTACTAAATATTTTCATACCTTAGAAATACTTATATTTCCTTGCTCCGCATTTTTTAAACACTTGCACACATTTCAAAGTATAACAAGATATAAGAAGTTACCAATTTTAGAGTGAGTGACAAAGTTTGAAAGTCTATTTTTGCCAGTTGTGGGGAAAAATTTACTTTTCAAGTAAGAAATAGCCCATAATATAAATGAATAGAGGAAAAGGATTCATGTAACTAATTTCACCTAGTTTTGGACTAGGGCTTTATTAAGTTGAGAAATAAGAAGTACTCCGAGGAAGTTCCAACTTGACATGGTTTGATCTTGCTAGCCCATTTCTTGATCAACAGTAAGAAATATTTGTGCTTGTTTGGTAGGAACGATGAAAAAGTGCAAGGAAGGAAAATGAGAGAGGTTGAATTTTCCTTCCTCTTAGGGTGGAAAATTTTCTTTCCTCAACATTATTTGGTTAGAGGGAAAGAAATGAATGGAAATATGTATATATAAGTGCATAGAAGTATATTATAATTCAAATTTTGCGTAAAAAATTATGTTAAAAAATAGGAGGGATCCACATTTTAAATTCTCTCTCCCATTCTCTCTCCTGTTTCCCTCTTTTTTCCACCCAATAATGGGAGAAAAAAAAACATGGGTCCCACATGTTTTTTTCTTTCTCATTTTCCTTCTTTCCATTTTTTTCCTTCAAACCAACAAGAGAAAACCCTTTATTCCGTCCCCTTTTCCTTCCCTTCAATTTTCCTTCAAACCAAACATACTTGGAGACATTTCATGTTGATTACTTAACTTGTATTAAAATAATTCAAACAGCTCGGGTGAATTTTTGTGACTGCAATTCTTCTCTTAGCGCATTTTACCAAAAGCCTACTATGGCTTCTGACTATTTCTCTCCAAGGCCCATGACCAAATATTTTATGAAAAGAAACTGAAGTTATTACAATATCCATTTAGTTCTTTGACTTATTATGTCTTGATAAATAGATTAAAAAAGGAAATTGTCACAGGCATGAAGCTTCTCCTAAACTAATTCAAGCAAAGTAAGCTAGTGTGTAGCTCATGCTGGCTTGATGTTTTAGCTTAGACCCCTTATATTGGCATGCATTACTGGATGTGGATAAATAACTACGTCGCCAGAGTAAATGTTCTTTCAAATGATACAAGCAATTTCTATCAATGCCTAGTGTAGAAGCAACTTAGATTAAAGAAAAACAGCCTTGAGAAATAGATCTTTACCAATTTTGCTCTGGCAGTCACAAATCCATTGCCAGAAGCATCAATGTTGGCTTCTTCATTGACTGGTGGTGGTGACTTAATGCCCTCAATTTTTGGGCTATGGATTTCAACATGTGCACGTTTTGTTCCCAAACTATTTCCATGAGCCCTTTCTTCTTTCTCAACTTTTGAAAATGTAGAGATACCTTGACCTTTGGGAGGATTGTGGTATGGGTGTGCCTTTTCTACGATAGTGCAATCCTCAGATCCACTACCTCCAGAATTTAGGTAACTCTTGCATGGCAAACTATTATTGGCTCTAAAGATGCTGTTTCCATACAAGGATGTCAACTTTGCCTGTGTCATAACTTTTGAGGTCTTGCAACTCAACTTGTCCTGCCTGTCCAGTTGGTCTCCCTGAGATTAAATGGTGATCTTCATGAGCAATCAAATTATATTAAATAGCTGAGTTTTCTGATGATCATGGAATCCAAGATTAAAAAAACAGCTCAATTAAAGGATACAAAGTCACAAACAATTAGTCCATTACAGCATACACACAAAACAAAGTAAATTGAGTGCAGGCATGAGATAGATCTAATATTTTTTCGTACCAATTCATTAAAAGCTCTTCCTTTTGATTGCTGAAGAAGGGCTTGAAAGTATTTTGACTGCCTAATCTTCCCAATGTCCATATTTCCGTTCTTGCCAAAAACAAAACCAGAATCTTTGCCTGCTTGTTCAAACGCTTGGCTGGAGGCATATGGAAAATAGACTGTTAATGTAGTTAATATTGAAGAATAATTCACGAAAACCATCCTCTAGATATCCAAATAGGAGATTACAAATGATTGGGTAGCAGTCAAATTCTGCAGGAATTGTAATGAAAGATTGACATCATTATTAAGTGTCAAACAAGACCAAATATTTATTTCATTCTTTGCAGCATTGAAAGCTTGACCATCTGAATGCATTCTTACAATTTGAACAATTGATTGTTCCCCTCTTAACAATACACCGACAGAACTGACAAGTATGTTGAGTAATTAGTGCCTATTATTACTGACTAATGCTCCTCCGGACAAGGATGGAGTTATGCGGGGAATATAGGAGGCCAAGTTAGAATTACTGTTCTTTTTAGTAGGTCTGGGCAATCTCCCCCAATCACCCCCCGCCCCCAAAAAAAGGAAGGTATTCCTGGCTCCATCCCCGCCTCTGGTTCTACTGAAATTACGACAATAGACAATAGAAGATCGAAAATCCCCACAAGCCTTCTTTTGCGTAGCATCTAATTAATCCACACGGGGGCACAGACCTTTGAGGTTCGAACTGGATCAAAACGCAACATACTACTTTCAAGTAACTACTTCAATGTACGTAATTAGCACTAAAATGGCCGACGATTTCTTCTCATAATAATACTGGTTATGATACAAAAAATTCACATCTCAAGAATAAAGCTAAGACTGGGAAGATGCCCAATTAATGAAAGAAACACTATAGACAAGTGCATGTGTGTGCGTATATATGTAGAGAGAGAGAGAGAGAGAGAGTACCGATCGAATTCAGGAATAAGGGAGCATCGAGCAGTGTCGATCATGGAGGAGGCCTGGCGGCGAATAGGTCGAATGAAAGCCTCATCGAGGTCGGTTTGAGAATGTGAATCGAGGAAGCCGAGAAGGCGGAGGCCAAGTAGGAGGGCAGAAGGGAAATCACCCCTGTGGAGAGCGAGGTCGGCTCCGAAGAGAAGAGAATGGAGCCTCTTCAGGTTCTCATCCACTTGTTTTCTCCAACAGACCTCCTCCGATTCTTCTTCCATTATATTCTTCGATTTCGAAGACGACGACGGTGCCGATGATGCTGAAGCTACTGCGCCATCTCCTTTTCCCGCCATTTCTTTTTCGTCTGCTTGCTCTGTGCGTGTGCTGTGTGCGTGCCTAGCCTTTACATGGCTGGACACAGGCCCAATCTCGCATCGCGTGGGTAGGGGGTAGACAGTCAGCGGGTCCGCTAAGAATATATATATATATTCTCAAATTCGTTATATAAACTAATTTAATTTTTTAAAAAAATATTTAACTATATTTTTAGATAAAAATAAATAAATATTTTTTAATTTCTTATATAAAATTTTAGTTTGAACAAGAATTATACAAATAAGAAATGTAAACATATAAAACATTTAAAAAAATATTTTCTTTGATATTTCGGATTACATCATGTTAGGTTGAAACTTATAAGATCAATTCTATATAAAAAAAAAAGTAAAAATGATATAGGTTTAGCCATGTATGTCTAATAGGTCAAGAATGTTCATCCATACATATTAAATTCTAAGTTATTTAAGATAGATTTTACTCGAAGGCGTTAAAATAAAATTTTATTATTTGAATATTATTTATATATTATAGAATTAAAAATAAACTATCAAAATTAAGGATACAATGCACAAATAATAGATAATAAATATTTTATTATTTTTAGGTTATTAATTAGATTTTAATTTAATTTAATTAGTTTTAATTGGGTTAACTGTGCAAATAATTTTGGATAAGTAATTAAAAATTAAGTTTTAATTTGGTTAATTTAATTGTGAGAATAATTATTGGATAATGATTAAAAATTATTTCCTAAATTAAATGACTTTAATTAGATAAACTTAGGATTAAAATTTAATATAAAAATAAATTTAAATTTAAAATATTAAATTTCAGGTTGACCGGATTTCAACCCGTCACTATTATCCACCTCTACTCTAGTTAATGTATACATGCATTAACGTCCTTCTCGACTTGGTTTGTTTTGTTGACCCTGATACTGTTAAAAAAAACATCCCCTCAAAAAATAAAGAAGAAAAAGGGAAAATTATGTCAAGAAATATTTTTTTAAAAACATAAACAATACAACACCTCCTCTTGTAAACCTAAGGAGAAACAAAATACACAGAGACCCAAAAATAAGCCATGATTGGTCACTTTAGGTAGGAGCCGGTTTGATTTTTCAGACTGAAAAAGTGTTTTAGATTAGAATACTTTTGAAAAAGATCCGACCTTGTCCAATTTTAAAGGCTAATTTATTTTTTACATAAAATACCCATCCCAAATTAAACCAGCCCAATCAAGATTAGATTTATTTGGTTTAGTTGTTTAATTGAGTGGTAAATCTAGTTATACCCACCCCTTCATAAGGGCAGGGAGCAAATAAACAGAGAAGCTGCAGACAAGAACACAAGGGTTTGAAATTATCCAAGCAATGACAAGTAATTCATTCACAGCTCCTTCTTGCTTCCAGCAACATAACATAAACAAGAAGCAGAATGCAAGAACACAAGTCGCAATTATCCAACAATAAGAAGTAACGCGTCGAAAATTCATGAAATTCCCAGCTTATAAAAATTCGGATGAAGCATAAGGCCGTGTGTCCCAGTATCATTACACTTTTTACCATCAAATTTGGTTGTTTTCGCGAAGAAAATTGCTAATTAACATCCTTCTATGATGCATCCACAGCCCCTCCGCATGGAACAGCCTAATTTTTTTTTTGTTAATTAACGGCCTACTTTCCATCATAAGATTTCGCAACCACATTGGTTACGTGCAAAGTTGCTAAACTCACAACTCTGGCTTTTTTTGGCACTCAATCAGAATGGAATCTCACACACCTACAAATTGTACATTATTGAAAAGTAAATTACAACACCATGTTTGTTCATATTAGCATAACAACAGTACTTCGAGCCTGAATAACATGAAAAAACACCTCAAGTAGGCGGTTCAGCACATCTCGTTTTAAACATGCAACTTTCCCTCCCCATCTGATGATGAGACGGTCAATACACATAATCAACGCCCTTCCAAAAAAGATGTCAAAAACATCAGAAGAAGTACCCACCAACAGTTCCACAATCCCCAATTCATGTGCCTCCAGGAACATCCGCAATTGGCTTGCGATTCAGATATTGAATAACAGCATCTTCAACCCTATTTAATCCATGAACATAATTAATGATGATACTGATCAAATAAGTAACAAACTGGTATATGCTATAATGCAATCACCCACAGAAATAATTCCAATGACATTTCAGCGATTTGGAAAATTGACATCGTACAAGAATGATGTTGGAGATCAGCTAACATGTGGCAGATGGAGTATCATATATCTGTCATTATTTATATACATATATGCCTGAAATTTGTTAATACCTAAATGTTTCATATCAGGGTTACCAAATCAATCACTAGCTTTAGATATTATGCATTGTAAATGCATTGCAACGATGAAGATCGCATTGCTTTAACCCTCACTTTTTAATTTCAAGAATATGAAGAAAAAACTAATCAGCAGCAAGTAGTTGATGAGCTTACCATGGCTGATTAAAGAAATCTGATCGACGCTCTTTTTCAGCACTACGACTTGCTTCCCCTGCAACAAGCTTGAGATCCCTGCTTTGAGATTCAATTAAAGCATTAATAAATTCCACAGGCGATTGGCTGAAGCCAAGAAAGAAGGCTCGTCTCTTCCGATGCTCATGAATCCTCCTTATAGAAGAATAAATTGCTTCATTGCAGGAATCAATCTCTTTTGTTTTCTCTGTGTTGGCTAATAAAACACTCAATTCCTTCTGGATTGGAAAGGGAACATCCACCAACACATCATAGCATGCATGTCCAGCGGGACTGTTCCCAGAAAGCTTAATCTTGTGCTCCAAATGTATAGGCCGTGGAGGAGACAAATGATGTGAAATCCTCTGTGAAACCATAGTGAATTTCATCTTTTCTTCCCCAAATACTTTCTGAAGTGGGGGATCACAATTAAAATAAGAAGGGTCATTTGGGTTCTGCAATCTTCTAGCCTTTACATAATGCCATATAGCAGCTATAATTCTAGGGCGGGTATCAATCTCGATACCAAGAACTTCCATCAATGCTGGCGATAGCTTATATTTCTCATGTGTATAATTCATTTCTAACCGTATATTTGCTGCAAACTCTTTATCCCCTTTCCTCTTTACTTCAAAGCCCTCTTGAGGTGCAGGTGATCGAGCACTGTCCCACATAATAAGATGGTTTTCAGGATATAGTCTCTGGTCCAAGGAAATGGCGACTCTTTTGAAAAAAGATGAGAACTTCGGATACGAGGAACTCGACCTCTGCATCATATCAGCTTGATCAGGATCTACTCCCTCTTCCATGATCGTGCCAACTATCTTGAGGGTCCAAGTAGGGGGGTCAGCATTTGGCTTCCCAGGAATTGTACAAATCTGATTAGAAAAAGTGTTGAACACATAGATTCTAAGTGTTTTTTGAATGGTGGGAGGATTTTTAATGGTTTCCTGGATGTCAATTTTCTTTCTTACCAAAGCGGCATCTACACAAGACTCAAATTCAAGCAGCTGAGTGTAAAGAGCAGATTCGGGCAAAATTGCTGCCACTCGCTCATGCATATGTTTCTCAGGAAGCTTTGGCTTCTTTCTACGAGCAGCAGCTGCAACCTCCATATTTCTCAGTGGCGAGATTGTGCTGGTAGCCGACAAGCCCGGTGGCCGTACTGGTGGCTTGTGGGTCATGCGTTTCACACTTGCATTGCCTGGTGTGTTAACCGATGGTGAAGAGGAACCCATGTTGCCAATCCCAGAAGAGTAGAGCTGATTAATGGACAGCCCTTGAGCTTGTAACTGAGCTTGGAATTGCGCATGTGCTGCTTGGGTTTGAGCATTAGATTGAGCTTTTGAATGTGCTTGTGCAAGTGCCTGGACTTGAGCTGCAGATAGCTGGGAAAGCTGAAATTGACCCGGAAAACCAGAACCAATTTGCTGTTGAGCTTGGGGCTGTGATTGGAGATGAACAGTTGGATTTGCAGGCAGATTTGAAGAACCAATCCCAACATTACCAAAGGGGGGAGAAACCCCAATATTCTTGGGTGGATTATTGCTATTTGCAGACATCCTCTCATCCATATCTAAGCAATTACACTACAAATTTTTCAAAATAGACCAGCACAAAAAAACCCAAACTCCCCTATCCTCCTAAAAACTGCCTATAATTCTCAAAATGCACAGCCTTCTAGTATGATCACTACACCTAAACCAGTAAACCCTAGTTTTTGGGGGGAACACTTCAGCCAAACTCGCCACAACCCTCAAATTATGTTACACCCCGAATCATGAAAAAAATCCTAATCTTAATCACTACTTTTGGATAGCTCAACATCATGGAAGGGCCTGGAATTTGAGTTTCAGAAGAACAAGCGTGGACATTTCAGGAGCTCGAATTAGCCCTCAATTTAGGCGAAAAAAGCTCAACAAAGAAAAGGGGTAACATTAATACAGGAATCCTTGAAGAGAACTATTTATATGTGGAAGAAAAACAAATATATGCTCTAATTTATCAATAAAGTGTGCGAATGACACTATGACCGAAATGCAACAATAACAGCAAAAACTGCAGGGACAGAAAGAGCTTCGAATTCAGAAAGTGAGCGAGTGGTGTTCTTACGGAAAGATGGGTCAGTCTCAGTCTGGAGTTCTTCGCTCTTCACTTCCGTCCGGATGAGAAAAGGAACGGAGATCGATCGCACTTTTCCCCCTCCTTACTCCCGCAGTGGGTACGAACTGTTCATAGTCGGGAAGGTAGTGCGGGGAGAGTTAAAGCCTGGGCCATGGACTTTTTCAGATTTTGCAAACTGTTTATTGGGCCATTGTGATACATTGTTTGGGCCTCAGGAGAGAAGACCCGTTAAAAGCCCTTGAGTTCCCTCCATTTATATTTCAGATTTCAGGCTTTTCAGCAGCAGCAATGGCAGTCTGCCAGGCCGTGGTGAACTTGTACAAGGCTATAAGCTCTTCAAATAGTCATCTTCATTTCTCTCTCAGCATACACATACATGCATATAGAGCTAATCAACTCCTAAGTTAATGTTTACTGATTCTATAACCTTATGTAGTGGAAATGGCAGAGGTTTGTGACTATGTGAGGGAGAGCATTTCCATTGGTGAGTAATGGCAGGATAGATCCAGGATTTGGTTACCGGGGGTACGGTTGAAAATCATGGACGGGAGGTTATTACAAGTTTTTGATAAAATTTAGTGAATTAGGTTGTGTGTATTGTATTATGAAGATTTATACAAATTGTGACTTTTTATATATATTTTGGTTAAATGGGAAGTACTAGTTTGCTTAAAAATAGAAACTAGTAGAAATTTTAGAATTGATTTTTTTTTCGGCCTAGCAGTGGATTTGGCCCATGTTTTCTTTTTAGAGTTTATTTCATAGAGAGGATTTTCTATGAGAATTTGACTCGTATAAGTTTTGCTATGGAATTGTTCCCATAATATGTGAAGGTTTGTAGAGAGAACGGAGTTATGTTTATTTTCTTTTACGGTGATAATGTAATTTATTCTCTCTCACCTGATGTAAACAAAAGTACCGAACCATATTAAATTTTTGTGTATTAATTTGCTTGATTTTTTTTCCTCTTATTTTGTGACATTGTGATTTAATTGTGCGTGGGTGATTAGATTCCAACATAAAGAAATATTTAAAATTTTTATTAAAATTACACTGGATTTATAAGAATTTTTCAAAGCTTAGAATTACCTCCGTTCCCCCTTAATTTGTAAATGAGTGATGTTATATTACAAAAGTGATAATTAGTTTAGGTATATTCTTTGCGCTAGAGTCACGTGTGATTTAAGCATTAATTTTTGGATAGTGTTGTAATTTAAGCACTAATTTAAGCTCTAGTTTCTGCAAGTCAATTGACAACTATTGCGTAGAAGAACATAACTCTGTTTTATTCCTTTGCCGTGCTTAGCGGTAAATTTTTATAAAATAGTGCGGGCATAAGTGGGTTGAGGTTCAGCTTTGTTCCTGGAAATTCAGAAAGACTCAGCTATCCCCGTGCCTCGGTGCTTTTCCCAGAGAGGGGGTGGTTTTGTCAAGGGTTTTAGTCGTATGATTCCCCCCTCTCTCTCTCTCTCTCTCTCTCTCTCTCTCTGTGTGTGAAGTCTGTTTGCATTTATATAAACAAGTTCATTTTTCATGAGAAAAGGAAAAAAATTAATATCAGGCTAATATTGATTTGATTTTCATTTCTGTTAGAAGGCATGATCATGTTTCAGGGCTTAACAATAAATATAGCAAGATGATGAGTTGGACATATATAATGGAAAATCTACATAACACTCGACCTAGGAAATTTGAATCTAAAAGGAGACGATAATAAATACCCATAAAGCAATCACACACAATTTGGTGGAATATCAAATACGATGAGAATAAGCAACGAAACTACACTGTAAGTGTCAATTAATCTAATTTCACTTTTTATTGAAATACTCCAATCACCCAACTCCACGGGGAATAATCATAAGAGTTCTGTGCTCAAGCTACCATAACGGCACAATTGAGAACAAATTGACTAAGTTGATTTCTGTTCCAGTAAAGCAGCCTCCAATGCAATTCATTCGCACCAGGATCAGGGCAGCAAGTGTAACAAGCCATACAGTTACCAGCATCAGACACAGATGACGTACCAATCACAAGCAGCTCATCGCCCAGAGACTTGAATGCAACCCCCCAACCTCTATTGAAATCAGCTCTCACTGGGACAGCACCCAATTGCTTCCACGTATTGCTGCTCTTCACATAGACCTTCAGCTGGTTTGAAGAAGCTTCAAGCGAGTAGAGCTCATTATTCACAACCGCAATCAGAGGAGGAGAGTAACTGCTTAAAACTGGACTATCTTTCAACATCTCAGGGATCAGTTGCCATCTGTTTCCAGCCTCGTCAAAGAATTCCCCACAGGTGAGCTCTCCATCGTCGTTTCGCCCTCCAATCACATAGAACTTATTGTCCATGTAACACCCCGAGCAAAGCTTCCTACTCTTCTTCATCCTTGGGAGGGATTCCCAAGATTTACTCTCCGAATTGTATTTCTCAGCGGTGTCATATACTTTCCCGTCTCCAACCCCACCAGCTACGAAAGCAAAGGTACTGCTTGTAGCAGACGCAAACAAGCACCGTGGGGTGATCATAGAAGGACCCTTGTACCATCTATTCATTGCCAGTTCATACCTCCAAATTACAGGACCATCAAACTCCCTGCCTGAAACAAGAAGATGGGTCCCTGCGCAGAACGACTCTTTGTCTGTGGATGTGAAAACAAAATCTGTTTGTAAATTTGGAAGCTTTCTCCGAGTGTTAAATTCCCTATCAAAACCCAACCAATTGTTCTCCCCTGCCGCTGACATGAAAACAGATGCTTCCTTAATTCCAATCTCTCTCCTAAGCTTAAATAGCTCACCACTCTTCAAAAGAGTTGAGCATCTTTTGTTCACAAAGCATAATTTCCAATATTCTGACCTAGGGATCCTAGCCAAAATCAGGCTCTCTAACTCGTAATTAAGTTGGGGAATGTAACAGTAATCTGCATCCTGAGGTTCTAAACCTGATGATCCACCGGCAGTGCTGTCAGTGGAAGAAAGGAAGCCAAGACATTTCTGGTTTGATGGACTATTATTCTGGAAAATGGTCATCTTTTCTGGTGGTGAAATTGCAGAACTGACCCAGCGGCCTTTACCAGAATCCATGTCAAGCCTACCATTTTTGCTCCCATCGCAGCAATATTCTTCAGATCCCTCACTGCTCTCTCCATCATTCTTTTTCTCTTTTCCCTTCAACATTGATCAGACAGCCTCCAGTCCTCTCTGCATACTCAACGCATTAACACGGAAAAAATATTCAACATCAATACATAGTGAAAAATTATTCAATAACAATCTATATAATAACCAAATATGCAAGAAAATAAGAAACCCCAAGTAACAAAGTATTGTGTTGTAGACTTGCAGTTATGGATTGATTAAGAATAAAGGATTTGCAAACAATAGTCACGAATTGTGGAACCAAATAAAAGACAAAAAAAAATCAGTGAGAAATAATATATATATACACACATTTCAAGTTACTTCTGATCAATATTGCAAATTATGATGACTAATCGATACCAATATAGCAGGATTCTTCAACGCCAATACTCGGTACAAGTCATGATTCATAAATACTCGAATTAAGAAAGAAATGGAGCACCTAGATAATTAAGTAGAAATTTAACTAGAAAAACACAATAGTCTTATTACAAAAACTGATGATAAAGTTTTTCATTTGTTTCTTTCTAAGAAGAAATAGGTGTACCTATAGGCCTAAAAAGCTTAATATATACAACAGCTTCTAGTAATGTGAGCTCCTCAACATTCAACAGATCAGCGCAAACGCTTGCAAATCCCAGGAACATGAAAGACAATTTAAATGAATTGGGTTAATAACAAAATCAAGATCAACTAAGACCAATACACACCAAAAAAAAAAAAAAAATTTAATGTGGGAAGACAAATCAAGATTCAATCACAAGAGGGGATCTAAAATTTACAAACCAACCTTAAACAGAAATCAAGAAACCAAAACCTGATCAGACCAACGCAAGAGACAAATTTTTTATGCTATAGCTCCATCGAGATTCACTAGAGTGAATAAGCACACTAGTCCTACACAGAAAGCCAAGAAGACATCTATATAAATATATACATGGACGCGGAGATAGGAAAGAAAGAGAGAAGGGTATACCAAAGAAGTCAAGAAGGACGGTTACAGAAGCAGCAACGAAATCGGATTGACACAAGTCTGTTGGGTTTTGAAGGGCTAGGGTTTTATGAAGTGGGTGTATACCCAAGAATTTTTTTCCACAAAGGATGAGAGAGAAAGAGAGGACGGCGCGGCCATTGAGGCGCAGAGAGAAGTGAGAGAGCGACAGAGACTAGTATATTTCGAAGGCTTCCTTGCAACCTCCATTTGCTGAGGACTTGTGAATAAAATAGTGGGCGAGTAGCTATTAAAATATCACCAGATTACGAAACACAACAATGCCAACACCAATAGCATCGTCGATTTCCGGAAAGGCAGCTGTAGAGAGAGAAAGAGAGAGATCAATATATATGTGTATATATATATATATATATATATCCTTTACATACACACGCATATAGAGAGAGAGAACGAAACTGAAGCTGCAGTGTTTCCTCCCGTATACAAAGAGCTTTTAAAATTGCATGTGAGAGGACACAGCCAATGGCTTCCAACAAAATTCAATTTTTCCCATTTTATAGTTGAAAGATGAGAACTTGTTTATGTAAATATGAATGCCGTACCATCCTTTATTAGCATAATGTTATTATTTGTTATGATTACAAAGAAAACGGGAAGGGAAAAAAAAAAGACAAAACAAATGAAAATGTGGCAAATGAAATGAGCAAAAATTAAAGAGAGTGAAACAGAATGAGAAAAATTAATTTATATATATATATATGATATGTATATATTTATTAAAAAGTAGAATTATTTTTAAAATCAGAGATATATAAGTCAGTTTGTAGAACCAAATATATAGTTAGTTATATGGAGATTCAGCTCTGATGGGCAGTGGAATAATTGCATTTCCTGTGAAAGTTCTTTTTTTCATTAGAATGTGAATAATATGGTCCAAAGGGGGAGGGAAGTGGCTGTGAGCCTTTGCACTTTTCTAGAGAAAGTTCTCACTTGGTGCGGTGCCCAAATTAGTACAAATACTACATGTATCGGCATTCCCATGCCCATGCTCTCTTTCACAAATGAATGTCTGAGTGACTCTGTTAAAAGCAATTCTTTTGCTCTGCCTCTCAAAATGATTTTTTGCTCTCTCTCTCTCTCTCTATAATGTCTTAATTTTTTTTTAACCTTTTTTTGCTACCATTTACTATATAAAATAATAGATAGACTGTCAGTTCCACTAAATTAAAGTAGCATTGGTTAAGTGGATAGTGTTAAAGTGTTTTCATTGTACTTTGTTTTTAAGCCAGTAATTTTAGGCACAAGATGCACGCAAGCGTTTTCTAATTTCAAGATAAGGCCAAAAGTAAGTTGCGCATAGCATTCGTTAACTGATTTTTCCCTCATAAAGCAAATGAGTTCTCACCACACCAAAGCACAAACTAGTGACTAAAAGTTACAGCACATATAAAAGATAAAACTATTATTTAATTACCAGTACGCTTTTACACCTATGGCTATTTCGGGAGAAGAAAGACAAATGGAATGATAATTCTTGCATGATTATTTTATTTTAATTTTTTTAGATAAAATAGTATTTTAAATGAATATAAAATAATTTTTAAATACGCGTATAAAATAAGATAAAAAAATTATAAAAAATTATAGAGATGACCATTTTATTTTATTTCGTTCCGTTATAATATAACATTTAGTTCTTAGGATTATGGATCAGCTTTAATTACACAAGTTGGACATCTTATAAATCTACCCACACGCAAATATATACACACATATGCATATATAGCTTTATACTATTCTAGTGTAAATGTTTCTGACAAGTTACATGTGCAGATGCACAAGGGATTCTTCTATAGGTCTGTTGGTTCTATTCACTTTCTTATTCTCGCGTACACTTCACCATCTATTGATTTGTGGTGTTCATATCAACAAATAAATTTGTTTTGTTTTTATTAGGAAAACAGGAAGAGAAAAAAATAAATAACTCAAATAATTCACAAGCTACGTTTAATTAAGAAAATAAGATGATAGAGGATGAATAATAACATAGATAATTTATGAGCATAGATATAATGTAAGATTATTTATTTATTTATTCATTATTATTATTATTATTTGTGTTTGAATGATGGGATCTAAAGTGGGATGATAGTAAATATAATTTGGGGCCCGTTTGAAAGTTTAAAAACTAGCAAAAAAGTACTAAAAGTGTGACTTTTGGTGCGTTAGGTACAATCACAATTTTTATCACTTTTTTATATGTTATAGTAAAAAATAAAACAAAAAGTTATCACTTTTTTAATTTGCTATAATAAAAAAATATACTAAACATACAAAAAGTTACCATTTTTTTTATTTGCTACAGTAAAAAATTTTACTAAATACCTAAAAGTTACAAAAAATACTAAAAAATACACTTTGTTCCACTAAACACACAAGAAAACGTAACTAAAAAACACACAAAAAATTACCAAAAATTTCACTTTTTCTTCTTGTTTTTGAACCTTCAAACGACCTCTTGATAAGAGATTTAACAAGGGATAATTTTAAATTTTTGAAATTTAACTAAAAATAATTTAAAATTTTTGAATTTTAATGAAAAATTAATCCAAAAATAGAAGATATACGATACCACATGTAAATAGTACTAGCAAATGCCCGTGCAAAGCACGGATGGACTATTTTCTAACTTAGTTTTAAGAATTTTTTCAGTTTTTTTCTTTTTATTTTTACTAAAATTTATTTTTTTTTTGAAAGTTACAATTTTTAAATATATTAATCACATTCAAAAAAATTTAAAAATTCATGTCTATTTAAATAAAAATTATGTTTAATAATTGTCCATGCCAAAGGCATGCATATGAATTCCAGTCGTTAGTAAAATAAAACAAAAATTTAACCACTAATCTAATATATATTATCAAATCAATTGACTAAATTTTAGTCATTGATCTAATAATTCTCCGCGTCTAATGGCACAAAAATATAATTTGGCGTATAAGAAGTTTTTAAAGTTCCAACAAAGGATTAAAAATTTCAAAAAAAATTTAAAAGTTTGCACTTTTTTTAAATTCTAATAGAGTTCAACTTTGTGAAAACTTAGTCAAAATTCATTCAAACGAATTTTGACAAATTTTTTAAAAAATTGAACTAATATTTGTATCAAAAAATTATATAAAACTTCAAGAATTTTTCAAGATTATAGATTTTGACTGAGTTTTAAAAAGTTAAACTAATATTTGTAGTAAAAAATTCTATAAAACTTTAAAAATTTTTAAAATTTTTAATATTTGTCATTTTAAGTTAAACTAATATTTGTACCAAAAAATTCTATAAAACTTTAAAAATTTTTAAATTTTTAATATTTGCCACTTTCAAAAAATTTGTTTAAAAATTTTTAAAATTTCATTACGTGTCACTTTTTAATTTTGATAAATTAAAATTCTCAATTTGATAAATTAAACTAAAATTTTGATAATTTTTATTAGTGTTACTTTTAAATTTTGATAAATTAAAATTTGAATTTCAAATTTTTTTTTCTGTTGTGCCGTCTCCGCACAATCTTCAACGCCCCACCCCAACACCTCTCTTATACCTAACCGCCCCCTGACACTCTCCCTCCCCCTCTCCCCTCTCTCCCTTCTCGGTCACTGCCCCCTCTCTCTCTCCCCTCCCCCCTCTATCCCTTCTCGGTCACCACCCCTAACACTCCCCCATCGCCCCTCTCTCCCTTCTCGATCACGCCCCTTCCTCCCCTCTCTCCCTTCTTGCTCACGCCCCAGTAGCACCGCTCCTTCACTCAACAGGTAGATAAATGTCACATCTATTAGATAAAATTAATTATTAATAATTATATAATAAATTAATTATTTTTATTTATTTATTATATTTATTTCAAATAAAAAAATTAACTTAAAAACATTTATAAAAAAATAAAAGAGTGTATTTTTATGTAAAGTGACCAAAAAATAATTAGAGTAGAGAGAAAAAAATAATTTTGACCATTAAATAAATTAAACGGTTAAAAATATGCTAAATTCAAATTATTTAATTTTTTTATTATATAGATGACACAAATAATGTAAAAGTATATAGTAAATTAATTATTTTTATTTATTTGTATTTATTTCAAATAAAATAATTTAGCTTAAAAATATTTACAAAAAATAAGAGTCTATATCTTTATGTAAAGTGACCAAAAAATAACTAGAGTGAAGAAAAAAAATAATTTTGACCATTAAATAAATTCAACGGTTAAAAATATGCTAAATTCAAATTATTTAATTTATTTATTATATAGATGACACAAATAATGTAAAAGTATATAATAAATTAATTATTATATAGTAAATTAATTATTTTTATTTATTTCAAATAAAAGAATTTAGCTTAAAAATATTCACAAGAAATAAGAGTATGTATTTTTATGTAAAGTTACCGTTAAAAATAATTTTAACTATTAAATAAATTCAATAATTAAAAATATGTTAAATTTAAATTATTTAATTACTTTATTAAATAGATGACACAAAGAAAGTAAATATATATATATTTAAAATTAATTATTAATTATTATATAATAAATTAATTATTTATATTTATTTTAAAAGCTTAAAAAACTTTTTCTCACCCACATCTCTCTCTTCTTATCCGACCCACCAGCCCTCCACTCTCTCTCTCTCTCTCTCTCTCTTTATCTCTGACCCACCATCCCCCCTCTCCCTCTCTCTCCCTCTCACTTGCCCTCCCCCTGCAAAACCCACGCCCCCCATTTTTTCTGTCTATCTCTCTCTTCTCTCACTCCCCCAGCCACCCATCCCCTCTCAGTGTGACACGCAGACAAACGTCATCCGCCCCCTCTCACTCTCCCTCTCACTCCTTCTCTCCTCCAATGACTGCCACGGATATAAATGTTACATCTATCTTATCAAAAAATTGAGTGAATTTATAATATAAATTACATATCTCCTATTTGAAGGGATAAAAAGAAGTCTATAATCGTAATTCGTAATGGAAAAAATAGAGCGAATATATATAAGATTTTAATAGAATAATTTCATTTGAATAAGTTAAAAAATATAAAAAAAAAAAGTAAAAAGCCATTAATTTAATTATTTTTAAGTTAAATACATTATATTTTTATCACAAACTAAATCTTAAAAATAATTTTAAATCTTAATTCATTTTCGCCTTACCTCAGCGATTCCTTCATCGAAATAAAGCCTTTAGCGGTGCAGCTTTGCGTGTACGAAAGGTGGAATGAGCTGCAAGGTGAATGAAATTTGGAGGGATATGGCGTACTGAAGAAAAAGTAATTGAGGGTGTTCGATCCAGTTTATACACGTATCGACTAATTTTTGGAGTTTCAAAATTAACAATCAGGTAAACATTCCAGTAATCTTAAAGAGACTCGAATTAATGACTACTGAATTGTATACTTAAGATTTTATCAATTGAACTAATTTTCAGAATCAGATAATTGAATTATAATTGTCAGCTCTATTATTAGGTATTTCGTTGCTTATAAATACATATAATTTTTAATTAGCCTCGTAAGAAATACTTTTACTATAAATGAATTAAGAAAAATTATCAATATAATTTGGGAGTAAAATACCAACTAATATTTGGGTTACACGTGAAAGTGGAAGTTGGTCTAACTACACGATAGAGTGGATGATTATTGGCTTGGGAAGAACAATATCTTGTGCTATAACTGGTTTTAGGGTCATTTCATTTGTCATGTATATATATATATATATATAATAGTATTCAAGAATATCATTGAGATAACAAAAACGATTAATCTAATCACAGCCAATCGCAGCGAAACGACACGCGGTAACCCTAGAAAGTGCAAGTCCATTGGATAAGGCTTTCCTCTTTGTTTTTTTATTGTTGCTTTGCTTTGCGCCCCTAAGCATTAATTGTTTATTAATCTAAGGTCCTGTGCTGTCAATCTAACTGATTGCGTGGTGGCTTTGCCTCTTTATCTTTTTTTTTTTTTTTTTTTTCCAATAAAATTTTCATTATCATCGTCATCGTGTAAGCTCGGCATTTGTGTTGGAGACAATTAATGGAGAGTACATCTCACATTAAAATTTTAATATTAAAGAAATCAAACATGCATTGGTAGCATGATAAAAACCTAATCAGCTCTGAGGCCGCCACATAAGGGCGAGTATTCATTTCTTTTTTTTTTTTTTTTTCTTCTTTTGCTGAGGATCAAGTCGAATATTATAGAACCCTAACTGAAAATTAAAATAAAAAAAATAAAAATTGAATAGATTCAAATCATAAATTTATAAATATTAATTTAAGCTTCTAATATAAAATTTGATAAAAAAATAGTAATATTTATTGATATATTATATTTATAGTATATTAACAATATTTAACATACTATATTATAAATTTCAATTTTCAATTTTGGTAAAAATTTAATTAAAAAAATCAAACCGAACTAACAATTAATTTTTTGTTAAAAAAATAAAAGATTGAACTAAATTAATAAAAAAAAAATTGAATCGAATAAATTTTTTAATCGATTCGATTTTTTAATTTCAGTTGAAATTTGTTCTGCCCAAACTACATATATAAAAAATGAAAAAGAGTACTCTTATAAAACCCAAAACTTTATGTACAAATTCTTCTTTAATTGATTACTTTCAATTTGTTGGACTACATCCGTGTTGGAGATTAAGAAGGTTTATTAAACTAATCCTAAAAGGGGTCTCATTCACCTACCTAATTAAACTTGACATTTTCTTTTGGTGCTCACTTGCTCATTGGAAGTGTCAATGACTTGGTGTAAGAAAAGGACTATGCTTTTTGTGCATGCTTTGCATATTCATTATGCACTAGTACTATAACATTTTCACATAATGGGCCTCTAAACTTACATTAGGATACCGACATGCCCCATTTGGAGGCAATGGACCATTTTGCCCTCGGTATCAAAACTCCATTAATTTAATTTGTTTTTTAATTATCCCTGTTTGGCAAATGGAGGCACAAAATCTAACATTGAATAATTTAAGGTTGAGTATTTTCACTGGACATAGGGGAAGAGGATCTTTCTTACCAGTGATTGAACCCTGAGCGGTGAGTATGAGTGACAATTGTATCATCATCGCTGGGTCCAAGTGCCTTCTGTAGTCCATAATACTACATCAGTTTTTTGTTTAAACTCTTATATTAATAGCATACGCTGTCTGTCACCATTAAACTATTATTGAAGTGTCAATATTCTCGGGGATTTCATTCACCAAACAGTGATACGGACAGGGCACATGCAATGCACGTGGAGGCTGACATGGCAGGCGGCCCAAAAAGTCGACGTCTCGTGAGCAATCTCCTCCAGTTGAACCGGTACTGTCAATTTCTGCAATGGTAAGATTAACAAGAATGTTTTCTAATTGAAGATAATGACTGAATAGAATGAGTGCAGCCGACGGATTGGAACAAGTCAGAGCGAGAAAAATCTTCCGCGTTTACGCGCTCTGACTGATTTACGTATCTATTCTCGCACCCAGAGAGCTGGAAAATGACTGATTTGCATATATATATTATGTATATAATTCACGCGAGGGAAGTTCAGAGCGCATTTTAGTGGCAAGTAAAACCAACACGCACAGCTCTTTTGATTCAATAATTGAATTAAGTGTGAAATGAACTTCTTATTTTCGCCTAGGATGGCGAAATTAATGTCTTTCAATGTATAGTGCGCCTAATGATCAAGTGGCAATGAAAGGGTCCTAACGGGCAGGCTCATTATTTTGATCACTTTATTGAAAATACATCGCCGTAACTTGAACCCGAAAGCCATCTTTAATTAATTGACCGGCAAATGCCGACTTGTGAGAGAGGAATTAGGGGCGACTAATTAGGATTGTGGGAGCTTGACTTGACTACTTCTTCAGAAATTAAGAACCACGATCCTAAGACTCGTTGGATACGTTTCCATTTTGCACGCTACAGCTGCAGCTAACATTAGTTGGCAGAATCCTGGGAGTTACGTACCTTTACGTCAATTGGTAAGATATTATTTTTATTCTTAAAAGTTATTAATTCGAATTTCTTTAAATTTATTAGAGGATTTATCTGATTATTAATTTCAGGGTTCTAGAGATTAGTCCAAATATATATAAACTGATCTGAACACTCTTAATTACCAAAAAAAATAAGTAACACTTGCGATGATTATTTAAAGAAACTGATCAAGTGGAACCTGCTACGGTAGTAGTGATTTTTAGTTACACAGACAAAATAAATATATTAAATATGATTAGCAAAGATAAAATACATATTTGATTCTATTTGATTATAAAAAAAATTATTAAATTGACTAATAAATTATTAGGCGGCCACACTGATCACATAATTCACTGGTAAAAACATCCCCCAACATCTCGATAAAGACAAAATTTGACCAGTGCGCTGATATTACTGTTTTTTTTTTTTTTTCATTCAAAAGTAATTTTACTAAAATTCTGAAAATGTATTAAAAAGAGCACCATTATCTCCTTTTATTCTACCTAAAAAAATCACTTACTATTATTTTATTTTCTCTAATATTTATTAATGATAGGCCAATGGGTCTTCTAATAAAAAGCATTGATTATAAGTATTCAATATACATCTACTCCCACTTATTTTTTATTTTTTTTAAAAGGATTGTAAATACTAAAATAATATTTTACCATCTCAAGCTATTTTCATATCACTCATTGATGACTTGAGGCCGCTCCACGGCATTTGTTGGGAGGGATAATTGGAATTTGAACAGGGTAGGGTTTACTACTTTTAGGGTATGTTTGTCACGCTCTTGACCTCGTGGTGCAGAACAGATGGTATGAGAATAAAAAAAAAATTAATTAAAATTCAATTCAAGTTAGGTCTTTATCATAAACATCAATTAAAGTATTACCAAATGTCTCTCATTTTCATATAAAATAATATTTGAGCACATTATCATAAATTAAATAATAATATAATCTATTTTGGCATCATCCTCAGTGATAACATCCAAGTTATGCATGGTCAGAACATATACTAAAATCATGTTTATATCTCTCAAAATAATGACATCATAAATATAAACAGCTGACTCACACCTTGAATCACACAATTTATAATATTAATAATTCAATTTTCAGTTAAGAAGAATAAACAAAACTATTATTATTTTGTAATCAAGACTAGACTTAGGCTATCCCAGCTTAAGCTATCTACGTATCCAATTTCAGAAATCAGGTCACTGTTATTCCTAACTTATATCTCTTATTTTATACCAAACTCATAATCAACTGGATGAACCATACGTCTCATCAATCAATGTCACAATTACATTATATCAACCTCTCAATAAAAAAAAAATATAAATGCAATCTCATACAATGAGATGTGATGGAATGCAATGTCAATGTATACTCTAGTCTCCATCTACCCCCAAATTTATTCTGGGACGGGTGACACTTAACAAAGCACGCGAGGTCACCAACTGCACCGTTTACGCTTACAGCGAAAGTATATCTCAATATATATTATAAGTGGGGAATCGAGTTACACTTCCACTAGTGTAAGACTTAAAGGGAACCAAATTATACCAACTGACCCTTTTGTTAGGAAACCGAGTTACATCCCTAGCCAGGAATTTGCTTAGCTTAAGCAAGGTTCGACTACAATTCAGAGAAAATCTCGTAGTCATATCTTATAATTAACGTTCTAACTCCAAATGATTAAATTCTAGTAATATATATTGACTGGGGGATCATCTGATATTTTCAAATTTTTATTTTATCATTTTGCTCAAAATTAAGGGTCACGTCCATATATATATAACCCGTGCCTCAGCACGACAATAATAT
This sequence comes from Vitellaria paradoxa, assembly GCA_019916065.1. NCBI lineage: Eukaryota > Viridiplantae > Streptophyta > Magnoliopsida > Ericales > Sapotaceae > Vitellaria > Vitellaria paradoxa. The sequence goes on from CM034236.1 coordinate 58,530,751, forward strand.
CAACACAGCATTGTCAACCAATCAATAGTCACAATATAAAATCGGATGATACAACCCTAACCCCATGTATATGATATGCTCAGTCATGTAAATAAATATCATTTAATATAAACATACATTTTCATTAAGTATGATGATGATTTGGGATTCATTTAATGTTTTAAATTCAACCATGAATGGGTTTAGGCACAAAATAAGAGTTTTAAAATTCAAAATTTAACATTTTTGGACATTCTGCCCAGCACCGTTCGGATGCCAGGTTTGCCGTTTGGTCGCTAATACCAAACGCCAACATCGAGCCTCATTGCCAAACGCTGTCCGGACGCTAGGGTTGCCTTCCGGATGCCAATGCCCAGAACCCGATTTCTAGGTTCATTTTCAATGAATCCCAATTCCAAAATAACCCGAAATCACTCATCTAAGCCACAAACTCAACAATCAATCATATATATACATTCAAATATCTTAATAACATGTTTTTACCATATTTGATTCAATAATAACTCAATATATATGCAATATCTCAACATATAGATGCATATATATAGTCACATTCATTTATATACATATATATACACAAATCCTCCAAATCTCAACAATAATCAATGAATAATATATCAAAATTTTTCTAACAATATCTAGAATATAAATATAAGTCCCACCTACCTCGAATCTGAAGAAAAGATGAGGAAAAGAGCATAAAATCTTAGAGTTTCAAAACTTCTCTCTTCCATTTCTCTCACTTCGGGTGAAATCACTATGATTTGAAACTACCACGACAATCGCGACACCAGAGATACCAAGGATCTGTTGTCTTTTTTTTCCAAAACACATTTTCTCCCTCTACTCTTTCTCTTTTTCTCTTCTCTTTCCCTTTTTCTCTAGAATTCCCGAGAGCCATCCCAGAGAAAAAAAAAAAAGAATGAATGAAAGGAAAGAAAGAGAAAAAAAAGGCAAGGTCTTTAGTCCCGTTGTCCAACCCAATACCAATTCAAACTAAACCCAACTTAGGAAAAATAAAATAAATTAATCTAATCTCATTTTGAATATTTTATTGGCCTAAAATAATACATAAATTGTCAAAATAAATACTAATGTTACAATGCTTGATTGGAGGGACTGGATGATGGAGTATAAGTTATATCATGAGATAATATATAGGATTGGATATAACATGAGATTAATTTTTTATATAGGATTATTTTTTTGGTGTTTGATTAATGGGATATAAAATAGGATAAAAGATATGATTTGACATGAGATGTGACAAAAATAATTTCAAATCTTTAGATTTTGGTGGAAAGCAAATCCAAGATTAGGGTATAAATAATGCCACACTCTTCATGGAATGCTATATACCCCATTTCGAGGGATTAACAATTTGAAGGGATTGCTCATCCACTTTATTATTATTATTATTATTATTATTATTATCAAACATTAGATTTGTGGGTCCCACGGGATTAGAAATCCAAATCCTTTATCTATTATCTCCCAAACAAACACTGCCTTAAGGAAGAAGGTTTGCAGGATTGAATCCAATAGGGATATGTAGGGTTGAGAGAGATATAACAAACAATAATTGAATCACAACGGAAGCAACTCTCTCACCCAACTTGTGTAAACATGTAAGGAAACTAACAATAGAGCAAATCCACAATACACAAGATTTTAACGTGAGGAAAAACCTCTCCAATGAGAAGAGTAAAAAACCCCACAAGGACCTGAGTCCTCCCAAATCTTCCACTATCAAAATAATGGGCAATACAATCTGTTCTCTCTAGTTAAGAAATACTAGAGGCATTCACCAACATCAAACTTCAAGTATAAGCTTCTTGGTAAACACAAAATACAAGAGAAGTTGAGAATGAGTCTCACAAAACACAGCAGTGCCGTTCTTCTCAAATCTGCCAATTATAGAAAGCTCCAAACTCAATCTCTACCGTTCAGATTGAAGATCAATGTGTCTGCAAGCTGCTGTCAAAATTTGAGGTCGATCCAACGGTTGATCATCTAGCAACTGCTGTTCAAAGATTGCTTGCGCAGGAACCAAAACTCTGCACTTCTTGATTTTCTCCTCTTGTTCATGTACTGTTTTTCTGTTTTTCCATCCAGATACAGTAGACATCTAGAGCCCTTGGTTTTCCCCAAAATGGGCCTTGGGTTGGGCTAAAATACATCAATAAAATTGGGCCTAAATTATGCACAAATCTAGCCTATCACATTGGGCTAGTCTCCTCCTACATAGGAGGGACAACCCAACAAATCTCCCCCTCTCGACTATGGGAGGAGATTCGCCATCCCGGCGACCAATCGGCAAACTTCAAACTTTTCCTTTGGTAGAGCCTTAGTCATCATATCTAAACCATTGTCATTCGTATGAATTTTCTCAAGTTTTAATAATTTAGAATTTGGAACATCTCTAATCCAATGATACCTCACATCAATATGTTTTGACCTTGAATGAAAGGTAGAATTCTTACCAAGGTGAATAGCGCTCTAGCTATCACAATATAACACATAATGCTCTTGCTTGAAGCCAAGCTCCTCAATATACTTTCTCATCCATAGCAACTCTTTACATGATTCGGTTGCTGCACTGAACTCTGCTTCAGTGGTAGAGAGGGCAACACATTTCTGTAACTTTGATTGCCATGCCACAGTTCCCCCTGCAAAGGTAATCAAATAACCTGAAGTAGATTTGCAAGTATCAACATCTCCAGCCATATCAGCATCTGTGTAACCAACTAGCATAGGCTTCTCACTTCCAAACCTAAGTTTCAAACCAGATGTCCCTTGGAGATATCTCATTATCCACTTTATTGCATTCCAATGTTCTCTTCCTAGATTTGCAAGAAAACGACTTACTAAACCAACTGCATGAGCTATGTCTGGCCTTGTACACACCATTACATACATTAAACTTCTTACTGCTGATGCATATGGAATTTTCTCCATGTCTTTCTTTTCTTCATCAATAGAAGGGCTCTGTTTAGTACTTAATTTGAAATGGGAGGCAAGAGGAGTACTAACCACTTTAGCTTTATCCATATTGAATCTCTTAAGCACTTTCTCAATGTACTTCTCTTGTGACATGTACAACTTCTTGGCATTTTTGTCTCGACTGATTCTCATGCTAAGGATTTGCTTCGCTGGCCCCAAGTCTTTCATAGCAAATGACTTATTCAATTGCCTTTTCAAGTTCCCAATTCTAGAAGCATTCTTGCCAACAATTAACATGTCATCTACGTAGAGCAACAAAATAATAAAGTCATCATCAGAGAATTTCTGTACAAACACACAATGGTCTGAAGTTGTCTTCTTGTAACATTGCTCTGCCATAACGGATTCAAACTTCTTGTTCCACTGTCTTGGTGCCTGTTTCAAGCCATAAAGACTTTTCTTCAATTTGCACACATAATCCTCTTTTCCTTTTGCCTTGAAACCTTCTTGCTGCTTCATGTAAATTTCTTTCTCCAAATCACCGTAAAGGAAAACAGTCTTCACATCCATCTGTTCAACCTCTAAATCAAGACTAGCTGCTAAACTGAGGGCAACTCGAATGGATGACATCTTCACAACAGGAGAAAAAATTTCATCAAAATCAACACCTTTCCTTTGGCTGAATCCCTTGACAACCAATCTAGCTTTATACCTCGGACATGATGAATGTTCTTCTTGCTTTAGTCTATACACCCATCTGTTCTTCAAAGCTCTTTTGCCTTTAGGCAGCTTTACCAACTCAAAAGTATGATTATCATACAATGACTTCATCTCATATCATACAATGACTTCATCTCATCCTTCATGGCCTCAATCCACTCTTTCTTGTGTTCATCTTCCATAGCTTCTTCAAAGTTGTCAGGTTCTTCCCCATCTGTAAGTAACACATAGTCACAAGCTGGATACCACTTGGAAGGCTGTCTATTCCTAACAGGCTTTTCAACTAAAGTTAGAGTTTCTGGTTCTTGTAGTTGATCATCAACATCATTGTTTACCTCAGCCTGTATGGCAGCATTATCATTCACCTCAATTGCATCTGACTGGTCATTCTGAACCTCATCAATACTTTCTGGTGCTTGTGTTGGTGTTGATGCTAGAGCTGGTGTTACAGGGACTGGATCCAAGTCAATCAGGTCATAATTATACTGAGGCACTGTCTTATCTGCCTTTTCAATATCTTCTATGTTTTGATCTTCCATGAACACAACATCACGGCTCTTGATAAGCTTCTTAGTGATTGGATCATAAAACCTGTATCCAAACTCATCTTGGCCATACCCAGAAATATACACTGTCTTGTTTTGACATCAAGCTTGGATCTCTCATCTTTGGGAATATGCACAAATGCCTTACATCCAAAGACGCGAAGATAATCATATGATACATCTTTACCTGTCCAAACTCTGTTTGGCACATCAAACTGTAAAGGAACACAAGGTGTCATATTCAACACATGTACAAGTGAACTTAAAGCCTCACCCGAGAAGGATCTTGTCAACCTTGCTTGTGAAAGGAAGCATCTGACTCTTTCCACTAATTTCCTATTCATTCTTTCTGCCAAACCATTCAACTGAGGTGTCTTTGGAGGTGTCTTCTGATGTCGAATACCATATTCTCTACAATAATCATCAAATGGACATGAGTATTCTCCTCCATTATCAGTTCGAATACATTTTAGCTTTCTACCTGTTTCTCTCTCAACCGAGGCTTGAAACACCTTGAAAACATCTAGCACTTGATCTTTTGTCTTCAAACTGTAAGCCCATATCTTCTTTGAATGATCATAAATGAATGTCACAAAATAAAGAGCACCACCAAGTGACCTTATCTTCATAGGACCACAGACATCTGAGTGTACCAAATCAAGTACTTTTGGCTTTCTAGAACTAGAGAATGCCTTGAAGGAAACTCTGTTTTGTTTGCCAGCTAAACAATGAGCACACTTTCTCAGATGAGCCCTTTTCACTCCAGGTAGTAGTTCTTTTCTGGCTAACACGGCTAAGCCTTTCTCACTGATGTGACTCAGCCTCTTATGCCATAACTCAACTGTATATTCATTCTCCACCGCATTAATGCTACTTTTAGAGAGCCCTACCTGCAACAAGTACAACGTGGAGTGCCTTTCAGCTGTAGCCACAACCAAAATTCCTTTTGTGAGCTTCCACTTACCATTCTGGAAAGCGCTGCAGAATCCTTCATCATCAAGTCTTCCAACAGAAATTAAATTAAAGCGGATGTCAGGAATATGTTTCACATTTTTAAGAACCAGCCTTGTGCCATTATTAGTTTCCAAACAAACATCGCCTATACTAACAACTTTAGCTAGGCCACTGTTCCCCATTTTTGCAACTTCAAAATCACCAATTGTGTAAGTTGAAAAAAAATCCCTTCGTGATGTAGCATGAATAGAAGCACCACTGTCAACTACCCAGCTCGTCTCATGGCATGCAAGATTGACTACATCATCATCACAAACAATAAGAAAGTCATCAACAACTACAACTTGATCTTCATTCTTGTCTGTGTCTTTATTCTTTTTGTTTTTCTTTTTCAACTTCTGACAATATTTCTTAATATGTCCTTTTGCACCACAATAATAACATTTAACATTTGCAAATTTTGTTGGACTTGCTTCTAGACTTGCCTTTGTTCTTTGGACCTCGGCTTTTACTCCTTCCCCGTGTCTCAGTAACTAAGACATCTATCTGTGAAGAGGAACCCTGTGACTTCCGTCTCATCTCTTCATTCAGAACACTACTCTTGGCTAAATCCATGGAAATAACACAATCTGGGGCTGAGTTAGATAATGACGTTCTCAACATCTCCCACGAGTTTGGCAAAGTACCTAGAAGCTATAATCATTGTACCTCATCATCAAAGGTAATACCCATTGTGGACAACTGATTAAGGATCCCCTGGAATGTATTCAAATGATCTGTCATAGGAGTTCCATCCTGATACCTCAAGGACATCATCTGCTTTATCAAAAATAACTTGTTGTTTCCAGTTTTTTCGGGCATACAACTGCTCAAGCTTGGTCCACAAAGAACGTGCACGTGTCTCTGCACTGACATGATTCAAAACATTATCATCCACCCATTGCCTGATATACCCACACACTTGTCGATGAAGTAGCTTCCACTCATCTTCAGTTTTATTCTCAGGTTTCTCAGTAGAAAATATCGGTTCATGGTAACCTTTTACATAGAGAAGATCTTCCATCTTTCCCTTCCAAATAGGGTAGTTTGAACCATTTAAATTAACCATTCTGCTGGTATTTGTCTCCATTATTTACACAAGTCAAATCAACTCAAGAACCTGCTCTGATATCACTTTGTAGGGTTGAGAGAGATATAACAAACAATAATTGAATCACAACGGAAGCAACTCTCTCACCCAACTTGTGTAAACATGTAAGGACACTAGCAATAGAGCAAATCCACAATACACAAGATTTTAACGTGGGAAAAATCTCTCCAATGAGAAGAGTAAAAAACCCCACAAGGACCTGAGTCCTCCCAAATCTTCCACTATCAAAATAATGGGCAATACAATCTGTTCTCTCTAGTTAAGAAATACTAGAGGCATTCACCAACATCAAACTTCAAGAATAAACTTCTTGGTAAATACAAAATACAAGAGAAGTTGAGAATGAGTCTCACAAAACACAACAGTCCTGTTCTTCTCAAATCTACCAATTACAGAAAGCGCCAAACTCAATCTCCACCGTTCAGATTGAAGATTAATGTGTCTGCAAGCTGCTGTCAAAATTTGAGGTCGAGATTGTTTGTGCAGGAACCAAAACTCTGCACTTCTTGATTTTCGCCTCCTGTTCGTGTACTGTTTTTCTGTTTTTCCATCTAGATACAGCAGACATCTGGAGCCCTTGGTTTTCCCCAAAATAGATCTTGGGTTAGGCTAAAATACATCAATAAAATTGGGCCTAAATTATGCACAAATCTAGCCCATCACATTGGGCTAGTCTCCTCCTATGTAGACAACCCAACAGGATATGCCAGCAATAATCTTTTAGCATTAAACAAAATCAAGCCTTATACAGGACTCAGAGAACCCCAACAACCTAGAGAGCTGTCGAAAGTTAAATTTTCAAAACAAAGCCCATCGTATGGTTCGATCATATATTAGCAGTCCAATTTCAATGAATGATGCTCTTGATTTCACAAAGCTTTAAAAAGGGTCCAAACATTTTATTCCCCTTCAATATAATATATATATCTTGTTATATATATATATATATATATATATCGAACAAACACTTTGTTACGGACAACACTTCTTCACGGATGTGCGGTGTGTTTTCGAAGTGATTCTAAGTGTTTTTTTTTTTTTTTTTTCGCTGCTTAGGTATGTTTGGTAGGGGATTGGAAGAGTTAAATATACTTCAGTAAAATTTTATTCTTTTCTATTTATGGTTAACGTACATATAAAAAAATTAAATTAATTAATATTTCACACACTTAAGGGATTCAATATTTACTTTTTAACGAGTAGGGTACAAAATGTAAAAAAATTCAAGTGTAAAAAATTAACAATTACATCTATAACATTTACTCTCTTAAAATTTTTTTTTCACCCCATATACCAAACCCTTTCTTAATTTAAAAGCAATGGAGTCAAGCAACAAATATTGTGTAATCCAATTAATAAATATTCAATTCAGTTAAAAATACTTTGTTTGTTAACTAAAACAGCTATTATTTAACTAGTTTTTTTAATAATTAGGTGGCCTTTTTTTTTTGGTTAATAATCGGAGATGGGACTAGAAAGTAGAAATGTCAATAATGGTACAAAATACTTATAAGATTGACACCAGTTACATACTTACCTAAAAACATAGTAGTTACAATAAATTTTAATAAATTCAAACAAATACTCATATTTAAACTTTTTTAATTACAAAATACAAAATATCTATAATAATTTTGATAACCATATGAATATTATAATCCCCTATTATATATTCCTTCCTAGTTGTTTCCTATTAACAATTATTTAAATATGTGCGATTATACGTATTGTAATGTTATTTTTATTAATTCTTTTTTTTTTTAAATTTTGTACTACAATAATTTTTTTAGGTTGTATTTTTTTTTTGTAAACTCATGATATCTAGTCTACCTGACCCGTATTTCAACTAATACCTGGAGGCCATGAACTTAACGACTGAGTATACCTTTGGTGACCCTGAGGAGAATCGAATTATATTTATTTTTAATATTATTTTATTGTTTTATTTTATTTTTTTGGGGGTATGGTTGGGCGACACACCGGAATTGGGCCCTGGGCCCCCAAATGAGTATTGGATGGAACATAGATCCGACACTTAAAAAGCTTAGAGCTCCGCTTCATCAGCAAGAGGGATAACTAAACGAATTTTCTCTCCCACACAAGTTTGTTTGTCAAACTATAAATAAGAAATTAATCAACTAGGAAGGGAAAATGAATAGAAACACCCTCTATATTGTATTGTTTCGTTTCGACTATCGGAAAATTAAGTGACTCTGCGCACCTTCACATAGTTTTTAGGCACCACCTAAAAAGAAGCAGCAACGGCAGCAGCAGAATGAAAAGGTTTCTCTCGCTCACGCCAATATTGTGGGGGCCGTGAAGTTCTTCCAGACATCAAGCGCGAGCCGTAGGTAATGAACTTTTCTTTCTGTACTGTCATAGCATTTAGCGTGCATGGTGCTTAGCTTCTTTAAATCATTATTTGACCCACAAATGCTACCGAAATAATCTGTGTCCAGATACACTATCCGGAGTAGCGATCTGCCGATTGGGTCGTCTTTGATCATTTGGAAGATGAATTGATCGCTCCTGTTGGGAAACAAAAACCGCGTCATCTTCCAGTATTTGACAAACTCGGCTGATTTTCCATTACATTTCAGGTAAAAAAACCCTCCGTCTACATTGGTACTCTTGCCCGTGCTTTGTATATCAATGGCAGCATTCATTTCCTGGTTTGGATCCAAGTATGGGAATGGATTTCTGAACCACATCACATCTACATCCTGCACCCAAATTCGACACGCATCATATATAACCCAATATTTTTCAATAGCAATGCTAGGACTAGATGGTCACGCTCAATCCAATAGGTCCCACCCTCTAATGCTCATGTCTCAACATCGAGGGCCATACCTGAATTTTATTTAATTTAAAAAAATATTTGATAATTGCAGAATCAAACATAAAAAGATAAATAAGTTCAAAATTGTGACTTTTATACTAAAATCATTTGTCAAAAGAAAAATAACCCCCCCAAAAAAAAGTAGCAAAATAGTTAATTTAGACTCACAACGGTTAAATTCAAAAATCTGCATTACAACCATAGGTCCGGAAAATAGTTTTAAATTCTTGAGATTGTTAGAATCATGTACACTTGTGATAAGAGTATATTTTACCCTATTGGGTGTCCAAATTTTGACAATTCAATTTGCATAATCCTTATTACCTATTCTAAGCAAGTGATATTAACTAAATGAAATTTTATATTAGAGTTAACCAAAAAAAAAAAAAAAATCAGATCACCTATTTATTATTTTACAATGTCATGCAAGGAGCAGATAATCATTATCATACCGTGAAGAGGATATTGTAACCAAGGTCGATGACTTCATCCAAAAGTTGAACCTTTCTCCAACCAAGCTTGAGGTGAGGCACATGTTTAAATGCCTTCCAAGTTGCATAGTTAATGCCATAAGTAGCAATGTCGAAGCAAAGGGGATGACTTGACTTGCAATATCGAAAGGCTTGACCGTCCACCGCGAAGACCACAAGGTGATTCAACAGGAATTTGGTGCCCTCCCCAACTCGGAAACTCTCTAGAAAGAGGTCAAATACGGAGCCCGGACTTGCCCATTCTTGGTTCAAGATTGTTACAATCACCGATCTATCTGGCATCGATGCTCTTTTCAACACTCTCCCCAATTTCTTCACTTCTGACTTCTAATTCCCCCCCCCCCCCCCAAAAAAAGTGTCAACAGACGCTGCAAATTTTCTAAGGTTAATGAATTCATTTAAGCATCTGATTTATTACCATGTGAATGGAATTATTTTGTTTTGAATAAACTAACTAAAAATCTATCAATTTAGAACGAGTTAATTCAAAAGTTGACATCGGACTAAAATAGAGATTGCTTACGGATTGATCCTCGCGAAGCTCTGATCTGCCATTCAATTCAGCTCTGTTCAGGAAACAGTAAAAAACCAATGAAGCAGAGAATATAACTAAGAACACTACCGGAGGATGCGGTGGTTTGAGCCCTCGCGAGGGATTCATCTTCTTTGTGCCAACACCAATATGCAAACAGATGCAAAAATGAGTCAAAAGTAATTTGGTAAGGCATCCACTGATAATCTCAATCCGGGTCTGGCAATTAATGCAAATTAAATCTCCAGATTTTCTTAATCCGATTTTATGTTCTTCATTAAAAAAAAAAAATGCAATATATCGGTTCGTGGAAAAAGGAAGAATTTTTAATTTTGCTTTGACTAAATTTTTGTTATCTACATATATTAAGAATGTATTTAAAAACCCTATTCATGCTTACTATATTGAAGGTGGTGATTGATATGCTTTGTTATATATCTAAAAATTTGATTTACTTTTGGATGCCATAAATATTTTAGATCATCTTCTAAAATATAAAATTCTGATATTCATTTTATACCGCTCATATCAAATTTCTTTGTTTGTCTTTTCTTATCTCTTGCTTTCCTCCTTCACATTTATGTTACATTATTTATTCACCTCTCTATTTAATTGATGTAGGATTTATTTATTTATTTATTTATTTATTCTACTTACCAAATTTTGTTTGTCATAAAATATATATTATTTATATAATAAAAGAGATTAGGTTTACTTAGAATATCACACCATAAATGTGATAATATTAAATATCTTATATATGTATATAATAATATCATCCCATAAAACCATAGTATTCATGTTCTATTTCTCTTGATAGTCATATATAATTATTGCATTGTTTTCTTAAACTGTATTGTTTCTTACCCATTTTAATCTCGGGATCGAAAATATTTTAATTTTTTTATTATCTTTTTTATTTTTTTTTATATTATAACATTGTAAATGAGGTTATAATCTAATTAAATATATTCAAGTCTTAACCTTATTAAAATGGAAGAGATTAACACGGAAGAGCAATATGGTGAACAACATTTTTGAGTTCTTTTTTAGTTAAATGAGACTAATAGTTAACTTATCAGATTTCACGAAATGACCAAGCGGTATGACGGAGTGGTAACCGAAAACTAAATCTTATTCTCCTAAACAATAAAAGATTTGAAACTTTGTATTATGAGACAGTTTGACTCCCTAACTTTTATTTAAAAAATTATTTTTTATTATTTTTCTCCGACTTTCTCCACTAAATATATTTTCAACTTTCTCTAACTTTTACTTACTTTCTCCTAATTTTACAAAAAATAACACGTGATTTTCTAGTGTAAAATTGGGCTTTTATGACAAAAACTAATGGTCCAAACAGTCTCTATATTCTATTGGTAAAACTAGTCTAATTTTTTTGGAAGATTTTAATCGAATTATATATTTATCTCATCCAGTAAGAATAGAAAAAAGAGATATATTTTACAATCCAATGAATAAAACTAAATATGAATCTTTTTACTCAATCCGATAGATATGAAAAATTATTTTTTTTAATATATTTTAAAGTAATTAAATTTAATCAATCTAGAGGGTTGACTGCTAATTGTCCAAAAGATAAAACTAATTTGATCGAATCGCCACAAAAATAGCCAACACACGAATTGCATGGGCAGAGACATATCTTTATAAAAATGGGCAAAAAAATCAAAAGCCATTTTGGCTGTCCTAGTCGCCACGGATAAGATTATCATTAGTCAGCAATCTCAATATTATATATATATTTTTTCTGCTAATCACGCCTTTTTATTAATTTTCATAACAAAATTAGCTTAATCAATGCCTCAGAATTGGCGCCTCGAAATTGTTCCATTGCACGTGAGGCCCTCAACAAACACTACCACACGTTTGACTGAATCAAGCGGAGGGTGTCTGATGATCAGAGGGACATTGTGCCCCTCTCACCCGATCCAGAATTGTCTATTTTCAGCAGGAATGGTTGTGGTGGCAGCCACGAAGTACATGGTGATGGGAATATCCTAGATCGGTCTCATTTTGCCTGTGAATTCGGGGCCACTGATGACTGCCACGTGTCCAGTGAATTCTTCTCCTTCTTCTTTTTTTTTTTTCTTTTTTCTTTCCCTGACATTTAAAAGAAATATCAATGTATAATTAGTAAAATTAGTGTGACATCCAGAATTTTAATTAATTTTAAATGTATTATTAATTTAATTTTTATTGTATGTCTAAAAATTTTAATTGCATTAATTTGATATTATTTTAAATTTTTATTAACTTTAACCGGAATAATTTGCATATTATTTTGATACTTTTAAATTGTATTTAATTTTAATTTAAAATAATTAGTGGATTAATTAAGTTATTAATTAATTAATTAAAGGTAGTGGATTGACGTAAGGTGGCGTGGCTATGTGCATTTGTGTGAGTAAATGATAGCAAGGCTGTGTGTTGGTTTCATGCCAAGCATAGAAGGAGACGAAAAAATAAATAAATAAAATAATAATGGATGAAATAGACTGAGGCAGTGGGAAACTAACCCACTTAATGTTATATATATATATATATATATTACATCCATGTGTTTTGTGCGTGACCTTTCTGTTAAGCCGCATGGCAAGCTGTAAAAAAAAAAAAAAAAAATAGAGAGAAAAAAATTTGTTTGTTGCGGTTGTTACCGACTGATGTTGATATATATATATATATATATATTTCCCATACATGTATAAGGTTTTTTTTTTTTTTTTTTTTTTTTTTTTTTTAAGGATTTGAGCTCAAGAGATTCACTCTCTAGGCCAAACCCCTACATGTATAAGGTTAATGAGGAATAAAGAAAAAAACAGTAGGAGAGGTGAACGTTTGCGAGAAGAAGAGAAAAAATAGACAATTTTGGCCAGATTATTAAGGACCTGGGATAAATAGTAGTAATCAGCTCAATAACTTCATTTTTTCATAATATCTACTGTTAAGTGAGTGTGTTAAATTGAAAAGTAAAAAGTAATAAATGTAAATTAATAAATATTATCTCTTTGATATTGTTATGAATTAATTTTGTTAATGGAAAATTAAGATTATTTAGGAAAAATTAAATGTAAGAATTAATACTTTTATTTGAAGAATTATTTGTGTAAAGAAATTGACTATTCATGAATTTATTATGTTAATAGTGAATTATAAATATTTATGGAGCTATAATTATGAATTGATTATTTTTTGTTATTTTAATATCAATCACTAAATTGTGATTATTTATGGGAAAATAATATTTATATTTGAGAAATTGTTTTTGTGTAAATATTAATTGTTTATGCAGTAGTTCGGTTGATGATAAAGTGGTGATTATTTATGAAATAATTTGTTTGAATAAACAAAAATAATAATATTAATTATTTGTGAAATAATTGTATTGGTGGATATGAGATAATAAAGGTTAAGAAATTATTTGTGAGAAATATTAAATAATTGTTGTGAAAATTTATAATTTTTTTTATAAGAGATATTAATTATGATGATAATAAAAATATTGACCGTCTATAAATTAATTATGTGATAGTGATTACAATTATTTTTGGAATAGTAAACATGAGTATTGATATTTTTATTTGAGAAATTATTTGTACTGATAAGAAATATTGTTTGTTTATAAATTAATTGTGTTGATATTGAATTATGATTATCTATGGACTGATAATTAGTAAAGTTGATCTTTTTTATGAAAGAAATTATAAATTAATTGTATTGATGGCAATGTTTAATTATTTATGAAATGTTAGTGTGTGGCTTAATATTTTATTTGAGGAATTATTTATTATTTGTGAATTAATTATGGTAATACTGAATTATGATTATTTATAGTTCGATAAATGTGAAGAAATATCTTTATTTAAAAAATAGCAATAATAAATTATAATAACAATAAAAATAATAAATACCATTACATAACATAGATTGTGTGTATTACACATGCATTGAAGCTAAATGAAACCAGGTCAAATGAAATCAAAGATGAGGGCAGATTGGGTCAGATCAAATGGGACCATAGATTAGGCCAAATAGGGTTAGAAACTGAGGTCAGATAGGGCCAATGGAACATGCTAAATAAAATCACTGTCCAAAGTTGAGCGTTTAACTTATAGATCAGATAGGACCAATATGTGTTGTATTAACATTTAAATTATTCATCATATATACATATCAAGACACTGCCAAATGGGACACGTGGCAATCATGATGCAAAGAGATTGGTGATTAAAAAACGATGATAATGATGTGACGACATATTTGTATCATTGCTAGCGATGCTAAAAGTTAATGAATGACATGTGGTGTTAATGATATGTTATGATATTGTTATCAATACTGGATTTAATTCTTAATAATTTGTGACACTATTAGTTATGTAATTAATTGTGAATACTTATATGCCCTAAGACGATTAGTTGTGGTAAAATGTGATAATAAGTTCTGATGAATATGTAATGAAAATAAAAAGTGATATTAAATTATATAATAAAAATAAAAGATAAATAATTTATTATTTTTTATTTTAAGTATAACACTTCCACTTAGTGTGTAACACTTAAACCTAAATTTTAAAATTTTCAAGTTAAGTTTAGAATAATTGCATGTGCCTAGAGGAGAACCTGAATCGTCTATTCCCTGTTTTAATCCTGTGTTATTATTTGAAGTTTCTGTAAAGAAATTTGGAGTCTTAATAGTATCAGACTAATGTTTTGTTTAATGAGTTTTAAGTGTTGCAATTTTGTATATGTCAAGCACTCGTGACATTTCATGTTTATTTTACCCATGGAAACAATATAAACCTGATAGCTTGTATTTTCTTTTGAAGTGGATATTTATATAAATTATATTTTGGGTAAAGAATTTAAAAGTGTCCACTCTATTTAAATAATTAAATAGGTATGTTAAAATAGGAGTGTGACAATTAGAATTAGCATATGCCACAAATATAAATTAGAGTTCATGTATGTCTCGAACTTCTACTGTTGTGCCATTTTGTGCACTAATATATATATATATATATATATATATATATATATTCTTGAATCATTATGATATATTTAATTGTTAATAAAAATAAGAATGAAAAGAGAGAGAGAGAGAATAAAAATAATAAGAAATTTCAATATTTAGAACATTAAAAAATTACAATAGAAGTGTTTTTTTTTTATAGTATTTAGTATATATGATTACACCTGAGAATAAAATGGATTTAAATTTAAAGATTAAATTATTCATAAAAAGAATTTAAAAATAAAAGTAACTTTATCAGTTCACATCTTATGAATAATTTATGTAAATTTATACAATTCTTTAATTAGATACCAATGCTTGAAATTCTACAGAATTTAAAAAATCTCTACAAATCTCTATAAAATTTAAATTTTTTACTTATAACACGAATTACGAAATTATAATTTTTATAAATTTATACTAATTTTTACAACTCTAAACACTCTTACATAAAAATTACTTTTTAACCAAATAATTCTGATTTCGGTTACTAATTTTTACAACTTCTATTAAAGATTATTAATGCAGTCACAATGGAACAGGCCGTTCATAAAATGTGGGACCCAAATACCCAGCATTGATGGCGTTGATGACGATTATATCAAAAGGAGTAAAGCTCATTGATTTATTATTATGGCCGAGTATTAATAATAAACAATGTTACGCTACGCTGATGTGGATAAAATGGCTCTTCCAGTACCTGAATGGCCGTTTGAATCAGCACCGTCGATCAATCTGATCTCTTCCATCCCCAGTCATGCACTTGGCCATGAGGTTGGTGCTCATCCGTCATGACAGGTCCAGCTGCAACTCTCAAGGCCACATGGGCGAAATGCGAAAACAACAAAAAAGTTGCTTAATTTTATAATGCCAATTATTATTGCTCAACGTGAGGGTAACTTTAAAATGATAACAATTAAAAAATAATTCAATCGGCAAAAAATGTTCCATCGATAAGACTTAATCAGCTAATGGGCCCCCATAAAATGCCGCCATCAACTGGGCAAGTCATTCGAGATTCTGGGACGATTAGTGAGGTGTTTGGTTTATCCAAAAAAGATATGTGAAATTGAAAGAAAAGAATTCTCAAGTAATGACAAAAAGCAGGACGTTTTTTTTTTTTGTTGAAATTCAAGAAATGAATTATTATTATAAATGACAACTGATTTGAATTTCATGTTACATTAATTGTTTTCAAATCAGAGGCAATATCTTTCTTCTGGTGAACCTACTCGTATAAAGGTTGAAGACATCTAACAATCATTATTTATTGCCAAACATCCAAATACGGTGTCACTTTATCTAAATGGACCCCAGTAACTAGGAGAATACTATTTCATCCCCTTTGATTGAATCAGGATGCCCTACAAAAGGCAATGCCAAACACATGTTAAGACAAGTACTACATGTGTAGATTTATTGTAAGAATGTGTGACCTGAATTTAATTTTGGTTTGGTACGAAAAGTTTACGGTGTGACTTTAAAATAGAAATTTTTTAAGGTTCTGTGGTGGTAGTGGAGAGATCAGGTCGATAGGTCTACACAGAATCCTACTGATTGACCCAAATCTGACTTGTTTAAGGTCTTCTATACAGAGTATATGCTTTGAAATTAAGGTTTTTTCACATCATCTATCTTTTGAGCCGTACAACCTATATCTATCACCTTTTGTACTAATCTTTTGATACAATAGATTTCTTCTCTTTTATCCGTAATTTTTTCCGTCTTGAGTTTTTCACGTAAATCTCGCGTGCCAATTCTTCTTTTTTATTTGTTGCTTAATTGTGTGAATTTTCTAACATTTATGTGCAAGTACATTTTTTTGAAGCTGAAGCTGAAGTATATATTAAAGAAGAGATTGGAAATATATAGTACCTGAATTCAGCCCTCCCCAATTCTGACTTGCTGAGACTGAAGAGCAGCTCCATTTCTAGGCAGGCCATAACCAACAAACACGAAGCATAGAGAGAGTCTATCAAGGGTTTTCGACTCTCTGCCAGGTCAACTGTCTTGATGGAGGAAGACTGGAGCCAATCACCAAAAGTAACCACAACCCACGACATGGAATCGCCAGACATGGAATCGCCAGCAAATGAAGTGGAAAGAGACCCAGAAAGCAATTCCCTACATCAGCCACTCCTCAAGAGAAACAGAACACTTTCCTCTACTCCACTAGCCATGGTTGGGGCCAAGGTCTCTCATATTGAGAGCCTGGATTATGAGTAAAACATCCTTCCCTGTTAATGGATTTCTGATCTTCTTCTTCTTCTTCTTCTTTATGGTCTATTTTAAATTGTCTCTGCGGACAAACAACAGAAACCATAAAATTCTTTTACGCAGGATAAATGAGAATGATCTCTTCAAGCATGATTGGAGAAGCAGATCAAAAGTCGAAGTGTTGCAGTATGTATTCTTAAAATGGACACTGGCTTTCCTTGTGGGGCTTCTAACTGGTGTAATTGCCACACTCATCAATCTTGCAGTTGAGAATATTGCGGGGTACAAGCTTCTCGCAGTGGTTGGCTACATAGAGGAACAAAGGTATTGTTATATTCTTGCTCTAAATTAAGATAATTGTTTCAAATATTTGCAGTTCTGTTAGCAGATATTTCCCAAGTATCTTTTGCTATTTAGATCAACAAAATTGTCAAAGTTTACCTTTGCAACATCTGGGAATTGAGAGATCTTTGGCCATCATTTTGATGCTTGCAGGTACCTAACGGGATTTATATTTTTAACTGGTGTTAATTTTCTTCTGACCATGGTCGCAGCACTTCTCTGCGTGTGTTTTGCACCCACTGCAGCTGGGCCTGGTATCCCAGAAATCAAAGCTTATCTCAATGGGGTAGACACTCCAAACATGTATGGTGCTACAACACTGATTGTCAAGGTAGGTGGCATTCTACAAGACAAGTGCCTTTCAGAAAGCACAATTGGAATACTTTTTTTTAGAAAAGATAAGTAAGTATTATTAAAGAGCATCGGAGGGATGCCTAAGTATGAGAATCATGTTACAAAATCTTCGCTTACTGCATGCTAGCTATAAACAGTAGAAAGGAACTGACATCTATCTCTTTTCCTTCTTCAAACCAAGTAAACAAACAAGAAAGGAAAAGCTTTTGGTGTGCAAAACTGTTCTTTCTATGTTTTCAAAAATTCTCCTGTTACGTTCCTTTCAAATCCACCAAAAAAGGCAATAAGGGATCATATTCCAAAGCTTCTTCTTCCTCCTTCCCACGGGTTGTCCCCACCAGGCTGAGAGAAAGCATTTTAAGTTTGCAGGGAAGCACATTTGGACACTGAAGCAAGAGAGGATTAAGCTCCAAATTTCAGTAGTCCAGCAACAATGGATGAGTAGATGCTCAATTGATTCCTCGTGTCTGAGACATAATGAGCATCTATTAGCTAATGAGTAGCCCCTACGCTTTAGATTGTTCAAAGTCAAAATCCTTCCCCTTGCAGCACACCAAGAGAAAAAAATGACCCTTGTAAGAACGGGAGCCCTCCATACATTTATCCAAGGGAAACCGTCTTTTCTCCACTCTGTAAGAATAGGTAGAAGGATTTTACTGTAAAGACTTTATGCGTAGATTGCTTTCATATCAATGAGTCTGCTGTGTCATCCATTGATAGAGAATACAGTATATCCATCAAAGTCCAGAAACTGTCCAATTCCCAATCATTTAGTCTTCTTCGCAGTTGAACATTCCAAACACTATTTGACCCATAACCTATGCAATAATCAGAGACTAAAGCATTCTTGTCCATTGCTATTGCATAAATATCAGGAAAAACCTCAGAAAAACAGTCTCCAACCAGCCAGTTATGTTTCCAAAACAAGATCCTATCCCCCCTTCCCGCCTTCCAAGATAGGCAGCTAACAAATCTGGACCAGTTCCTTCTTATACTTTTCCATAAATTGACTCCATAATAGGAAGGGCCTTCAGTAGAGGTCCAACCACCTTTTTTCTCGCTGTATTTTGCCACAATCAGTCTTCTCCAAAGACTGGAATCTTTGTGAGCACAATTAGAATACTTGTTTCTTAAATGGGATCAATTATAGTCTAGCTGGTCAATTATAGACTAGCTTTTCGAGTGAACCAATTAGTTGGATCTGGAAACAGAGCAATGATCTAGATCTAATTAGATCTACACTTGATGACTTCGATCTAACTTGATGACCTATTGTCTTTGTAGAGTTCTACCTAAACACTTCTTATTTGACTTCAACTGAAAATGATTGTTCATGTGATTGGAATCATTTCAAGTAACTACGGGTTAGCAAGAAAGTTGCACGGGCAGACATTGCAGTTTATTTGCAACTAGCTCCTATGATAATCAATGAAAGCTTCTATTTCCTAGTTTGGACTTGTTTGAAGGGGGGAAAATGAAAAACAAGTTAGGATCTTGAATGTGCTGAATTGCAGATATCTGACATGCGTCCTTACTAGAATCTTTCAGGGAAGAATTTTGTGAGTTGTAACTAAACTAATGAAGATTCTGCACTCACCTCAAAGCAACAGTTGAATGTGATACTGATTTTACATCATACTTGTCCATCAGCCAGAGTCTTGAAAATTCTTCATTGTTGCAGATTATTGGAAGCATTGGAGCAGTCTCCGCAGGCTTAGATTTAGGCAAAGAAGGGCCATTGGTGCACATAGGTAGTTGCATTGCTTCCTTACTAGGCCAAGGGGGCCCTGACAATTACCGTATCAAATGGCGCTGGCTCCGCTATTTCAATAATGATCGGGACCGCAGAGATATCATCACCTGCGGTGCCTCTTCAGGTGTATGTGCAGCTTTCCGGGCCCCAGTTGGAGGTGTGCTGTTTGCCCTTGAAGAGGTGGCCACATGGTGGAGAAGTGCCCTCCTCTGGAGAACTTTTTTCAGCACAGCAGTTGTGGTGGTGGTCCTCAGGGCTTCCATGGAATACTGCAAATCTCGAAATTGTGGACTATTTGGGCAGGGAGGGCTAATCATGTTTGATGTAAGTGGTGTTACTGTAAGATACCATGTCATGGACATCATCCCTGTCGCTGTTATTGGAGTCATTGGTGGAGTTTTGGGAAGCCTGTACAATTACCTTCTCCACAAGGTCCTCAGACTCTACAATCTCATAAACGAGTAAGCCACCTCTGGGACTCTAGTTTCCTCCAGCAATTTGGTTGCACAAACTCCATCTGTCCACTTAGGTAACTTCCTGGATTATATAACACTAATTTGATCTTTTGTTGCAGGAAAGGAAAAATATATAAGCTCCTCCTAAGTCTCACTGTCTCACTGTTCACCTCAGCCTGCTTATATGGACTCCCTTTCCTTGCCAGCTGCACACCCTGCGATCCGTCCCTTCCAGAGGCTGCCTGCCCCACCAGTGAACGGGCAGGCAATTTCAAGCAATTTAACTGTCCAGATGGTTACTACAACGACTTAGCAACTCTCCTCCTTACCACCAATGATGATGCAGTCCGGAACATCTTCTCAACTAACACTTCCACAGAATTCCATATCTTCTCCCTCGTTATCTTTTTTGCACTTTATTGCATTCTTGGACTCTTCACTTTTGGCATAGCCGTCCCTTCTGGGCTCTTCCTACCTATCATCCTCATGGGCTCAGCTTACGGCCGCATGCTTGGTATTGCCATGGGATCATACACAAACATTGACCAGGGGCTTTATGCTGTTCTTGGTGCAGCCTCCCTCATGGCTGGTTCAATGAGGATGACTGTTTCCCTTTGTGTTATATTTCTTGAACTCACTAACAACCTGCTTTTGCTACCCATAACAATGCTTGTTCTTCTAATTGCCAAAACCGTTGGAGACTGCTTCAACCCAAGTATTTATGAGATTATTCTAGATCTGAAAGGTCTGCCTTTCTTGGATGCAAATCCTGAGCCATGGATGAGAAATATTACAGTTGGTGAGCTATCTGATGCAAAACAGCCAGTAGTTACCCTCAATGGAGTTGAAAAGGTAGGTCGTATTGTCGATGTCCTGACAAACACTACACACAATGGATTCCCTGTTGTAGATGAGGAAGTGGGACTGCCAGTGGGGTTGGCAAATGGGGCAACTAAACTGCATGGGATAATTCTGAGAGCTCATCTTGTTTTAGCACTCAAGAAAAAGTGGTTCCAGCAAGAAAGAAGAATAACAGAGGAATGGGAAGCGCGAGCGAAATTTACCTCGGTTGATCTAGCAGAAAGGGACGGAAAGATTGAGGAAGTGGCTGTAATGAAGGATGAAATGGAGATGTACATTGATTTGCATCCTCTCACCAACAGAACACCTTATACAGTGATGGAGGGCATGTCAGTGGCAAAAGCAATGGTGCTCTTCAGGCAAGTGGGGCTCCGCCACATGCTCATTGTACCACAATACCAAGCAGCAGGGGTAAGTTTATCAAGCATTCTCTGAAGCCTTCAATCCTAAGTTTCGAGGCTAATTAGATTACGAGAATTAGAAATTTTTGTGCAAGCTCTTGTACCCAAGATGTTCATTTTATGAACAATAGAGTTGCTAAGAAGAAGAGTTCTGACCCGATGTGTGCTCCGTTTTGCAGGTATCTCCAGTGGTGGGGATATTGACCAGGCAAGACCTCAGGGCCCACAATATTTTGAGTGCCTTTCCTCATCTGGCAAAGTCCAAGGGAAGAGAAAAAGGGAACTGAATCCCTGTACCAGATAAAATGACTCGATCGCTTTCCTGAAACATGCATTCTTTCACTATTTAAGTTTTGCTATTATCTTACGTATTGATTTTTTTTCATCACATTTTGGAAGGAACAAGTAAAATATCTCATGCATAAATTTTTACTTGATTTTTTATTTATTTGTTAAACTTTATTCAGTAAATGAAATACAAGTTACTTTTTCACCATAATGCCAAAGACGGGACATCTTTGGCAATCCTCACTGTTCTGAATTAAAATTTTATCTTGCTCAAGTTATATATACGGAAATGGAAGGGGAAATCAACATTTTTCTCTGCCCTGAGTATGTCATTAAACAAGGCTTCCTTCCTCCTTTCATGCTTTTTTCTTGTGAAACCAACTCTGCATCCATCCAATCGACATTTTTCTCTGTTCTGAGTATGTCATTAAACAAGGCTTCCATCTGACCGTTGCTAACACTTCATCCCTCAAGAGGATCTCTTCTTCTTTTTTCCAGATTTCTTTTTCTTCAGGCTTCTCCCAGGGCCTCTTTTGAAGATGGCCAATACCTCAATGCTGCAACCATGAGGCACGTCCTTTTAATGGATGACTCGTTACACAAATGATATTGTATACAAAGTAACATTAATAAAATACTACCACTTTAAACAGTTTAAACGCCTTAAGGCAACGGCAGATTTACTTTAATCAGAAATATGCAAACAAGCTGAAACAAAAACAAGGCAAGGAAATTATGTCTTTATTCCTTTTTCTTTTCCTTTTTTACACTTAGTAAAAAAAAATCAAATTATTTGTTCTTTGCAAGGAACCAATGATCCTAATGATTCCGACAAGAAGCTCACCGACATATCGAATTTTTTAAAGCAAATAAGAAGCAAAAGAGCTCAAATTCATTTTCCCTTAAAAAAAACCAGATAAATATTATCCTACATTTTAAAACCAAGACCATAAAAAGTTTTTTGTAAAAACACCCACCACAGGAACTATTTAAATTCTAGTTTACAAATCCTTCCTAAGGGACTTGTCCACATATGAATTCCCTCCCCCAACACCTCCATCAAAAAAAATAATAATAACAACTAAAATTAAAATCAAACGTTTATTATAAAATCATATAAAAATGTACAAATTAGATTCAAAATACAATTTGCAAAGTAACTCAGTGATAAACACATTTAAAGAGACATATCGCGCAAAAGACAGCAATACCTTTGGGTGCCAGGGAAGAAATTAAAACCGTGGGCTTTGTCCAGATGCCAAACCTTACTAGACAGCAATGACATGCAATCCTGTCGAATAATTTGACACATAATAATAATAATAATAATAATAATAATAATAATAATAATAATAACAATAACAACAACAAGAATAATAATCAGTTGACATTTCAAGCACGAGAACCAAGGCAGGACTAGGACCCAGCCAAATTATATTCATAATCACATCAACTTGCAAAGTCTTAAAGTACCTCTTTGAAGCTTTCCCATCCACAGCTTATATAAATAAGAGTTTGAGGCAGTAACAGACTTTCCTCCAGAGTAGTTTTGCTTTGAATCTGGACTGAAGCTTCTCTGGCACGTAGAATCCATGGTCTCTTTTCATCTTTGGCCATTAACAAAGGGCTGAAATAACACAAAATTAAGTGCATATAAGTTCCCTAATTCAACATAATATTGCATGCTTCTGATTTTATTTCAAGACAAACATAGAAATTCTACCTTTGAGGTGGCTTGGCTTTGCTCTCCACTGATTGTATAGTTCGCAATGCACTAAGCAGGGAGGGGTCCAATCCTTTCCTTGGAGGATCCACTACTACAACATCAGATCCCGCCAGCCAAGAAAGAGGTTCCTGATCAAGTTGCAAATAAAGAACAGAAAAAAATATTTCTGAGTCATTTACAGCTATTTCTGAAGCTAAAGCTCTTTAGTATCTATTTTCATAATGGGCAATTCAAGAAACTGCTGCGTACTAGTCTTCTGGAAATTATCTGAAAAATAAATAAATTTGAAGAATAAATCCATGGAACATGCTTTTCGAATTCAATTTTAAACAGTTATCAGGAACAAAATTAGTAAAATTCTGCTTGTAATTTAAAAATTCAAGAAAAATAATTAAGTATGGTGTGTTCACTTTTCCTTCTAGTGTTCTGAGAACATGCTGAGAATAGAAGAAAATTTGAGACCACTGCCGATGAAAATTAGAAAATTAACATATATATTGAGTAAATTTTAAGTGTTGAACACTTAACAGTTGAGGTGTCGGCATTGTGCCAGCTGATATTGCTGTCTATTGAGTCTGGTAAGCGCTCAGCTGTCTTCTCGAATGATAGCTTTGACTCTTTGTTAATCTCAATGCATTTAACTGACCTGTGAACAAGTAAAAATGTTCAGGAATTCACATGTTTACTAGTTGAGTAGAAGAATGAGAACTGGAACTCCAAAGCACCCATCACAATTCCTGCCTGCATTTTCTTGTGGCAGCTAAAGATAATCCAATGACACCAGCTCCTGCATAGAGATCAGCAACTGAAGTGCCAAAGTGAACATACTTTTGCAACTTTCGCAACAAAGAATCAAATGCCTAAACAAAAAATAACATGTTAATTATTAGTAATAGATTATTTTGGGGCAGTAAATCTGAAGACGTGTGCATGACGCAGAGACATAGGCTTATGCCTTGAGACAATAGCAACTAGAATAAAAAAAAGTCTACAACATCAATCAACTGCTTTTCAAATCCAAGAGAAAATTGGATTAGATACCATTATGATCCCTAGCTCATTTTTTTTTTTCTTTACAGTGATTGATCAAGTAAACAAAATATATACATCTTCCATCATCAACTTCCAAAGTTAGAAGAGTTTTGTAGATTAGAAGTTTTAATTACCCGCGTATTTGCTTGACCAAAGCTGGATGGAGCCAAGTAAACATCAATGCCTCCAACATGCTCCCAAAAATCTCTTTCCCCTAAAAGATGCCTCCACCTATTCCCAAATATTATCTGCATTAGTCATAAAACAATTGTAAGTCCCACACATCTAGATCATACTGACAAAGAGGTAATTTTAGAAATTCAAAAGAGGAAAGAGAGCACTGCAAACTGCCCACCACACGGGGGCAGTTCCGCAGTAATATCTTTACCAATTAAAGTATAGGATTAAATTCAAATGTTTGGTACGTCAAGGAATTAGAATGGGAATTCCTTTTACTGATGTTTCATAAATATGAACCGAACAAATCAAGTTTTGCGAAGCAAGAATATTTCTTTGGGGAGAATTCTTTTGCAGCACCTAGGAATTCAACCTAGAAATGAGAATCTCAAATGAGGGAGAAATACCCTTTTTGTTTGAGACTTAAGATATGCTTTATTTAATTTCCAATGGAATGGCCAGTATTTTTTTTTTTTTTTGTAATATAATACTTTTTGTAATTTAATATTAAAATATTATATGGTTTTGAAAATTTTTGAATTTATAGTTAAAATTATTAGTTTTTGAAACTTTATCGAACCTCGTAATTTATTGTTTCAATTGGAATTTAAATTTACCGGACTTTATTTTTTTATTATTTAATTCAAATTAGTTAGGGGTGGAAAGAAAACAAACCGAATCGAGTTGAACTTTAACTTGTTCGAGCTCGGCTCGAGTGAACTAAGCTCGAGCTCGATTTGAGGTTTTATATAGGTTCGAGCTCGGCTCGATAAAGAAGAACTTGGACTCAAGCTCAGCTCGCAAATAACTCGTTTAAAACAAAACGAAATCGTTGTGGTTTAAAATATAATAAATAAAATATTATAAAAAATATAAAAATATTATTAAAAAATATATATATATTATTTTATCAAGTCAGCTCGCGAGCTTTCAGGTCGAGCTTTTCTAAGCTCAAGCGTGAGCTCAAATCTAAACAAGTCATAAGTCAAGCTCGATTCGAGCTCGTTTTAGTCACGAACTAAACTCGAATAGCTTGATTCGTTTCCACCACTAAAATTAGTAATTATTTAATGTTGTTTAATTAGCTTGATTAGTGGTTAATTACAGTACTAGCCTAGATTAGAGCAACTGGTGTATTGAGAAGCTTGGGGCATGTCATCGACCTAAGCTTTCTAGCTTTGCTAACTCACCTACTTGGTGAGGTGTGATATGTGTAATCGGTGGGTGAGGTAGAAAGGAGTTTCTTTTGGTACTGTGATTTGTTAGAATTGAAGAAAGGAGGACTTCATTTTATGTTCAACATCTATTCAACGTATTACATTTCCATAGTCATGTTCATTCCAATGTTGAAAATGACCAGCAAAACTACCAAAGAATGTAATGGCAACGACATCAGCCTTTATTTTTATCGAACAGTTATTTTCAGTTTAAATATAATGTTTTAAAATGTTACAAGATAAGTAAATGAGTATGTCCACTCTTAACAAACAAATGGAGGCCATGGAGAAGTTCGTGTAATTTAATGCATGCACGCCAACATTCACAAGTATGCAAATACGAGTGCACACACAGAGAAGCCCAGAGACTTTCCACTCACATTGTTAGTTGAAGTCTGGAAATTTGCCCAAACAGAATGGATTAAATGGACTTTCCCACTTGGTCCACCATATCTCCATAAGAACTACAAATAACAGTTTGAACATCAGTCAACAAATTGAAAGAAAATACCATATCCAAAGAAAGTACACATCTGAAAATATTATGAGCATACATTGGCCAGTGCATTTAACTTCTCTGAAGAGGGGGAGTTCTCATTTCTAGAATTCCAAACCAAGGCAGCCTGTACTCTACCTGCAATCAAACACTAAAGTTAACAATCTAAAAAGTCCAGCCAGGTCAGTCCAGACACAAACTTTCACATTCTTAATTAGGCCACTCAGGTAACAACCATTTCTATATCTCTCAGCAGACGGAAGGGATGTGTTGTATGTTGTCACAGCCATCTGCATACACCAATCATTTTCCATTACAAAAGCAAAAAATAGAAATAGCATACCTGCTCAAATTAATCTATTATAAAACTCCAGGAACATTGTATTGTTAAATGGCATTAACATTATTTACCTGAACATAACGCAATTCACCTGTCCCCTGGTCTTCATCGTATGGCTCTATATTCAATTTGGTGATACCTAAAAAGATAGAACCAAATTAGAATATATCACAAGCACTCCCTACTTCTCCACAAGTAGACACTGCAAGACATAAACAGGATGCTTGATTAAACTAAAAGATTAAGGACTCCGAACAAGCCTTGCTTTAGTAGTTCAACAGCTGCATTAATATTTGGATGATGTGCTGCACATCCAAGAAATTGGAAATTAGAATATAATTCCAAGATAAACACAACTATTTCAGATAATAATCACAAAAATACTTTCATGCACGTAAAAAAAAAAAAAAAAATACCAAAAACATATGATTGAGCTTCAGACCTTTACAGTTAGGAATGTCAACAACATTATGAGTACCCTCCTGGTAAAGCCCAATCAGAGGGTTGGCTGATGAGCCACGAACTGCTAGTTTTGCCCGGCACCTCCATCCCCACTATTAAGGGCGAAACATGATATCAATTCCCCAATGTAGCAATCAAAACTGCATATGAATTACGAAAAACCAATAGAACAAGTAAACAAGAGGTCGTACAAGTCTACAACTATCAAAGGTGAAGTCAGATACGCCGTGGTTCTTGAAGAATTTGGAGGCCTCATCAAGAATGATCGGATGGTGGAGATTGTACTCGTGAGTACAACCTGAACACCTGAAAATTAAAGAAACATTTTTGTAAAAAGCAACAGAAAGAGTCAAGAATCCAAAGAGAAAGTAAGAGGCGGAGAGGGGTTGAGTGTGCATACGATTCAAAGTGAGGGCACTCGAGGGCGCAGGTTAAGGACGGTAAGTGGGTCGAGTTAGGATTAGGGTTTGGGTTTGGTGGGACAGAAACAAGCGGCGGTGGAACCGGCGGCGTGCGTACGGCGGATGGAGAGGCTTGGCACGTGACGAGGTAGGCCGGTCGCGGAGCTGAGAGGAAGCAAAGCGCCATTAGTTCTTGTGTGGTGGTGGCTGCTCACTGTGAGTAGAGACAGCTTTCTTTTGCTGGTCGGTGGCCGGAATGGATAAATATCTTTCTTTCGTTAACTGCTGGCGACTTGGAGACGAAAGAGTCTACTCTAACGTTATGAACTGGTGGCAACTGGCAAGTCGGTTCGGACCCAATCGAGTTTACCTCCTTCTTTTGAACGGCAATCGAGCTTACCTCGCCGGTTCATTAACCCCGCCTTCCCCTCTCTTTTTTTTTTTTTTTGGGCGCTTTGAATGAAAATATTGACCACGAAACCAGATTTATCCTTTGTTACAGGCCTCGCTTTGCTTTAATTAATTTAAGCAAATAGTAATTTATCATATAATTGTGTATAAACTTAGGGTTGATTTGAGAATGAAAATTTTGTTTTTTTTTAATTTTTTAATTTTCTATGATTTTTTCAATAAATTTTATTTTATTTCTTTTAATTTGATGAATTTTAAACATATTATTCATATTCATAATAGAATTTAAAAAACAAAAAAACAAAAAAAAACATCATGCATGATATAAAAGAAAAACTTAATTTTTAAAAAAATAAAATTAATTTTAAAAATTAACCAATGCAATCTATTGTTTATCGTAAAATAAAAAAATACTATTTTACCAAAAATATATATTAAAAAGTAAAATTAAATCATATTAATTTGATGATATTATAAGTAAAGTATCTTTACATAAATTTATTATTCTAAAATAATAGATATACGAGTAATTCACGTCATTTTAATTTATTTTTTGATAAGTTTTTTTAAATTTTATAATGTTAACCTAAAATAAGATAATGCTCTAAACTTATATGATAATTTCTAACTTAGTAAATATATAAAATAACACTATACACATAATAATTTAATTCGATAATTCAATTACCTACTTCATCTCAATTTTAATAAGACAGATTTAGAATTTAAATAATAAAACTTACGTATCAAATAATTATTTATATTATAATAATATGCAGATAATATCAATAAAAACTAATTTTCAGAGATAATCATTGCTCTTGTGAAGTACAAGCGAAGTTTTTATTTTTATATATTTTTTTAATATTATTTCAAATGCCACAATTTCTTTCAAGCTCTGCCAAATTTCCTCCGCAAACGAGCAGCATTTACAGAGACGGCTACAATGAACCTGTCTTTCTTCTTCTCGAGGAAACCAAAATATGCATCCCTCCACTGTTTCTTGATCGCCAAAGGACCACAGACACCCCAAAACCCAACGAAGAATCCCAGTCCTATGCTGATGAAGAGCCAAAGCTTCTCAAGCCTATCTTCTTCTTCATCACTGTCTTCACCTTCATCTACTTTGGGAGCCGGGCTTCCATCGTCGGAACATTTGGTTTCCAGGGGAAACCCACAAAGCGCATCATTGCCCTCATAAATGGACGGATCAATCAAGGTCTGGAGCTGATTGCCTGTGGGAATTTTACCTGACAATTTGTTATTTGACAGGTCCAAATGGTTCAGAAAATTTAAAGAAACCATACTTGGCGGAATAGGACCTTCAAGTTGGTTCTTAGAGAGGTCAAGTGTCTCTAGACTTCCCAAATTCCCAATCTTCTCCGGTATTCTTCCCGTCAAGTGATTCATGGACAAGTTCAATGTGCCCAATTGGATAAGCTCTGTTAGTCCTTCAGGGATATCTCCGGATAAATTATTGGTCGACAGGTCTAGATTATTCACCAGGAAAAGCTTATCCTGGTATTCAAGTTCTCTTCCCTTTGTGATCACCTTCAAGCGCCCCTCGTAACGATCATCCAAGTCAACCTTAATTTTCATGCCACTTAGATTCCCCAAACAGGGTGGAATTAACCCTGAAAAGTTATTTTGTGACAGGTCCAATAAGTGAAGATGAGAGAGGCGACATAATTGTGTGGGAATGTTCCCAGTGAAGGTATTATTCCGCAAACGGAGAACCAATAAAGAAGGCATGCTTTCTCCCACCCAAGCTGGAAGGTCTCCAGATAGTTGATTATCGCCAAGATCGAGGGTATCCATGCTTGTACAGTTCTTGCAGGACAAAGGGAACCCCCCAGAAAGATTGTTCTGAGAGAGCAGCAAGAATACGAGATTACCCGCGGAACCTATTGAGCTTGGTATTGTACCCGACAGACTATTGTTTGACATATCTATGAAGTACAATGATGGTTTATCATTCCAAATATCAGGAATTTTTCCAGATAGATGATTGTTTGAGATGGCTAGGTTGGTCAAAATGTTCAGATTACCCATGGACAAGGGAATGCTACCATTTAGAGAGTTCCTAGAGATATCTAAGTCAGTGAGGTTTGGCATTACTTCGCCAAGATTTGGAGGAATTGGTCCGGAGAACAAGTTATCCCTCAGATATAGTGCAGTCACATTGGAAGACCAAAGTGGAAGAGGACCATCAAAGAGGTTCGTGCTCAGATCCACAGTACTGGTCTCGGAGAAGTGCAGTGAATTAGGAACCCGCCCGCTTAATTTATTGTAAGCGACGTCTAGTTCATTGAGTTGCAAATCCAAGTTCCAAAACCAATCTGGGAGGGGGCCTGAAATTCTGGCATTGTTGAGTATTACAGTATTCAGCTCATTTTGATTACGAAGCCAGGGAGGGAATTTGGGGCCTAATTCGCAAGATCTGATATCAATATATCTGAGTTTGAAAGGAGGAATCCAGTCAGGACTTATTTTGAAAGTCACCGAAATATTTGGATCTTGTTTGTGCATCGACACCTCCTTTAAGCTTGATAGATTTGCGAAATGAGCTTCTATGATGACGCCTTCCCATTGATTATAAGAGAGATCGAGTTCAACCAGTGAGAACAGCTGCCCCAGACTTTCTGGAATGCTTCCTCTCATTTGATTGTGAAAGAGAGAGAACTCCTCCAAGGAAGATAAATTTCCTATAGAGTTTGGTATTGAACCTCTGATCAAGTTTTCTCGCAGTTGAAGATCCCTCAAATTCTTTAGGTTTCCCAAAGAATTTGGCAGATGGCCTGTCAGTTGGTTGTATCCGAGGTCCAGTGTCTCCAGACTATTGTTGGTGCATCCAGACAAGATATTGATGAACTCTGTCACTTCACCAGAGATATGGTTAACAGAGAACTTCAACGTCCGCAAATTGCAGAGGTTTGATGTGTTTGGAAGCCCACCTTGGAGATTATTGGAATTGAGATCAAGATGGGAAAGGAAACTGAGATTAAACAACCAGTTGGGTATTGTGGAGTTGAACCCATTGTTGGAGAGGTCAACTACTAAGAGGGAAGTAAAATTAATGGATGGAAGAGAGGGTGGAAGGTTGAGAAGCTGACACTGAGGCAAGTGCAGTTCTGAAAGGGAAGGTAGCATATTTACAGTTTGAAGCCAATAAGAAGCAGCTTTGCTAAGGTCCACACTTCCCAAATTAAGGTACTTTAAGGAAGAAAGACTCGAAACCCACTTCATATCATTGCCACTTGATGACTCAACAGTGTAAGAGTTGAGATCAAGGTACTGCAAGTTTGAGAGGTTTCCGAGATTTTGTGGGATAATCCCACCAAAAGATGCGCCGGAGAGATTAAGGTATCTCAACTTTGTGAGGGATCCAAAAAAATCTGGGATTTTGATCCCTCCAAAGTTATTCATGCTCAGGTCCAAGCGCCTTAAATATTTCAAGCTGAGCAAAGAAGGATTGATCTCACCTCCGAGTTCGTGAGCTGTTCCATCAATCGAAAGAATTGCTGGAAATGGGTTCTGGAGTTTGAGCTTGATGACATTTCCAGTTCTGTTGTCGCAGCTGACGCCTCTCCACGCGCAGCAATTTTGTCCAACCCAGGAAGAGAGCCGTGCTGAAGGGTCTGTGAGACCTTCTTTGAACTTGAGAAGTGCTTTTCTCTCAATCTCTGCACAACCCGTGTCGGCACAAGAGCTCAGTTTAATGGTTTTGAGGGAGAGAAGTCCGGAAAAGAGAATTGTGAGGAAGAGAAGTTGAAGGGAGCCACTTTTCGAACCCATTTGTGTTAATGCAAGAGGACCATGAAGAGAGTATCTATCTGTGGGTGATTTTATAACAACTGATCACTGCAAATATAAATAGAGATCAAGCTTGCTGTATCCTTTATTGTTAGTCGGAGACTTTGACTTGACTCCCTTCCAAGGTTTCATCTCCATTCCATGCGAAGAATGTAGACACGAAGGGTGTGTTTGGAGTAAAAAAAAATGAGATAAATTGAAAGTTCGTAATGCATGCAGTAAAAGAAAAAAATTGATGTAATATAAAGTTAACAGAGATTTGTAGAATTTTTTGTTATTTGTTTGCAAACCAAACGGAGCCGAAATAAGTTCTAAATGGTCAAAGATCTATACTTTTTCTCTAGATTTTTTTTTTTTTTGGGAACAATTTTATTAATTGATTAATAGGGATGTATTTTGCCATTTTCAGTTTTTTTTTTTTATAAAAAACAATATTTGTTTTGAAAAAATAGGAAAATAAAAATTAATAAGACGCGTTTGAATAAATATTCAACAAATATTAAAAAAGTATTCACTGTAATTTTTTTATTAATAAATTTATATGAATGTAATTTCACAAACTTGTTTAACTTTTTATTATTATATATTAATTCTTCTGAACTAAATTGTTGAAATAATCCTAACTTCCTCCCTTACTTTTTGATAAGTACTCAGAAATAAGTCCTCGTAAAAAATTTTTTGAGTCTCTTATTAACTATAAATTATAACTTTCTTGACCCGTAATAATGTGGATGCGCTTGCCATGGTCGTATTGAAGCAAGAAAAGAATTGAATGGTTTGGACCATTTGAATGTGGTTCTTGCATGAATCCAAAGGTATAATTTCTGTCTCAATGCCATTTTCATGTTGGAAGATGGACAAAGTCACAAGGTTGGTGGCCATCAATGTCATGTCATAGGCCCTGGTTGAAATTTTCCGAGCAAACAGTAGAAGACTTAAAAGATTTGTCGGGCCTGTTTGGTTGTCATGTTAGAAAAACATTAATTTTTATTTCTTCAATTTCTTTTTAACTTTTTTATTAATATTTATGAAATGCATAAAAAAAATTACCACACACAAAAGCACTAATTTTTTTTTTAAATTTTTATAATTTTTTATCAAATACATAATTTTTGTTAAAATTGACACGTAATAACGTTACGATAAAAATTAGAAAAAATTAAAATTTTTTAATTAAACAAACACACTCACCTTAATACTAATAAGAAAATCCTACATAAATGAATTAATAAAACTTTGATAGAAAGAAAAGAAAATGGGATTTGTCTAGTCCACCATTCTCCACCATCCAAACACAAATAATGACTTTCTTTGTTCAATCAAGTCATTGGAGCACTACGCCATTTGAAGTTATATCAGATGAGAACACAGATATTGAATTGTCAACCCAATTGTCACTTCCCAATTCCTGTCATTGTATTGCTCACGTGCTTCACTGAATCACTTTTCCTTCGTTTTATAGGCCTCGATTTGCTTTAATTAATTTAAGCAAGATGTTGGTATAATTTTCATATCAACTTGGGATTGATTTTTTTGGAATGAAAATAATCACTTCCTATTTTTCTATTTTTTTTATCAAATTTTTATTATCTTCGTTTGGTAAATGTCGAGATATTATTCATATGAAAAAATAATGCAAAAAATTTTTAAATGTGTGTATGACTTCAAACAATAGTTTTTTTTTTAATTTTTTTTTTCCAAAGAACCAATCTTAAAAATTAATGGGCGTAAAATTTAATAATTCAAAAATCTATTTTAAAGATTAACAGGGGTAAAGTTTTTTTTTTCTAATTTATGATTTATCGTAAAGTTAAAAAAAATACTATTTTGTTAAAAATATATGTTAAAAATTATTGATGTAATGATGGTAGTTTGATAATTAAAGTATTTTCATAAAAAATTACTATTCTAAAATAATAGACGCAAAATCATTTTAATTCATTTTTTGATAAATTTTTAAATTTTATAGAATTAGCCTAAAATGAATTAACACTCAAAATTTATATGATAATTTCCTACTCGATAATTTCGTAAAAGAAGATAACAGTACCATATGGATGATAATTTAGTCCAATAATCTAATTAAGTGTTTCACCCCAAATCTAATAGCAAAAATTAAAATTTAATTCATAAAATTTGTAACTCAAATCCCACCTATTTATTTTATATTATAACAATATACAAACAAACCAATAAAAAATTTTACTAAAAGAGACTTTAGAGTGAAGTTGGCGCGGGGTTCAAAATTAAAAGAATAGATACGAAGGAAATAATTGTTAAGGGGGTAATTATTAAGAAAGGATAAATTTTAATTTTTAATCCTATTAGGTTGTTTAGTAATGAAAGTTAAATTTTAACTTATTAAAAATTAATTATATTTCTTATGAGAGACATGTCAAAAAATATTTTATAATTTTTTTAAAAGTTTAAAATAAAAATTTCGATCGGCTCAAAGTGAAAATGTCAAAAAATATTATAACAGTTTTCTCTCTTTCTTTTCGATTTTTTCTAACTTTTTTTAATTTTTTCTAACTTTCCGTATAACAAATCGAGACAAAAGTCACAAAAAATTTCGTATTGTTGACACTCCAAATGCCCACCGGTTAGAGGCATGGTTAGTTGCAGAGACATCCAAATTGGCTGATTTGATGCACAGAAATTCGCCCTCAGAGTCGGGGCATCGTTAGTTGCAGAGACTTCCAAATCGGCTGACTTGGTATACAGAAATTTCGAAGAAGGATTGGAATTTTCGTCAAACAATTTGAACGTTGTAACAGTACTCTCTAAAATTTGATCAACCACGTGCTGAGAAAATACCTTCTCAGGTTCGCACAACACAACTGTGCGGATTGCACAAACAAACTGCAAGTCCTGAAAGGCCAGGTGCCCTGTCTTTGATTTGTCTATGGTATCTGAAGGGTATAGAAGTCAAGGTTTAACAATTAGTCAATGGAATGGTAACTTTGATGCAATTGGATCCCACAATCTACATAACCAGCTACCAAGACCATGATGGTTTTTGGGCAAAGGGTTAGTTAACGTGCTCCAAGGATTTGATCGATTTGGTGTCAATTTATCGGTTTGGACACTGACTCTTTTAATTGACGGGTTGAGATTGTCTTTTAATTTCTTTGTACGGTCCGGTGTATTAAAAATTCTACGCATTAAAATTTGATCTATTGGGTGTCAAATTGAACCATGTTTGGGGCCAATCAACGTTCACATTTCATGGAGACTGTTATAATCCAGAGATTAATTTTTTATTTTATTTATGTGTTATATTTTTAGAAATTAACTGATTTTATTTAAGAAATAATGTTTAAATTATTAATTAATTTATTTATTTTTGGGTAATTGTGGACTATTAGATAATTTAAGAAATTATTTTTATTATTAATATATGATTGGAGGTCTATCGTAATTTAAGTGGACGAAATAGCATTAGATCAAAGGAGTTAAAAAAATAAATAGGGGTTAGGTCAACTAGGGTTTTATTATATTCTTTATTTAGAGATAAAGAAGGAGGAAGAGAAAAAAGGTTAGCATTGGATTAGTGAAAAGTGATACGTGGGTTTGTATTGGCAGTAAGTATTAAGAAAAAAAAAAGGAATGATGTGCCACCACATGAAAGTTTTAGTATTATTTAGAATTATTTAATAAGATAATTATTGATATTAATTATTTTGATAGAGAATGTGATGAGATACCACGTCCAAGCCCACCAAGAAATCCAAATCCAAGTCCAAGTCTAAGTCCACCAATAGTACTTTTAATCATACTTAATTTAGAATTTCTATTCAATTTAAATTTCATTTCAGATTTAATTAGGATTTCTGTTTATTTTAGATTTCTTTTCAGATTTAGTTTAAAACTCTCATATTTGTTTCTTACTTAATTTAGGATTAACTTATTAGTTCCTTCTTTAAATTAAGACTGCTTTGTTAGCTTATATGAGGAAAGTAGGGGAGCAATTTTCTTTAGTTTTTATTATTTAATAAATTCAAATTTCTCTGTGGAGACTTTTTTTTTTTTTTTAGATCTAGTATTCTGAATTTTTTCGTGTTGAATCAAATATCATTTCCTTTATGTGAACGATTTCACGACCCATTCGTCGCTTGTTTTGCGTCAAAGAGTTATAGGATTGTGACGATTTATCCCGGTTGTATTGTGTGCACATCTTTGGAATTCAGGTGAGTGGATTGCCTTACTAGTGTTAAAATTTGCATATTGATCCATGCATAAATATTTTTAAAGTTGGATTTTGTGAACTAATATTTGTGAAAATATTTTTATTTTGAATAAAAAATCCTATATTTTATGCTATTAAGCATAAAGAAAATTTTTTTAAACACTTGTGTTCAGTTTAATTTATTGGATGGTGATAAATAGTTATTTTGTGGAAATTAGAATTGAAATAAAAGTCTATGGGACAGTCTCCTTAAATGGTGTGACTCTAGCAACTAGGGAACATGCCCGTGAAAACCGTGGTGACCTCAATCGGATCAGTTTAGGGAAGAACCTAGGAGTCAGACTAGGTGACTTTAAGTGTGATGTTGGATTCAACAGGGCACTGTCCATGAGAAATTATATTGGCACATTTGATATTTAATTCCAATATATCCATGGATTAATGTTTATCATCACTATTGTGATTGATGGATTGATTTATGGATGTTATTGCATTTTGATGTACAAGTTTTGAAATTACTATTATTTATGCGTGGACATTGTTGTTTTACTTGAAATATTTTTGGGTTAAATTGTTTATTTGAAAATTTATAATTTTCAAATTACTATTATTATTTTTGGCTCGACAATTCATTCATTAGGCTTTTAGTTCACCCCTCATTTTTAATATTTTTTAGGTGAGATAAAAGGATCATAATTGAGAATTCTCGATTGGTTTGGGACCGTGACATCATATGTTTGTGACCTCTTATAAAAATATTTAATTGTTTACTTTAGGCTAAGAATTTAAGTATTATTGAGTTGTATAAATTTTGGAGTTATTATTGTTGAGGACTAGCTGATTGATTTTATTTAGAATATTATATTTGATATAATTATTTGGAATTTTATTTTATTACTACTATAAATGTTGGTAGTTTAGATTTATGAAGACTTGCGTGTGCCATGAGTTGAGGCACTGTAGTTTATGGCCGGTCTCATCCTTAAATTTGGGGTGTGACAGAGATGGTAGTAAAAATATCTATAAATTCTGCAGTCTTCTTCTGTATCAACATAGTAGATCACTGCGAGCAGCGCAGATATAGGTGTGATAGGGTAATTGCCTTGTTCATTTAAAAAAAAATTAGTTATATATATTTTCGAATATTATTATCACTAAAATTTTCTTTTGATCAACTCTTGATCTTAATTCTCTGTTTATCTCATTTCTTCTTTTTCTTCTTCTTCTTCTTATTCTTCTTCTTTAAACAAGTCTTACCAAATTTTAGATACACCTTGTCAAATATTTTATCTTAAACCCCAAAGTTTTTAGTTTCGGTCATGTCTCCACCCACTATTTTTTCTGTCTCCCCACTAATCGCTGTATCTTTCAACATTTTATTGCTGGTTCAATTTATCAGGAAAATCATTATCACCAAACATGCCATTAATGCCCTTCATTGGATTCAGCCTAAGATTATTAATTCACACATTCGAGTATGCAACTAAGTGCAAAGATAATGTTAGAAAATAGCTAGAAAACTTTCACAAAGTATATACTGAGCAGTAAAGTACTGAACTCCTACTTTTATTAATTAACAAACTGTCTTTTATAGGCCACTAAACAAATACGAAAGAAGGAACTACTAGGCATGAAAATAGGAACAACTAACAAATTCTTACCATATTGGTAACAACCAATATTTAACTTGCTCCTAAAGACTAGGTAAATAACAAAACAAACTAACTGAATAATCCTAAAAATCAATGAGAAACAAAGACTTGATCAAATGTTGAATTAATTTTCAACATCCTCTCTTAATTCAACATGGCCTTAAACTTAAAAAAAAAACAAAAAACAAAATAAATATGAAATTGGAGCACATCTCTCAAGACTTTTCAATTTCATGGAGCACATCTCTCCATTAATTTCCTCATGGAGCACTTCTCCCCAAAACATTCTTTCTACTAGGAGCACTTCTCTTCCAAGCACAGATGCACTTCTCATCATGTAATCTCAAAGCAGAATTTCTTCTTGTACCAAGTTTGCTGTCTCCTCTTTGAATCGGTAATTTTTTTCCTTATGCCCAAATCTTTTACAATGAAAACACTGTGGCTTACCTTTATGCCAACAATCATTTTCTTCATGGCTGGTCTTCTTACAGATGCCACAATGAGAGTACTTGCCTTCGACTGCCGTTTCACCTCTTAAAGGTTTCTTAAACTTTTGTTTCACAAAAAGTACTATTTCATCGTCAACCTTCAGATCTGATGATTGCCCTTTGCTCTTGTGCTTGTAACTTGCTTAATAACTCCACAATTGTAAGAGACTTCAAGTCATGCGATTCTTCAATTACTGATATTTTAGGCTCAAACCTGACAGGGAGACTAACCAAAATCTTTTCAACAACTCGATGGTCTGGAAAGTCTTCACCAAGGAGTCTAATTTGATTGACTATCTCCATTAATTTTGAAGAGTAGTCCTTTAATTTTTCACCTTCCTTCAATCTCATCATCTCGAGTTCACGCTTGAGACTCAAAAGCTTGACTGATTTAACGCTCTCACTGCCTTCAAATTATTCTTTAAGTTTATCCCAGGCTTTTTTGAGTGATTCATAAGTCATTATTCTTGTGAAAATTACGTCTGATACTGCAGTATGTATGCAAGGGAGTGCCTTCGGTTTCTTTGCCAAATCCTCTTCATATTTTTTAACCTGAGCTAGCGTAGGATTCTACCCAATAGGTGTAGGATCAGCTTCTTTTTCTACGACCTCCCATAGACTCAAAGCTTTAAAATGAGCCTTCATCTTGATAGCCCACATCTGATAGTTTTCCCCATTAAAAATAGGGAGAGTTTGAGAAAAAGGGATTTGATGCCATAGATAATTTTTTTCTAGTGTTTAAAATCTCATCCCTCTAGATCGTATGGCTCTGATACCATGTTAGAAAATAGCAAGAAAAATTTCACAAAATATATGCTGAGAAGTAAAGTACTGAACTCTCACTTTTATTGATTAACAAACTGCCTTTTATAAGTCACTAAACAAATACGAAAGAAGGAACTACTAGGCATGAAAATAGGAACAACTAACAAACTCCTACCGTATTGGTAACAACCAAGACTCGACTTGCTCTTAAAGATTAGGTAAATAACAAAACAAACTAACTGAATAATCCTAAAAATCAAGGAGAAACAAAGACTCGGTCAAATGTTGAATTAATTTTCAACAGATAATACAGTAGCAAACTGGCAGCAGTCAAGTTGCCTATTGAAATGAAGATTGATCTCTACTCCTTTTAACTCTCTGCAGAAGGTATAGTATTCACCAAGCCACTACTGGATCATAACACAAAAATGAGAGAAGTTGGGAAATACCAGAAACCCTTCTCCTAGGACATGTATTTTTAGTGAGCAAAAAAGGAGAAAAGCAGAGAGAAAGCTAGACGGGAAGGAGAGAAGAGAAAGAACGGAAAGAGAAGAAGAGAGGATCGATGGAAGCTCGTGGGCTATCCAATTTAAATATTCAATCTATAGCATTACCTGGAATCATGGTTTTGAAAATCGGAGTAGCCTGTTCCACGGGGAACTGGTTTCAAAAGAAGTCCGTTCACCCAATAAACCTGTTCTATACATAAACCGGTAAAAGCCGCTTGTTGTTAATGAAAAAGAATTGTTAATGAATCGGTAAACTATTTGAACGGGTCATGGGCTACTAGAACTGGCTATTTCAATGCTACAGAAAAAAAATAAGGCTTTTCGATTAACAAATTACTTTTGCCTAAACATCAAGTGTAACGAAACCTTTGGAACAAGACAAAAATTTTGAATAAAGTAAAAACATCATCAACCTACCCCAAAAAAAAAAAAAAATCTCATTGAGAAAAACATATTATATTACCAAAAATTACTTTATTTATTCTCTATTTTTACCTTTTATTACACGTGAGAGACAATTTTACCCTAAACTTGTTTTGAGTAACAAATTCATACCCAAATAAATAAATAAACAAATAAAAACAAAATAAACTCATTCTTGTTATATTATTATCTTTTGTGTTATCAATTAGAATTTTCTCAATTTGATAAAACAATATTATATTATTGACAAAACTAAGATTATTTATTATGAGCTAAATTGGAATAAATGTTACCCTAATAGTATTTTATCCATTTTAATTCTATGAGGATTATACATATATGTTGTTAACAAAAAATTATGCAAAATAAATTAAAAATTAAATGTTACTTGATAATATTTTACTCATTTTAATTTAATGAAGATTATACATATATGTTGTTAACAAAATATGTAAAATAAATTAAAAATTAGAATTAATAATTTATTTGCAGTATTGATATAAATTTATCATGTGATTATTTTAGAATTAATAATTTTAAATATGTTTATGATGTAATTATGATGTCATGTGATATTGGTGTGCATTCGATTCAGTGTGAGTGAGGCAACTTGAAGGCTGCAATAAGAGATTTACTGCAATGCAGTAAACCCCAAAGCAACCCCGTTTCGTCATTTTTTTTCATTTAAAACGATACTGTTCCGTTTAAGTCTTTCATATTTGAATATAAATTAATATATTTGAATATGTATTTACACGTATTTAAATACGTATTTAAATATATCAATTTATATTCGAATATAAAAATTTAAATAAAAAAACGTTATTTTGAGAGAAGAAACATCGAAACAATATCGTTTTAGAGTATTGCACCCCCATTGAGTGAGAGCACTCAAGGGCGCAAGTTAAGAAGTGTACAAAGGTCGGGTTAAGATTAGAGTTAGGGTTTGGTGGAAAAGAAACTAGCGGCGGTGGAACTGGCGATGAGCGTCTAGCAAATGGAGTGACTTGGCATGTGATCGTGTAGGCCGGTGGCTAAGCTGAGAGAAACCAAAGCACCATTCTGGCATAGTGGTGGCTACTCACTGTGAGTAGAGACAGCTTTCTTTTGCTGGTCGGTGGCTGAAAAGGATAAAATGTGAGACTATTAAATATCTTTCTTTTTTTTCGCCTGTTGACGAATTGAATTCTTATTATTTTCCTTCTTTTTTTTTTCTCTATAATTTCATGCTCTAAACATAGTCTAAATCTTTCTTTACTTTTCTATTTTTTTTAATGCTCGTACTAAAATTATTGACAAAGAAACAAGATTTATCCTTCATTATGGGGATAGAGGCCTAAAGTTGAAATATAATAACTAAGAATTGAAATTACATTTTTAACTTTAAAATTTTTATAAAAATTTATTCAACAAATAAAAATGTTTTAACTTTTATTGTTGATTAAATCTCACACGAATTAAGGATTCGAACTCGACCTTAGATTCCGAAAATTGAAATAAAATATCAAGATCCCCACATTCTTGTTGATGGCCTTGCTTAGCCTTAATTAATTTAAGCAAATGGTAAATTCGATATAAATTTAGGGTTAATTTGAGAACAAAAAATTTTTTTTTCACTAAATTATATATATATATATATATATATATATATATATATATATATGAATTTAGTAGCTTATAAACATGTTATTTACATTCATAATAAAATTGGAAAAAATAAAAATAAAAAAATCACATATAGTGTAAAAGAAAACTCCCAAACCAGATAAAAATAATGGACATAAAAAAAATTCATTATGTGAGAAATTATTATAATTATACAATTTTTCTCACCCAATAACTCAAAACATCCACAAGGCAATTCTCTAAATAAACTTTTAACAAAAGAAAAATTTAACTAGAGCATAAATTTGATACTTAAAGTTTTGACCGGTATATATTTATTTAACTAAAAGGAGACTTTATTTATAAACTCATAAGATTTTCCTTTTTTTTTAAGCAAATCGACGTGACTTCTAAAGAAGCCACCACATTAGTACCTCACCTAAGGTTCCGTTTGGAAACCCATGGCTTTTTAGCTTTTTTTACAATAACTAAATTTATCATGTTATATTTTAATTTTCTCTTCAACCTTTAAGGGAAAAAATATCAAATTAACAAAAAAAAAAAAGTTAACTTTTTTCTTTTCCCAAACATAACTAGTTATAAAAAATTTATTTATTTTTTTTTTTACTTCCTAAACCAAGCCTAAATTTGCAAATTGACGTGGGACTCACAAAGGAGCCACCACACTAATACCTACTCCACCTAAATTTTAATTGGATAGATTTAAAATTTAAATAATAGAACTCGTAGCAAGTATGAGATGAGGCAGGATTTTAACTCCTGATTACATATTAAATAATTATTTTACGTTATGATGATTTACAAATAATATCAATAAAAACTAATATACAGATATTATTAATTTTTTTCTATCATTAGCATACCATTTTTTAATTATAAGAATTAAGCTGGATTAACTTGATAACTTCACTTAACTAAGAAATGATTCTGAACACTTTTTGCATTGTTATCGTGTGCATGCTTGTGTGCAGATTATAAGAAAGCATCCATTAGTTTAGAGATAATCATATTTCTTGTGAAGTACATGGGAGGTTTTATTTATTTATTTATTTATTTTTATTTTTACATGCCACAATTTCATTCAAGCTCTGCCGAATTTCCTCCGCAAACGAGCAGCATTTACAGAGACGGCTACAATGAACCTGTCTTTCTTCTTCTCGAGGAAACCGAAATATGCATCCCTCCATTGTTTCTTGATCGCCAAAGGACCGCAGACTCCCCAAAACCCAATGAAGAATCCCAGTCCTATGCTGATGAAGAGCCAAAGCTTCTCAAACCTATCTTCTTCTTCATCACCGTCTTCACCTTCATCTCCTTCGGAAGCCGGGCTTCCATCGTCAGAACATTTGGTTTCCAGGGGAAACCCACAAAGCGCATCATTGCCCTCATAAATGGACGGATCAATCAAGGTCTGGAGCTGATTGCCTGTGGGAATTATACCTGACAATTTGTTATTTGACAGGTTCAAGTGATTCAGAAAATTTAAAGAAACCATACTTGGCGGAATGGGACCTTCGAGGTGGTTCTTAGAGAGGTCAAGTGTCTCTAAACTTTCCAAATTCCCAATCTTCTCCGGTATTCTTCCTGTCAAGTGATTCATGGACAAGTTCAAGTTGCGCAATTGGATAAGCTCTGTTAGTTCTTCAGGGATATCTCCGGATAAATTATTGGTCGACAAGTCTAGATTATTCATCAGGAAAAGCTTATTTTCGTATTCAAGTTCTCTTCCCTTTGTGATCACCTTCAAGCGCCCCTCGTAACGATCATCCAAGTCAACCTTAATTTTCATGCCACTCAGATTCCCCAAACAGGGTGGAATTAACCCTGAAAAATTATTTTGTGACAGGTCCAATATGTGAAGATGAGAGAGGCGACACAATTGTGCGGGAATGTTCCCAGTGAAGGTATTATTCCGCAAACGGAGAATCAATAAAGAAGGCATGCTTTCTCCCACCCAAGCTGGAAGGTCTCCTGATAGTTGATTGTCGCCAAGATCGAGGGTCTCCATGGTTGTACAGTTCTTGAAGGACAAAGGAAACCCCCCAGAAAGATTGTTCTTAGAGAGTAGCAAGAATACGGGACAACCCGCGGAACCAATTGAGTTTGGTATTGTACCCCATAGACTATTGTTTGACATATCTATGAAGTACAATAATGGTTTATCATTCCAAATATCGGGAATTTTTCCAGACAGATGATTATTTGAGACGGCTAGGTTGGTTAAAACGTTCAGATTACCCATGGACAAAGGAATGCTGCCATTTAGAGAATTCATGGAGATATCTAAGTCAGTGAGGTCTGGCATTACTTCGCCAAGATCTAGAGGAATTGGTCCGGAGAACAAGTTATTCCCCAGATATAGTGCAGTCACATTGGAAGACCAGAGTGGAAGAGGACCCTCAAAGAGGTTTGACCTCAGATCCACAGTACTGGTCTCGGAGAAATGCAGTGAGTTAGGAACCTTGCCGCTTAATTTATTGTAAGAGACATCTAGTTCATTGAGTTGCAAATCCAAGTTCCAAAACCAATCTGGTAGAGGGCCTGAAATTTTGGCATTTCTGAGTATCAAAGTATTCAGCTTATTTTGATTACGAAGCCAGAGAGGGAATTTGGGACCCAATTCACAAGATTTGATCTCAATGTATCTGAGTTTGAAAGGAGGAATCCAATCAGGACTTATTTTGAAAGTTAGCGAAATATTTGGAGTATGTTTGTTCATCGACACCTCCTTTAAGCTCGATAGATTTGCGAAATGAGCTTCTGTGATGACGCCTTCCCACTGATTATCAGAAAGATCGAGTTCAACCAGTGAGAACAGCTGTCCCAGACTTTCTGGAATTCTTCCTCCCATTTGATTGTGTGAGAGAGAGAACTCCTCCAAGGAAGATAAATTTCCTATAGAGTTTGGTATTAAACCTCTGATCAAGTTTTCCCGCAGTTGAAGGTTCCTCAAATTCTTTAGGTGTCCCAAAGCATTTGGCAGATGACCTGTCAATTGGTTGTATCCGAGGTCCAGCGTCTCCAAACTATTGTTGGTGCATCCAGACAAGACATTGATGAACTCTGTCACTTCACCAGAGATATCGTTAACAGAGAACTTCAACTCCCGCAAATGGCAGAAGTTTGATGTGTTGGGAAGCCCACCTTGGAGATTATTGGAACTGAGATCAATTTGGGAAAGGGAACTGAGATTGAACAGCCAGTTGGGTATTGTAGAATTGAACCCATTGTTGGAGAGGTCAAGTACTAAGAGGGAAGTAAAGTTAATGGATGGAAGAGAGGGTGGAAGGTTGAGAAGCTGACACTGAGGTAAGTGCAATTCTGAAAGGTAAGGAAGCATATTTACAGTTTGAAGCCAATAGGTAGCAGCTTTGCTAAGGTCCACACTTC
The DNA here is from genome assembly GCA_019916065.1 of Vitellaria paradoxa. NCBI lineage: Eukaryota > Viridiplantae > Streptophyta > Magnoliopsida > Ericales > Sapotaceae > Vitellaria > Vitellaria paradoxa. The sequence continues at coordinate 58,575,750 of CM034236.1, forward strand.
CCAAATTAAGGTACTTTAAGGAAGAAAGACTCGAAACCCACTTCATATCATTGCCACTTGATGACTCAACAGTGTAAGAGTTGAGATCAAGATACCGCAAGTTTGAGAGGTTTCCGAGATTTTGTGGGATAATCCCACCAAAAGATGTGCCGGAGAGATTAAGGTATCTCAACTTTGTGAGGGATCCAAAAAAATATGGGATTTTGATCCCTCCAAAGTTATTCATGCTTAGGTCCAAGTGCCTTAAATATTTCAAACTGAGCAAAGAAGGATTGATCTCACCTCCGAGTTCACGAGCTGTTCCATTAATAGAAAGAATTGCTGGAAATGGGTTCTGGAGTTTGAGCTTGATGACATTTCCAGTTCTGTTGTCGCAGCTGACGCCCCTCCACGCACAGCAATTTTGTCCAACCCAGGAAGAGAGCCGGGCTGAAGGGTCCGTGAGACCTTCTCTGAACTTGAGAAGTGCTTTTCTCTCAATCTCTGCACAACCCGTGTTGGCACAGGAGCTCAGTTTAATGGTTTTGAGGGAGAAAAGTCCGGAAAAGAGAATTGTGAGGAAGAGAAGTTGAAGGGAGCCACTTTTCGAACCCATTTGTGTTAATGCAAGAGGACTATCTGTTTGTGGGTGATTTTATAACAGCTGATCAGTGCAAATATATACAGAGATCAAGCTTGCTGTATCCCCTTATTATTAGTCGGAGACTTTGACTTGACTCCCTTCAAAGGTGTCACCTCCATTCCATACCAAGAATACAGACATCTAACGAAATAGGTCCTAAATGGTCAAAGATGTGCACTTGTTCTCTAGATTTCTTTTTTTTTTTTTTTTTGGGAACAATTTTATTAATTGATTAATAGGGGTGTATTTTAGCCATTTTCAATTTGTTTTTTTATAAAAAAGAATTCTTGTTTTGAAAAAATAGGAAAATAAAAATTAACAAGACAAGTTTGAATAAATATTGAACAGATTTTAAAAAAGTATTCACTGTAATTTTTTATTAATAAATTTATATGAATATAATTTCACAAACTTGTTTAGCTTTTTATTATTACACATTAATTCCTCTTAACTAAATTGTTGAAACAATCCTAACTTCCTCTCTTACTTTTTGATAAGTATTCGGGAATAAGTCCTCTTAAAAAAATTTTTAAGTCTCTTATTGACTATAATAATTTAATCTTCTTGACCCGTAATAACGTGAATGCCTTTGCCATTTTCATATTGAAGGAAGAAAAGAATTGAATGGTTTGGACCATTTGAATGTTGTTCTTTCACGAATCCAAAGGTATAATTTCCGTCTCAAAGCCATTTTCATGTTGGAAGATGGACCGCGAGGACTTAACTAACCTTTAAAGTCACAGGATTGGTGGCCATCAATGTCATGTCATAGGCCCTGGTTGAAATTTTCCGAGCAAACAGTAGAAGACTTAAAAGATTTGTCGGGCCTGTTTGGTTGTCATGTTAGAAAAACATTAATTTTTATTTCTTCAATTTTTTTTACTTTTTTATTAATATTTATGAAACGCATAAAAAAATTACTGCACACAAAAGCACTAATTTTTTTTTAAATTTTTATAATATTTTATCAAATACATAATTTTTGTTAAAATTGACACGTAATAACGTTACGATAAAAAAGAGAAAAAATTAAAATTTTTTAATTTAACAAACACACCCGCCTCTGTAATACTAATAAGAAAATCCTACATAAATGAATTAATAAAACTTTGATAGAAAGAAAAGAAAATGGGATTTGTCTAGTCCACCATTCTCCACCATCCAAACACAAATAATGAATGACTTTCTTTATTCAACCAAGTCATTGGAGCACTACGCCATTTGAAGTTATATCAGATGAGAACACAGATATTGACTACTGTCATTGTATTGTTCACATGCTTCGCTGAATCACTTATCCATCGTTTTATTGGCCTCAATTTGCTTTTAATTAATTTAAGCAAGTGGTATTTTTTCATATAATTTTCATATAAACTTAGGATTGATTTTTTTTTTTGGAATGAAAATAATCAGTTTCTATTTTTCCATCTTTTTACCAAATTTTTATTTTCTTTGTTTGGTAAATTTCGAGATTTTATTCATATGAAAAAAATAATGCAAAAAAATTTTAAACTGTATGCATGACTTAAGAAAATAGTTTTTTTTTTTTTTTTTCAAAGAACCAATCTTAAAGATTAATGGGCGTAAAGTTTTATAACTCAAAAATCAATTTTAAAGATTAACAGGTGTAAAATTTTTCTAATTTATGATTATCGTAAAGTTAAAAAAATACTATTTTGTTAAAAATTATTGATGTAACGATAACAGTGTAATAATTAAAGTATGTTTATACAAAATTACTATTCTAAAATAATAGACACAAAATCATTTCAATTCTTTAAAATTTGCTACTCGATAAATAAGTAAAAAGAGGATCACACTGTATGGATGATGATTTAATCCAATAATCTAATTACGTGCTTCGCCTCAAATCTAAGAGCAAAAATTAAAATTTAATTCATAAATTTGCAAAGGGTATGAATGGAGTAAAATTTTGTTCCACTCAAATCCCACTTGATTACGTATTAAATATTTATTTTATATTATAACAATATACAAACAATACCAATAAAAAATATTTACCAAAAGATCTTTTAGCGTGAACTTGGTACGGGATTAAAAATTACACGAATAAATACGAAGGAAATAATTGTTAGAGGGTAATTATTAAAAAAGGATAAAATTTTAATTTTTAATCTTATTCGGCTGTTTAGTAATGAAAGTTAAATTTTAACTTATCAAAAATTAATTATATTTCATATGAGAAACATGCCAAAAAATATTCTATAATTTCTTTGAAAGTTCAAAGTTAAAATTTCGGCCGAAAATGAGCTCAAAATGAAAATGTAAAAAAATATTATAGCAACTTTTTTCCATTCTTTTTAACTTTTACTAACTTTTCCTAATTTTCTGTAACTTGCTATAAAAGTCACAAAAAAATTCGTATTCTTGACGCTCCAAATGCCCTCCGAGTAGGGGCCTGGTTAGCTGCGGAGACATCCAAATCGGCTGAGTTGATGCACAGAAATTTGCCTTCTGAGCCGGGTTGCAGAGACCTCCAAATCGGCTGACTTGATGCACTGAAATTTGGAGAAGGATTGGAATTCTCGTCAAACAATTTGAACATTGTAACAGTACTATCTAAAATTTACTCAACCGCGTGCTGGGAAAAAACCCTTCTTCGGTTCACACAACGCAACTGTACAGATTGCACAAACTGCAAGTCCCGAAAGGCCAGATGCCCTGTCTTTGATTTGTCCATGGTATCTAAAGGGTATAAAAATCAAGGTTTAACAATTAGTCAATGGAATAGTAACTTTGATGCGATTGGATCCCACTATCTACAAAACCAGCTACCGAGTCCATGATGGTTTTTGGTCAAATGGTTACTTAATGTGCTCCAAGGATTTGATCGATTTGGTGTCAATTGACCGGCTTGGACACTGACTCTTTTAATTGACGGGTTGTGATTTCCCTTTAATTTCTTTGTACAGTCCGGTGCACTAAAAATTCTACGCATTAAAATTTGTGCCATTAGGTGTCAAATTGACGTTGTTTGGGGCAAGTCAACGTTCACACCTCAATTTTCCTCGAGACGGTAGGAAAAACATCTATTAATTCTGCAGTCTTCTTCTGTATCAACGTAATAGATCATCACAAGCAAGGCAGAGATGGGAGTGAGAAAGTTGGGGTAATTGTCCCATTCATTTAAAAAAAATTAATTATATATATTTTTGAATATTTTTATCACCAAAATTCTCTTTTAATCAATTCTTAATCTTCTCTATTTATTTCCTTTCTTCTTCTTCTTCTTTAAAAAAAAAAAAAAAAAGTCTTATCAATTTTTAAATATGCCTTATTATATATTTTGTCTTAAATCCAAAATTTTTAATTTCGATCATACTTCCACCCACTACCTTTTCTATCTCCCCCACTTATCACTATATCTTTCAACATTTATCAGGAAAATCATTATTACCAAACTTGCCATCAATGCCCTTCACTAGATTCAGCCTAAGATTATTAATTCATATATCCGAGTATGCAACACGGTGCAAAGTTAATACAATGCAAACTAGTTGCGGTCAAGTTGCCCATTAAAATGAAGATTGATCTCTACTCCTTTTAACTCTCTGCAGAAGGTAAAGTATTCACCAAGCCACTACTGGATCATAACACAAAAATGAGGGAAGTTGGAAAATACCAGAAGCCCTTCTCCTTGGACACGTATTTTTAGTGAGTAAAAGGGGAGAAAATCATAGAGAAAGCTAGACGGGAAGAAGAGAAGAAGAGAGGATCGATGGAAGCTCACGGGCGGAATTTTTATCATAATATATATATATATATATATATATATATATATATATTTATTTATTATACAATATATGTAAATATGATCGGGCGGAATAATTTGTAAAAATGTGCTTGGTGTCGTTAGTAGGACGACATTATTTGTCGCTATCTCTCCCAACGACATCCTTTGGCATCTCGCTATCCCAACAGATGACATCCTGTACTCATCGACGATACTCTGAAACTTACACTTTGGAGCATTTCCGTCTATTCGAAAGAGCTTGATTAGTTCATAAAATTGTCCATGAATATCACTGCACACAGTGACCGGACACTTCACCAGTTGTACATTCCACTCCTCAACCAAAGTAGCCCTGACTTGATCGCGGAGCATTCTGACCTTGACCTCTGACTATGACTTGCACTCCATCAAGTGCTCAATCTGATGATCCAAATCTGCATGCGAAGGCATTGCCTCTCCCTCACTCTACCGTTCTCTCCTAGATCTGAAACACCGATTGATTAGCGACCGGAGACTAGACCAAAAAATCAAACCATAAGTCCAGCAAATCGATTCGCTACCTATCGATAATTAGATTCAAATGATTTAATCCACCATAAGAAAGAACGAACTTAGAGTTACGCTCTGGATCGAAGTCCTAATCCTCCAATCTCACTCTCAAACTCTCATTCTTCCAATCATTTTCATCTCGAGATTCGTCTCTATTGCATTCCTACAGAGTGTCGTCGATTGGCATTGCGATATGCAACAGGATGTCGTCAATTGGGATAATGACACCGAGAGGGTCTCGTTCGTGGAGCCAGCAACATGGTAGGTCTATTGTGTATGTCGTTGGCTCAAGTGAGAACACCCAGCCTAATTTTGTAATTAGATTCTGTTAGTGTTTGTATAGGTTATTGATTGGCAATTCCCGAGCAAACATTTTGCTTGTATTTGTTTCCTAAAAATGTCACAATGTTGTTGAATTTGTTTACAAACATAAGCCAAATAGTGTTTGTGAATCATTGAGTTTGTTGGGAGAAGAACTGTGAAAGAGGTGGTTGCTGCTGTGCTCTACTTTTTGGTCATTCTCTCTGTTTTTAATTGAAAAAGTTTTCTGGAGTTTGACAGTAAGTGAACAATAGGGTTCGCGAGCATGAGCAGGGAAGCTCTTGCCCAAGAGCTGCCCCAGTCAATCGCGCAAAATTTTTTAAAAGAAACTTTAAAAGACCTTTTTACCCCTCTTCTTTGATATAAAAAGCAAATATATTTTTTCAACCCTAGGCTTTCAGACTGGTGAGCTCACTTTTACTATCTTTGGGCAAAAAGTTGAGAGGATGACCTAGGGTTTTCATTTTGGTTCAACGTCAAGAAGATCCTTTCCATCTTTGGCAGCAATTTAACTCTCTGGAGCTCAGATCTGTGGTGTGGAGTCAGATTGGGGAGCTTATTTTTCATGGATTGAAGACTGGAATCTTCACGGTTGAGGTGAGTTGCGGGTGGTCTAGCAAGCAAAGTTAGGGAAGTTGATGTACAAGTAGATCAATGGTTTTTTGGTTGGGAAAACTTGTAAAACTCTACTTGAGTACCTTGTAACCTCATTTTTACAGAGTAAAGATTTTTAGGCTGATCCACTTAAGGATCCGGGATTGTTTCTCCTTTGTGTTCAAAGGAATTTTTACCCTTGTTAACAAATCCTTGTGTTCTTGTGGTCGTTGTTTATTGTGAGCTGAATATTATTATGGATGATTCTTAGTTTCAGCTTATTATTACTTGTTTTGGATGCTTATGTGTGATTTGGGACTATTAGATTCAGCCAAACGCATTTACATATATACATTAGTTAATCTACATATTAACGTAAAAAAGCCCTCGCGGGCTGTCCATTTTAAATATTCAATCTATAGCATTACCTGGAGTCATGGTTTTGAAAATCGAACCGACCTGTTCCACGGGGAACTGGTTTCAAAAGAAGTCCGTCCACCCAATAAACCTGTTCTATATGTAAACCGATAAAAACCACTTGAATTGTTAATAAATTGGTAAACTATTTGAACGGGTCATGGGCCACCAGAACTGGCTATTTCAATGCTGCAGTAAAAAAAAAAAATAAGACTTTTTGATTAACAAATTACTTTTGTCTAAACATCAAGTGTAACGAAACCTTTGGAACAAAGCAAAATTTTTGAATAAAGTAAAAACATCATCAACCTACCTAAAAAAAAAAAAATCTCATTGAGAAAAACATATTATATTACCAAAAATTACTTTATTTATTCTCTATTTTTACATTTTATTACAAGTGAGAGGCAATTTTACCCTAAACTTGTTTTGAGTAACAAACTCATACCAATAAATAAATAAATAAAAACAAAATAAACTCATTCTTGTTATATTATTCTCTTTTGTGTTATCAATTAGTTAGAATTTTTCCAGTTTGATAAAATAATATTATACTATTGACAAAACTAAAATTATTTATTATAAGCTAAATTGGAATAAATGTTACCCGAATAGTATTTTATCCATTTTAATTCTATGAGGATTTTACATATATGTTTTCAACAAAATATGCAAAATAAATTAAAAATTAAATGTTACTTGATAATATTTTACTCATATTAATTTAATGAAGATTATACATATATGTTGTTAACAAAATATGTAAAACAAATTAAAAATTAGCATTAATAATTTATTTGCAGTATTGATATAAATTTATCATATGATTATTTTAGAATTAATAATTTTAAATATATTTTTGATGTAATTTATGATGTCACGTGATAATGGTGTGTACGATTGGGTGTGAGTGAGGTGACTCGAGAGCTGCAATAGGGGATGCAATAGAAGGTTTACTGCAACTGCTGCAGTAGCCTCAAAGTAATGCCGTTTCATCAATTTTTTTCATTCAAAATGATATTGTTCCACTTAAGCCCTCCATATTCGAATATGAATTGATGTATTCGAATGTATATTCAACGTATTTGAATATGTATTTGAATATATCAATTTATATTTGAATATAAAAACTTAAGTAGAACAACATCATTTTGAGAGAAAAAAGGGCGAAACGGCACCGTTTTAAAGTTACTACACCCCCTTGAGCAAGAGCACTCGAGGGCGCAGATTAAGGTGTGTATGAGGGTCGGTTTAGGATTAGGGTTAGGGTTCAGTGGGAAAGAAACTAGCGGCGGTAGAATTGGCAATGAGCATGCAGTAGATTGAGTGACTTGGCATGTGACAATGTAGGCCGGTGGCTGCACATAAATTCATGTTCTAAACAACGTCTTTTTTTTTTTCTCTCACTTTTTTTTCTCTATAAATTCATGTTCTAAACATTGTCTAAATCTTTCTTTACTTTTTTTTTTAATGCTTTGACTGAAAATACTAACAACGAAACAAGATTTATCCTTTGTTATAGGGATGGAGGCCTAAAGTTAAAATACAATAGTTAAGAATTGAAATTACATTTTTAATTTTTAAATTTTTATAAAAATTTATTTAATAAATAAAAATATTTTAACTTTTATTGTTGATGAAATCTCACATGAATTAAGGATTCAAACTCCACCTTAGATTTCCAAAAATTGAAATAAAATTTCAAGATCCCCACATTCTTGTTGATGGCCTTGCTTAGCTTTAATTAATTTAAGCAAATGGCAAATTCGGTATAAATTTACGGTTGACGAAAAAAATTATTTTTTTCACTGAATTATATATATATATATATATATTTTAAACATGTTACTTACATTCATAATAAAAATTGAAAAAAAAATAAAAATAAAAAAAATCATGTATGGTATAAAAGAAAACTCCGAAACTGGATAAAAACAATGGACACGAAAAAAATTCAATATGTGAAAAATTATCACAATTAAACAATTTTTTTCACCCAATAACTCAAGACATCCACAAAACAATTCCCCAAATAAACTTTAACAAAAGAAAATTTTAACCAGAGCATAAATTCGATACATAAGGTTTTGACCAGTATGTATTTATTTAATTAAAAGGAGCATTTATTTATAAACTCATAAGGTATGCTTTCTTTTTGAACAAACCGATGTGACTCCTAAAGAAGCCACCACACTAGTACTTCACCTAAGGTTTCATTTGGAAACCCACGACTTTTTTACTTTTTCTACAATGATCAAATTTATCCTCTTATATTTTAATTTTCTTTTAAACCTTCAAAGTAAAAAATATCAAATTAAAAAAAAAAAAAACTAACTTTTTTTTTCTTTCCAAACATACCTAACTACAAAAAAGTTAGTTTTTCTACTTCTTAAACCAAGCCTAAATTTGCAAACTAACGTGGGATTTCCAAAGGAGCCACTACACTAATACCTACTTCACCTAAATTTTAATAGGGCAGATTTATAATTTAAATAATAGAACCTGTAGCAAGTATGAGATGAGGTAGAATTCCAACTCCTGATTACATATTAAATAATTATTTTACATTATAATGATATACAAATAATATTAATAAAAACTAATATATAAATATTATTAATTTTTTTTCTATCATTAGCATACCATTTTTTAATTATAAGAATTAAGCGGGATTAACTTAATAACTTCTCTTAACAAAGAAATGATTCTGAACACTTCTTTCATTGTTATCATGTGCATGCTTGTGTGCAGATTATAAGAAAGGATACATTAGTTTAGAGATAATCATATTTCTTGTGAAGTACATGGGTGGTTTTATTTATTTAATTTTAAATGCCACAATTTCTTTCAAGCTCTGCTGAATTTCCTCCGCAAACGAGCAGCATTTACAGAGACGACCACAATGATCCTATCTTTCTCCTTCTCGAGGAAACCAAAATATGCATCCCTCCATTGTTTCTTGATTGCCAAAGGACCACAGACCCCCCAAAACCCAACGAAGAATCCCAGTCCTATGCTGATGAAGAGCCAAAGTTTCTCAAACCTATCTTCTTCTTCATCACTGTTTTCACCTTCATCTCCTTTGGGAGCCAGGCTTCCATCATCAGAACAATTGGTTTCCAGGGGAAACCCACAAAGCGCATCATTACCCTCATAAATGGACGGATCAATAAAGGTCTGGAACTGATTGCTTGTGGGAATTTTACCTGACAATTTGTTATTTGACAGGTTCAAATGATTCAGAAAAGTTAAAGAAATCATACTTGGCGGAATAGGACCTTCGAGTTGGTTCTTGGAGAGGTCAAGTGTCTCTAAACTTCCCAAATTCCCAATCTTCTCCGGTATTCTTCCCGTCAAGTGATTCATGGACAAGTTCATTGTGCCCAATTGGATAAGCTCTGTTAGTCCTTCAGGGATATCTCCGGATAAATTATTGGTCGACAGGTCTAGATTATTCACCAGGAAAAGCTTATCCTGGTATTCAAGTTCTCTTCCCTTTGTGATCACCTTCAAGCGCCCCTCGTAACGATCATCCAAGTCAACCTTAATTTTCATGCCACTTAGATTCCCCAAACAGGGTGGAATTAACCCTGAAAAGTTATTTTGTGACAGGTCCAATAAGTGAAGATGAGAGAGGCGACATAATTGTGTGGGAATGTTCCCAGTGAAGGTATTATTCCGCAAACGGAGAACCAATAAAGAAGGCATGCTTTCTCCCACCCAAGCTGGAAGGTCTCCAGATAGTTGATTATCGCCAAGATCGAGGGTATCCATGCTTGTACAGTTCTTGCAGGACAAAGGGAACCCCCCAGAAAGATTGTTCTGAGAGAGCAGCAAGAATACGAGATTACCCGCGGAACCTATTGAGCTTGGTATTGTACCCGACAGACTATTGTTTGACATATCTATGAAGTACAATGATGGTTTATCATTCCAAAAATCAGGAATTTTTCCAGATAGATGATTGTTTGAGATGGCTAGGTTGGTCAAAATGTTCAGATTACCCATGGACAAGGGAATGCTACCATTTAGAGAGTTCCTAGAGATATCTAAGTCAGTGAGGTTTGGCATTACTTCGCCAAGATTTGGAGGAATTGGTCCGGAGAACAAGTTATCCCTCAGATATAGTGCAGTCACATTGGAAGACCAAAGTGGAAGAGGACCATCAAAGAGGTTCGTGCTCAGATCCACAGTACTGGTCTCGAAGAAGTGCAGTGAATTAGGAACCCGCCCGCTTAATTTATTGTAAGCGACGTCTAGTTCATTGAGTTGCAAATCCAAGTTCCAAAACCAATCTGGGAGGGGGCCTGAAATTCTGGCATTGTTGAGTATCACAGTATTCAGCTCATTTTGATTACGAAGCCAGGGAGGGAATTTGGGGCCAATTCGCAAGATCTGATATCAATATATCTGAGTTTGAAAGGAGGAATCCAGTCAGGACTTATTTTGAAAGTCACCGAAATATTTGGATCTTGTTTGTGCATCGACACCTCCTTTAAGCTTGATAGATTTGCGAAATGAGCTTCTATGATGACGCCTTCCCATTGATTATAAGAGAGATCGAGTTCAACCAGTGAGAACAGCTGCCCCAGACTTTCTGGAATGCTTCCTCTCATTTGATTGTGAAAGAGAGAGAACTCCTCCAAGGAAGATAAATTTCCTATAGAGTTTGGTATTGAACCTCTGATCAAGTTTTCTCGCAGTTGAAGATCCCACAAATTCTTTAGGTTTCCCAAAGAATTTGGCAGATGGCCTGTCAGTTGGTTGTATCCGAGGTCCAGTGTCTCCAGACTATTGTTGGTGCATCCAGACAAGATATTGATGAACTCTGTCACTTCACCAGAGATATGGTTAACAGAGAACTTCAACGTCCGCAAATTGCAGAGGTTTGATGTGTTTGGAAGCCCACCTTGGAGATTATTGGAATTGAGATCAAGATGGGAAAGGAAACTGAGATTAAACAACCAGTTGGGTATTGTGGAGTTGAACCCATTGTTGGAGAGGTCAAGTACTAAGAGGGAAGTAAAATTAATGGATGGAAAAGAGGGTGGAAGGTTGAGAAGCTGACACTGAGGCAAGTGCAATTCTGAAAGGGAAGGAAGCATATTTATAGTTTGAAGCCAATAAGAAGCAGCCTTGCTGAGGTCCACACTTCCCAAATTAAGGTACTTCAAGGAAGAAAGACTCGAAACCCACTTCATATCATTGCCACTTGATGACTCAACAGTATAAGAATTGAGATCAAGATACCGCAAGTTTGAGAGGTTTCCGAGATTTTGTGGGATAATCCCACCAAAAGATGCGCCGGAGAGATTAAGGTATCTCAACTTTGTGAGGGATCCAAAAAAATCTGGGATTTTGATCCCTCCAAAGTTATTCATGCTTAGGTCCAAGTGCCTTAAATATTTCAAACTGAGCAAAGAAGGATTGATCTCACCTCCGAGTTCTTGAGCTGTTCCATCAATAGAAAGAATTGCTGGAAATGGGTTCTGGAGTTTGAGCTTGATGACATTTCCAGTTCTGTCGTCGCAGCGGACGCCTCTCCACACACAGCAATTTTGTCCAACCCAGGAAGAGAGCCGGGCTGAAGGGTCTGTGAGACCTTCTTTGAACTTGAGAAGTGCTGTTCTCTCAATCTCTGAACAACCCGTGCTGGCACAAGAGCCCAGTTTAATGGTTTTGAGGGAGAAAAGTCCGGAAAAGAGAATAGTGAGGAAGAGAAGTTGAAGGGAGCCACTTTTCGAACCCATTTGTGTTAATGCAAGAGGACTAAGGAGAATATCTGTTTGTGGGTGATTTTTATAACAACTGGTCAGTGCAAATATATATTTAGAGATCAAGCCAGCTATGTCCCCTTGCTACTTAGGATATGTGTATTGTGATAAAAAATAAGGTAAAGTGATATAAGAAATTTTTAAGATTTTTAATAATAAATGTATGTTAGATGTAAGTGGGATGAAATGGGATGGACGTAAATAAAGATAAATTGGGATAGTAGAATTAAAAAAATATTTTAGTGAAGGTAATATTAAAGTATATATATATATATATATAATTAATTTTTTTTAATGAGTAAGACAATTGACTCCGCTCAACTAACCTATTGCCACCACTAATTATAACTTTCTTGATACATAACAATGTGAACACCCTTAACATTTTCTTATTTGAGAACGAAAAGAATTAAATCATTTGGACCATTTGACTGTGGTTGTTAGAATGGACCACGAGGATTAAAACTACCTTTAAAGGTGGCCATAATGTCATGCCATAGTCCCTGGCTGAAAATTTTCCAAGCGAACATTTAGTTGACTTTCAAAAATTTGTCCAGCCTAAATTACCTGTAAATTTTGGTTGCGATGTTAAGAAAACATCAATTTTTAATTTTTTTTAATTTTCAAATTTGTTTATAACTTTCTTATTAATATTTATCAAATGCATAAAAAAATTACTATACGCAATCACTAATTTTTCTTTAATTTTACAAATTTTAATCAAATACATAACTTTTATTAAAATTGACAAATAATAACACTATGATAAAGGTTAGAAAAAAATAAATTTTTTTAATTTAACAAAGGCACATCCTACATAAATGAATTAATAAAACTTTGATAGAAAGAAAAGAAAAGAAAAGGGGATTTGTCTAGTCCACCGTTCTCCACCATCCAAACACAAATAGTGGCTTTCTTTGGCCCCTGTTTGGCACTATCAAAAATCATTAAAACTTACTAATTTTAATTACTTTTTATATTTTTTTTCAATCAAAATTTTTTATATTACACCTTTATGTCACATTTTTCTACTTTTATTATATTTTTTATCTCATTTTTTGTCAACCAAACACCCTCATTCATTGGAGCACTAAGCCTTTTGAAGATATATCAGATGAGAACACAGGTATTGAATTGTCGGCTCAATTGTCACTTCCCAATTACTGTCATTGTGTTGCTTACATGCTTCGCTGAATCACTTATCCTTCGTTTTATAGGCCTCACTTTACCTTAATTAATTTCGGCAAGTGGTAAATTTTCATATAATTGGATATAAACTTGGGATTGATTTTTTTGGAATGAAAAAAATCAGTTTTTTTTTCCTTTTTTCCGAATTTTTATTTTTTATTTTGGTAAATTTCAACATATTATTCATATTCATAAAATAATGCAAAAAATTTTTTAAATTTGTGTATGATTTAAAAAATAGTTTTCTTTTTTTTTTTTTTTAAGAACCAATCTTAAAGATTAATGGGTTTAGAGTTTTAAAATTCAAAAATCAATCTTAAAGATTAACGGGTGTAAAGTTTTTTTAATTTATGATTTATCGTAAAGTTAAAAAAATACTAATCTACCCAAAAATATATATTAAAACTATTGACGTAAGGATGATAGTATGGTAATTAAAATATATCCATATAAAATTATTATTCTAAAAAATAGACGCAAAAGTGTTTCACGTCATTTAATTCATTTCTTTGATAATTTTTTCAGATCTTATAAAAGTAGCTTAAAATGAATTAACGCTCAGAATTTATATGATAATTTTGAACTCGATAAATACGTGACAAGAAAATAATTAGTCCAATAATCCAGTTACATATTTCAACTTAAATCAAATAAAAAAAATAAAATTTAATTAATAAAATTTGTAACGAGCATAGAACATGGTAAAATTTTGATCTAACACAAATCTAACCTGATTAAGTATTAAATATTTATTTTATATTATATATATATTTTTGGTGACCTAGAACCACTGCCCCAATTGGAACTGGACGGATAAACCAAAGATAGTTGAATCTACCCACAAGACTCAAGAACTGGGCAAAATAAGATGGAAGTTAATGATAGTCAAACTCGAGACCTCTCTGGATTTAAGATTGGTCCCAAATGACCTTAAATTGCTGTACTACCTTAATGAGTTTACTTTAAATTACATAAAATACAAATAATTAATACCAACAAAAAAATTATACAAAAAGATATTTTAGCGTGTGATTGGTAACATGGTATGAGGTCAAAAATTAAAAGAATAAATATGAAGGAAATAATTGTTAAAGGGGTAATTATTAAGGAAGGGTAAAATTTTAATTTTTAATCACATTAGGTTGTTTAATAATGAAGGTTAATTTTTAACTTATCAAAAATTAATCATATTTCATATAAGAATCATGGCAAAAATAATTCTATAACTTATTTGGAAGTTCAAAATGAAAATTTCAACCAAAAATGAGCTCAAGATGAAAATGTCAAAAAATACTATACCAACTTTTTTCTTTTTCTTTTTTTTTTAATTTCTACTAATTTTCTTTAATTTTCTCTAATTTTTTTCATATAATGCATAGTACCGCCAAGGCAAAAGTCAAAAAATTTTTTGAAAATTTTCGTTTTCTTGAGGCTCCAAATGCCGTCCGAGAAGGGGCATGGCTAGTTGCAGAGACCTCCAAATCGGCTGACTTGATGCACTGAAATTTGGAGAAGGATTGGAGTTCTCGTCAAACAATTTGAACATTGTAACAGTACTATCTAAAATTTGATCAACCACGTGCTGAGAAAAAAACCCTTCTTAGGTTCACACAACGCAACCGTACAGATTGCACAAACTGCAAGTCCCGAAAGGCCAGGTGCCCTGTCTTTGATTTGTCTATGGTACGCATAGAAATTAAGGTTTAACAATTAGTCAATGGAATAGTAACTTTGATGCGATTGGATCCCACTGTCTCCGCAACCAGCTACCAACTCCATGATGGTTTTACTTCTATTAACAAGCTAATTGTTTACAAAATAAGATTATAAATTATGAATTAATTAATGTGTCATTTAGTTTATTTTTTTATTTTTTATTTTTTATTTTGAACTTATTTTTCATTTTATTCTTTTAAAAATAAAAAAAAAACAGTTCAAAATTGATTTAGTTACTTATATTTTTAAAATTTATTTCCGAAAATAAAAAATGAGTTTGCATATGAAATAAAAAATGACAAAAAGTCATTTTAAGAGTTTTTTAAGAAAAAAATAAAGAAAATCTCAAAACAAGAAAAGTAGAGTATTTTTTATTCCCTCGTTTTGAGATTTTTAATATATAAAATAAAAATACAAAATACAAAAATAAACCAAATACCAACTCCATGGTGGTTTTATTTCTATTAACAAGCTAATTGTTTACAAAATAAGATTATAAACTATGAATTAATTAAGTTGTCATTTAATTTATTTTTTTATTTTTTATTTTCTATTTTGAGCTCATTTTTCATTTTGTTCTTTTAAAAATAAAGAAAACAGTTCAAAATTCATTTGGTTATTTGTATTTTCAAAATTTATTTTCGAAAATAGAAAATAAATTTGCACATGAAATAAAAAATAACAAAAAGTCATTTTGAGAGTTTTTTAACAAAAAAATAAAAAAAAATTCAAAATAAAAAAAATAGAGTATTTTCTACTTCCTCGTTTTAAAATTTTTAACATATAAAATATAAAATACAAAAATAAATCAAATGCCACTTACTATTTTTTTTTTCAAAAGATAATGCGTTGGAGTTGTGTCAGTCCTTCGGACCAAATACCCAAGCATGGCTTCAACTAATTGATGTTTTGGTCCCTCTCATAAAGGAATTTTTGGTCACTCCCACTCATTGATGTTTCCAACAGTGGCTTCAACTACCCAATCCCTTGCTGGCTTTTCAAGCTGAGTGAGCTTTCTTAATCCCAGATTCTCAGCTGCAATAACCTTAATGATACAATTCTAGTTCCATTTGCAATCACGAATTCATTGAGGAGACTTGGCTTGCCCAGAAATTCTTTCCTTAGGCAACGTTTGGGAAAGTTAACTACTAATTTCTATTTTTTTACTTTTTTCTAACATGACTAAACTTATGCTATTACATTTTATATTTTTTGAAACATAGAAGGAAAAAACTATCAAAGTTAACAAAAAACTAAAAAGTTAGTTATTAAAAACTCATTTGGTAATATTATCGTTTTTCTATTTATATTTATATGTTTCTATTTTCTTTTTTTTTTGTTTTTTATTATCATTTATTTTCTGAAATAAAAACTGAAACTGTATTTGAAAATATAATTTTGTCTACAGTTATTAATTTTTTATTTTCATAAAATACTTAATTTTATTAGTTTTTTAAAAAATTAATTGAATTAAATAAATGTATTTCATATTAATTTAATTTAATTTAATTTAATTATATTATATTATTTATTAAAAACAATTGAATAAAATATAAGTATTAGATCATTTAGTCTCTAATAAATATAAAATATATTAATTATAATTTAATTATAGTATTTATATAATTTAATAATTGAATAATTGAATAAAATATATTTCATAATAATTTAAATAATTTAATTACAGTATTTATTAAAAATAATTTAATAAAATATATTTCACATTAAATAAATTAATTAGATTAAATTAACTATTAAATTAATTTAATTTAATTATGATATTTATTAAAAATAATTTAATAAAACATATTTAATATTAGTTAAATTAATCATTTTAAATTAATTATCAAATTAAATTATTTAATTATAATATTTATTAAAAATAATTTAATAAAATATATTTATATTAATTAAATTATTTATTATATTAAATTCAATTAATACATTTATTTTATTTTAATAATATATATTTCCTATTAGTTAAATTTATTAAATTAAATTAATAATATATATGACATATTAATTTAATTTTTAATTATATTACTTATTAAAAATAATTTTAGTTTAATAAAATAGTTGAATAAAATAATTTATTTTAATATGATGTAACAAAAATAAACAAAGTATTAGAATTGACAAAATGTTTGTAACAGAAAAAAATAAAGTGGAAACACCTGTTTCTTTTGTCAATTTATAAAATTTTGAAATATAAACATAAAAACAAAAAACAAAAACGCTATCGAACAGGACTTAAAAAACTAAATTTTCATACTTCCTAAACGCAAAGAAAGTTAATTTTTTAGTAACTAACTACTAGCCAGCTACCAAAAAAAATTAACTTTTTTTACTTTCCAAACCAAGCTTAGATTGCTCCATTAGTCATAGATGATTTTATCTAGATATTAGCAAACTTGCCATCAATGCCCTTCACTAGATTCAACCTAAGATTAATTCACACATCGAGTATGCAATTAAGTACAAAGATAATACAGTAGCCAATTAGCTGTAGTTCCCATTGAAATGAAGATTGATCTCTACTCCTCCAACCATCTGCAGAAGGTATAGTATTCACCAAGCCACTACTGGATCATAATCTCTACACTTCAATAATAATGATCAATTATCAGTGCCGAAGTAACGATCACCAAATTCCCCCAAACCTGGTATGACACGGAATTCTTCGTTCAGTTCCACGTCAATCTCTGAGGTGACGATTTTCAAGGACGGAAACCGTTTGCAAACACAATGTATTCCCTCAGGGGCCTAAGCACAATATAGCACAGCGGAATTAGTTCGTACCAGTATTTTTTAAGATATGACCACATACTTGCAACAGTGAGGGGGCCAGGGGGGAATAACTCACACAAATGAGATTCAGAAATATTATGCGGGATTCTGGAACTCCCTTCTTTACAAGGAGCTCAATTGCTTGACTAGCAGAGTTACCTTCAAGGAAGCCATTATATTCAATCAGGTGGTAAATAGAACAAAATATAAATTATTGGGAAAAAAAAAAAAAAAAGGATGAGAAAGAGAGAAGGAAAGAGGAGAAACAAATGTCAGAATGTAACTCATTGTCTTTCCTGTGGCTATAGCTGATTTTGCATGATAAGATGTCGGTATATTTTCAAAAAACAGAGGACCCAATAAGCCAAAAGGAAGGGGGGGGGGGGAAATTACCTGTAGCAAGAACTGGATCCAGTAGCAGGACATGCCGTTCCGAAATATCCTTAGGAAGTTTTTCATATATAAGCTGCTCAAGAGATAAAAATTTAGTATTATAAATCAATTATATGATCCTTATGACAAGGAGAAAGCAAATCCATTGAGGAAGGTAGCCAAAAAAGATAACCTGCTTGCCATTGTCCCCATCACGGTGGATCAGAATTTTTCCAATTTTAATTCCCTTGCAACAAGCACGCAATGCATTCTCCATACTTTCACCACTGTCAAACATTATGCAAAACCATGTCACCAAAATGACAATTAAGCAAAATCCAACACCAAGTACAAGGATGCTACTAACATCAACATTTTTTTTTTTTTCCTCAATAGCTTTGAAACTTAAGATGGTAACTAGCATCACATCTCTGTATAAGGTTTTGCTATGTCAAAGAAAGCGCTGGAGTATTAAAAGAATACATATGAGTTGGCAAGGAAATAGGATCCCCGATAGCCAGAGACAAAAGATTTGTACAAGAAAACAATAGTAAATGAGCTTCAGCTTGAGCCACCAAAGAGATAAAGGTGCATGTGCATCCATTTGATCCTAGGCAAAAATAATTTTCTAAAAAATTATCAGGCATATGGGCCAAAATATTTTTCTTGCATAATAGGCTGTAGCTTAATTTTCCCATCCTAACTAGGAGACCAAAATTGCAGTAATGGATAAAACAAATCAAAAGCTGATGTGGGATCAAATAAACAGAAGAAAAGAGAGGGGAGGAAGGAAACAAGCTCACTGCCTGTCCCATCTTCAATATTCAATCCATAACATTATCCAGAACATCAAACTACCTGGGAAAAGCCAATAGTCCATCCTAGGCAACTAAACAGTTTTATTGAAAGGGATGTCTTCAATCAGAAGTTTATCCAAAGGGGATGGATATTCACATCAACTATTTTGGGTTGGGAAGAAACTCGACTAGGTCAAGCGAACACAGCACTGCTGCAATCAATTACCCAAACGGAAACTAAGTAATCTTTTTTGATGCAGCTAATACATGTCCACGGGCAATCTGAATTTGGCGTCCCCACTAACTTCCCCTGGGTGGGAGAGATTAGACTCCATTTTAGCCCTTACTATCTCTCCTATAAAGCCACCCTGCACTTGTGCACAATAGTTTTAATTGGAGCATCCAAAGTTTTATTTCTCAACATAATTTTCATGCATTCTTCTACATTCCTAACATAAAAATGAGGAAAGTTGGGAAATACCAGAAACCCTTCTCCTAGGATATGTATTTTTAGGGAGCAAAAAAGAGAAGCAGAGAGAAAGCTAGACAGGAAGAAGAGAAGCCAGAGAAGAGAAAGAGAAGAAGAGCGGATGGAAGCTCACGAGCTGTCCATTTTAAATATTCAATCTATAGCATTACCTAGAACCATGGTTTTCCGGAAGGGAACTCTTTTCCCAGTCCCCATTTAATAATACCCTAACCCCTTCCATGCCCGTGCCCATCTGGAGATGAGGGCTTAAATTTGACTCTGAGTAATCCTTTTCATTTTCATAACAAATTGAAGAAAAATGATCCGCAGAATCAGAAATGCATCCAAACTGATTCAATTCTCACCTTCGAATAATGGAAACTCCACATAGTTTCTTGCAAAAGTTGACCCCGGTATAAACTGAACCTGCATTGCATTAGTGTTCCAACAAATTAACAAACTCCCAACTTATGACATAGAAAGTAAAATAAAAGAAAAAAATGCTATATGTTAGTATATAAAAAAGTTCTTAAATATAAATTCATAAATGATGATCTAGAAAACTAACAAATCAAACCCTAAACATCAATCAGGGTCATCAGTCAATACCATGTAACAGCTAATCCTAACTATTTTACCCAATCAACTTAATAATAACGCCTAAGTCTAAAACTAGTTATGGTCGGCAACATAAATTTACCTTCCTCTATTCATTTCTGCCTTGGATTATACTTTCCGTAAATTTATATGAATTAGATCTTTTCTCACAATTTTCATTCATGTAATCTTACGTGCAATTTTTGTCCTCTTTCCCCCTTCTATGTGAATTAACTTACTATTTTTTGTTGGTGCATCTCTAGGTCTACATTGGACACGATCAAACCATCTTAAACATCATTCTGTCAACTCCCCTTATGTTGGTGCCACCTAAATTTTCTTTCGCATATATTTAATTTTTATCCTTTTTTCTTTTTTTTTTTTGGTATCACCACATAACCAAATTAGCATCTTCACTTCCACTACACCCTTCTTATGAGAGTATTGCTTCTTAATAGCCCAACACTCTATACCATAAAATGTATTTGGCCTTATGATTGTCCTATAAAATTTTCTTTTAAGTTTAGTAGGTGTTCTCCGATCACATAGAACACCGAGATACTTTTCCATTTTAACCACTCCAATCAAATTCTATGGATAATATAATTTTCAATCCTTCCATTTGTGTGGATAGTTGATACAAGATATTAAAAATGATGCGATCCTACATCGGTTAGAGAGGGCAGTTTTTGGTGTTATATATATGGGTTTGGCAACCTTTCCCTTACGAGTTAGCTTTTAAGGTAGAGTTAGGCCAAGTTCGTATCAGTTTGGTATTAAAGCTTGGCTCTAACATCAGATCGTTCTTCTATCTTCAATCCAAGGTTTTTGATTCAAGAAATCAACAGGTCTTGATCCTACATTCTTTGATCTTGATATTAGTTTTCTTGGGTTTTAATTCAATTGATCGTGAGTTTAAAGCATTCGACCAAGAGTTCACACCAGTTTGGCGATCCCATATTGGTTAGTGAAGGTGGTCTTTGGTATTATATATATGGGTTTGGCAACCCTCCTCTTACGAGTTAGCTTTTGAGGTGCAGTTAGGCCATGCTCGTATCATGTGGTATCAGAGCCAAACTCGTCTAGTCAGTGCGCCTCGCGATTCCCTGCACGAGGACATGCAGTCTAAAAAGGTCGGGTCTGATGCGATCCCATATCGGTTAGCGAGATCATTCTTTGGTATTATATATATGGATTTGGCAACCCTCCCCTTGCGAGCTAGCTTTTAAGGTGGAGTTAGGCCAGGTTCATATCAAAAAATAATAATTTTTTGGCACTTCTTGATCTTTGATTCTTACTATACTCTCAACCACAGTTTTAGTGTTTACTAAATTTAAAATGTATATGCTCCATTTTAGTCTTGCTTACTTTAAAACCTCTTGCATCTAAAATATATCTTTAAAATTATAACTTATAATTAACACTAAACCTAGTTTTATCCACCAATACAACATCATCTGCACATAAAAGGATATCGTCTTGAATGTCCTCACAATACATATAATCGTTTTAGTTCTATTTACTTTAAAACCTCTTTCTTCTAAAATATGTCTCCAAAGTTCTTAGTTGTTATTAACCCTAGACCTAGTTTCATTCACCAATAAAACATCATTTGTGAAAAAATACACCAAGGAATATCATTTTGAATGAATTTAGTGATCTCGTCCACTACTAAAGTAAAAAGATAAGGGCTTAAAATGGAAACTATTTTACCTATCAAAAAAAAAAATCCCAACAATTAAAAGCTAGTTTAGAAATCCTGTTTAGCCACATACAAAGGCACATTGTGTTGTAAAATGGGTAACAACAAGAAACACTAAATTATATCCAAGAAAGAGAGAGCACACAATCATCTAGGTAAAATACTTACAAACACAAACAAAAATCTAAGGTATGTAACATTCTTAGTTTAAATATTGACATCTGAAGGAAAATTAAGATCAAAGGAAGTGTCTATTTCTTTCCAAATTTCATGACAAAGATACGATATGGAAAACAAAAGGAAGGAAACAGTTAAACTACATCCACACCACTTATTTTTCTAGTACAAACCTGTCGGAGTGACTACTTGCTTCTCAGTAAAAGGCAAATGGCCAAGTCCATGCTCGACAACCTAAAAGTCAAAAACAATAAAAGCAATGATGCTCGTAAGGTTTAATAACTTTATCCTTTGAAGCTTAGGTGAATTAACGTATTTTGTTAACCTAAATGCTTGAACGTACCAAACGAATTAGCCGATCTGAATAGAATACAAAATCATGCTTTGATATGTCACGATCTCGAATCAGTGTATGCATACCTCTTATCTGCAATATTGGTTTCCAGAATGAGTACGCTACAACTCGGGATAAGAGATAAGTCAACTGCATCTAAATCACAAGAAATGAAGGATATCTTGACAGTATTTTTCCCTTTCCTTTACATTGATGTGAACAAAATATATTCACATGCATTCTAATATTGACTCTTTTGGGTTTGATGTTATTGTTGTCTCTATCCCCTAATTTTACTTACATAATGTGCCAGCATCCCAGAAGCAGAGACCACAACGTCACAATCTTTGAAATATAAGGTATTCTCAATCCCATAAGGTCATTTTCTTTATCTACAAGAAATGTTGCCTTTTCGTTGGTCTAGATCACTGATTGTTAATAAATATTTACCAAAGTGAAAGATGGCAACTAATTCAAGGTAAGAAAAAGAGCAAGCTAAGACCACCATGAGAAAAGCAAGATAACAGAAAATCAAGAAGATAAAAAAAAAATCTACCTGAAATGTCGACTGAATAACGTAAACGTTGGGATATATTTTACAAAGGTTGTGTTGACCAAGTTTTGTCCGGATATGTTGGACAATTAAATCAATGGCAACATGATTTTCACCTCCTCGGGGTATGATAACATCTGCATACTTCTTTGATGGCATGACAAAATCATCAAAAGCAGGTTTCACAAACTTTGCGTACTGCAAAAACAACGTGGTGCTTGCAAGGTTTGATATTCCAAAAATTTAAGTAAATCTGGTGAGTTGCATGTTTACTAAAGGTTTCTAAAAAGTAACACAAATAACAACAAAAAATTAGAACCATAAAAATATGGTTTCCCTGCCAAAATTCATTAAATAATATGCAATCCCTGCACTGACCTGGATGTATTATGATTTTTGAGTTTATACATTTTTACTGGCTCTAGTGATCTTCCAGCATCGTTCTGATAAATTTCATAAAAGCTTGACACTTCATATTCAAGCTGCAAACTAGTTACATTTGCTTTTCTGTGGTAGTCTTCTTGCAAATTTGTAAATTGAAGCCACATAAGTCACAACAAACTGGCATTCTGCTAATTAGGACTTGCATTAGCACAATGCATTAGGTGATGCAACTCCACTAAAATTGTGATAACCAGTAATTTAATTATGGAAAAAATTGGGTTTAATTTTGATTATCAAGTAAATTCACTGGGGTTCAATTAGTAATTTGAGGAAATTTGATTCATAGACTAAGTTCAACCCATGAATCGACCAGTTGGAAATACCCAACCCCTTCCCCCCGCTTGAACCATTTAAATTTCATTTTGTAGAACCTTTGCGATAAAAGGAGGAAGGAGAGCTAAGGGGGAAGGAGAAAGAGGAACAGTAAGAAAGCTTTAAGAATTTGGGTGTTCATCACCATTTACGGATTTAGGTTTTATTGCATTCTTTGGGAAAAGTAGGATGAAGAGCTCTTCTTAAAAATTTACAAGTATCAAGTTATAGTTCAAATTCATTTATGTATGCTTTAAAATTTCATTTGAAGAGTTGCTTATGCTGAATTTGTCATTGTTAAGCTATCTATGTATGCATTCATGATTTTGATTTTAGTTAGATATTATTATCTCTCGTGATTATGGTTTAGTGTAAATGGTTGATGGGGTGAGATTGATTTAAATTAATTGCATGCAGGAGTCTTTTTTTGGAATGATAGATTTTGTGATTTATGGTATTTTGATATTACTAGGTAGAATTGTAGAAAATCTGTTGAAAAGAGTTGTGATAGCCAACCATAGATCATTCTGGATTGGTTGGACTACATCTGAGGCAATCAGCCCATATGGTATCATTCAGTGGAAGAGTGCTAGAATTATTCGAGTACCATGCAGGGTTTTGTTCCCTTTATAATTGGGAGAGGTTATAGAATTAAGTCTTGGACATTTCTGTGGCTCGAAAAGGGAAATCTGAAAGAGCTGTATCCTGATATGTTTGTCCCAGCAGTTACTAAAGAGGTTTAGTGGAAGAGTGGTGTTCCATAGTTGGTGGAATTTTAGTATGGCAAATTCCACTACGTACGAATATTCAGAATTAGGAAGTCAATCACATCTCAAATCTTCATATGTTATCACATTCCAAAAACGTTGAAGAATGGGGGATGCCATTCTGGAAAGCATCTAAGCCTGGGGTCATCAATGTCAAATCTTTGTATAAGGGCCTTGAGGGCAGACATGTTTTCGATTTTCCTTGGAAGAGCATTTGGAAGTGTAATGTCCCCCCAAACAGTTGCGTTCTTTATGCAATGTCTCTACCGTGAAAAGTTCCTTATCATTGATGATCTAAGGGCTAGAAGGAGAAGTTTAGTGAATTGGTGTTGTTTGTGCAAAACTGATGGAATAACCACCTCTTTATTCATTGTTTGTGGTCCAAACAGTTACCGGAGTTAGTTTTATCTCGTTTCGGAATGTGATTGGTTTTCCCAAGAGATTTGAAGCAATTTCTTGAATCTTGGTGGCGCACTCAAGTTGAGAAAAGAAAAAAACGAGGTGTGGAGAGTGGCTTGTTTCTGCTTAATATGGCTCGTTTGGGGGGAATGGAAGATCATTCCAAGATAAGTTTTTTTCTCTAGATTGCAAAGTATTTTTTCTTTCGATTTTGTGTAGATGGTTAGTAGGGGAATGATTAGGACATACTTTCTTCTTTTGCTTTTCATTGAGAATATAGAGTTCAGATCAATTTTTTATTTAGCACTCTTGCAATTCGATGTTATCCCCTTGATACCTTTTAATATAATGTTTATCTATAATTTAAAAAAAAAAAAATCCATCCAGGTGTTAGTAGGCAAAACAAAACTTCATGTTCACAAAAGTCAGCTTACAAAACAGGATGAAAAAGGAGCACAAGAAAAAAAATTCCAGGTTAACATCGTGCTATTTTTATTATGATTACTAGTCAATAATAAATAAAAAGAAAGAAAGCATAGATGGAAGTTTCTGTAATGTTACCTGGAAGGTTTCTCAAAAACCATGACCAATGCATCAGATAAAGAAAGAGCTCATAAATTAAGGAAGCACAAAGAAACTTAAATCAAGCTGCTTCAACTATTTATAATCACAAAGAGAGAAATTAACACAAGTCAAATGGCTTGCCTGTTCAAGCACAGAAATCATATCCCTACCCCTCTCAACTGTATCACGTCTTATTCTTCGACCAAGCCTCACATCAGAATCTGTAAAAGTTGCAGACTTGATTCAACAAATAAGATACACAGACCAGGAACTAAGAGGGAAAATTGTACTATATATTATTATAAAAAGATTAGTCGAACATTAAAAAAGTGTCATCAATTGGGCATATAGGCAATGTCAATCCAGTGTGCACTAAAAAGAGGGCACTTTCTAGACTTTGCTACGATATCATCATATCTAGCATTAAAAAAAGGTCAATGTTAGCACTAACAGATTCAAGATAATAACGCAAATCATGAAGCTAGTTTTTTTTTTTTTTTTTTAAGGGGAGAGGGAAGACTCGAACTCGAGTCATGAGCGGGCAAGAGAGACTATTAACCACTGAGCTACAAGCCACACTCAAAAGCTAGTTACATATGCATGATTGTATAGAAATGACCATCAGACGGAAGCCATCCATGGTTAACACGCGCAGAGCAAATGTACAAACCCATAAGAGCAAGGAGTAAAGCATGATTTCAATAACTAAAGCATGTATAGCATATATTTAGCAGGCCCTACTCATTGAATTAACTAAGTCATTCTACATTGTAATCGCAGACAAGGACCCTCAAGAATTATGAACAAATTCAATCAAAAACCACAGAGACTGCAATGATAATGCCCTGAAAAATAAAGGTACAATAACAAATTACTACTCAAATGAGATATCTTATGGGATGATTTATAGATAAAAACCAGAGTGAAGAAGTGAAACCTGTGTCAACAAAGAGCTTCATATTCATCAAGCTGCGGACACGTGGGTCATGGAAAACTAGAATTCCCTCCAAGATGATTACATCGGATGCGTTTACCTAACAAAAATGTTAAACTTACATTCAAAAAAAGTTGAAGCAAAATTCATAAATTGAACATGAGGTCTCCACAATAACAACGATGACAAAGATGATAACAACAAAACCACCCAGTCAAACAATAAAATCTCTGAAGTGGCACAACAAACACCTCTCTCTCTCTCTCTCTCTCTCTCTCTCACACACACACACACACACACACAGAGAGACACACAGAGAGCAATTATTTCTGACACAGGCAGTAAGCACACAGATATTTGTAGATGATGAAGATGCAACCTATTTCTTTTCGAAAGCTTGCCTTGACAGGAAAACAATTTCCAAACTCAAGAACTCAAATCATGGGCATTGGAAGTATCTACCACTAAGGTTCAGAACCATGAGAAGCCTTGATCTGCTCCTCTGCTCAATGAGGTTCAGACCATTTAAAAGCATATTTCGGAAATAGTTTCTTATCCACTGCTAACAAATGCAATTAAGAACCAATCCAACCCAGGCCCACCAGCCCCTGCTCCAACTAAGGAACAAAATATCATTATTAATATTTTTTTTTTCTTTTTTACACGAAACAGTCAAAAAATTTCCATTTTTTAAGAGATCAAAACAAAACACTAGGGGAAGAAAAATTTTAATATTTCCATCGAAACATAGTTAAACATACCAAAACAGAATGTAATATACCAACATAATATGTTGTTTATATTAATATATTAATACACTTTTATACATTTAGATAGATTTTAATTGATGATTTTAAATATTTCTATATATTTTCATATTTTTGAGCCACTTTTGAAACGTTTTCGAAATGTTTATATTTCTGTGCTAACTGAATCTCCCATAAGAAGAGACTAATTCAAAGGAAATTTATCAGGAAAAGTTCTTAATTTTTTATGTTCCAAAGGAGAAGGCTCATTCGGTAAGATAAGATTAATGCAGGTGAAAATTTTCAGGGAACGTGCATGAAATTGAACTTGCAATGACTTAATGGATCTTCATGGCTCCATTGATATCCCAAGGGCCATCACCATAACATGTATTAGATTAGAAAGTATGTAACCAAAATTAGGAAATTTAGATTAATGAGAACGTAAAGAACAAACCACACAGGAGCGGATTTGTTCTTCACAAGTTCAGGGTCATAGCCATTCTTGACAAGATTATATAAAGGTGTAGAGAAGGTTTGGTGAAGTGCAATAGACACCAAGCGAAACATTATCAAATAGGAGTCATATGGCACAACTTAAAAGCGCATATAAATGCTGCATAGAACATTACCTGCCGGAAACTATCCGGACACCTGCAATGGTTTTTAAAATCATATATCGGAACCTGGACGGAATGGCCGCATTTGAGTTTTTCAAGGCACTCTAGAAGCTGCTCGGTGTCGAAAGCATCTGCACACAGTAAATGTAAAATAAAAGTGTTAGGTCTAAATTTTGTAATATATGACAATTGTGGTTTCTAAATCAATGTGATTCTATTAATTCCATTGTGTTCTAGAGTTTTGTTGGTCCCGCTTTTATATAGAATTTGTTAGAATAGGCTTCGGTTTGGATTGGAACAAGAGGGAGCTTAAAGAATAAGTGTTATGTTTGGTAAACCTTGGTCTCAGGGCGCAAGAAAACAAACGGCAGATTTTTGGCGAACTCTTGGCATAGGGTTATCGCATCACTGACTGTGCGTTTTTTTCAGCCCTATTTTCAGTTATTTTAAGACAGGCTTGGAAGAGGGATCACTATATATTGTGGAGAACTTGTTGACTATGGGGATTCATTAGAAAACACTTCATTGATCATATTTTGTGGGGTAAGGCAATTAAGAAAAGGAAGACCATTTCATCCATCTTCTTGTACCTCTTCTGTGCTTAGCATTTCTCTGTGAGAGATCTAAAAAGGCCAGATGGTGGGGTTCTAATCGGCAATCAAGTTCGGATTTGTGGATTCAATATCTAAGTCTCTAAGGTAACTTGTTGTAACCAAAATGTCAATTTATTTTATTTCTAGTGGATTACTTTAGTATAATCGCCATATAAACTTAGGATTTTACTTAAATTTTGAAAAATAAGGCTTTTTCCCTAGAAATCGCTTCTTTGATCATGTTTGGGGCGATTTGTGCTGAGTTCGATATTTTTGTATTTGGTGATTGTTGTTTCATAGTTAGCAAATTTTGAAAAAGATTTGCACAAATGCTCCCCAACATCCCACTGAAATTTAGTTGCACCTAACCTCCGGTAAAGTTGACAACAGAGCTGACCCAATATTTGTAGAGGCCCAAGGCAAATTTAAGGACTAGACCATTTTTATAAAAGTTATATAAAATTTTAATATCATGTAAAATATTTTAAAATTTTTATTTAAAGATAATTTTTTTAACATTTTGAAACATAGAATTACTTATTTAATATAACTCTTTAAACAATAGTTTCAAATTGATTGGGCATCAATTATTATATAATTAATTTGGAACAAATAATTATTAAATATACTTACGTTACTTTTACAATTAAAATGACGATTCTAAGATGAGGAAGAATATCTTATCATCGGTGAAAATAAAAGAAAATAAAATCTATTTAAACTAATTCTTTTAATTGATATATTATAGATATTCTTATAAGGTTTTATTTATATAAATTAAGTTTTAAAACTACTTAATATTAAGATAAATATTGAAATTAACAAGAGAATAAAATATATTTTTAATTTGAAGCCTTCTTGTTGAATGGGAGCTTTAGGCGATTGACAATTATCTAAGCTACTTATTACTTGAGCCAACCCTGATTAATAAAGGTACCACAAAAGTTTACGAATTAAAATTTATTACCAGGATGATCAAAGTTATATTCATGTACCCGTTTGGCTTCTTCAGTTGTCAGGTCACGGTAAAATGAATCCTTCACAAAAGGCACACCAAACATATATTAAGAAGTTTGAAAACATAAATTAATTTCATAAAAAATCAACAATCCAAGGCAATCAACAAGGAATCTAAAGCTTTAAATATCCTATTGCATTCCATATTGTAGCCACAGAATTTTTAAGAAGAAAAGGTTGCAAAATATACACACATATAAGAGATGTGAGTCATTGATGAAAAGGAGCAACCCAAACACTATTAGGTATCATGCATTTGGAAAGAGTATGCACTTTCATGATTTAAAAAAAAAATTATCATAAAAAACTAAATTACATTTAACTCAATAAAAATCATTATACTACAATGTTTTCATACTTAAAAAATTTAAAAAAAAATGTATTAACAACACTTTTCATATGATTTTACATGACACATGACAATTTATGATTGGTCAAATTTGTATGCCTACACATATGTTTTCTCTTAAGTACTTTATTACTAATGGAAAGCTTGATTCAAGGCATTTATACATGTCATTCACTCACCTCATGTATCAGTCATGCATCAAGAGATGATTTTAGTATTATTAAACACATGTCATGACGAACTAAGGAATCTTCCGTGATTGAGATAAAATAACACAAAACACTAATGATTAATTTATTACTTTGTTGGACCTTGTCGGTAATGAACCAAATTTACCATTAATGTACATGATGTCACGTTCTCCCAAAGTATGAGCGTCATAACAATCCTTTAAAAAAGACTAATGGTAAGTGAATAACAAAAGCAGTCAAGTGCTTGCAAAAAACTATACTCCTCTGTATGAAGGCCTTGACTTTCATATAGGCCCACAAGCATATCCAACATGGCTGGTTTGGTAACAACTAATAAATCTACATGGCAAAAAGGCAACTCCCTTAAGGAACTCTGGAACAACATTTCCTCAAATTTGTTTTTTCCTTCATGTTCGAATTTTGTTAGGATCAACTTAGGCTATGTATGGATCATGAATTTGTGGAGAAAAAAAAAAAAAAAAGATAGTAAAGCAAGGTAAAGTGAAATATATATATATATATATATATATCAAATTTATTTATTTATTTGGTTGAGGTAGTAAGATAAGAAGAAAATAGAACGATATTTGTAAAAAAATAAACTTGGTTAAGAATATAAAATATATATATATATATATATACATGAACTACTAATTTTACTTTCCTTCATTTTATCCTACATCTCCCTAAAAGTCCCTTGTTAGTTTCCAGCACATCAGTAGACTCAGTACCATGGTTGCGCCTGTTTTCATCTAACCCAGAAAAGAACTCAATGTGCTACAGTGCTTGCCAGGGCAAAGAGCCTCCTACCACCACAATCTCACAATTCAAGATGTAGAGAAGCAAACCCAAAAGGGGTAGTCGAGTTGGTTCAGATGACGGGTTGAAGGGCCTGGTACCAATAGGTCCCGGGTTCGACTTCTTTTGGAGGCAGTCCTTCCTCTAATTGTGAAGGGCCATCAAACAACCTTCTCGATTAAGCCGGTCAATCAGGGCTTGCTTAGGCTGATTTACCTCTTTGTGGTTCCTTGCCGGCTAGGGTCATGGGACGAGCTTCACCCAGTGCGCACCCATGGGTAGCGGCTGCGGGCTTCTCCCCAACCCCAGAAGATGTAGAGAAGCAACGCCCCATAAGGGGTAGTTGAGTTGGTTCGGATGGCGGGCTGAAGGGCCTGAGACCAATAGGTCTTGGGTTCGACTCCTCTCCGGGGGCAGTCTTTCCTCTAATTGTGGAGGGCCATCTAACAACCTTCTAAGCTGAGTCAGTCAGTTAGAGTTTGCCTAAGCTAGTTTACTTCTCCGTGATTCTTTGCCGGTTAGAACCACGAGATAGACTTCACCGAGTGCACACTCATGATAGTGGCTGCGGGCTTCTCCCTGACCCCCAGAAAATGTAGAGAAGCAACATTTTGACGAAAACAATGTCAATTGTTTTGCTTGATTGAGGATAAACGAAATATTGCTGCTTTGGAGGCAAAAGCTGCTTGCATTGTGTAAATTCAAAAATAATTGCAATGCAGCATGTTCAAGATATGCCGTTGGAGATATAAATTATTTTTTAATCTGAAAAAAAAAAAATATTTTGTTCAGAATAAATAACAAAGAACATGCATCACAAATAACTATCATTATAGGATACCTGATTGAGAAGCACAACCCGGTGATCATGAAGTTGTTGGACGATCATGTCACAAACAGTCGTCTTACCAGAAGCTGTACCTCCCGAAACTCCTACTCAATTTTTAGTTTTTACAAAGAAAAATGAGAATTGGAAAAAAAGAATGAAATACAAATCAATTCCATCAACTATAACCCTAATAATATGTTTGCAGTGGTGAATTTAATGGAATGTGTGAAATTAAAACAAAATTTTATGAATTGAATTTAATTTAAGTTTATAATTTAAATTTTAAAATTTTTATACTATTTAACATTAAACTAAAAATAGATAATTATATTTATCTTATTTTTTTAATATGATTAAATTTGATATATTTATTTAAATCAGTATAATTTAATTTTTAAATTCAAACATATATTTTAAATATAAAATTTTATTTATCAAATTAAATCAAATGTGAGAATGAATATTTTCTAACCAAGTGTAAAGAACAACGAAACCATGGTAAAGAGAAAACAGTAGAAATTATTCCAAACGGTGATAAGTGGGGGGTTAAAGAAAGCTTGCAATCAGGGCATAATCAGTTTTTTTTTTCAATTATTAAGGGCAAAAATTATATTCTATTTCATAAGAAAGGGAGAATACCTTTTTAATAAGTGAGAATATTGTTTTAATAAAATTATTAAAATAATTACGATAATATGATAAAATTTGATACCTAAGAGTTTTTGCTACCCCTACCAAGCCCCATGGCCTTACAAGAGACACCGTCACCCAAAAAATATATATATACATATATATAAAATAAAATTTGTAATTATAATTATTTTAATAAAATTAATAATATCTGTACTCGGAAAAAATTACAAATAAACAATAAATACGGATTAACAAAAAGTCTAAAATTAACAAAATTATATAAAAAGAACAAAAATAATTATGAGTGCGTTGTAAGTGATAAAAAGTGAGATAAATTGAGATAAAGTATGATAATTTGTGTAGTCATAATTCATGTAGTAAGATAAAAAATAAATAATTTTTAAAAATTTTTAAAAATTTTAAGAATTTTTTTTATACATTTTTTAATAAATCAAATGTATCCATATATAATACGAAAAATAAATAAATAAAAAACTCATTGGGATCCGGTGCTCCCACTTCTCAACGAGTGGTCCCGCCCATTCTTGCAATCGTTGTATTGCACGTGTACAATAAAATTTCCCGCATTTTCTGCGCAACCAAACGGAGCGTACAGTCAAGTAAGAAGCCAAAGAATCAAGAAAAGAAAGTGAAGAATTCACCGATGAGGAAGGGCTGTTTGGGGGGCTTGGAGTCGGCGACGGTTGAAGGAGCGGGAGGAAGAACAGCCAAGGAAAGGCCGTCGAGTCGTAGGCCAGAGAAATGAGGCCCTGAAGCTGCCTCCATCGCTATGTCTATCGCCTCCTCCATCATCTCTGCACTTGAAGGGAGAGAGAGAGAGAGAGAGAGAGAGGGTGAGAAAGTTCAAAAAGCAAACGTGAGAGAGCCCCTAAAGGGGCTTTTGTATCTGTTGGCGAGTTTTTGGCGGACAGAGTAACAAGGCTGGAACTCGATGCTCTTTCACACTTCTCACGCCACCTCTCAACTGGTCTCACTGCTGGAACTAGATGCTTCCCTCACGCTTCTCACACCACCCCCGTCTACGTAGAATTGATGTCGTCACTTAGTCCCGAAAAGTAGTTCTTAACAAAATCTGAAGGCAAAAGTGGCATTTGAAAGGGTAATATTTAGTAATTTTTGATTTTTTTTTAAGTTATTAATTATAATTTTTGATGTATTTAGTAAAATAACTAATAATTTTTAGTAATTTTTAATATCTTTACACGTTTTGAGTGTTTGGTAAAATTTTTAATAATTTTTAATAATTTTTAAATTGATAAATTACACAGAATAAAAAATTAATAAAAATTGATGATTTGTCAAACACTCAGTAATTAAAAGTTGATAGTTTTTTTGTACTTTTTTATGCTTCCTAATGCCCCCAAAGCTATATTGGGCCTAAAAGTTCTGATATAATTATTTATCAAAATTTACTCATCTCAAACTTTATAAATTTATATAAATATTTATAAATTTATATATTTCTATAAATTCTAATAAATTTATATAAATTTCAATAAAATTTTTATAATTTTTAAAAAGTTTTAATAAAAAGTTAAAAAATTTCGCTCGAAAACTGTTCTAACAGACGAAAATTAATTTGAACGGAATTATTCCTCTCTATTTTTTTATAATTTGTAATTTACATTACAAATATTAAAAAGTTACCCAAATTATTTTTTTTTCTAACTTTTAAAGTTCCAAACATTCCCATTACTGATTCAAAATTTAATCGGGTCGATTTTAAATTTTTTTACACAAAATCAAAACTTAAAAAATGAATAATTTTCAAATCAAACAGACTAAAAATTATTTTAACTAAATTTAAATAATTCAATTAAAACTTTCAATTTTAATTTAATTAAATTATGCTCACGCCTAATAATTATAATAGAAAAACCAAAAGATTGGAAAAATAAATAAAAGAGGGAAAAGAAATTTGTTGTCCATGCAATGCAACCAGGGAATTTTATAATTTGCTCCAATATGAACTGATTCCCTTTTTTTAAAAAAAAAAAAAAAACAAGTTAGGAGGGACTTCTTAAATTTTATAATAAATATTTTTGAATTGAAAATGTGCACGAATGCCCTTAAAGTAAGAAAACTTGTAAAAAAAATGTCTTTGTGATTCCATCGATCCCTTTTTTTTCTTTTTAATTCCCTCTCTTTTTGCTCGTAGAATCACTTTATTAAAGTTATTAGAAGTGAGGATACACCCCATGTAATTTTTATTTATTTTAAATAAAATAAAAAATTATCAAAAATTATCTTAAATGGTAAATAATGGATATTTAAGTAGATAGTAAGTAATAAATGAAAGTTAAAAAAATAAAAAAATATATAAAAGTAATGAGTAGAGTTAAAGGACATTTAAAAAAGACAAAAAAAATGTAAAATAATTATTATGCGCAATACCATATCACTTTATTGTAACATATACAAAAACAACCACAATTAAAAAATATAATAATACAAGACATATGTCATTTGAAAATATGCTTGCCTTCCCAAGTACAATAAGATTTGGTTTTCACCATAGACTCCAGCAATGAAATAAGAAGAATACAAAAAAAATATGAGAGAATTTTAAAGAATTCATAGAGAACCCTCAAACTTTGTTCTTAATTTTTCTCTCAAACTAACCTTTGAAACCCTAATATGAAATTCTGTTTAATCTACAATACGTCTCGGAATATATATACCACAAACTTTAGACAAATTTAATTTTCGAAATGTAATTTAAAATACTACCAGACCGGCGCTTGCGAGAGCAATCTTTCCACTAGCTTCTAGTAAATTCCCACGTCCTTTTAGCGCAATTCCCACGCAATCAAAATCTTAAAATAAGTCTTTTGATATTTTTCTACAAATTAGAGTAACTTTTAACGATCTTTTAGTGAGTTTTTGTGCTCTTTCCACAAAATAACAAAGTCATGCTATTATTGTACTATGAGAGATACTGACCTCCTGCACTCTCCAACCTTTTTTATATTCTTGCGAACCAATATAAACTCAAATGTGTAGATGTCCTATTCCACTTGCTTTACTTAAAGATTTAATGAGTGTGAGACACAACTTTAACAAATAAATTTATTTACATAATTAATAGAATTTTGATAACTACTTGTACAACTTCTTCAAGTTGTGTGTATTTATTGATAGTTAAGAAATATTAATGTTAAAAATTTTAAAAAAATTTCACCAAATTTCTAGTTAGTCAAATTTATGATTTCACAAACTAATCCTAATATTTTCATATTTTACCTGTTGTGTAAAATGGTAAAATTACAAGGTATTTACTGACATACACGTGTTTCTAGAATCTATTGACAGGCCAAGATGAGCTGTTCAAGTGATATGAATTAATATAATACACCACACCACATGGTTAAGAAGAACTGCTCTATTCAATAATTTCAAAGCGTAACTCGAGTTGCTAGCGAAGCAAAAGGCTTCCCAGTATTTAGAGCCAAAAACCAAGTACTGATTGCCATCATCTGTGACCACCACCAACAAACAATGAATCCGTATTCACTTTATGTATCATACAAAATTACTGCTCATTCCCCCGCCCCGAAAAGAAAACCAATAATAAAATAATAATAATAATAATTAAAAGTAAAAAAATTAAAAAATTAAAAACTTATTGATCTCCACTGTCTCCATGAAATTATAATTAATTCTAAAATTAAATAACAATATTATTCGTCTAGAATACTAGGAAAAAAGACAAAAACACTAGTGATGCGGCCATCAAAACAGCAGCAGGCGGAGCAAAAGAGCGAGGAACGTGAGCGGTGGAAGTTGAAGCAGGGGAGGAAGAAGATGCTGGGGTAGAGGGGGATGATGAATCTGCAGCGACGGTTGTGATCTTGACCTTCATGCCCAGGCCGCAGTGACCTGTTGCGCCACAAGCAAAGTACCGAGTCCCTGCTTTGTTTAACTTGATTACC
Source organism: Vitellaria paradoxa (assembly GCA_019916065.1). Lineage (NCBI taxonomy): Eukaryota > Viridiplantae > Streptophyta > Magnoliopsida > Ericales > Sapotaceae > Vitellaria > Vitellaria paradoxa. Next base: position 58,611,622 of record CM034236.1, read on the forward strand.
GTATTTCCACCATTCGCTGAATCTACTGGGCTACTTACGTCGCAACTCTTGTATGCACTTTCGCTGCCAAGTTCTACCACATTGTGCAGCCCTGCAGCGTACTTGAAAACTGCCCACACCCAATAATTAAATAAAATCACTTTAATACATGGCGATTAAAGAAGAGAAAGGAGCGTGAATAAGAAGAGGGAAAAAAAAAAAAAAAAAGAACTTACCAAGTTGGTCTCCAACCTTGAATGTCTGACCAGATGCCCATGAGTCGTAGTCTGTAGATTCATCCCAGGTAACAGAGTGTTGTGCCCCCAGGGCTTCTTCCATATTGATGAATGCAAGAAAAACCAATGCTAACAAGAATTTGTGAATGGCCTCCATTCTCAATTTTCCTTCGCTTCTCTCCTTAATTGGTTTTGTTGCCTAATTGGGTCTCACTCCCCGTCAACTTCTAATATATATATATACTCACAAACACACACACACATGTACACCGCTAAAGAGGTCCTGATTGACCGGAGTATTATAATCTTAGTCCCCTTTTCATTATGTACGTGTCAAAATTTCTAGACATTGATAGCTCTTCATCAGCAACAGTTTCATTCCTTCAACCTCAAGACTTCTGCCCATTTACCAACTTGCCCTCACAGGTGGCTTGTTAATTAACATTATTAGGACCATCACTGCCGGCCAATTAGGTTCCGCATTGCTGAGGTTTTTAAACTGAAAATGGGGGCAATAATATATGTTGAATTCATTGCCAGCTTGATTAATATTTTGATTGCCCGCTAGGCAACAACCGGTAGGTTTAGGCATGTACTTACGGTGGCTTGGCTTTGAAACTAAGTTACCGCGTAGCGTAGACCATATCTAGAACGGGGCTTAATTATCTGGAAGCTCCTTTTTATTTACAACAAGTTAATTGTTACCTAATGCTGTTGGGATGTGTCCTGCACTCATAAAATTAAGTCAATCAAATTGTTATAAAATTCTAAGCGGGTTTCTCCATTCATTATATTATATATTTAATTTTGAATTGAATGCCTTAATTATATGAAATTAAATATAAGTTTGGGGATGGCCCCTCTCCTAGCTCCCTTTTCTCTTAATCTCTCATTTGTAATACTTAATACACTTCTACTCTTTAAATACGACTCAAACCTCTCGTTTATCAATTAATTTTGAATTGAATGCTTTTAATGCATTAAAAGTTATTTCAAAGACCACCTAACAAACAAAGGTTTGGTGAATTCATTATAATAGTTTCAGAAACATACATGAAGGGCTAGCTTGTTTTTAAAGCATGGTTTTGTTCACCATCCCCCCCCCCCCCAAAACACACACACACACAGAGTGTACAATCTTTCATCCCATAGCGCGTCAAAAAAATTAAAAATGACCCATTAACTGATTAAGTAGGTGCATGTCCCATCCACAACTCCAGATCTCAACTGAGCCTTGGAACTAAAAACTTTACTTAGTCTTCAAGAATTCCAAGCATCTGTTTCCAAAATAGTTTATATTGCTTAGCTACATTTCCATGACAATTCTGGGTGTGGTCAATTAATTTCAAGGCTTAAAAGAAGGTCTTTTTAGGAAATAAATAAATAAATAAATAAAAAGAGAGAGGAAAAAATTCACCAGCTGTATATGTAACCACTCATATATATCCATAGGGAGTTACTGTAAATGATATATATATTTGTATGACGAACTTGGAGTTCCTTGATACCTTTCCTTCGTCATTCTTTTTACCCACCAAGAGTGAGGTGGCTCGTGATTTAGCTAATACATTAGATATATATGTTGACAACAATCCATATATTGTCAGTGATGGGCTCTGAAGAATGTAATAACTTTGTTATACAGAATGTCCTTGGCAGTTACCCCCATTATGAAGTCTGCATGAGCGTAGTCCTTGATGTATTGCACGCTTAGCTTGTCCGGATCGTCTAATTTTAGAATGTCCAGCAAAGTCTCTACGTCCTTAACATCAGAAAGGGCATCTCGACCTCCATAGCTGAGGAAGAGAGGAAGGTCACGAGGAATGTTGGAGAGATTATAAAGGGGAGGCTTCGACTCCCCATAATGCTCCACGTTGTAGTTTGCATTTCCATAGTCGTATTTTGCTAAGATTCCACCTCGAACAGCTGCAAATTCAAAAATTTTCAATTCAGTTACTTAATTATCTACTGTTAAATAGTGGTTAATTAATTTTTTTAATTTTTTTTTTTTTTGGTCTTATAATTAATCAAATTGACTTACTTTGAGCCAAATGCACCATGTTCTTAGTTGCTGTAGATTGAGGCTCATTCTTCAACAGGAGGTCAACTGTGGAGGCATTGAGACAGCAGTTTTTCCCTTGCATAATACACGACAAATTTCACTCACTAAATCAGTACGATTAATTTCTCAGTTTTACTGTGTTGGAAATCATCGTAAGAAAATGAAGTATTTATATATATATATATTTGGTGCGTCGATTTTCTTAAAATTAATGCCAGGTTGAATTCGGATTATATTACCTGTAATTGCGGTTAGTAAGTCGTAACAATCAACTCCTGGCTGAGCACACAAAACCTTGAGAAAGTGAGCTGCTGCTGGTCTATTATTAAAAGAAAATGGAGGGTTTATATATGTAATTAAAATTGGAAGACAACACAAGTCTAGGGCGTAGGGAAGTAGAACTCCTGTTAAAAGAAAATGGAAAGCATAGTTTTTTTTTTTTTTTTTTTTGTGTCAATTAATTACCCTTTTGGATTGAATTCTGCAAGGCCAAACAGTGTAGTGATCTGTTAACAGAACCCAAAAAAACAATTGTAATCTCGGGGCTGTACTAACTATATATTTCATAAATAGAGATGAATGGCAATATTAGACACGTTACGAAAATATAATTTAAACACAATACAAAATTATTAAGGAAAAATAAGAATGTGGTATAAATATATTAATCTGAAATTGATTCCACGTAATTTGATTTTAAAATAATATTTAAACATTAACACAAATAAAAAATAAAGAATAAAAAACATTTTTGAAATCGAATACGGCAACAGTTACCTCGCCAACGAAGGCCCTGGCAGCGACAACACCAAGGGAAGTGGTCATATGGCTCAAGTAAGCGATTGGGCTTAGCAGCACTGCTGATTTCACCTTGTCTATTAGCAATCCTTCTGAGAAGGATGCCAAGGCAATCAATGTTCCCTAACAAACAATACCATGCGCGTTAATTTTTATAACCCTTCAACTAATAATTTGCTTAATTTATTTTTTCTTTCTGGCGCTAGGGAATTAGCAATGTAGGTATATATATAATTATATATATATTGTTGTCATTTAATTAAAATTTGAAAATACTATAAGAAGATTGATTGAATATATTGTTAGCATTTTTTTTTAAATTAAGCATGCACATTAATTGAATTTTGATATTTATAAAATAGTTGAACCCAATGTTAAAGTTAAGACATACAGGATAGACTTAATAAATAAGCGATTCATATAAATTGAATTTCTGTACACCTATTAGATATATTAATTTTGTAATTGGATGGCTAATAGTGTGAGTCAAAGAAGCCCACTATAGACCTTTACGGGAGTGTCCAGTGACGTTAGGATTTAACCCTATGTATATGACTAAATACTTTCTCTATCCTAAAAAGATAGTATTTTTACTCATAAAAAGCCCTCATACAAATTTAGGGTAGAGAGAGAAAAATCTACAACTGCCAAAATTAATAATTAATATTGAATACCTCCTTTATTCACATTCAAAAATTAAGGAATAAACAGGTAAATTTCTACATTATTAAATATATAATATTGATATTTCTAAATTCATATACAAGTTTATTACAAATCTTACATGTGATATTGGTGTCATTGTATATAAATTAGGTATATATAATATTATATATATATATATATATATATTGTTGTCATTTAATTAAAATTTGAAAATATAAGAAGATTGATGGAACATAAAGGTGGTTAATTACCAAGGAGTGGCCAACATAACCAATCTTCTGCCCAGTTTGTTTGTACACAAAATCAATAACAGCTGGTAGGTCATGCATCACCAGTTCATCCCATGTCCAGTTCCAGAATTCCTGCCACATTGGTACCTTTCATAATCCCATGACTGACTCTTTTTTTTTTAAATAATTTTATTATAAAAATATCCTTTTTTTTCTTGAGACAGAAAATAATTTTTGCTCATAAATATATAACTAAAAAGAAAATTTATTCCGCACCTGGCTATATATATATTTTTTAGGTGGATGGATGAAGTAAATTAAACTTTTAATTAGCATGAATTATCGCAAGAAGAGAAGAGGCGGGAGGGAATTATAGTACCGGGTCTCTAGGATCGAGGGAGACATGCCGACGGCTGAACCGAGTGCCTCGAGTGTTGGTAATCCATACATCAAATCCATTATCAGCCAAGATTAACGGCAGAGATTCATCCGGAGAATTTAGCAGCCATGTCAACCCATCCTGCACTTGCACACAAACATGTCAAAGCCATTTGTGTGAACTTATAATAATATTCAAAGATCATTAACTTGTACTGCAATGAGTTGTACAACCTAATCCACCCTCGTCAACTAAATTAATTTGTACTTGCATACATAGAGTACAAAACGCCAAGCAAATGCCTTGGCTGATAATGGTAAATCAGTCAAACAAATTAATCAGCCAGACATATACTACAAAACCAAAGGTAAAGAGCACAATGCACCCACAAAAGATCCACAAGTTAGCACAACGAAATTGTTCAAGCCTGTGCAAACTAAAGGGACAAATAAGTTTAAATAAAAGACATGCTCTAACGAGAATAAGGAACTTTAATTGATGTCAAAATAGTATAATTAAATGAGGAGGCAATTAAATTTACAATAAGTGAGTTAAAGACCCATATTGTGTTGGATTCCAGGGAGCGTGGGTGAATCAACGGTCCAGATATAATTGTATCAAATCTAATGGTCTTAATTCAATGTAATAAAATTAAATTCAAAATAAAAATCAAAGTTAAACAAAATCTTATTGGAAGATCATTAATGAAGAATATGAAAATAAATATTATATTAAAATGCAATTATATATAGACCGTTGATTGATCCACTATAGCCCCTGCAGTGGATTCTCCCACTGCAGCCCCCTGGAACCCCATTGTGTTGAGGTTTTGAGTCTCTCTCATTCCAAAAACTAGTACGTAGAATGCGGTTTTCTCTCACATTTATATGTTAACCATTAATTCCTTTCACGAAATATCCAAGGACCTCCTCTTTTATACATCAGGTTTTAGATCCCTTTTCACAATTGATATGGAAATTCTGATAGAATGAGATTAATAGTACACCGAATAACTAATTTATTTTAATGAGATTAATGATATACTTCAACTTTGATATCATTTATTGGGTAGTCTCTAGCCTTTCTTATTTCCAAAAACTAACTCATAAAGTGAAATTTTTTCTCGTACTTATATACTAGCCATCAGCCACTTCCATAATTGATGTGGAACCCAACACATTGTTTATCCAATTGTGACTCTATGTCGATAAACTGCCTGTATACCTCAAAGTCAAGTATTAGGTCACCTTCAACTTAACCTGACACGTGGCCCGACTTTGATTTTATAAAATTAATTTTGTCTATATTATTTTTTTAATTATTTACTTATATTATATCAAAATAAATAATAAATATGAATATTTTTATAACCTGGGGATGGAGACTTAATTAATTCTCCCATTTGTTATTAAAAAATTTCTAACATTTATAAATCTATAATGATTATTAATAGAATTTGTTTATTTTTAATACCAATTGATTATTTTTTTAAATTCAACTTATAATTAATTTAGTTTTTAAAAAATTATAAAAAAATATTAAAAAATATATAGGATTAATATGTCAGATTCAAATATGTCTCACCTTGACTAAACCTAATTCAATTTCCACATAGATAATCAAAATAAGAGATAAATTAAACCAAAACGACTCATTTTTCATGTCCAATACATATATATATATATCGACATAATTTTTTTTTTTTTTTGTGTGTGTTAACCAAACAATAAAAAAGAATCTACCACTAAAAAAAAATATTTGTCATCTCCCATTTTACATGTCATTGTTTTCTAATAGATAAGAACCCTCCTCCCATTTTACATGTCTACTATTTTTTATTAAATGAATTTTAGTCTTATGTTTGGTTTGTAATATTATAACTGCGAATTAGATTTCACATCCCCCAAATTGGGGGATAAGTAACATTATGGGAGATATGGTATTACTTATACCCTATTGTTGAATTTATTTTCCGTCAAAATTTAAAAGTCTAAAATTATTTCTTATCACATCTCATGTCAAATCATATCCTTTTCCACTTTATATCCCATCAACTAAACACCAAAAAAAAAAATTCACATAAAAAATTAATCTTATATTTTATTTAATCTTATATATTATTCTATAATATTATTTATTCCCATCACCCAACCTTACGAAACAAACATAGCCACGGGGTGACCGAACACACGGCCTTAACCCAAGGTACCCCATGTATATCGTCCAGGAAGATGGGAATTGTACTTTTGCGCCGAGTCCCATTGCTCATTAATTACAGTTATCAGTAGCTGGTAAAAAATTTTTTGTATTAATTGTTAACAGTTTAAACTCTAACGTCAATACGTGGTAATTACCCAGAAAAAAAAAAAAAAAAAAAAAAAAAAAAAAAAAAAACGTAAACACGTGGTGTTTGGATCGTAAAGTAGTGCTTTTAACGGCCAGAGTAGTAGACACTTTTTTTTCTTCTTCTAATTTAAGGGCGCATTTTGTGCGCTGAAATTTTTTAAAAATTTTAAAAATTTATTTTTTTATCTTCTTACACGAATTATAAATTAATAATTTTTGTCAAATTATTTTTTTTTATCACTTCAAATGCTCCCCTGAGTACTAACTTTAACTTTAACTTTTGCACGGCACAAGAGATTGCTGTTTTTATACCTAGCTATGGTTAGGTGATCTATCACTACAGTGGGGCTGTTTGAATTAACAAAAAAAAATATTTAAAATTACAGGGATTATCAATTTTTTTAATTAAATTTTATCACATATCATTTTTACATTAATTTTTTATATTCTTTTTTTTTTATTTTTTTATCATCCAAACACTCCAAATTCAATAAAAAGACTAGCAAATATTTCATGCTCATTACCTATTAGCAATGTCATGCAAACAATAAATTAACCAGGCAAGTAGAAAGCAAAAACCAATTACCTTTGAAATGGAAAAAGTTGATTTTTTTTTTTAAACTTTAAACCAGAAAGTTAGCTTCACCGACACTGCCTTCTTTTAGCTTCTAAAAAAAAAAAAAACCAGCTTTCCCAGCACTAACCGCTCACCTTACTCTGATCACTTTTAAAAAAACTCCATGTTTATAGGCACTTTGAGTGGCTCTTTTATCTTATTGATCTTTATAATGCAATACACCATCAGTGCTCACATATATATACACACGCGAAACCATTGAGGATCGATGCACCATCCTTTTTTTTTTTTTTTTTTTTGACTAATATATATATGATAATGGTGATAATTAATTACTTGACTAGCTTTTTCTCACATTGTCGAAGTGTAGGAGTTTGTTTCACACTTATGACAACGAACAAGCCTTTGGGAACCATCTTCCCTTGAACACCCCCCCCAAAAGGGTGCAATTTTTAGAAAACATATTGAACTATAAATACAGTGTATGCATATATATATATATATATAGATAAGAATGCATATATATATATATATATATAGCATCCTTACCACAAGAAGCCCATGTTGCAATAAGACTGGCGGCTTGCTTTTTAAACCATCTCCTACACGACCCTCTGGAATTCTCTGCAAGCTTAATATGTATCCATCATCTGTTCTCACCTGAAAGCCAATTCAACTCGGTATTAATAAATAGTCCATTAGCTAGCTATAAATACAACATATTATATATGAAAATGTCTCTATTGATTAGAAATTTTAACTGAAATAAATTTTTAAATTAATGATGTGACAATTACATTTGTTTAATATAACAACACTTTATAAATTTAATTTTTCAATGAGTTGAGTTCAAAAGGCTGCGACGTTTAAATTCTTTCCTGTTAAAAAGATTTTACATATCACTCATCATACATCGACAAAACTCTTACATCAATTTCCAGGCATTTGTAACCATGTATAGTCACCGCAGCAGCGCATATACCAGCCGGCGGCGGGTTGCCGGTTTCGGCACGGCCGAATAAACCCCAGCGAAATGCTTGACAAGGCTCAATCGACAAGAGAAATGTGCAAAAGCTCAAGGCTGACAAACCCAATAAGCAGCTATGGAGAACCATTTCTCACTTTGGAGGGTGCTCTATGTTTGAAGGGATATAGGGAGAGGCCCTGTATATATATATATATATAAGAAGAGAGAGAGCGAGAGAGAGAGAGAGGGACCAGGGAACTGTGAGAATGGGAGAAGGAATTGATTTTTTTCTTGGCTTAACGGTTACTATTGACAATTTAAGGCTCAAAAGGAGAGGCTTCTCACGTTCTTTCCAGCTATCAAAGAATGGGTTTGGGTCCTTTGGGACCCACTTTGGTTTTCCTTTCTTAGCTGCATATTACTATATATACATATTTATTTATGTATATACAGATTTGCTTACGTATGAAAGTAATGGAATTGTCATATCACTGCTAAAGGGTAAAGCTCAACTGATTGCAGTCGGAATTTGGAGGATGTAACTCTCTCTATGGTGGACTCCGGTGGTTACCCGATACTGCCAATTCTTTGGAAATGTGATAATTAAAAGGAATGTCATGCGGACACACATTGCATCGTGATCGTCTCATATATATGTGTATATAAACACACACACATATGCTAATATTCAGAAATAAAAATAGTTCTAAACAAATGAATTATAATAATATAGTGTATAAATTATAAAGATTTTTTTTCCTAAAATTTTTAGTTTTAAATTATTATATTAATTAATTTTATTTTTATGTTAAATATTTTTAAGATAAAATCACTACAAAAAATCAAGTTATAGCGAAAAAAATTTTCGCGAGAAAGTCATTTTTCTCGCTAATATATAGCCACTTTTGGCGATGAAATCATGATTTACTCGCTAAATAGTTTGTGGCTTTAGACAAGAATGGCTTCTTGTGTAATTTCGCAATGAAATTAGCAATTCCTCGCCTATAGTGTGGAAAAACATGCCATTGATTAAGATTATAGCATTTTATATTTTTTTATTTAATCTTATGTAAGTCTATTGCTAATTAATTAGTTGAACTAGGGACAGTTTTTAGAAAATTTATGACTAAGAATATATTTAACGTACTGAAAAATGTCGAAAAGTTTTAAAAATTTTCAAAAATTATTCACTTTTTAACTCATTGTACGAATTATAAACCTACAAATTATCTCAAATTATTTTAATTTGTCTCACTTTTTGTCATTCTGACCATCCCATAAATAAAAATTTCACAATTGATCTGTTCTATCATTTTAATTTATACGCTTCCTACATTAATTTCCATTTTCATTGATTCAAGGGCCAAGACCACATATTTATTCATATAATACATTTTGTTATATAAAATGCAAGAATGGTGCTGATCAATTATTTGATTCTGAGTCTATGATCTACAGGACTATCAGCATTTCGAAATCGCAGTTGGAATTACAGACCAATCCTAATGTGGAAATGGGACTCCACCAACATACTGAAAACGTGGACACGACTACAAAAATGTATAAATATCACCGTTTTTAGGTGTGATGTTTGACTTTCTATCTCAATTATAAAAGCGTGATTAATTCAGGTGAGATTGTAAGTCACTTCTTTTCGATCACATTTTACAACCGTGATAAAAAATTTACAACAATCATACAATAAAAGCGTAATCTTTTATGGTAAAAACTAAGATAAAAAGAAATCTCGTGTGATCTTTTATGAATTTTGATCTCACTTTTTTTGAAAAACTGTGATTAAATATAAAAAAATAATCACGTTAAAAAATTGGATTAATTTTAAAAATAATAAAAATTCATATGGTAACCTCCTATCACGCCATTGTAGCACTATTTAGTATCTTGTCATTATAGTAACTTTATATATTTGATATTTTTTTGTTTCTGCTGAGAATCGAACTCGTGCCATTCCTCTAAAAGTTAGTATAGTTGACCGCTAGTCTAACCTATCATTTAGGTATACATTTTATATATTAATATATAAAAACAAATTTTTATCACTTTTGGGTTACTAAAAAAAGTAATAAAATTATATTATTTTAATTTAATTATTTTAAGTTTTTTATAATAATTTATTATGACTTTTGTCAATCAGTTAGTAGCTAAAAGTTACAATTTGCATGATCAATTGGTTAGGAAAAATGATAAAAAAATTTATTTTTATTTAATTATTTTAACTTTTTGTAATTATTTGAAATCATAACCAATATATAGTACCATGCGAATACTTAATAAATAATTTATGAATATTTATTATATTTAATTAAAAATAATTTTAATTATTTTTCTTATTTTCCTTTAATCTTTGTTTATAGCATATATTTAATCATGACTCACTATTTATAATATATTTTTCTTCATTCTGTATTATATTTTTAAAAGTAATTAGGTCGCGTTTATTTTAGTTTTAGAAAACTATTGTTCAAAACAAAATTTTTGAAAACTATTTTAAAAATTGATTTGTAATACAAAAAATATTTTCAATGACTAGATTCAAAAATTAGTTCCAAAAAGAAAAAAAATGAAAATTTTTACTATTTTTATTTCTAAATTTTTATCACTTCCAACAAAATATAAAATAATGTCACTTTTAATATAATTAATATTAAAGATATACTAAATGTTTATTAGATATTAAGTATTTAATATTTACATCGTTATAAATCATACAAATTATAAAAACTACTCTCATATATTTACTGAAAAAATAATGATTATACATTTAGCGTTATTTAAATTTAATTTGGTAAATTTAATTTTAACATTAATTTAAAAATATTTTTGTTTGTTGATCTATGATTGTAGTTTTTATAGCATATTCAATTAATTAAAATTAATAAATAAATATTACGATAAAATTTATGAAATCTAATTTAAATCATATAAAGTGATAAATAAAATTGTTTGAGAGAGATATAGAGAAAAAAATAATAGTATTGTCACTTTTTTTTAATTATCTCGCTTTTTTTGAGATATAATTTTGCTCACTTATTGATCTCAGTTTTTTCTAGAGATGTTTCCACTAATCTTTTATCTCGGTTTTTTCTAGAAATAGTTTCCACTGATCTTTTATCTCACTTTTTTCTAAAGATGATTTTCACTAATCTTTTATTTCATTTTAAATACAATCACGGTTTCAACAAAAGTGAGATAAAAACTATTAAAAATAATTTTTTATCTCAATTTTTTAATTAAATTGAGATAAAAAGTTTAACCCATAAATCTTTATTACACTTTTTCTCGTAATCTTTATGAATTATTTAGTGTGATCTTTATCCATTATTGTAGTAGTGCCAGCCGCGCTGATAACTGAAATATTTGTACATACATTGGTGATGGGAGAATGGTGGAAATGCAAAGAAACGTTGGGAACAGCTGGAGTGCCTTTTCTTCTTTTAATCATTAAAAAAGTTTGCTTTTAATTGACAAAATTCAGCCTTTCACATTGGCGCCCACAACTCCATTAACCTAATACCATCTAAAAGAATCTCTCACTAAAATATCAATAGCCCACGCCCGTTGGTCTCAGTGTGGTCGATCAAAGAATATGAATACAGATTTCTGGCTCCTTCTGGTGTTCTAAATACTACAACGCAGACCTTAGTTTGAGGCTGGGGTGAGTTTAAATTAAGCCAAAGTTTTTTACTTATTCCACCTCGATTCAAACTATTAATACTGGTCTCGGATTAAAGATTGAGTTTCCGGCTTATTATTTGAACTTGACTTAACAAAAATTATTCAGGTGTAAAATTGATTCGCGAGTAATTTGATTAATTAAAATATTTTATTTTATTTTAAAATATAATAATTTAAAATAAATATTTCAACTAAATTAAATAATATCATTTCACTTAGATAAATTAACGTCTTTTTAGTTAAAAATATTATAAAAATATATACTTATTTTATCGAATTGACTCACAAGCTTTCGAATCAAGCACTTATAAACTTGAATCAAGCTCAATAAGATTACAAATCGGCTCAAATAACTTAATAACAGATCGATTGTGTAACGGTCCCTACTCATGCGTATATTCACACAATTTATGATCGGTGCAAGGAAGTAGATTATTGAGGTGCGTAGAAACGATCCTGCCTTCTCTAATTCCAATTCCTTTAGCCCAAAAACATGCCCTAGAAGAACCTAACCGCAATGGCATTGTGGCATAGCTGAGACTAAAATTTCCAAGGTTAAAGCAATTTAAGGAATTGAAACCTTCCAGCCATGGAGCACTGTTGCCATAATCCTTTGCAGAGAAATAGTTCTCGTAATGGCATTGCAATCTTTGACGTCTATCTTTATGAAATACTGAGAGTCTATTTGGGTGTCACTGGAATTTGAGATTGCAAATGTTACTTTTCCCCATAGGAAATTTAGAGAAAATTTTATGTATTTACATTGATATACGCAAAGGAAAGTAATTAAATGGTCCCAGTCAAATTCAAGGAAGCATTCAAGCGGGCTCTTAGCTATCCAACTAGGTCAACTTCACCAAGTTTGTTGACCCAACGCTTGGGATTCAGCCCCAGCCTTGGTTAGTTTGAACATGCCCATGGAATCAAAACTTGGGGACAATAAAACTTAAAGTTGAAGACAGTTCAGATTATTTATGGATGATATCCTTAATAACTTTATACATGTTACTGATTTAAAAAAAAAAAAAAAAATTCTTACTACTAAACACCAATTTCTTCCAATATTTACTCAAATCTCACAGAAAATGAGCAACTCGATCAGACCAAGTTTTCATATTATGATGGCTTCATATACATTGTACTAAATGTAATGGAAAACAGAACAATTATTTACCCAATGCTATGGGCAGGGCTTGAATTCTTCTTCCTTTCTCTAAAGCTCCGGCTTGAAAGTATCCTTGGAAGACAACACTGCAGAGACTTCACTGCTTTCCCCTTCTCAGGTCTGTAATCTACACTGGAAGTTCTTTCACTGCTGCACGCAGAGTTAGCTCCCGAGACAAAAGAGGTACCATCTGCTCTTGAAGGGAGACCAAGCATGGCACTCTTAGGTTCCAGCTTTCCATTCACTCCATTTTTGTTACCTGATGACATGTTCTGTCCATCATCAACATCTCGGTCACCTCTTAAGCTGTCTTGAAAAAGTTCTCCTAATTTCTTTTTCTTTTCTGCTGAGTATGTTTCAGTTTTAGAACTTGATGTTTTATTATCAAAAGTAGCCCATTCGACTTGTGGGGTTCCTGCAGGGAGGCTCTGGTGGACTGGAGTATTGCCACGAGATGGGGTAAAATCTGCATTAAGACAGAATCAAAGTCGAATCAACATTAAAATGATTTTAACTTTTGTGGTGCTAGGAAGATGGTTAAAGACAAGAAAGTAAAAAATATATCTGTGCATCAGCAATTTCCATGTCTCATATTTCCTAGTCACAATAGACAGACCAACAATGAAGTAAATGGCATAGCTATTATATGACACTCAACCGACTAACTTTTATTAGATTGTTTGAGCAATCCTCAACAATTTCCCTTCCAATCACTGTAATTTTAGGTCACTTGTCTTCCAAAGGTTAAAGTCAGTATCATTTCATAATGAAGATGAGTAGCATGGCTTAGAGCACACATCCAAACAAAGAATTTGCTGAATTGTGTTGCAATCAGTAAATTATAAAGTAGCCAAGGCAGAAAGAAACATCATTGATCTTGGATATTGTGAGTGGGTGTCTACAACCCACCAAAAAAAAAAAAAAAAACAAGCGGCATTCGTTCTTCCAAAATAAAGAAAGAAAGAAAGAAAGAAGAGTAGTTCATATTTCTCTTGCATATATGACAAAATGAGACACAGAACCAAGGTTCTACTTCAAAACAGCTGAAAGCATTCTAGTGAATTCTTACCACCATTGACACTGAAGAAGTCGTCTTCGCAATCTGACTCTAGCCAGGGTTGGGATTCAAAAAAGACCTCGTCTCTACTGCCTGCAAATAAACAAGACATGCATCAAATTTGGGCATTGGATAATTACGAAAATAGCTAAATAATATTGTAAAAAGTTTGGGGGATGGGGGGCCTTGGGTGACCACCAAAAATTGAAAAATCAATTATTTTTCTTTTAAAAATTAAGTCCAAGAATTCATTCAAGAGATTACGAGAGGAGTCAGTATCGTTATTAAGCAAGGATGGGGATGAGGACAAGGATAATTGAGATTATTAAGTGCAAAGGAGCAATTCTGAGTATAGGAGACTTCTGACAATTAAAGTAATCCTTCTAATCTCCAGTTAGAAAGATTATGTCGACCAGCCATGATTGTGCAGATCAGCTGTCGCATTAAAGTAAAAGGTTATCCACAACACACATGCAAATCAGGTGTTGGACACGCACAACAATAAACAGAAGTTTTTGCAAATTTATTTCACAATAGACTGCCACCACTGCTGAAGTAATCTTTATCCCTGAAGAGGGGCATCATTTTCCAAAAGCTTTAACAATACTATAACTTAATCATCCATATGAAATGCAGGTAGGCGGTTGCTACAAGAGGTGTGTCTTTATGAGCTGAAAATTCCCACCATAATGAAAGGGTTCACCAGCCAGCACTGATTTACCCAGTGTCGCTTATCGTTATCTCTTACAAGCGCGTATTACACTTATCTTCAATGTGATTCCATACCCTTGAAAACAAGTCATGCCAACTTTAGAGTTGGAATAATACAATAGGATAGATTTAAGCAAAGGCTTTCTTTTAGCTCTGGCTCACCTACAGGGATTGATCTAGGAAAGTTTGCAATTATCTGTTTGTAAAGCCCTGGCTGTTTATTATCCTCATTTTAACAAAGGAGTCATATAAAACTTGTTAGTGCAGAGTTAGTTAAGAAAAAGGAAAAGTTTTGGCCTCAAATAGGGCAAGAAATAGCATGGGTGTTGAGAGGGGAAAAAAATCAGAACTCCCACATTCAAGTCCTGCACCTTGCTAAAACAGGGTTTATTTATAGAAAATTGTAGAAAATTCGAGCATCAATCAAAAATCAAAAGGGCATAATATCAATATGGAAATATAGTATTCTTTATACACAGAGAAAGGGAATATGAAAACTAATAATCTCAAAAAGCTATTCTAACCAAAGAGAGGTAAGGTTCCAACTCATCACTTTCGTTTCATCTTCTTAGAAGCCAAATGAAACATAAGGATTTAGTTCTGCACATTGAAAATGACACCTCAAAAAATTATACTCTATATGTAATTACCCAAAAAAAATACACTGTATATGCATACAGTGTGAGACATCAAGAAGGCTAGAAGGGTATCTCCACCAAACATCATAGAGTAATGCTCAATAAAAGAGGTTTCTTTATGAACTGTATATGTGGATCGTCCTGTAATTTTATGAAGCTTTTAACAACACAATTTTCGTCAGTTATTTTCTTAAAGAGGATACCAAATTTGGACACAGCATTTGAAAACCATACATATTTTTTAATTAAAAAAAAATGATCTGTCTGTTAATTTTCAAGTAATGAAATGTAGTTTTATAATGGATGGGAATCCTCTGGGTTTCAATCGCCCACCCTACAAAACCACAAGGTATAAAATTATAAATTACTAACCAAGAGCCTTTCTATATCAAATATGTGGTTTAAGCCCAATGAAAAATTCTCTTTTATGGCCAAACAGAGAGAAAATATACATTATTTATATATTATGACAGCATCTTTCGTATGTTTCTCCATAATTCAATCTGTCATCAAGAACATGGGTGATTCTTTTACAACATTAGAAAATGTCAGATGACTATTATATACATAATGGTAGCCCAAAAACTTCAAAAAAAAAATCAATCAACTGCAGAGACCTAATCACAACAAATATCTACAACATTAAACCCATTTTTTTAATTACTACTTACCCAAAAAAATCAGGAACACGCATACCCATCATTACAGAAAAGGAAGATAAATAAATAATAATAATAAAATAAAGTACATATATCCCATTTTTGGACAGAAGAGTAGAAGAAAACAACCGTTACAACCAGAATACCAAATCCACTACAAACTGTTCATATCTAGATTGAAAGGAACGTACCAAAATCACAAGCGGCCGCCACGGGGAGAGACGGTGACCATTGAGATTTGAGACCCTCTTCGGCGATCGGACGGTCCCCATTGGCGATAGGCTTGTCTTTGATGGGTGACGGAGTCACAACCTTGTCAGTTTTAGACCCAAACGGGAATCGGAACTTCATGTCGGAATCTGAGTCTTTGTGAACTGAAACACAAGCACCCATTTATCAGCACACCGCCCTTATCATCACAGGGCTCAAAAACCTCTCTGTTTTACTCGAAAACAGAGAGAGAGAGAGAGAAAGAGAGAAGAAGAAGAAGAAGAAGAAGAAGAAGCGAGAGGGGAACGTTTCCTGGCGTTATGCTTGAAGGAGTAGAAAATTCTTACAAAGCAATTGATAGAGAGAAGAGACGGGGCCTTGAAAGCGAAGTAATTGCGCTTGCAGAGCCGGGGTGGGTCCGAATATAAAAAGTAGTATTATAATAATATTAGAGTTTGTTCCAGCTCTGACTGAAACGGAAATCAATGTAAAAAAAGCTGTCTTTGAGGCCAAAAGGCTGGGCTCTATTTCCATGTGGCCTCGACACTAGCGTTGGCTGGGTTGTCGAGAAATTCGTAAATTTTTAGTAATTTTTTTATAATTTTTTTAATAAAAAATTGGCAAGTATAACTCTTTATACATTTGATAAAAAAATTTAAAATTTTCAATAATTTTTAAAAACGGTGAAAGTTAGAAAAATTTTTAAGAATTGTTAGTTATTTAATAAAAAAATTAGAAAAAATTTTATCAACATTTAAAATATCGTCAGAATATCAAAATAAATAATAAAAATAAAAAATACTAAAAATATCTCATTCTTTTGAGCCCCCATCCCAAGTTCAGTATTTAAATGTGTCATCCAACGTGGGCCTAATTTAAATTTTTTCTTTTTCAAAAAAAAAAAACGCAAAAAATCTTAATTAGCTATTTATAAAACAAAATAAATTTGATAATATTTCTAATGAATACAAGATTTTGTTAATTTAAATATGAAATATAGCAATATAAAAATAAAACAGAAATAAGCATGAAATTTAACAAATTAAGAAATTTACAAAACATGAATAAAACTTAAATTTAAAGACTAAAAATCTTTCTAAAATGTTTTTAAAAATAATTATTATAAACCCAGTTATTTTTCCAGGTTGAAGAGGTTAAAAACTCTAACAACTATTATGTCATGCGTTAATAAGTTCCAAGCCATATTATGATCTATTTTTGACATTTGGAGCCTGTTTTGAGGATTAAAAACTAGCAAAAAAAGTAAATTTTTGGTAATTTTTTGTATTTTTTTTAGTTACATTTTTTTATGTGTTTGGCGGAACAAAGTATAAATTTTAATATTTTTTTACAACTTTTAGGTGTTTGATAAACTTTTTATTATAGTAAAGCAAAAAAATAATAACATTTTGTGTGTTTGGTAAGTTTTTACTGTAGCGGAGCAAAAAAATTGACAATTTTTGTGTGTTTAATAAAATTTTTTATTTTATTTTTTACTGTAACAAAGTAAAAAAATAAAAAAAAATTATGATTTTACTTTTTATTTTATCAAATGCACCGAAAGTTGTAAAATATAACTTTTGTTACTTTTTTGCTAGTTTTTGAGCCTCCAAACGAAGAGTGGCGAAATATAATAAAGAAAAGTTTTAATCAATAAAAGTGGGTAAGGACTTAAGCATATTATGGTTGTGGGTAGAGGTTTATTTATTTATTTAAACGGTTTGGGGATCAATATTTAATAAATCTTTGATGATTGATTTTAAAGTAATTATTAAAGTAATGTTAATAAAAAAAAAAAGTCATTTGAAAGTGTTTTTTGCTTGATTGAAATTACTGTTTTAAATGGCTTGGTGTGTTTCAATATTTTTGAATTAAGGCTTGATTACGGCTCAAAATTTTTAAATATTGAATAAATTAGGTTTAATTTATTCAATACTATTAAACATAAAACATAACATTTGTTATTTATAATATGTTTAATGTATTTAAAAAATATAAAAGAAAAATGCGATCTTATCTAAAAAGTACTTAATTGTATATCTCTATATACGGATTCATAATATGGTTTCAAAATATATATATATGGATTGATAATATATTAATATCTCAACAAGTCGCCCCAAGATTATTCATAATTATTCATCGTATTTAATTATCATGATATTATGCTTCTATTATAAATAGTGGATAAAAATAAATTTATTTCCAATATAAGAGTTTGACTTTGAGCAATTTAATTAAAATGAATTCAAAATTTTGAATAAAATTCGTGCGCTTTGAAAAAAGGACAAGAAATTATGAGAGATGACTGGAAAAAATAAGAATGACAGGAAAAAATATATATATATATAACTAGAAACCGGAGGTGACAATGTGGGCTGCCAACGGGAAAAAGAAAAAAACAACAAGAAAAAGAAAAGACAATGTGATGTAAAGAATTTGTCCGCTCAGAAATGAAAGGTCAAGATGAGAGATAACCCACTAATCAACTTTGAATCAATTAAAAACTTCGAAAAGTTTGGGCACAAAATGCCATGATTTATTCTTCTCAATTTCACATTTCCTTTATTTGACATGTGATTAGCCTTTTCTTAATTATTATTCCATCAAAGTCTGGGGGGTTGCTAAAAGTTGAAAGTCTTTCAGATAATAATGCCTCCTCCCCCACTAATCTCATTTTCTTTGTACAAAAGACAAATTCGCTTATGGGTAGGGGATCGGTCGGGTCGGGTCGGGTGTCTTTTTTTTTTTTTTTTTTAAATGCACCTTCTAAATCGTACTTGTTTAGACAAAAATGAAAATTTCAACTCCACATCAAAGGATGAAATAATTATTCTAAAACCATGAATCATGACCCACCCACTTCTGGATATAATGTCCAAATTCCCCCAAGTAATTAATTAATTAGTTTTGAACACGAGGGCAATAGAAATAGAAGAATGCAACAACAACCAAAAATAATAATAATTAATTAACCAGATTACATTAAAATTCAGTTTGAATAGTTAGATATTTTAAATTAATTAATTTGAGATTGAATTATACTAAAATATAAGTAATAGAGTTAATTCATATAATAATATATATAATTTTTCTGATGATTACTAATTATTACTATAAAAACAGTGGTGTCATTATTTCTAAAATTATGGAGTTACTGTTACGAAATATTTCCAAATAACTACTTTTTTTTTTTGTAATAATTTCAAATTCTTTGTATTTTAATCATGTTAAACTAATCAAATATGTGATAAAATCTTTATTTAAACTAATAAAGTTATATTTAAGTAATTTTATTTTAAGTACCAAATCCTGTAATTTTAAATTTATAAATATAAATGCAATCTAAATCTTCATATGATCCCCTCATTTAATTGTGTACAGAATTACTTAATCTAGGCTTGAAACAAGTTCCTTAGATTTTTTTTATTATTAAGCAAAATATATATATATATATATATATATGTATTCATAAAAAAAAGAAATTTAAAAAGAAAAAGAAAAGGAGAAAAAGGAAGAAAAGAAGGAAAAGAGATGCTTCAGTTGCTCCAGGACCGGGCATGGTATATTTTTCTTCAGTTAATTTTTCCTTTTGTATCTACGGGGTCGTATTGTGGTTTAGACATGTTATATGTAATCAGTATGGTAACATTCTAAAAATGTGCTCGTATAAGTAATCAAAAGTATGCTCGTGATCATTAAGCAAAACATCAATTTATTTTGATATCCACTTTCTGTAATTTAAACTAAAGTTAAAAATGTTAAAAATTTTATGAAAGACAATAAATTTGATTCCTAATAACCTTAAAAATATATATTTATTTACACCTATTGTATTATATTTTTATTGCATTTAAGACTTACTATATCTATTTGAATTTCAATCAATATTTTTATTTTATTTCTTAAAAATTTAATACTATTCCAAATTTTACTTTAATTTCTTAATTTTTGATGTTCCCAAAGGATGCTTGTGATTTTCACATTTAATACAGTAAATATAAAAATACTTTAACTCTTTTAGATATAAATATATAATTCATGGAATGGGATGGACTAATTTATTTTATGATTTTGGTCACTTGATACTTTTTTTTTTAATTTTTCATTATTGAACAAGAACTAATATGAATTATTGAATTTAAGTTTTTATTATTAGCATATGATTTCTTTCTAACCTTCATCATGTGATCAAAAGAATAATTTATAATATATTAAAATTGAAATCGAAACTTATTTATTCATGATTTAATTATGTTGGATATATACATTAAACAATAGCAAGTTTTAATTGTTATTATTTTTAATACTTCAAAATTTTTCATTGTCATCTGTGAAGCTAACCAAAACATATTTCCAACCAAAATAAAACATGAATTATTATATGTGATATAAATTATTTTTATTAAGGTGATAGGTATAATATTTGTATATTATAGAATTCATTAGATCGAGTATCAACACATCGAAATTTATCAAAACTTAGATAATTGGAACTGAATTCTTATCGAATAAACAGCTGTAACTACTATATCTATACCTAACAATATGGGTGCACAAAAAAACCCAATAACTCGCAAATCGAACCAATCTATTCACTTTAGTTTAGGTTAATTCGGATTTGCACATTTTCAATTCGGTTCTAAGTTGAAAATTAGCAAATTGATATTTCGATTTGATTTACGGATTAACATAAACTCAACCCGAACTAACCCAAAACTGAACTAAAAATGATCCAACCCAAAATCAACCCCAAATAATATAAATCTACAATATAATATTATAAAATATAAAACTAAATAACAATTAGGATTATTGGGTTAGCAAACACACGGTTCCTTCCATGATTCCATCTCGCAACCTGTAGCGGTTGTCTTTCCTTATCCTTCCTCTCCTCTATCTCTCTCTCCCCAAATGTAGTAGGCAGCTACTCTTTGGCACAATAGCTTACATCGTATATCTCCGTCGCTAAATCCTGTAGCTTTTGCACAGCTCTTTCGCTGGCATCGCGTTGGTTCACTACCAAATCTTCCTTTGTTCGATTTCTCATCCCCTTCACTTTCCGAACAACCCAAAACTCGTTACTTTTCAATATAGAAAGAAATATTAATAACAATTATTTTTATCTTTATCTGTCAATCCCAGAATTTCCTGAAAAAACTTTTCAATCTTTAACCTCACATTTATTAATGCGAGTGATCATGCAGCACCCTTCTAATGTTTTTCTCTAAGTTTGAGGCTTTTGCTTAATTGGATTGTTATTGTGTGATTTTCGGTGAAAAGGCCAAAGGACCCTATTGGTGTTGTGATTGCCTTTTGGTATTGTCATTACTGTCAGGAACTCT
Source organism: Vitellaria paradoxa (assembly GCA_019916065.1). Lineage (NCBI taxonomy): Eukaryota > Viridiplantae > Streptophyta > Magnoliopsida > Ericales > Sapotaceae > Vitellaria > Vitellaria paradoxa. The sequence goes on from CM034236.1 coordinate 58,633,343, forward strand.
GGCTTGAGTATTTGACCGACTCGATCCCAATTTGTTTGAACTGATCTTAAATTAGACTTGATATTTTCGATTTGATTTAGTTCGATCTTAATTTAAAATCAGTTCAAGTCTAATTTTTATAAATAAAAAAAAATTAATTCGATTATGAATTAAACATGAATCTAAATCGATTCAACCTATATACACCCCTACCTAAAAAATCAAATACGAATTTAAATCGGGTCCTGGTCCAGGTCCATTGATCGGAGTAGATAGTTCATTAAGGATGTTACAAAATTTGGATCAACCAACTCTCTTAAGACTCCATCAATTACAGCAACTATCATTAACAAAATTTGCGCGTGGTTGGTTGCCAACCCACATGGGTGGCTCACATGTCGCAAGAATTCTTTATAGTGGCGGTTTGATTTATATATATATATATATATACACATACGTATAACCTTCGCGTACATAATCAATCCCCCCAAATCAGGGGTTGAGATTATTTTACATTGCATGTGCTCCGTGCAGCCCAATGCTGCAAATGCTTTTCAGTCATCCAGTGTTTGAAGGCATTAAATTATTGCTGCTGAATTGGGTTATTTGATCGCATCATATAAATACAAGTGAATTAAGGTACACCTAAGTGTACAGGATGCTCTCCTCAATATTTTATTATTTTTTATTTTTACTTTTTCCTGCACTATCTTCTCATTAATTATAAAAATAAAATAAAAACTGAAAATAATTGCCTAAAATAAATGTCTCATGAAAATAGTTAGATTGCGTATTAATTAAGGAAGACAAATTAGAATGAAAGTAAAATTAATTGAGAAATTCTAAGAAAATTAAATTATTTACAAAGACAAAATTGGCAGTTTGTAGGAAAAATATTTATATTTTCACAGGTTTCTTGAAGTTGTGGATAGTTGAGAATTAATTATTAAGAAAAAAAAATCAAAATTTATCAATATATTTGGTGAAATTCATTAGGTTTTTTTTTTCCCAAAATAACCCTTTAAGCTAAAAAGTCCAATTTAAAAAAAAAAGAAGAAAAATAAAAAAATCTCACTCCGTATTTATATATATATATATATATATAAATGACATATGAATAAAAAATATGGTTTGCTGGAGAGATCTGAACAAAGAGCCTCATAATCTATATAAATAAATAATAAGAAACATAGAAAAGTAAAAGAAAAAAAAGTCACTTTTAATTCCTTTATAATAAAAATGTGATCTCCTTGCATGCAGATATACAAACATACATATATATATATATATATGTATGTCTGTATGTATACACGTGGATCGGACTCGAAGGTGGATCACAAAAGAGACAAGGCGACCGATTGATATTGTTATATATATATATATATATATATATATATATGTATGTATACACGTGGATAGGTGGATCATAAAAGAGACAAGGCGACCAATTGATATTATTAATAAGTAGGTTGGATGGAATTGTTAATAGCTTGGATAAATGATCATAATTCCAAGCCAACTATAATTTTTTTTTTTTCCTTTTTTGAAAGGCACAAGCCAACTATAATTGACAATGACAAATTTGGGAGGATCGGTCAGACGTTAAAAACTCCAACAAATGCACATATGTACATGATCCAAAAATGAAAAGCGTGTCCGATTGCATCCACACCAGAGGATGAATGAACAGATGGGTGTCTCTCTCTGAATGTGGCGATTAAGAGCATAATTAATTTTTTTTTTTTAATTTTAGACTATGAAATAGAGATTTTTTTTATCATGATTAATCATCAATAATTAAGGGTTCGTTTGGAACCCAAAAAAAAATCAAAAAACTTTAAAAAATTTTCAAAAGTTTTTAAATCACTCCAATCACATTTTACCACCTATCATTTTTACATCACATCAAGTCCACTTTTTGATTTTTTTTTTTTTTTTGATTTCTTTTGGGACTCCAAACACATCTTAAATGTTATTATTTTTTCTTGCCTTAGGCTGGATATTACACTAATTTTTTTTCTCGTCTTGGGTTATGGGAATTTATTTATTTATTTACTTATTATTATTATTATTATTTGGCCCGTGCTAACAGTTTGGCCAAAATTTTGTTTGAGCTACAGCTTAAACACAATTCCACCCTTGGTGGTGGCTCTGACTACTCGGGTCCCATTATGCCCGTAAAATCAATTAAATTATTTTGAAACTAGTTGTTTCAACTCCACTTAAAATATAAGTGAAATTAAAATTTTAAATTCATTATACTATTGAATTTATTAAAATTTAATTTAATTTACTAATATTTGATGAATATAATATAAGATTTTAAACTATTTTGAGTGAGATGAAAGTCAATTTGATAATAAATTTACTCGAATTTGATTTGCAATATAAAAATAACAAACCTATATCAAAATTTTAAGAACATTCGTGCCAATAACTCTAAACAAAACCTCTAAATAAAGAGAAATGTGGGTATAAATTCTCCACTTAAGGGTACTCTATGTGGGTATAGATTCTCTGTTTAAGGGTACTCTATGTGGGTATAGATTCTCTGTTTAAGGGTACTCTATTAATAATTAATATAAACAATTCTCTACATATATTAATATTGATTCATTACATTTGGAGATGGGGAAAATTTTCTAGCATATAATGTGTAAAGATACTGGTACTTTATTATTAACTATTATAAACAATTATCTACGTATATTGATCTTGATTCAGTACATTTATAGGTGTGAAAATTTTCTAATATATAATGTGTAAAGATACTGATTTGAGTTTCTTTTCCACTCTTTCTTTCTATTTTAAAATAAAGGTGTTTAGAATAATTGATACGGAACCTTAAATTGATTAAAATTAACAAATTTAATTTAAATATTTTACTATTCAGCTCGATTGATTTCATTTAGTATAAATTACATATACTTTCACTTAACATTTGGTAATTACACTTGTCACCACTCAACGTTTAAAAATTGCAGTGACTTCCTTTAATTTGAAATATTGTTAATATTGACCTCCTTCTATTAAACCAATTGTTAAAATCTAATACAAAATGTCAAAATTACTAAAATTTTAAGTGTTTTTCTTATTTTATATCTTCCTTTCTCATATATTTATCTTTTTTTTTTTTTACAAAAATCTCTAAAATTTTTTTATTTTTACTTTTTCTTTTACTTGTTTTTAGGAATCTGTTTCAAAAAATATAAAAAGTGCAACACATGTCAATCCTTCAAATAAAAAAAAAAAACATACAAAAGTTAATGACATATGTGTTAGATTGACAACATTTTATGTAAATATTCAATCACTAAAAAAATAAAAATTTTATCTCTAATAATAATAAAATAATTTATCATAAATTTTTCAAAAACAATTTTAAGTGAAAAAAGAAATAACATGTGTAAAGTTCCCCTTCCCAACTCAAGCTTTAATACATGTGCATTCGTTGACTCCTACTTTGAACCAATGACGATTGACCTTGGGCTCAGCCGATAATCTGGACAAGCGGGCAGCTGAACTTTGACGTCTCGGGCCTTCCCGCCATTTCGTTCCTTTCAAAAATAGATGAAGTGGAGAAGTTTTCAAATATATAATAGGGTGTGTTTGTAGTGATAAAAAGTGAGATAAATTAAAATAAATTGAGAGTTCGTAATGCGTGCAGTAAAAGAAAAAAAATTGATGTGATATAAAGTTAACAAAGATTTATAGAGTTTTTTATTGTTTGTTTGCAAACCAAACGGAGCCATAGGAGTGTTTAGAGTGAAAAAAAATTAAAAAAATCAAAAGTTAATGTTGATATGATGTAAAAGTAACATGTGAAAAAATTTGATCGGAGAAATTAAAAATTTTGAAATTTTTGAAAAAATTTTAGGGTACCAAACTGTCCCATAATATCGTGTTTGAATTGCATTGTAGATTCAACAAGAAAAAAAGAAGTTGAATGAAAATTCAAAATCCTTCTTTTATTTGAATGTAATATAAGAATGAGAAAAAAATAAAATAGAATTTAAAAAATAAAAAAAATTATAAAATTTTTTTTTTCATTTTCTTATATTTTATTACTCAATTAAACCAACACACGTCACTCTTTTTTTTACATTTTCTTTTCTCCTCCCAAATTCTTAATTAAAATACATCTTAAAGTTGTATTTGTATGACACTTCGTATGTAATGGTGGATTTGATAAGAATTTTTATCAATTTTTATGTTTGGTATTAAAATAAAATTTTATAAGTTAGATTTAATTTTATTCCATAACTTTAATTAAAAATTTTTTATATCATTTGAAATCAATCCAATAATAAAATTTGATGAGAATTTATTACTTTATTAAATCATCTAAGTAAGTGGACAAATTTATCTTCATATATCTTATTTTACTGTATTTTATATTTCCTATTAATATGGTTAAATTTCGTATTTTTATTAAATCAAATCAATTTAATTCTTTAATTCAAAATGTGTTACAAATAGAAAATTTTCTTTACCAAATCAAATGAAATTAATTTTTTATTTTAAAATTCAATCAATTTTAAGAAAGGAATATTTTTAAATGGAGTGTTATAGATTTAAAATTAAAGAATTTAGTATTTTTTATTTTAAGTGAATTGCTTATATATAATTTTAGGAGATTATAGAAATAGATTTTATTTTAAATTTAAGTAGTTTAACATTGCAAATTATGATATATTTGAAATCACTATAAAAAGTAGATAGTTTTAAAAAAATTCATAATATTTGGCTGCCCTGCATAAAAAAATTCATAATATTTGGCTGCCCTGCATTACACATGTAGTAATAATTATTGGAAGTCTTTATGTATAATTACATAAACAAGCACAATTCAACTCAATTTATTATTTTTCAACTGAATTGGGTCAGTAACATAACCCCTCCCCAATCCTACTTAATAAAGAGATTTTTTTTATTAAACCCAATATTTCTTTATTATTTCTACAAAATTAGTTTTTGTCCACTCTACCTTTTTGCATTATCCACAATTTGGAGACCATTGCTCATCCTAAATTGATACATTTAGGGATCGTTTGACAACGCTATCGTTTTTTGTTGTTGTTTTTCTGTTGCTGTTTTCTGTTGTCGTTTATTTTATCTGAAATAAAAACTAAAACTACATTTGAAAATACAAGTTTGTTTATAATTATTAATTTTTTATTTTAGAAAATATTTAATTTTACTAGTTTTAAAAAATTAATAGAACTTAGGAAAATTTATTTTATATTAATTTAATTTAATTAATATAATTAACTAAATTAATATAATTATTTAAATTAATACAATAAATTATTTATTAAAATCATTTAATTCAATAAATATAAAATATATTAAAATATATTATTTATTAAAAATAATTTAATAAAATATATTTCATATTAAATAAATAATTAAATTAGATTAATTATTAAATTAAATTATTTATTTTTAAATTAATTAAATTCATTTAATTATTTATTAAAATAATTTAATAAAATGTATTTCATATAAATAAATTAATTAAATCATAAATGATTTAATTTAATTATGATATTTATTTAAAATAACTTAATAATAATTATTAAATTTAATTTAATTTAAAATTAATGTAATTTAATTATTAATTATTAATTATTTTATATAAATTATTTTAATTATTAAATTAAATAAATTAATTATGATATTTATTTCAGATAATTTAGCAATAATTAATTATTAAATTAAATTAAATTAAATTAGTTTTATTATTTATTAGAAATAATTTATATTATTTATTAAAATAATTTAATTTAATAAAATATTTGAATAAAATAATTTATTTTTATGTAATGTAACAAAAATAAATAAATTTTTAAAATTGACAAAATATTGGCAACAGAAAAAAAAAACAGAATGAAAACACCTTTTTTCTTTTTATGTTTTCATTTTATTTTTGAAACAGAAAAACGTAAACAAGTTTATTAAACATGTTTCTGTTGTGAGTTTACAAAATTTTGAAAAAATAAACAAAAAACGAAAATGTTACCAAACGGGGACTTACAGTCCACTTATGTTTGTTATTTATGGTTAAATAACTTTAACTGATTATTTTGTCAATTTATTTTTAATTAACGCTACCTCTACTAGCTCACTAATCCAATAAATACAAATCATATTTTTTTATCATTTTATCACACATTTAGTTTATCATTCTCCCACTCCTATCAACAATATTTATTCTTAATCTCAAGTCTATATATTTGAAAGGGGTTTTTGGAGGCCGGTTACTATTTATACACTTATAAGGATTTAAGTCATACCCAAAAAATTTGTTTGTAAATAAGTCACACTTGCAACAAAAAGACAAAAAAGGACATCACGCGTTTTTCACCACATTTCAAAACTGTCAGTTTTATCCGAAAATAGTGTACACTTCACTCATAACTTCCGTGACTTTCCATCTTCTTTACAAAGCAAGAAAAATCGATTTTTGGAAACAAAATCAAAACTGTTTGGGAAAAACTTAATTTCGCGACTTTCCATCTTCTTTACAAAGTAAGAAAAATTGATTTTTGAAAACAAAATCAAAACTGTTTGGAAAAACTTAATTTCGCGACTTTCCATCTTCTTTACAAAGCAAGCAAAACTGATTTTTGGAAACAAAATCAAAACTATTTGGGAAAAACCTAAATCGATCATCATTCCTAAGTATATTTATTTTTTTTTATTTTGAAACAGTATCGGTACTGTTTTGAAGATATCTCAAAATACTAATCAACTCCATGGATTTCTCTTGCCCAAAACTTATCATCTGCTTATAATTCATGGTGCTATTTTAAAAACAGTACCGGTACTGTTTTGAAGACAGTACCGATAAAACAATACCGGTACTCTTTTGAATCGGTACTGTTTTCATACTGCCTAAAAAATATCAATCGATACATAATACAAACCAACGATACGAGCCAACATCATCATATTTTTTGAAACAGTACCGGTACTGTTTTGAAGATAGCTCAAAACGCCAATCGACCCCATGGATTTCTCTTGCCCTTAAAACTCGTCATCTGCTTATAATTCATGGTACTATTTTAAAAACAATACCGGTATTGTTTTGAAAACAGTACCGATAAAACAGTACCAGTACTGTTTGGATCGGTACTGTTTTCATATTGCCTAAAAAACATCAATCGATACATAATAAAAACCAACGATACGAGCCAACATCATCATATTTTTTGAAACAGTACCGGTACTGTTTTGAAGATAGCTCAAAAAGCCAATCGGCCCCATGGATTTCTCTTGCCCTTAAAACTCGTCATCCGCTTATAATTCATGGTGCTGTTTTGAAAACAGTACCGATAAAACAGTACCGGTACTGTGTTGAAAACAGTACCGATAAAACAGTACCGGTACTGTTTTGGACCGGTACTGTTTTCATATTACGTAAAAAAACATCGATCGATATATAACACAAACCAACCATTCGAGCCAACATCATCATATTTTTTGAAATAGTATCGGTACTGTTTTGAAGATAGCTCAAAACGTTAATCGGCCCAATAGATTTCTCTTGCCCTTAAAACTTGTCATCCGCTTATAATTCATAGTGCTGTTTTGAAAACAGTACCGATAAAACAGTACCGGTACTGTGTTGAAAACAGTACCGATAAAACAGTACCGGTACTGTTTTGGACCGATACTGTTTTCATACTGCCTAAAAAACATCAATCGATACATAACATAAACTAACCATACGAGCCAACATCATCATATTTTTTGAAACAGTACCGGTCCTGTTTTGAAAATAGCTCAAAACGCCAATCGGCAAAATCAATCCATGAAGAAGATAGGCCAAATAAGTTCTATCTTCTTAATATCTTCACGACTAAAACTGTAAATAATGAAACTGAAAATAAGGAAAGAAAAAAAAATGGAAGAAGCGTGATTCTTGGTAAACATATCTTCACGTGATTCTCGAAATTCCTGGAAATAACTTGTGTAACTTTGTTATAGAAATAAAGGATATTGTCGGTATATGAGAAACCATATTTAAAACAAACTCGTGGGACCCACTCAAAAGTGTGACTTAAATACAAAACTTTCCACATTAATGTGACTTAAAAGCAATACTTTTTTTTGGGTGTGACTAATAGTTTTAAAAGATTACAAAGTATGACTTGGATACAATTTTCCGTATTTGAAATATATCTAAATGCATGGGTCGGGCCTATGAGAAATGACACGCAGTTACAATGGTGCGATTTTGATTGTTTGGTAAACCAAACCGGTGATTAACATCACATAAAGTGACTAATACTCTATTTAGGTTGAGGAAAGAAGAGTGACTAATACTCCATTTAGGTTAACGAAAGAAGAGTGAATTCTTTCATACTGGGTATAAATTAACTTATATAATGAATTTTATCAAATGTACAAAAAATTAATTTTTTACGATATTAAGAACAAAATTCATTTTTTTCTTAATTACGAAACACATACCTTAATTCATCAGAGAGGCAAACAAAGCCAGATAGCACATACAACATAAACTATCAGTCCACATTTTCGGCAGGTACATTATTCACGGTAAAGGTAAACTACCGTGCGTGCCCTAAACCCCCAAATTACGACAATGACATATCCGGAGAGGTTAATGACGACATAACATCAATTGCACTGCCTAATGGCCATTGTGCTTCAACCAGGTGATTATGGTACTGAATTTTGGTCACCAACGTCATCTCTTTAAGAGGATCCAGACCTGATCAAATTAAAGCACCAACATTATTATTCAACATATATCTATATATATATAAATGTATGTATATGATGATTTAATATAGTTTATGATCAAATATTTGATATAGTTTATGATCAAATCCAAATCAACTAAAATCTAACTTACCGAAGCCGTGTACGAGCAATGAGTACTGATATACAAGATCCATACATATGTATGGAAGAGCATCTTCTGTTAGCTTTGGGTACGCAGACTTTGCGTCCTTGAATTTTACCGCACAAGCTCGCTTCGCCGCCTTCGCATATTCCACTGGACGAACTCTCGCAACTGGCTCATTCTCATTAATAATCCCAACCTATACATTAATTCATACGTGGAACGACAACTTTAAGATTAATATTAATTCATTGATCGATTCCTGAATTAATTAAAATTTAGAATCTCTCGAGGAATATTGATTACCTCAGACGCTCTGTCGTAAAAATATGAACCTACGTACAGGTGATCATGTCCTGGCCCACCTCCCCCGTTCCATACCCCACCAAATGAGCACTCCTGGTTCTTATATGGGCAAGTTTCGTTGACTCTGAGCGCTTTGAGGACTAGGTTCCTGCATCTTTTCGTGGTTGGGCCAGAGGGGGAAGACGACACTGGATATGATGCTCCTCCATAGGTGTAAGTCCCTTCAAATTATTAATCAACGACAGATTAAGTTAACATATAATTTAATTGTTGCCCTGTACACTATTACAACACCCCATTTCATATGGCAATACAGTATCGTAGATATCCAAGTATTTTGGATCGGGTTGGATCGAGAGTCTAGTATACAGATGAGTTATGTAACCCTTTATTCCTAGCCGAATTTGGGTCCGTCTTAAGTGGATCCGGTTGCTGGTTTGAGATCTGGACTGGGTATGGACTCACTGGATCCCATCCAGATTCACCCCGTTGACAGCAACCCACTATGAATTATTTTACAATTTTGCAAGCTGGAAGAATTGAATTTTACCTTTGTACCCGTGCAAGATGCATGGATTGTTATAACTTTTAATCTTCAGAATCTCAGCTCGAGCTGCTAATAAGCCATAGTTCAAGTAACTGAGCAATGAGAAAAAAAAGTCCATGATATAAGCTAAAAAGTTGACTGAAGTACGAGAAGGGTTGAACTCAGTTGGCAGCTAGTGATCCAAGTTCAAGCCCAACGATCCCCACCCCAAATACATATATATTTGTATATATGTCCTTAAAGTTAAAAATGAAGTCAACAATCGGTCAAAAATAAAGAGGGGCACAAAACAAACCTGTGAGCATAGACGTTATACTTTGTTCCCCTGAGATACATTTCTGTCACGTACTTTGTATCCGATGAAGCCTCAGCAGCAGCTTTATTTGAGATAGCATATGCCATTTGCACAGATCCACCTCCCAAATCAACTATACCCACGGTTTTTGAGTAATGCTTCCCCAATTTCCCTAATAGATAGTTTATGGTCACCTGCACAGACAACCAATTAAGAAACAATCAATTCTCCCACCGGTAGCCGCCAATTCCCTATCAGATAGTCGCCGATCTACAGAGTAAATAAGAGGTTGCACTAACATACCCACTGGTAAGAACCTTCCTCAATTCCGTCCAGCACTTTGACCCATTCATCTTTGGATTTCAAGGTGCTATTTTCTTTGAAAAGATTCCTCACCTTAATTTCAAACGCAAAATTTAGATCCACAGAAGTATAGGTACAAAGTTCTACCGAAAAATTCGTAAATATACAAAAATTAAGTTATGTGACTATGCCAATATATATATAGATCATATTAAAAGGTGTCCAGAGACACTCGTTAAGAAAAATAAATATATGTCAATGATAACATCCCGTACTGTAATAGAATTGTTTACGGAAAAAAGTGTAAAACATTATTATATAAAATATTTTCATGCATTAACTTTTATTGGGTGTTTGGAATATCTGTTGATAAATGTCATTTATATGTCTGTGTGTATATATAAATATTACCGATTGCAAAATTTTATCAGATGCATCACCCGGCAACAGCCTTAGTCCTGCAGTTGCCTGAAAAAAGTACAAATATTTTTTAACATTGGGATAAATAAACCTAAAATTACTGGTGAGAAGAGGTCATGCATTGTTGTTGCTCGGTAAAATGCTAAGAAAAACGGTGGGAAATTAAAAATTACAGACCCCGAGTTTGAGTGGTGTCGCGGGCCGTAAGGACTCTGGAACAGCATCCTCGGCTTTTCGTAAAAGGGGCCGTAAAGAATCTGCAGCGGCCTTGGGGTCTTTAGCATATGCACTCAAACCTGGTTTTATCTACACCATTGACAAATACCCAGATCACCCAAAAAGTACCAACATATGCGTCCACAAAATGGGCCTCTGCCAACATATCTGTTAACTAGTACAATGATTCGTGCATTATTCCGAGTTTTTTTTAATATATTTAATTTTATATATGTAAAAAATAAATATATATATATAAGATGTAAAATAATATTTTAATGTAATAAATGCATAATGTTAAAATATTTTAAACAATAAATAATTAATCATAGCAAAATAATTCACTATAAACTTATTAAAAAAAAGTGATATATATCGGTAATCCAAATAAAACATAAAACACAAAAAAAAACAAATTTGTCACGCGTGTTGGATCATTAATAACTCTTCAAATACCCCTAACAACAGTAAAATGATCAATTATTACTTATTAAAAATAAAAAATGCAAACATTTCGATTCACCAAAAATAAATAAAATGCTAAAAAATAAAATAAAAGATGCATCGAATTGCTAATAGTTTCTAAAATTTTTAATACAAAAATAACATTAGTATACAAAAAAAATCAAAAACATAAAAAAATTAAAATATATGTGTCGACTTACATACAAATTCTTCTCATATGAATGTATCAGTATAAATTATCAAAATATTTATGTTTTGTTATGAATTTTTATAATATATTTAATTTTTAATTAATTTTTAATTTTTATTCACATATTTACTCTTCATAATTTTGTAAAAAATTTAACATATAAAAATGTAATTTCGGTTAACTTAGAAAAGCCAAACTAGCTAAAAGTTAGAGGTGCCGAAAGAGGAATGAAAAGCTAGTTTGCAGATCTTCAAACGGGAACGAAAAGAGTGTTCGGTTGAGGGAAAAAAAATGGTAGCTTTTTTTTAATGATTAAATTTATTTTTTTATATTTTAATTTTTTTAAATCTGAAGAAATAAAAATGTTAAATTAACAAAAATTTTTAAAATTAAAGTGACATTTGATTTATTTTACTTTTCAAAAAAGAGTGACATAGGGTTTGATTTTCTATTTTACGTGTTTTATGATTTAAAATTTTAAAAATAAGAAAAATAAAAAATATTCTATTTTCTTTATTTTAAAAGTTTTTTATTTTAGATTAAAAACATCTAAAATAATTTTTTACTATTTTTTATTTCATGTATAAACTCATCTTCTATTTTTCTAAAACATATTTTGAAAATATAAATGACCAAATGTATTTTGAGCTATTTTCTTTATTTTCAAAAGTACAAAATAAAAAATAAACTCAAAATAGAAAATAAAAAAAAATCAAATGCAACCTAACTTTTTAATAACTAGCTAATAATTAGCTTTTTATTTAAAAAAAAAAAGTCTGCTTTTTTTTTTCCTTCGTTCAAATCTATGAAGTATTAATAATATGATATGTTTGGTGTAATAAAAAATTATAAATTCAAATTTTGTGCGAAAAGATAAAAAAAAGAATAATTTTTTAAAATTTAAAACAAATCAAACAAACTATAATTCCAAAAAGAAAAAGAGGGCAAAGGTAAAATAAATAAATACAAGCACGAATCATGCAGTTCAACTGAAAAATCCTGTAACAGAATGATGTGCAAATGCATCTATATCTAAATCTAACATATCATGCGCCTACTGAATTGGGAAAAAAAAATGTATATATAATTACTTTTTCAGAAAGTTCAATATCATCGCCAATGGGAACGAGATCCAAGTTGTGGTCGAAGCAAAAGACGTGAAGACGGCTGCCGGTACTGCCGGCGTCGAAAATGACAGCGTAGCTCCGATTCGATGGAGACGAATTAGAGAGGTGGATAATGTACTGGGGAGAAAATTTGCGGTTGGGAATGGACACCGCAGAAAGTGAAGGAGTTGGCATCACAAATAGAACAAATGAAATTACAAAGAGGAGAGGGAGAGGGACCGAAATCGCCGGGACAATGCTCCGGCGCCGCCAGATCTCGTCGGAGTTCAGCTTCAACATCTTGTTCAGTTGAAGTTGTTCCCCAAAAGAGTTGGGAGCTGATAATGCCAGTTCATGAGTGCTTACCTATATAGACGTGACGTGGGTCCCGCTAATATTTTTGATTCCCTAAAATACCCTTCGACCTCCCCTAAATTCATATTTTAAATCAAACAATTTTAAAAAAACTATTCTTCATTAAAATATTATACAAATTTCAAACTTTTAATCATCACATTATTTTACTTTTACACTACTAACTAAAATTGCCAAAAAATGATAACACAACTAAAAAGATAAATATATATATATATATATATAAATTAAAATGATATGGCAAGTTTGTGGTCTAATTATTTTGTAGACAGCCTCATTGAAGTATTTTTGTCTCTTTATTATATAATAGCCATTGTCACATTATTATAAAATATTTTTTTGATAAAATAGCAATTTTATACTAGATATTATTAAGAAATTGTTGAAAACATATAGGAATTTAACATGATAGAAATGCAATAGTTTAAAATTGTCAAAATTTAATATAATTTAATTATTTAATATATTTATTAAACATTGTAATATTTATTTTTCAAAAAAATAATAAATTTAAAATTATTAAAAATATATATGAATTCAACATGATATAAATGTGCTAATCTAAAATTGATCAAAATTTAAAATAAGTTAATTATTTAATATATTTATTAAACATTGTAATATTCATTTTTGAAAAAAATAATAAATTTAAAATTATTAAAAATATATATGAATTCAACATGATATAAATGTGCTAATCTAAAATTGATCACAATTTAAAATAAGTTAATTATTTAATATATTTATTAAATTTTGAGATATTTAAATTTAAAGACAACTAATAAATATGATTATAAATCCAAATAGTAATATCATTTTATCATAATTATTTGTTAAGAAATACTATTAGAATATAGGATGTGTTTAGAGTTATATAAAATTGTATAAAATTATAAAAATTAATGTCTGATATTTTATGTTGTGAGTAAAAAATTTAAATTATTATAATTTCGTAATTCGTATTTATAGAGATTTATATATATATATATATTATAACTCCAAATACTACCTATGTAAATTAGCCATTAGTTACCCTTTTTCTTTTAAGCGTTTTGTTAATGGGTGTCACCCGTATTCATTAAAGTTTAATAAAAATACATTATCTTACACTTTGATGAAAATATATACCAAAAAATATAAAATATAATCACGTGACATGTTTTTATTCATCTTTAATGTATGTTCTCGGATTAGAGAAGCTGTAGTGCAAAAGTTAAAGTACAAAAATCAAAAATTGTAATTTCTCAAAATCTGAATTATTAAATCAAAACCATTAATTTTAAGTTGATTCAAATTAAATCAGGATGATTGCATGATGCAAAGAAAATCAACCCCTTTAACTTATAAGATTTCAGCTGTTGCAGCTTTAAAGAAGAATGCTTTATTTCAAAATTATTATATATATGTATAATTCCACGTTTATATCAAGAAAGTAGCCTGAAAGAAAATTTTGAGATAATGGCCAAGTGGGCGACAGTAGAGATAATGCAATTTATAAAATGTGTTTTTTTTTTCCTTTGTCTTTTTTCGAGGTCAACTTTTAATGCACGCCGATCTCGTGGCGTTTGGGAGCGATGCTTTCTTCATTTTTTAGTGTTTGGCGGGTAAAAATTAAATAAAAAATATAGTAAAAATATAAATAATTAATGTAAAAATAATATATAATAAAATTTAATTCAAAAATTAATAAAAATTAAATAATTTTAATTAATTTTAATCAACCAAATCCTCCTTTGTAAACCATATTGTATAATCTGATAGAATCATTTGAAAATATTAGCTTTAGCTTCCCCGTATTTTTTTAACCAGGAAGACATTTCTTTATTATAAAACTTTGCCCCACGTGTCTATTTCAATATGCACAATTATGACAATTTTTACCGGGGGGTTCCATTGGCTCACACCGTCCATTTCAATAATGCACAATAACAACAATTTATACCCGGGGGGTGTTCTATTGGCTTGGGGTCTATTTGGATCTTCAATTTTTTTCTAACAAATTCGTTAATTTTTTTAACATACTTCAACAGTCTTCAGTTGTGTTTAATTTTTATCAAACATGTAACTTTTTTCAAAAATATTACACGTAACAGTAACAGAATAAAAATAATCCAAAAAAAATTAATTTTTTGATTTACCAAATACCCCGTATCTGGACTCCTTAAACTACAAATCTCTGTAACAAAACTTATAAAGGGGCATTTGGGGCTCCAAAAAATAAAAATTATGGTTTTGGTAACTTTTTGGCGTTTAGAACTCAATCAGTGAAACACATTTTTTAAAGATGCACAGCTCAATTTGAACAGATTTCAGCAAAAATTTTTTAAATTTTCTATCAAAACTTTTTGAAAATTGTAAAAATGTTATTAGAATTTGTAAAAATTTTATTAGAATTCGTAAAAATTTGTTGGTATTTGAAGATATATATAAATTTATAGAGATTCATATAAATTCACGTAATTTGAGGTGAAAAAAGTTTATTGTAGAAATGTAGAGTTTTTAGAATTTCTTAGTCTTTTTTGGTGCTCCAAATAGGCTCAAAAGCAAAACATTAAATCAGCAATAAATATCACGTCCCTAATCTCAAAGTCTGGGACAGATAGTATGAGAATGTGAAAACTAAATATAATACATAAATTCTAATCCATATTCGTTTCATAATGAATTATAACCATCGATATATCCAAAATCATTATTCATTTTCATATAAAATAATATTTATATACATCTCATCAATTAATCAATAACCTAATCCAATTTAATACCATTCCCAATAACAGCGTTCGAGATATATATAGTCAGAACATATATTATAATTATGTTTATATCTCTTAAAATAATGATATTATAAAAATATGATGCAAACCTACACTTAGGTCACGCAAAACACAATTATCCATAGTTAAGACTGAATTTAAGCTATTCAATCCTAAACTACCTACATACTCCACCTCAGAAATCAGGTTACTATAGTTCATAACTTTATTATTCAATGTTCACAACTCAATCTTTTATCAACAATTCACATATTAAACATCATTATAA
Organism: Vitellaria paradoxa; assembly: GCA_019916065.1. Taxonomy (NCBI): domain Eukaryota; kingdom Viridiplantae; phylum Streptophyta; class Magnoliopsida; order Ericales; family Sapotaceae; genus Vitellaria; species Vitellaria paradoxa. The sequence goes on from CM034236.1 coordinate 58,649,465, forward strand.
TTAACAATCCCAGGATATCAACACACCATAATAATATATGCAATCTTTTGTAATGGGTAATGTTGGAATGTAATGTTAATGCATATTTTAACCTCTACCTACCCTAACCAAATCTTGGAACGAGTGACACTTAGTAAAGTACATGGGGTCACCAACCGAACCGTATATACTTACGGCAAATATATATTTTAATATATATATTGAGTAGAGAACCGTCTTACACCCAGTGGACGTGTAAAACTCAGGGAAACTGTGTTACACTTCTTGACTCTTTTGCTAGAGAACTATGTTACACCCCTAATCAAGTATCTGTTTTTCTTAAATAGTATATAATCATATGGGGAAACCGTGTGACAACCCCACCAATATAAGACTCAAGAGAACCGTATTATACCAGTTGACCCTTCTACTAGGGAACTATGTTATACCTTTAGCTAGATATATGCTTAACTCAAGTAAAAAATCAACATAAATGGTGGTTGGGGTACCTAGTTGCACCCCCAATCAGCTACGACTCAGGGGAACCGAGTTACACCCTCTGTCCCTTCTATTATGGAATCGTATTACACTTCTAGTCAGGCATCTATTTCCTCAAGTAGGAAATTAATATAAATATCATTTCAAGATTAACGTTCGAGTTCTAATAATTAAACTCTAACCATATATATATCAACTAGGGATCGTTCAGTATTTTTAAAAATCTCATTTCATCATTTTTTTTAAAGTCATAGATCCTATCTATATATATAACTCGTGTCTCAGTACGCCAATAATATCAACATGGTACTCTCACCCAATCAATAATCATAATATAAAATCGGATGATGCAACCATAGCCCTATGCATATAATATGCTTAATTATATAAATAAATATCGTTTTAATATAAACATACATTATTGTTAGGTTTGATGTTGATTTGGGGTTTATTTCATTTTTGAAAATTAGGGGGTGTTTGGAGGTCCAAAAAAAAAAACTTAAAAAAACTCAAAAGTTGGGATTGATGTGATTAAAAATAATAGGTAGCAAAATTTGATTGGAGGGATTTGAAAACTTTTAAAGTTTTTTAAAATTTTTTGAGTTTTTTTAAGATGCCAAACGCAACCTTAATAATAATTTAGTTTAGGTACAAAACATGCATTTAAAAATCAATTATGACATTTTTGAAAATTCTGCCATATTGGTATCTGGACACTCAAAGTTGCAGTTTGGACATCCTGTCTAGCTAATCCGATTATCTTTAGTCTGAACACCTTCTGGCCAGTCCGAACACCAGAGACCAATGCCCAGCTCCTAGTTTCGTTTTCAATGAAATCCAACTCCGAAACTTTTCCAAATCATCCATCCAAGCCACATCTTAACAATAACTCATATATAAACATTTAAACACTTATATCACATGTTTTTACAACATTTAATCAAAAAAAAACTCAAATATATGTAAGATCTTTACATTTATATGCATATATATACACATTTACATATATATATGTACACACACAAATCTCATGGTATTCAACCAAATTAAGCATATATGTATATATCAAATTCATCTTAACAACATCTAGAATACAAATATATGTCACACATATCTCGAATCCGAATAGAAAAGAAGAAAAGAAAAGATTAGATTTAGGTTTTGGTTCTTGAATTTCAAATGCCCGTATTCTTTATCTCGAGCAAAATCACAAGAAATGGACACCATCACGACATTCACGGCATTAAATACTACCCAAATCTGCCAATTTTCCTTCCTGGAACCCATTTTCTCTATCTACCGTCTCTCTTCTCCCGCTCTCTCCCCCCTTGGTTTGGAATCCCCAAAAGCCAACCGAGAGAAAAAAAAATAAAGAAAAAAAGAAAGAAAGAGAGGGAAGAAAAAGACTGGGTCTTTGGCCTAGATATCCAACCTACTACTAATTTGAGCCGCACTTGGCCGAAAAAAAATAAAATAAATTAATCTAATTGCGTTTTAAATATTTTATTAGTCCAAAATAATACATAAATAGTTAAAATTAAATACTGAGCATTACAATAAATATCAGCCTTTTAATTTGCTTTTTAATAACTAACAATTTTATTATCAAAAATAATTTAAAGGTGAGCCTATTTACACTCCACAAATATATTACTGTACTCCACTTTACTTTTTTATTAAATAAAATTATACAATTATCATCATTCTTGTAAAAATATATTTATGATGTTAAAATTATATAATATATCTTGTTAAAAGAATGAAAAAAGTTGTGTAATTTTATTTAATAAAAAAGTAAAATAGAGGACGGTAATATATTTGTGCAATACAAATAAACCTACTCATAATTTAAATTCAAAATTTAATTTCATTCACCACCTGCTTCGACACACAGCCATAAGCAAGAACTAGCGACTAACCGCCCGACCGACTCGTTGGATGCAGGATATGTTAGAGAATTGTTTTTTTTTATTAAATTAAAATCATATTACATTAGTTGAAAAAAAAGTCACATTATTTATAAAAAAATATTTTAATCATGCTTTGATCCTCACAAACAGAGCAATATGTGTGCATATATATATATATATATATATATTTCACAAAAAATAATTAATTTTGATTCTTGAAAATTATTTTTATTTCTTTTAAAATTTTTTAATAAATTAAAAATATTTTAATAATTTCACATTTAAAATAAAAAAGAATCACTTGTCTCTCCCTTATCTCCACTTAACTCCGCCGTTGCTCTCGTTGCTGGTATAAAGTATCCAGCCAATTACAGTCAGGCTAGATTTCCGATTCTATATTACTAGAAAGAATAATATTTCTATTTTTTTAATTACAAGAATTCAATTAATATTTCTTGTCAAAAAAAAAAGAAAGAAAAAATAGAGCACGACCTATTTATTTACTTATTAGTTTGCTTTTGGGAGCAGATATAGCTCTCCACGTGTAAGAATCCTTCGGACAAACAGGAGGTTTTAGTTTTGCGGCAACATATATTTTGGCTTCGTTAGATTTACTTTAAATTTTTAAAAATTATTTATTTTTTATCACATTTTACAAATTATCAACTCGTAACTTATTTAATTTTCTTTCACTTTTTATTCTTATAAACACACCATTTTTTATGCACGCCCTCGTGAGTCCTCATGTGGGCTCACCATTTCTTTACAACCATGTTGGTACTGTGTTTTATTTTCATTATTATAAATTTATAATTATTAACAAATTGAGATTATAAGAGCGTTAAGAGTGACAAAAAATGAGATAATTTGAAATAATTTATGAGTTCATAATTCATACAGTGAAATAAAAAGTGAATAATTTTAAAAAATTTCTAAAAATTTTTAAAATTTTCCACCGTTTTACCTCACATTAAACAAACCCTACATCTCCACCCCTACGAGACAAGCCCTAATTCCCCCACCCCCTTTTGACCATTTTGCTCTTCTTCTCCATTGTCAAAAGTTTTCATATATATTGATACTGTTGACTTTATTGTAAACTTCTTAAAATATTTAAAAATTTATAAAATTTATTCACTATTTATCTTACTACACGAATTACATCTCATAATTTATCTTATTTTATTTCACTTTATCTCACTTGTTATCACTCTAAACACATCTATTGTTATACAAATCCTCTTATAATTATATCTCTTATAATTCATAGATACAGTAACAGTTTGGTCAAAAAGTGGAGTAAAAATACAAAAAGTTAGTAAAAAAATTAATAAATTTTTGTTAATTTTGACCAATCAAACACCCATAAAGTAGTTATGTGTAACTACATTTTTAATCTTTTTGACTTTGATCATAAATTCCTCTCTGCTAAAAGTTAATAATAATTATTTTGTACTTTAAAGTAAAATAAAAAATTTATAAAATTCATTAAATTTAATTAAATCCTTTTCACAAGTTAAAATTAATTCAAGAAAAAATATTTTCGTGAAAGTTAATAAATAAAAGTATGTTTTTATCTATTTTTTTATGTTAAAATGAAATATATGTGTATATATTTTAAATTTTTGAAGAGATTCAATAAATAATTCTTAAACAAACTTGTCTCAAATTTTCCCAACAATGTTTTTTTTTTTTTTTTCTCATATATAAATTTTCATGACATGTGAATCATAAACTTAATTAAAATTTACATATTCTATTAATTTTTTTATTCTAATTTAAATCACAAAGGATAATATTGTATTTCCCCCATTCTAGGGGACATACAATCCTGAATAGGAAATTAAAATTAAAAAATGAATATTATTTTCGTAAGTCTCGCGCGATAAATAATTCAACCCTTTCCACCCAAAATCCTTTTAACAAACATACCCAAAGTGTATTAAGCCTATGATAAATAAAAAGGTAGGAATCATAAATTATTCCATTGCGTTCGTTTGCCTCCACTGTAAAGGGGCCATTTGGATGCACCAAAAAAATATATAACTTTGCATATGAGTCTAATATATAGCACTTTATCAGTTAATTAAATGTTTGGTAAAAATTTATAAAAGCAAGGGAAAATTAGATAACGTTGAAGAAAGTTAGACTTGGTTTGAGAAGAAAGTTAATTTTGTGTTTGGGAAAGAAAAAAGTGACTTTTTTTTAGGTGGATTTTTAGTTTCTGTTAATTTGACATTTTTACTTTTGAAAGTTTAAAAAAAGGTTAAAATATAAGAGGGTAAAATTGACCAAACACTATTGAAGCTAAAAAAAAGTCAGCTAGTAGCTGGTTTTCCAAATGGACCCTTAGTAAAAGTTGGAGAAAATTTTTAAAAATTTAGTAAAAGTTAAAAAAGTCTTATAAAAGTTGATTTTTTGCTTATGTGGGGTGTTTGATTTACCAAGTTCAGGAAAAAAAAATTAATTTTTACTAATTTTTTCAATTTTTTCTATCAAATACAAAATAAACTTTTATTAATTTTTATCAAATTTTACCAACTATTATAGATTTTTATTAAATACTCAATACTCAAAAATCAGTGACACATGCCAATTTAGTTTGCGAAGTTGGATAAAATAATTTTTACTATGTAAAAAATTATAGTGGATAGTCATAAAATAATTAAGAATATTTAACTATAGTTTATTGAGAGTACTTCAAATAATTTTTGAGTATGTCAAACGGTAAACTTTTAATTTATTTATGTAAATATTTACTGAGTATATCAAACGGTGAATTATAATGTTGTTACAATTGTTTTTCTTTTTACTTTCTTGTAAAAGAAACGAAATTATAATAAAAACAGAGTAAATTTTTATGTTGCATTTACAAAGATTTAAAGAAAAGACAAAGAGGATTAAAAAAAATATAAGTTTGACGAATCATTTATAAAGTTCATAGAGAGTGGGCAAATATGAAAAATAAAGGTAATTTTAAAGTGTTTTGAAAATTAAGAAGATAAAATTGAATATATATCAAATTTAAGAGGGTAAAAATAAAATAGAAAACTCTTAAATTTTTTGTTTTATGATCTTTTATACTAAGTTTAGAGTATAGATTTGTGTAGGGCAAGAAAGAAAGAATAAAAAATAAAATTAATAATTTGTATAATTTTTGTTTATTTAACCAAGAAAAAATAAATTTTACTTGTAAATATTTATTCATTTTAATTTCATATTTTAATTAAAAAATAAATAAATAAACTTGATTGTTTTAGTTTATTTGCATTCTTATTATTATTTTTTTTAATTTTTTTTCAAAAATTTATATTTCAAATATAGTTTTAAAAAATTGAAACTTTTAATTTTTATTGTTTTATTGTTTTTTTTTTTTTTTTTTTTGGGACGACTATTGTGAAATTTCCGTCCCCGGGGGATAAAGATTTCCACCTGTATCTGTCAGGGCATCATCTTTTGAACCAAGAAGAAAGACAAAAGTACAATCCATTGCAGGACAAGATGGTTAGTTGAGAGTAATTTATCACTTATTAGTGATTAAGCCTCGTCTAGAAGTTCAATTTTCAGTCATTTTTTATAATTTTTTAATCAAAAATTAGTAATGGGTTTGATAAAATAAGTAGTATTTTTTTAGTACTTTTTAATAAATTTTTTAGGTATTTAGTAAAAATTTTTTACATGTTTAATAAAACAAATAACAATTTTTAATAATTTTTTTAACTTTTAAACATTTGATAAAAATTTTGGCGACTTAATATTTGGTAAAAGTTCTCGTTGTTGTGAGAAAAAAGGGGAGCAAAACTTGGCGTTTTACCCAATACCAAGATCAAAAACTTTTGACTTATTTTTACTCTTCCAAATGAGACCTAAATTTCATAAATATCATAAAACAAGACTAAATTATGTTTACCGTTTCTTTATATTTCACTAATTATAAGTAACTATTTTTGATATTTAAAATTTATAGTTACATTTATATTGTAAAAATATTTGTCACAATTAAATTATTTTATCTATTTAATTGTCAATATTAAACAAAAATTAGTACAGTTAAAAGAAAAAACTATTTCGGATGCCTTTTTTCTTTTTTTACATTGTGTAAAATGTTTTAAAACACTTTTGAGATATCTACAAATTAAAAAATGAACAATTTTTGAAGGAAATGATTTATAATATTTTTTTATTTTTTATTTTTAGACATTAACTTCAATTTTGAATGCAAAACAAAAAAAAATTATAATATGAGAAGATAAAACATTTTGTTTTCTAGCATTGGAAGGTTTTAGTGTCATTTTTTTACATTTTGTATAGTTGAAAAAGGTTTATGAGACGTTTTTGTGAGATTTTTTTTTTGCGTTTACTATATTGTTTTTCATTTGATATTGACAACATAATGGTGAAAAAATAATTTAATTATAATAAATATTTGAAAATGAAATATAAGTGTACAAATTTCGAATAATGGAAGTAATTATCTATAATTGATCAAATATTTAAGAGGTATATATATTTCACCCTTACGTTAAGGTGGAAACTCAATTTAATGCAATTTTCTTGTCAGATTCGAATTGGGAATTTGCGTTTTATAATAAAAATTATTATTTAATAAAATATTAGATAAGTTATGTCTTCAATATAGACACCGGGTCCGAACAAATCGGGCTCGAGTTTACTCATTCACACCGCCCTAGGCAATATTTCCTCGTTCAAGATGAAGTGTCCCAGTAACTAGAAAGTATTGACTCATTGCCACATGGGTTCGCGATTCGACAAGTTTGGTTATCCGCCCAAGGCGCGGTTGGTAGGAAGGACAGCCCGGGACTAGTCATCTGGTCAATTTATTGGTCCTAAACGGCGTCGTTAATGATTGGGTTCATCTGATCTCTCGCAGATCTGACTTCCGTCGGCCAAAAATCCGAAAGGGTGTTGCAGGCCGGGCGCTGCTCTGTTTGTTGGGACTCCTAGAACCAATCAGAAAGATGCCGAAAGCGAAGATTGCGCCGTCGATGCTGTCATCGGACTTCGCTAACTTGGCCTCCGAGGCCGCTCGCATGCTTCAATTCGGCGCCGATTGGCTCCACATGGACATCATGGTTGCTCTCTCTCTCTCTCTCTCTCTCTCTCTCTCCCCTTTTTATAGCTTTCGCTCAATCTTTCCGGTAACATATGAATATTTGTGTCTGGAGTGGCCAAGTAGGGCTTAGCCGATCGTTTTACTACAGAGTCAACTGTCACGACCATCTCATACTTCATTCGAAAATTGTTTAGCGGAAGATATATTAACTGTTCTGATTCATAGTTTTCTTTCATGTTCCTTTTGATTCGAAAATTGGAAACTGTAACTGGGGTTCCTTTTTATTGCGTAAAGGAAATCTTTTTTTTTTTTTAATTTCTAATTAACTAATTTAAAAATTTTCAATTTCTTGACTAAAGAGCTGTGCAGGCAGTAAAATAATGATTTGTTGATATGCTTCAATAGAAATTAGTGTTCAAGAGATCCGGAGTATTTTTTTTTTTTTTTTTTCCCAGGGCTATCAAATAGTGATGATTATTTTATGTCATGATTAATCATCAAACTAAATAGGCAAATTTGTCAAGTTAACTATAAATTCTCAATCTAAATACACAAGACGTAATACAAAAAAATAAAGATTAAACGTACATAATTAAATTCAAGCATACATAAAATAGTAAAACGAAGACAAAATTAGTGCACATGTTAACAGCAAGGCAACTAGCCAATTAAAAGAACCCACCAAGCAGCCTTGCGGAGTACCACTCTTACCCTTGAGCCTCAGCTTTGGTCTGGTATATACATACATATAATCAAAAGCTTAGAGCTACGAGATGTAATTTATTATTTCTTTTAACATAATTCATACATACTCAAGAAACAGTTCAACCAAAATTTATTTATTTTAGCCCAATGCTGAGACTACTATAAATTTTGTATCTCAATTTGGATAGTCATATATGCCTCCAACCATATATGTATATATATATAATATTATATAATATATAGAGATTTAGTAATCGACTTACCTGAGGGACCATACAATTGAAAGGCTGTCGAGAATCCCGTGCAGACCCACTACAATTGGGGTTATATATGTGTTTTTTTTTTTTTTGGGGGGGGGGGGACAAGAACATTGTCTATCCAACTGAAAAAATAAAACTACCATGATGTTTTGCTCAGTGGCGTATGTATGTAGTCTCAATTTTTGCCTTGGCTTCTTTTTTGGGATTTGAGAACTACTAATTTATTTTTAATTTTTGAAATAAATTTGGGCTATGAACTGAATAGTAAATTGCGGTATAACCAGTTAGGCTAAGATGTTATATACTATTGTTACTAAAAATATTTTGGGCCAAAATTTTACCTGAGTTACAGCCCACCCAAACTCTTACTTGACTCCACCCTTGCTTCGGTTGTTAGAAAGACATCAATTTTTTAGGTAATTATTCATTTTCTGAATGAGCTAGTTCGAAATTGGTTAATTCACAGATTCCTTGGACAATCAAACTGACCTTTTTAGCTAATTTGTTTACACCCAATAGGGAGGTCAAAATACCTAAGAAAACACTAATTCTTAAAACCATAGATATGGCCCTGCTGGATTCTATTTCAATTTGGTACCAAGGATGGTAAGTTTGGGTATTTGTTCAAATGTTCTACCTGAATAAAGCATTAAGGTTCTGAGGCGTCTTGACTTTCTACATCCCTTGCGTAGCTGTTCATATCCATGTCTTGGTTTAGCATGATATGTTTTTGCAGTTTACTTATGTTCTTTTTGCTAAGTTTGGTTTTCTATTTTGGGTAAATAATTTTCTACAATATCTAAATCGGTCCTGATCGTGGTTCATATGCAGGATGGGTAGGTTTCACTCTCGGCTCAAACCATAACATGGTTGCTCCTGTAGTTACTGATAATCAGATTTATAACAAGTGGGCTTTATGAGCTTCTGTTTGATTTCTTTTCAGCCACTTCGTCCCTAATCTTACCATTGGTGCTCCTGTCATTCAAAGCCTTAGAAAGCACACAGAGTAACAACTAACTGCCACTCTACTTCCTAATTTTAAACCTCAACTTCACACATGTGAAATGTCTTCTGCTCAAAGAGGAAGTATTATCTCTCATTCTTGCAGGGCATATTTAGATTGTCACCTTATGGTCACAAATCCTATTGACTATGTGGAACCATTGGGAAAAGCTGGTGCCTCAGGTTTTACATTTCATGTTGAGGTGTCCAAAGGTGAGTTGCAATGTTGTCTGGACTGTTGTTGTTGTTATTGTTATCTTTTTTGGTATCTTTCATTTGCCTATAGATTTTATTTTTATTATCATCTTTTACAGATAATTGGCAAGAGCTTGTCCAGCAGATTCGATCAAAAGGCATGAAGCCCGGTGTGGCTTTAAAGCCTGGAACACCTGTTGAAGAGGTTTACCCACTGGTAGGCCATAACACTCTTTTCTTGGTCTTCCAAGTTCTTAGGTTTTTCTGGTCACCTGGCATTTTCCCTTTACAGGAAACATGATGTTATTGACCAAAGTTATTAAAACAGAGGTCATTTGCTACCTGCATTATAAATAGTTCTCAGATGCTTCTCATAAGGATCCCTGCATTTAGTAATTCTTTCCTGTTCTCCTGCTCCACAGCTTGATGGTGAAAATCCTGTGGAAATGGTTCTTGTTATGACTGTGGAACCTGGGTTTGGCGGGCAGAAGTTCATGCCAGAAATGATGGACAAGGTGCACAAACTATTCTTTTTACCCATGTTGTTACTTACTTCTTTGTCATTACCATAGGCCATGGATTTTGATTTCAGGTACGTGTACTGAGAAAGAAGTACCCGTCCCTTGATATAGAGGTAAGTCCATTTCTAAATATAATGCTCAGTTAATTTGTTTAATTTGAATTCCATGCTTTTGTACCCTGTGCATATTGTTGGTTCTCTGGTAGCTACCAAAGTTACCTGAATCTTCTATTCCGTATAGCAAAATTCATTGAGCACTTCTTGCCAAAAAAGGTTTTGGAACATCTCGTGGAGGTATCATCAAGAAGCATTCTTGGAACTTCTTAAAGATGTCCTTGAAACGCTAATCACTTTGTGTTGCTATAAAAATCGTTTGTGAATCCAGCCCAAGTAGATATGCACTTATTTATGAAGAAAAAAGTATGCCGTTTATAAGATGTGCTTTTAAGGCTCAATTTGTTTCATTGTAAAGTGTTTTCCCGAAGATGTACCGTATATCTGTTGCTATAAAAAATTTTAAACAAAGGAACATCTCGTGGAATAAGGAACCTACTGTTGCTTTCTATTCCTTTTTTCTTTCTGCATGCCTGACAACTATATGGATCCAGTGGGTTGAAGGGCATGATCTAGTCTCGCATCCATGAATCTTGTAACCACTGGCTTCTTACCAGTATGCCCTCAGGGTACGTAGGTTTTAGATTATGGCTTAATCTTAACATTAGGGAGCACTTCTGGATTCCCGACTCTGCAGCCCATTTTGGTCCCTTTGACCCACTGCCCAATAAAGGGGCTACTGTATCTATATGTCACGCTGATGAGGGTGGTTATTTGTTGGTTTCGCCTCCTACATGTTTTACCTAGCTAAAAATATATACATATTTATGAATTTCTTGTTTGACTTTTCTTTGCAGGTGGATGGCGGTTTGGGGCCTTTGACCATTAATGCAGCTGCTTCAGCTGGAGCAAACTGCATTGTGGCTGGAAGTTCAGTGTTTGGAGCTTCTGAGCCAGCACAAGTTATATCACTTTTGAGAAATAGTGTGCAAGAAGCGCGGTGAATCTATTGAACTTGATACGGGCAAGATACTTACACAATGGTCAAATACTTGTAATCTGTTTAACGTGCATGCTAATAAGCCATTTAATCTTTTATGGTTTTGAAAAGAAAATGTACCGTATATCTTTTGCTAATGTTATACCTTATCATCTTGTGTCTGCATTTCTGGTGAAGCTCGTACTTTGCTTCTCCCATATGAGTTGAGAGTCAAGAGTTGATCGTGTAATGTTCTGGATCAGACATTCTCAATAAATTATGTTGGATGCAATGTGTCTGAAGCTATACTTTTCCCCTCCAAGCAATTTATATCTCGTGGGTTTTTAGCCGGTCTCTGGTTTGCACTCAATAAAAGCTCATGGCTTCAGGATGAACCTTAGAGTGTTCATTCATCCAATTGCCTGGAGGCCAGGGCTTGATAACTGCATTTGGCTTATAGGAGCATTTTTTTTTATAATATCCATTTGGTGGTCGTCCTGACGAGAAGTTCTTATTTACTGGGAGTGGATAACTTGGGAGTGCATATCATCTTTGTTGAAGGAGTTTTTTATATCTGCTAGCTTTTGGAAGGGATTTTTTTTCCCACTTTGAAGGTCGAAGTCTGTCTGATTAGCGAGCCATGAATCGAACAACTACACAATACAATGTGATGGCTATTTTACGACATTACCCCCATCTCGTTGTAGCTCTTGTTTTGCCTTGGGAGTCTTGGATCGGCTCGGGGGTTGTAGTAGGGGAGATTACTGTAACCGTTGCAATAATTTCAAAATAACGTGGTTTCGGTCTTTTTTTTTTTTTTTATCTAAAATGACGTTATTTTACTTAAATCTTCATATGCGGATATGAATTGATATGAATTGATGTATTCAAAAAAATGCCGAAATGGAGTCTTTTGGGGTTGCTGTAGCGGCTGCAGTGACCCTCTACTGCAGCCCCCCTCTTCTGTCTTGGACTGTCCTTTAAAAATTTGGGGTTACTTTGGATCCGTTTGGCACATCTACCATTATAGCAATTTTTGTTTTTGTTTTTTTTTTTTTTTTGTGCATTTGGTAAAAATTTAACTTTTATTAATTTTTTTCCAAGTTAATGTTTTACCAAATGTATAAAAAGCTATTATATATGTTAAAATTACAAACATTAAAAAAAATTGTAACTTTTGGTAAATTTTTTTACAAAAAACAAAAAATTTGTAATTTTTAGTGTAAAATTATCAAAAATTACTCAAAAAAAAAAAAAAAATAGTGTGCTTGTACGTGGCCTGATCAAAGTTGGCCGTGAGCTTAATTTCCAATACCAGAGGTCCCTTTTGGCCATCGCCGTTCAGTTAGATATATTGAATTGTATAATTTTAACTTGTATGTACTCCGGAAAACAAAAATGTTTTTTTTTTTGGAATGATTGAGGTAATTAGGGTTGCGAGCCTTCAAGTGTGGCGGTAAGGATGTCAATTTTGGTCGACCCGTTCGAATCTGATCCATTACCCAAATTGAATAGATATGGGATTCGAAAATTTTTTTGGAGATCGGATCGAATTTGAAATTTTTTTTTTTTTTTTTGATATTTGGATATCGGGTCAGATATGAGGATATGATTGCTTCTATCCCGATCTGCACTGAATTCGATATTCAATCCAAATCTGGCCCAATCCGCCCCTAATTTAATATCCGATACTTTTTGGAGATTTAAGAAATTAGGATTAATAATTATGTTATGAATTGTCGTATTTTGTATTTATTATTTTGAGTTAGGGCAAAATTGGTACTTTAAAATTATATATTTTTACTATATATTAATTAGTAAAATAGTATTTTGGTGAAATGTTAGTTTTGAAAATGTTTATATATTACTTTAGTGAATTATTATTATGATAATATTTATATATTATTTGGTTTTAGAGATGAATTATTTGATAATAATAGGTTATGTATGTAAATCAAATTATGCATCAAGTTAGGAGCAGATTTAGAGGTGGATAGAGGGTTTGGATTTTTAGATATCTGCAAATATATCTATTCTCTGTTTGGAACAGAAATAAAAGTCTAAAAAAATATCTGTTTAGAATTCAAAAAGAATTCAAAGGTAGACGAAAAATTTAAAGTTTGAATTCAGATATTACTATATTCGCCTCTAACTTGTCGAGTTGCCATTGCTATGTGGTGGCTCTGCTCTTTATTCGAAATCAAAACCAGAACATACTTTTATAGGTAGCCAACAAGGGAAGCCCCCCCCCGCGGGGGGGTAACATGATGTTAGCCCGCTGCCAGCTTTTGCTGGCCGCACGATTTACCTTTTATTTTTTTCCCGTTTGAATGTTATTTTAATCGAAAATTTTGATTGAATTTGGGAAGAAAAAAGTAAATTTTCATTTTAGAGTTGATTACTAATTAATTATTAAAAAATTATTTTTTTATTTACAAAAAAATATTAACTTTTTAGTTAACATTTTAATTTTTTATTAGTTTGACATTTTTATCATTCAATATTTAAAAAAATTAAAATATAAAAAGATAATTTTAATTATTTTAAAAAAATTAAAAAACTAAAAAACTAGTTGCTAGTAGCCAAACTACCAATCTTTTCCCAAACAGAACTCCCGACATCAGTCAACTTAGCAATTTTATTTTTTATTTTGTAAAAATCTAGATCAAATATTGAATATTAAAATATTTAAAAATAAAATTTATTTTAAAATACTATAATAAAAATTCAATTAGCAATATAATTTTAAAATATTTTTAAATGAATATTTTTAAAATATTTAAAAATAAAATTTATTAATATAATTTAAAATATTATACCGAAAATTCAACTACTATAAAAATCAGAGTATCTATATATGTCTCATTAAATTCATATAAAAATATTTTTTATATAAAAAATAAATTATACCGTTAACTTACTTTTATAAATTTTTTAACAATCGTTACTCGAATTATTACAAAAATATTAAATAATTAATATAAAAATAATTATTATAAAAAATAATCGTTAACCTGCATAAATACTTGAATTAATACTTAAAAAAAAATCATGTATATTACTTTTTTATGATAAAAATAAAAAAATATAATAAGTTAATTGAATTGAATTTTTATTTAAAACGTAGATTATTACAAATTAATTTTTTAAATATTTTAAAAATATTTAAAAACATTTTTAAATTATATTAATAACTAGTTTTTATTATAATATTTTTAATCATATTAATAAATTTTATTTTTATATATTTTAATATTCAGTATAATTACTTTATCACCCAATAACTCAAAAACATTAAATTTTTTTTTTATAATAATTCAAGTAACAATTGTTAAAAATTTTCAAAAAATAATTTATCAATATAATTTATTTTTTATAATAGAAAATATTTTTTATACGGATTTAATTAGACATATGTAGATACTCTGATTTTTATAATAATTAAATTTTTAATATAATATTTTAAATTATATCGATAAATTTTGTCTTTAAATATTTTAGAAATATTCATTTAAAAATATTTTAAAATTATATTGCTAACCGAATTTTTATTATAGTATTTTAAAATAAATTTTAGTTTTAGAATTTTAATGTTCAATTTAATTAATACATTATCCAATAACTCAAAAACATTTTTATTATTTGACCCACATTCTTATAAAATAAGAAATAAAAATAAAATTGTTGAGCTGATTGTTGTTGGGAGTTGTGTTTGGGAAGAAAACTGGAAGCTCAATTACCAGTTACTAATTTTTTAGTTTTTTTTTTAAATGACTAAATTTACTTTCTTATATTTAAACATTTTTTAAATATTGAACGGTAAAAATATTAAATTAATAAAAAAAATAAAAAACTAACTATTAAAAGTTAATTTTTTTCTTCCTAAACTAAAAAAAAAATTAACTTTTTAATAGTTAATTAGTAGTCAATTACAAAAATAGTTGACTTTTTTCTTCCCAAATTCAGCCAAAGTTCCCAGTTATTTGATCTAGAGTTTTACAAAATAAAAAATAAAATTGTTGGGTTGATGGATGTTAGGGGCTGTGTTGGGGAAAAAAATTAGTAATTTGGCTATCAGTTACTAGTTTTTTAATTTTTTAAGTTTTTTTAAATGATTAAATTTACACTTACATTTTAGATCTTTTTTAAATATTGAAGTGCAAAAATAACAAACTAACAAAAACATAAAAGGCTAACTACAAAAGAGTTAAATTTTTTTCTTCCTAAACACCAAAAAAATAATTTTTTAATAGTTACTTAGTAGTCAATTACAAAAAAGTTATTTTTTTTCCAAATTCAATTAAAGTTTCCGGTTAAAATCACGTTCAAATAGGAAAAAAAAAGAGAGAGAGAGAGAGAGACGTGATCAAATCGTGCAACTAGTAAACGCTGACAGCGGGCTAACATCACCCCGGTGATGTTAGGCCCCCGCCCGTCAGCAAGGTTAGGTCATATCTAACGGTTTTTTTTTTTTAAATTTATTAAGATATTACTTTCTAATAACTTTTTTTTTTATTTAATTGACTCTACTGTTATAATATTCCTTCTTAGTTTTTATATTATTTTTATTTTCAAAAAAATTCTAATAATTTTATTTAAATAAAAATAAAAAATATTAAAATAATAATTTAGAAAAACTAGAGATACCTTTAAATGTAACGATTCATTTTGATTGATTTCAATTTAGAGAATATGACAGAGGCTAATTAAAAAGTGATAATTTTCTTACTTAATATAAAAAATTCCCGAGTAAAAAAAGGGGGGGTAACCTCTTAAAAGTTTGGGGCTGCCACTTTAACACCTACCAGAAATTATGCTATTAATACAAGGAATAATATCCATAAAATTAAAAACAATTTATTTTAAATTCTCATGTAAAAAATTTCAAACACCAGACTAGTAATTATTTTTCTTAGATTGTCACAAAAATGGAAAGGTCTATTATTTAGTTATTTTCTCGGGGGAGGGTTTGGTCGGTTGTTTTGTATTTTCCTATGTTGTTATTAACAATAATTAAAACAACGCTCACGCTTTGCTAAGAGTTTTTATAGTATATTTAAGTTTAAGATAAATGAAAAATAAGTATGCATATATATAAAGTATAATATAAAAATATATAATAATTAAATATTAAAAATATGTTAAATACTCAATTAATAATAAAATGATTTGCTGTAAATTTACAAAAACAAAAAATAAAAAATGTACACTTGTGAATACTCCAAATGAAAAATTAGCATATGCAAGATGTAACTCAATATTTATTGAAAAAATATGTAAAAAAAAAAAACAAAGAAAAAGGACATTTGTTTATACTCCAAATAAAAAATAAAATAAAAAAGTGAAACACGTGTCAGATCATTAACAATTCCTTAAATTTAATGTAAAAGTACCATTTAGTGCTTAAACATTTTTGAAAAAAAAAAAACTCTTAAATACTGCAACGATAATAAAATGATCAATTATAAACTTATAAAAAGAGTATGACACGTGTTGATTTTCTAAATAAAAAAATATTAAAAATTAAAATAAAAAGACATATATTAAACTAATAAAAATATTTAAGATTTTTGATGTAAAAAAATATTTAATATTTAATAACTGAAAAGAAAAAAAAATTATATAGCCTTAGTAGTAAAATAATTCATTATAAATTTACCAAAAAAATAAAAAAATTATATAGTCTAAAAAAAAACATAATATACAGAAAACAAAAAAAAAAAAAGAAAACAAAACAACCAATGTCGGACTCCGGTGGGGGTATATATATTAAGAATCATGTGGTAACCCGTGCTATCACGTGCAGTCTTCACATTCTACCTTGGAATATTGATGCATATCTATCTACTTTTTCATAGGGAAAAAAAAAAAAAAGGTTGCTGCTTTTCTATATCCCACTTATACAATCACACAGACCCACCGATGTTTATATTGTAAGAGGAATTGGGGTCGGCCAGACCTCTCCCCAACTTGAGATTATTAAAAATTCATGCCAAAAAGTGCTAATTTATCATACATATAAATATATGTATATATGTATGTACATGTACGTATGTATGTATACGACATGTCAAGGGTTTGATTACTTCTCCGCACTATTTTTTTAATAAAATATTAATGATATTATCGATTTTATTTTTATTTTGTCAAAAAAATAAAAATAAAAATTTGAAAAAGTTGAGCTTAAGTTTTGGTACTTGATCCAAAAAAAGAAAAAAAAAAAAAGAAGGTTAATGAGGAGATATTCTCTAATCTAATGGAGTGGACTGCACTACTCTCAGTCAAGTCTTGTTTCCTCTAAAACTTATTTACACATACCATCAGCGAAAAAGAAGTCATTTCAATCCAAGTATGATCCGAATTCATGACATAATTATGCATTTGAGTGACACATTGTGATCCTTGATTGATCAGGCTATTCTTTTAGAGCCATATTGGGGATTGTCAACTAGCATATTCATGGCCAATTTGACCTTAAACACCGTCCACCCTCTCCTTTTTCTGATGCCCTCTATAGCTTTGCCCTGCATGGAGGTCCATCAACCATATATATATATATATATACACACACTATAATGATTAAGTAAATTTATCTCCTGTAGAAGTCCAATCCAAGCTTGAAAAAACAGTTAAATACATTAGTATGAAACCTATCAAAGAGTCATACTTAAATTAAAATAATTTGACAGACTTTCAGTAAGATGAGAATGTTACACCTAAATACTTGTGAAATGATAGTATATATATATAGAGACTTGGAGCCTAACATGAAATGAGTGTGCATGAGCCACATGCAATCATGTCTTTCTCTCTAATTAAATGATGCCACCTGTAGTGCAAATCTAAGATTAATTCCCCAATTGATTAGCAAAACCGTTGAGAGACAGTCAGCACTTTTATAAGTGCATATTTTGAAATATGTTAAGAAATTGTTATACATGTGAGTTATTTTGTCTTTGAGAATGTAGTCGTTCAGGCTCGATCGATGTGCCTCATTCGATCGGTTCGGATCATGGTTATAGTCAATCAGACAATCATAAACAGTCGAAACCACCCTATCATACTATTAATCCATTAATCTTTCTTTCCTTCAACTTTTCTTTTCTTTTTTTTTTCTTTTTCAATAATCTACACCATTTTTCTATACACTTCAAAGCTATATCATTTCCAAATGCCTTTAGAGGGAGAAAACGTCCTTGAGAAAATTTGTTTAGGTGTTCCCTTGCTCAAATCTCGCACACTTGCATTTTCGAGATTTGAGTATGTGACTGTCTCTGCATATTTGTCAGTGTCCAGAGCTTTATCCTTGCGGTGGTTGACATGTCGTCAATGAGGGGTGAATAGATTTTCCACTCATTAATTTTTTTTCTTAATTCTCATTCCCACTCATGTAGCCGTTGAGAGTTTCAAGCCTGATCAATTCTTTTTAACGTAGGGTGATAAATCTGTTTTACGAGAAAATTGTTTATTTTAGATGTAATGTTCGTACATTATTCGACAGGTGGGTTCACTTTTTTTTTGGTGACTTATGCAGACTCCTAGCACAAATTTATTTTAGACATAATGTCCATTTTTTGTGTCGAATTTAGAATACACCCATTAATTAAGTTATGTTTAATCTTCTGGATTTATCACAATGTACAGATGACGATATATGAGAATATCTCATCCCTTTGTAGAGTAAAATTTCTTAATTTGTGGGGGATATGCATTGCATCATATCATATATATTATGTATATATATGTATTAGGGATTCATGAAATAAAATATTAATAATTTATAGTGTTGAATCCATAAATGTCTCGTTTGGAGTAAGAAAAAATAAGATAAATTGAGATAAAATGTGATTTTGGATTAATTTTGACACATTTTTTTTGAAAAGTAACAAACTGTGGGAACGATTTTCTAAATCCGTTCCTACAGATTCAATAAAATTCTCAAAAAATAGTGACAATAGTATTCGTTTGAAAGTTTTCGATACGAAAAATATGATTATATAAAAAATTTACACATTCAGTTAACTTACTTTCAGATTTTTGATTTTTTGAGCGAAATATTAGAATTTTTAAAAATTAGTAATGGTCAATAAATTAGAAATATAAAAATTATTGATGATTTCTAATAATTTTAAGAATTTTTTTAGGGATGTCAAACCGGCCCAAGATCTAGCTAATACCTGTTTAGTAAGTGAAGCAAATTGTTTTTGTAACATTCAGATGTCCTGTCACATAGGTCTGTTTTAACATGTGTAAACGTATAGCAACCTGAGTAGTTATGATTGTGTTGCATAGCCTCTGGCGTCTAGCTTGTGCCCTGCCTTCCTTAACCTCACTCACATGAATACTGTTCATCCACAAATGGGATCATCATGCAATTCTGATGCAAATTTTAACTACATGTACATGTGAAACTATAAATGTCCGTGCATACGTACATATCTTCTTTTGCATTTATGAGGTATTTTGACAGGTCTACGCAGACGAGGGAGATAACAAACCAAAGTGTCTAATCTAACTTTATACCTGAATAGATTTTTATCGTCATGAGTTTCCGTTTGGTATAAGAGAACCATCATTTTTCCACTTTCATTTTATTATTATATTCTATAATACTTATTTAAAATACTATTTTATTTGAGGAATCGAATAAAATGATAGCGTAAAAATAATTATTTTATTTTATTTTGTACCAAACGAGATCTAAATTTACTAAAAAATAAAAAATAAAAACTGGGTTTTGATGCATCAGAAGGGGACTATGATTACTGGAGAATGAGATCTTGGGATGAATAGCCACCCCCTTGACCAGTGGACTCAACCCCGAGGCTAGTAATCCAAACAACTATAATATATCAGTGTAAAATAAATAAATAATAGGCGATAGTTGTCAGCCCCCAAGAACCCTGTCTTTGAATCCTATCCTTCACAAACCATATATACACATGTATTTGTATTGATCCAAAATATTCACCCTCTCAAACTAAGAAAAGCTCTTCTATTTTACTAGGCTGTCCATGTGGAACTCTGTGGTCCTGGACCTAGCAGCAGCAGCAGCAGCAACTATGATCATCGTCAGACCTCTGGTTTTCTTCATAATTTGGGCAATTGTCTCTGCTCTTGGACAGGACTTGCTAAGCTATGAGTACTCCACCACCTCTCCAGATGCTTCTGGGTACTTTCACTGCAACCCAAATGGATCTCCGGCTCATTGCCAGACATTTTCCATTCTCTACACGAATTCACAGTACTCTTCACTCCTCAATCTGACCTCTTACTTGGGCATCAATCGGTTCGCGCTGGCACAAGCCAATGGCTTCTCTGCTGACACTGAGTTACTTCCCATTGATCAGCCTCTGCTCATCCCAATTGAATGTAAATGCAATGGTGCTTTCTTTCAAGCAGTGCTGAACAAAACCGCCGTCGAAGGGGAGAGCTTTGACGGCATTGCTGAGTCGCTGGAGGGCTTGACGACTAGCAGAGCCATCCGAGAGAAGAACCCAAATGTGTCCTCTTGGGATCTCAGAGACAAGGTTCAGTTACTGATCCCACTGAGATGTGCTTGTCCATCATCTTCTTCTCAACTCATCAGTCAGAAAACGAAATTCCTGATTTCTTATCCTGTAAGTCAAGGTGACACAATTTCCAACTTGGCCTCGAAGTTCAATGTTACTCCAGAGACTATAATCTCTGCAAATAATAATGGATCGAGAGGGTCAAGTTTCAGACCAGAAAACTTGTTATTACCTCTATCTACTCTCCTGATTCCAGTCCAAACCAAGCCTGCTCTTGGCTCTCTAGCAAAACCGGGGGAACCCAATTTGAGATTTCCAGCCACGACCAATATCCCAGTAATTAAACCACACAAGAGGAAGTCAAAGATGTGGAAGATTGGAGTTCTTATTGGGGCTGTATTTGGAGCTTCCATTGCAATTCTAGCAGCCTTCTTGGTGATTCAATGGAATAAGAAGCAGAAGCAGAATCAGAAGATCCTGAGCAAGAGGGCGGATTTGGAGCTCCAACAGCTTGGACTGAGCATTAGAACCACCAGCAAGAAGAAGGTCTCGTTCGATCAAGGATCTCAAGATACTCTTGATGGTCAGATAGTCGAAGCTGCCACCACCACACCACGTAAGATGTTGGTGGAGGAGACATACACAATCGAAGAGCTGAAGAAGGCAACCGAGGACTTCAGTTCCAGTAATCTTATTGAGGGATCTGTATTTCATGGCCGTCTCAGTGGGAAGAACTTGGCAATTAAGCGCACACAAACTGAGTCTCTCTTAAGGATTGAGTTTGGGCTTTTCCAGGATGCGACTCACCATCATCCCAACATAATGAGGCTGGTTGGGGCGTGCTCCACGGAGGGCCCTGATTCGTTTCTGGTTTTTGAGTACGCCAAGAATGGGTCCCTGAAGGACTGGCTTCACGGTGGATTGGCAATGAAGAGCCAGTACATTTCCTCCTGCTATTGTTTCTTGAATTGGAATCAACGGCTGAGGATCTGCCTTGATGTGGCCACTGCTTTGCAGTACATGCACCAGATAATGATCCCCAGTTACGTCCACAGAAACATAAAGAGTCGAAACATTTTTCTAGACGAAGAATTCAACGCAAAGGTTGGGAATTTTGGCATGTCGAGATGTGTTGAAGACAGCACCACTGAGGACCGGCCAAGTTGTACAACTCAATCTGCAGCCTCTTGGAGTAAAGGGTATTTAGCACCAGAGTATGTTCATAAAGGTACAACATCTCCAAGCATTGATATTTTTGCTTATGGGGTGGTTCTCCTTGAGGTATTGTCTGGACAAACACCCATCACAAGGGGCAGTGAGAAAGGAAAAGTGGGGAGGAGTGTTTGGCTGTCGGAGAAAATCAAGGCCATTTTACAATCAGACAAGGCAGAGGAGGAGCTGAGGGAATGGATGGACAAGGCACTCGGTGAAAATTATTCATTTGATTCCGCTTTCACATTAGCCAATCTGGCAAGGGTTTGTGTAGAGGATGACCCATCTTTGAGACCAAGCGCTGGGGAGATTGTGGAGAAGCTGTCGAGGCTGGTTGAGGAATTACCCCAAGGAGATCATCAGTTCCCAATATGTGAAAGCTCTTCCAAGCCTCTGGTCAAGGCTGGTGGGAATTAATTAGCTAGCCATGTGAATAATGACTCAGTCCAATGTAATGTACAAGGATCGATTTCAGACATGAACCAACCACTGCCAGTCTTTAGTTCTCTCTCTCGTGCTAAGAAGAATAATGGGGTAAGACAGTTTGCCCCTTTGACGAGGAAAAAAAAATTCAGGGTCTTG
The DNA here is from genome assembly GCA_019916065.1 of Vitellaria paradoxa. Classification (NCBI taxonomy): domain Eukaryota; kingdom Viridiplantae; phylum Streptophyta; class Magnoliopsida; order Ericales; family Sapotaceae; genus Vitellaria; species Vitellaria paradoxa. The sequence goes on from CM034236.1 coordinate 58,671,947, forward strand.
TATGTATGTATGCATGTAATTAAGAAGTCAAACTGAATACAAATATCAGGTTTCTAGCTACTTCGTATTTCTGCAATAACGAATCTCTTCCTACTTTCATTTGTGTTTTTGGTTGCTAATGTGCTTTAACCATCGGTGTGAAAATTCTCTTAGTCAATGGAAAATTTTTGATTTTTTTGACTAGAGAATTAAAGCACTTTACTCCCCCATCTTGCGAAATTTAACGCTTTTGGATACATTTGCAAGACTTAAATTAACAAAGTTTCTTTTATTAATTAAATATATTTTTGAAAAAAGAGTAATTTAATCTTTCAATTCGATCGTATTTGTATTTCATTACTAAATACATTTATACATATCAAATACTAACAAAATAAATAAATAAATAAAAATAATTGAAAGGGTTAAAATATCTACACTGATTTTCAATCAAACGTAGCCTTTTAAGCTCTAAAAGTCTGATGCATTGCGTATAATGATGAGTTACACCAATGCCATCAGAGTTGTAGTTCATATTTCTATTTTTTTGATGCATTATTGAAGCCTGTGCTTCTTATAATATTACAGTCAAAGCTCAATTATCCATGGCTGAGACAAAGTCTTAAAAAAAAAAAAAAGATGTATTAAAAATAATGAAAACACTTTTTGATGCCTTTTAACGAAGGCTTGCATGTAAAACAAAGACAGTTTGGCAGCAAATTAGAGGTTCATTGGATTAAAGACTTGGAATCAAAGACATTCTTTGCTTATATCGAACAGTTAACATGGCACTCTTTTGATGAGTTAGAATCAAAGGCATTCTTTTGTTACAACCATCAACAATTAACGATCCCCGTACGGCTTGTCTAGTAAATTTTTACCTCCATAAAAAAATCATCATCACCGCCCTTGGAAAAGATTACAGTTAGGATGATAACGAGCCAATTTTTTTTTTTTTTTATTTTGAGCAATTTTATCTCACTTAAAAAAAGTTTAACCCAAACACGATTCTTTACTAAAATGAGTTCGAATCAAAATTCGATTTGTAGTTCATTTAAAATTGAGATCGAATTCAAAAACAACGAGTTTGTATCAAAATTCGATTTGTAGTTCATTTAAAATCGAGATCGAGCTCAAAAACAACGAGTTGGAATCAAATTTCGATTTGTAGTTCATTCAAAATCAAGATCGAATCAAAAAACTAGCGAGACAGTTCGATAAAATAACATACATATATATTATAATGTTTTTATATTTTTTTATAATATTTTATTTATTGTATTTTGAATTAAAACGACATTATTTTGGTTTAATCAAACTATTTATGAGTCAATCTCAATTTTAAGTTCTTTTTTTATTGAGCCGAATTCAAGCTTACTTGATAATTCAAGTTCAAACCTACCGTAAATAGTTTGAGCTGAATTCAAATAACTTAAAATTTCGCTAATTTTCACCTCTCAATTACAGCCCTCCGTGCATGCCCTCTCCATTTCACCTCGAGGTAAAATTAAATAAAATAAAATTGCTCTAATATAATCATGCAATTGGAGATTTTTTTTTTTTTTTTTTTTTTAGCTATAAGAATTACATTGATGGCACATGGGCAAGTAAATTGTGAGGATTGAATACTTGTAAGAATAGTAGTTGATTACCGTAATGGTCACATAAGCTTATGACTGACGATTAATTTTGTAAATTAACTATAATTTTTTGTATTTTTTTTTTGTTTTATATGATATCTGTACTAAAATTTATTAATTTATCGGTGACTTTTTAAACAAGTTATTTCCATTTAAAATAAAAATAAAAATAAGAGAATCAATATACAAAAAAAAAAATAATCCTTTTTTTTTGCACGTGAATTTTTTTTATTTAAATGTGAATAACATATTAAAAATTATTGAAAACAAAACAAAAATCAAATTTTGATTAAAAATAGTTATCAGAAAGAAGTTAAAGTTATTTGTGATTTTTCAAAACTAATAGTCTAAGCTACAACAAGAAAAATAATGATCGGAGATCAATCCGTTCAACTCGCTTAACTCATTTAAAAATAGACTCAAAATTTATAATTAGTGAAAATAAAATTATAATTTAAAAGTAAATAAGAGTAAAATATATAAAAAAATAATTAAAGTAAAATTTTATTTTTTTAAGTAAATGAAAGTAAAAATAATAAAATATAAATTTAATTTTGTAGATGAGTTGGAGAAAATTTTGCCCAATTAAAATATGATACGATTGCTCTGCGTAGTCATCTACAAATTCATACACATGGTAAAATAAAATAATAATAATTAAATATATAACAGAACCCATCCAGTGGGGCAGCAAGGAAGCGAGACTTCAACACGTGTTTGAAATAGCAAAAGGGGCAAAATATTATTATAATATATACATATAAGAACAAATCAATCAATAGATTAAAAGGCCTAGAACAGAAGACCGTGTACGAGAACAGAAGACGACCGAGTACAACGAATGGAAAGAATCAGGCAATCTGTGACGGTGATGTACAAAAGGAGAACGCATGCATATACGGATAGAGAGAGAGAGAGAGAGAGAGATCAAGACATCATAGTTTTGAACTCATCGAAACTGAGGACTCCATCGCCATTGAGATCGAAGCGAGCTATCATGGATTTACATTCCTCGATGGATTTGGACTCCCCAAGCCTACTAAGCATCCTCTTCAAGCTCTTGGGCGTAATGTAGCCGCCCCCCTCCTCCTTCATCTCGTACATCTTGAATGCCTCTCTCAAATCCTTCACCTTCTCCTCTTCCTCAGCCCCTTCCAGTAACCTCACAAAGTCGTCCGGACTCAGAAGTCCGTCGCCGTCGGAGTCCATCAACACCACCACCGACTCCGCCTCCTCCGCCGAAATCTCGCCGCCTATGGCACCTACACAAAGCTGCAGCTCCGAAGCCGATATCTTGCCGTCTCCGTTGCCGTCGAAGTGATTGAATACTCTTTTATATTGCTGGGTTTTGTCCATTCCACGAACCAATTTATGAAAGAAACTAACGACAAAGAACTAAAAATCTAACTTAAAAAACTTGAGAACTTGGTAAAACCAGCGGGGTGGAAACAAACGAATCTAGGTGTTAATCGATACAAATAGATACTTACGGATTTGTAATATGTGTGTACGGAGTTTGCCCTGTAAAGGAGGAACTATATATATATATATCGAACGTTTATGTGTGCTGGGTGTACGTGTTTATATAGAGTGAACCCGCGTAGTTGCCAGGCAGACTTGTCAAAAGGGGTTGTTGGAGAGAAGAGAAAGGACGATTTGAAGGGTATTTTCGTAATTAATTAAATAATAAGGAAACGTAAGGGGTGTCGTCTGTCAAACAAACGAGGACATGACGAAGAGGAATCAACTAGGAAGTGGGCTGTGGGCTCTTATGTATATCTCTGAGTGGTGCAGACAGCCAATTACATTCAATTGCGGTGATTAATTCTAGATGACGGTCTGGACCTTTGAAACTTCGTTCAACAAACAACCGTCAAAACCGCCATGACCACTGAAAAATTACCTTCGTTTTTTAAAAGGCGGGCGCAATACCACAAAAGTTTTGATATATATCACCGTACTTCTTTTTTTTTTTTTGTAACTATTATCAAGTTTTGTCCACGTCATCTCCTAGTAATTAATTTTGGTAGCAATCATCATCAACAACGTGCCAAAATATTTTTTAAATTCAAAAATTCAAGCGAGTATAAAATTGTATTTCACATAATTTTTTAACCACCAAACTATTTTTTTTTAGTTTAGTCAGGATATGTGCAAAAATAATTAGTAACACGGAGTTTATTTCTGAGTACAAGAGCACGGTATAGAAATGTGTTTAGCATTTGATTTAATAATTAATAAATCACTATAGTTGGGTCCCATCATTTTGTAAAATTATATTAATGTGATTATAATGATAAATATAAAATGGTAATAAATGAACTGAATTTATTATCTCGTAATCAACTTAGTTAATTTATTTTTTTATAAGTGACAAACAAATGTGATATCTGGACGCTTTTCAGGATAATCTCTCTTACACGCATTTAATGCTGAGTAAGAAGTAATAAATATGAGATGAAAGGTAATTAAAAAAAGGAGACCGTCATATATAATCTTTCTCACACGCATTTAATACTGAATGAGAAGTATTAAATATGAGATAAGAGGTAATTAAAAAAAAATAAGATCGTCATATACCCTGATATATATATATAATACATAATTATTACAATTCAATTATTTACACATTGATTTATTTGCTCTATCTTACTATAAATACAAAACTTAGTCATAAAATTTAAGTATGTTCATTATTATCAATTGTTTACTTTAGTCTTTTTATTACAATTCTCTCAAATTTATTCTGACTTTACTATCAAAGGATTTTTGGTTGGAGATCCTCTCTGACCATTTTTTCTGACTTTTTTTACTCTGCAGGCTTGACTTTTATTTTTTTAGTTGATGTGGTGAGCAAGTCTGACAATATTTTTTTATTGCCGAGTAGTCAACTTGTTTGTACATTTGGCGGCATCATTTTTTTTCCAATTTTTCATAATTTATTATAAAAAAATTTATAATAGTAATTTGACTACACATCAAATAAAAAAGATATCCAATTTTTTGGTAATAAATTATGAAAAAATTGGATATCTTTTTTATTTGATGTGTAACCATTATGAAAAAATTGGATATCTTTTTTATTTGATGTGTAGTCAAATTACTATTATATGTTATCATGAAAAAAATTGGATATCTTTTTTATTTGATATGTAGTCAAATTACTATTATATACCATTCAATTTTGGGACTTAAGGCTAAACATTAAAATAGGCTTTCAGAAGGAAAAAAAAAAAAAAAAATGAACCAGAAACGAGAGCCTCAAAGGCTGGGCCTAATAACATTTCCCCTAAAAAAAAAATTCAAACCATCAAAAATTTCAAAAGAAGAAGAAAAAAAAATCTGCCTAAGACACAAGTTATCTCTCTCTTTCTCGCACACAATCTCCTAGTGTTTGTAATTTATTATATCATAAACTTTTCATAAGTAGGAAAACATGTAATAGCTATCATTATAAAATAATTTTTACTATGATTCAACTACGTGTAAAGTAAATATGGTACTTATCTTAATTCCTAAATACTACACATTAATAGCACTATCATATATAATTCCATTATTCCTTTTTCCCGAAAGATGCTCCGTCATGGTCTAGGACCAACCAATCTATGAAAAAAACAATATGTACTTTTATTAATTGAATTACCGTGGCTTGCCCGTCTAGCTCAGTCGGTAGAGCGCAAGGCTCTTAACCTTGTGGTCGTGGGTTCGAGCCCCACGGTGGGCGTATCTTGTTCATTCTTTTTCCATTTTACGGCAATTTATGTCAGACTCATGCCCATGCAGTGATTAATGGGCCACACACCGACAATGGGATGGGCCTAATTAGCTGTATCCACATCCATGTGCAGCAAGTGCACCACCACCATACAACATCGCACCTCTTTCATGTGATCAAATTATTTGGTTCCTTTCATTTGGGGCAACGGTTCCAGAATACAAGTAATCAGAGATGAAAATTTGAAAGAATTATAAACATTTAAATTAGGGTTGGCCAACTTTAACCCGTCTAAATAGGTATTTATTCCCATAAGTGTGGGTATTTCTAAATTTTATAGGTAATGGATGGGTTAAAATATTTTTTTCATGCGATCAAATTATTTGGTTTTTTTCATTTGGGGCAAGGGTTCCAGAATACAAGTAACCAGAGATGAAAATTTGAAAGAATTATAAACATTTAAATTAGGAATGGCCAACTTTAACCCGTCCAAATAAGTACTTATTCCCATAAGTGTGGGTATTTCTAAATTTTATAGGTAATGGATGGGTTAAAATATTTTTTTCATGCGATCAAATTATTTGGTTCTTTTCATTTGGGACAAGGGTTCCAGAATACAAGTAACCAGAGAAGAAAATTTGAAAGAATTATAAACATTTAAATTAGGAATGGCCAACTTTAACCCGTCCAAATAGGTACTTATTCCCATAAGTGTGGATATTTCTAAATTTTATAGGTAATGGATGGGTTAAAATATTTTTTTCATGCTATCAAATTATTTGGTTCTTTTCATTTGGGGCAAGGGTTCCAGAATACAAGTAACCAGAGATGAAAATTTGAAAGAATTATAAACATTTAAATTAGGGATGGCCAACTTTAACCCGTTCAAATAGGTATTTATTCCCTTAACTGTGGGTATTTCTAAATTTTATAGGTAATGGATGGGTTAAAATATAAAAAAACACCTATTGATTTTGGATTAGAGGACAGTATATATAATGTACCTGACAAGTAGTACTCAAACTCGCTTAACGAGTTTTATTTGCTTACCCTGTCTAAATTACTTAATTATTCGTTTAAATTATTGAATACTCGAGTTTATACAAATAATATCATCAATTTAGATACTAAATTATATATATATATATATATATTGTGTTTAAAAAACGGAAACACTTTAATTAATGCCAGATAACTCAATGGTCTGATACCAAATAATTTATTTTAAGTTTAGAATTTGGTTCTTAATGTAACAGAGCACATGGACACATTTTTTTTTTCTTAATTATGGTAGAGGCTTAAGACGAGATTAAATATGAATTTTTTTAAATTCTGTTTTTATAATTTTAATATAATTTTACTAAATAGAAAATATTTAAAAAATTTTACTTAAAGATTTTTTTTTTTTACTTTTTCAAGATGTAAAATTTCTTAAATAGTTGTTGTATTTAAAAAAATTTTAATACTTGTTTTTAACTTAATACTGCCTCCTATTGGAAAACTATGAGTATCCAATTTTCCCATAGATGTTTGATTATTCGATAAGGAATGGTAGTTGGTTGAAAATATTCGTCGAATACCCATTTAGTTTGAGTATTTTTTTTATTCGACTATTTTTTTCATTCAACGTATTCAAAAACGATAGAGGCAATTTTGACTTCGATCCAATTCATTATTATCCCTAATTACGATATGGGTTCTTTGACTCATCGACGACTGTAAAACCAATATTAAGTTACCATATGGAAGAGGTGTAAAATAATACGTAAATTAAATTATTTAATTACTAAGCAATACAATAATTTTAGATGCACATGAATAATCAAGAATTATTCAAATACCAAAAAGAATAAACTATTTATAAGGGACTAAATAATCGGTTTGGTTTAGTGAAAAATTAGAAAAATAATAGTTCGAATAAACTAAAAAATAATATATCATTAAATAAAAAATATAACATTTTTATTTTAAAATATATATTATTTTATTAAGTTAATTTATTTAATCTTTAGTTGAGTGTTTTAAAATTTAAACTCAATTTTTAAATAAATTATAATCAAAAAGTTTATATAAAAATTTAAAATTTTAAAGTAGTCAGATGCCCAAATAGTAAATGTCGAAGCTATGGCAAATAAAACCCTACTTACCAAATAAATAAATAAATAAATAAAACCCTCGAAGCCCGTGGGGGCGTCAACGCCGAGGGACACGGTCGTCAATCGATGCGGCAGCAAGCACTCGTTTCGAATGCCGTTGCCACGCGTCACCCACTGAACCGCGCACTTACTTTTCCTCCGCGTGCGGACTCTGCAAAATATCCGTGTTGGATTCCGGCTGTTGATCTCACAAATCTATTAAGGTGCTGTTTGTTTGGTAACATTAAAAATTATTAAATTTTATTAAACTTAATTAATTTTTATATTTTTTTAATAAAATTTTTTTATATATCATTTTTATATTACATTTTTTTATTTTTATTATATTTTTTGTTTAATTTTTTGTCAACTAAATATTATTTAATTTGATCTCAAATTTCTTTTTAAAATTTATTGAAAAAAATCATCATTAATTTGATGATTCGTACCATCAATTCACTATTCATTTTAATTAATTTAATAATTCTTATATATTAAAATTATTATCTAATTATTTTTAATTTTTAAATTAAAATACTATATTAATTAATATTATTGAAACAGCATTTTTTTATTTTTATATAGCAATTTTGCTTTATAAAACACAAAATTTCCAGTAAAAGAAATTATTTAAAAAATATTAAAATTTTAAGTAATTTTATTTTTATATCATATTTAATTTATTTATTAAAATCACGGTACAATTTTAATTTTAATTTTTTTTCTTTTTTATTTTTTAAGATTGGTGTTTATGTTCATTGATGTTCGCTTCTCCTACTTTTTGGCCCTTGGGAGCATCTTTTTTTTTTTTTTTTTAAGCTGGCCCTTGGGAGCATCTTATTTATACCGTTACTAACTTCTTGCTGTAGCGACCAATTGTATATATCCACCTGGCATTTCAAGTGGCATTGTTGTAATTGAAGAACTTTATGGGGGGTATTTGATGAATATTTTCACGTCCCTTAAACCTCAACTGCTCCTCTGTTTCAAACCCTCTTTTCGCTCTGGGCCGATCTCGTTCCTCTTTTTAACTTAAACCCTTCTCTCTCTCTCTCTCTCTCTGTAACTTCTCACCGCCGCCATGGCCGGACTCTGCCGTTTGAGGCTGGTGGCGCTGCTGGAGGCAAGACGGTTTCTGGGGATCATCGGGAGACGAGGTTACGGATCGGCGGCTGCAGCTCAGCTTCAGTACGATTATGACTACGAAGAGTACGAGAGCGAATCACACCGTGATCGGAACTGGACGATGGAGGACTGGGAGGGATCGGTGCCGGGAAGGGGAGTGCAGTGGGTGATCATGGGGGACCCACTCACCAAGAAGAACGTATACGCCGAGCGGCTTTCCAAGCTTCTCCAAGTCCCTCACATTTCCATGGGTGCTCTCGTTCGCCAGGAGCTTCATCCTCACTCCTCTCTCTACAAACAGGTTCAATTTTTTATTTTCTTTTCCGTTTGGTTGCCTGGAAAACAAAGAAAACGGAAAGAAAGTTCTATTTTGTTAAGTTTCGGTGACATTATAATGCCTTCTACTTAGAAACAAGAGTAAATTTTCAAGAATCCAAATTAAATTGGGAAAAATAAGAGAGAAGAGGAAGAAAAAAATATTTAAGAAGAACTATTGTCATAGTGTGTGGCTTTGCCCTAGCATTTATCGACTTTTCACTTTTGGTAGTGTAAGTTATTTATAAAGACTATCCCAATTAATTGGTTTCACTGTCCCCTGCTTCATGTAAGTAACTATGTGAGCAACTTCTATGAAGTCTGCTATGTGTTTCAGTGATGAACTGTGGTTGCATTTTTCCAATACTTCAAAATTAGCTTATCTAGGTTCCTATTTGTTTGTTTGTTTATTATTTACTTTACTTTTCCTGGAATTTATGTGTTTAATTACTTATTCTAATTTTTTAGATTGCAAATGCTGTGAACCAAGAGAAGCTTGTTCCAGAAGATATTATTTTTGGTCTGTTGTCAAAAAGGTTGGAAGAAGGATACTCCAATGGTGAAACAGGGTTTATTTTGGAGGGAATTCCACGGACACGGCTACAAGCTGTAAGTTTTTCTCGAAGAACTTTATTTTCCTTTTCGAAGGCGCACCCTTCAATAAGTATCCCCTAATGACAAACAGCCAAAACTTAATGTTCTGTTGAGTCCGATAATTCAGGCAATCCCTTGGAATTGAAATATAGAAAATGGAATTTGTATTTAAGGCAGTCAAAGGAAGTTCTGTCGGTGTTATTCCCTTGAAATTATGTTTAGTAAGGTTTACTTTCTATGGTATAGTCGTCTTCCATAAGAAGTACTAAGACTTTACTCTTTGAATTGGTGACATGACTCAGGAGATCCTTGACCAAATTGCTGACATTGATTTAGTTGTGAATTTCAAATGCACCGATGAGTCCTTGTTAAAACAACATATGAGAAGCGGAATATATTCTCCTGCTCAAGAATTTCTCAGCAAGGGCAAGTCTGGGTTAAATCTAAATATCCCATCAAAGGACAATTCAAAATCTCCGAGTGTTGATGCAGAAGGTGCCTGGAAAGAGAAACTTCAAATTTATGCTGAGCAGGTACACTCCAAATTGCTTTTTTGGATAAGAAGCAATGGTTATATGCAAATATGAGATGCTTCCTACTTATCACTGCATTTGGCCCCGAGTAGTCATAATAATATTCCATACAATTATTATTTATTGTTCTTTGTTTCATCAGAAGTATTTATTTTCTTTCCAATTAGTCTTTGTAGTGTTTGGAATAAGTGTCATGTTTCTAGTCTTATTATAGCAAAGTTTAGAGAGCCTTTCTTCTAAATATCCTTTATATATGTATATATATGCACACACATAATCCTATTTAATTTATTTTCCAAAACATATAAAAAAGCAGGAAGATTACAATGTTGAGTGCATGATAACCCGTTGATTCTTGTCTGCATCATATGAATATTTTTTTGTGCAGGACTCGTGCTCTCTTTTGTTCTCATGACCTTATTTTTCGAGTCTTGAGACATGAAATTATGCTACAAAATTGAAGAGACAATTTCATCCTTAAATCTCAAAAATGACATTGCTTGCTTGACGTGTTCTTTCGAGTGTTATTTTGTAAAATTTTTGTAATCTATGCATAAGGGTTTAGTTAGTGGTATCGTGTTAATTCAAGTACTTCCATAAAGACAATACAAAGTTTTCATTAATACAGCACTTTTTCCCCCTCCAGAGCAAGCCATTAGAAGAGTACTATAGAAGACAGAAGAAGCTTCTTGACTTTCAAGTGGCCGGTGCACCTGGAGACACCTGGCAAGGTCTCTTGGCAGCCTTACATCTTCAGCACATGAATGCCCTCAGTTCTTCACAGAAGTTGACTGCATGATTTTTCCGATCTGTCCTTCTAGTGAACTTCATTCTTCTTCCGGCTTTGTGGTAAATATAATCAATTTTGAGTGTAGTAGGATAGTTGGCTGGATTTTTCCCTTGGTGAGAATATCCAGCTTGGTTTTGAAGACTTGAAACAGGTTTTATTCCATTTTTGTTTGCCAAGTGCAATGCATGTGGTGATGCTTGTTTGTAATGTAGTTTACTAGTTCCAGCAAGAAGCTGAACGGCAGAGAAAAATGTTTCTACATTGCTTAGCATTATATAAGAGTGCTATTTTTCCATTTTCTTGGTATTTTTAGGTATGCTTTTGTGTCCCCATTTGGTTTATATTTTCTTGGTTTGTATAGTCCTTTCCCTTTTGTTGAATCTTCAGAAGTGGAGCTTCTTCCCGAAGACACTGATAAGATATGATTTACATGTTATCGTAAAGTTTCCTCAAAACTAAAAATGTCTGAATTATGAATGCTCAAAATCTGACTCTACCCTCTTGTGCTTTGTCATTGTAAATGGTCTAAGAAAAGAATTAATAGCTTGTACTTCTGTTGTATTAATTATCATTTCAATGATCAACTTCTCCCATAATGATATCTATGTTAACTAGTACCGTCATAATATCAGCCCATTTCAATCTTTGAACTAATTGAGGAAGAATTTGCAAAAGGTATGCCACATGGGGAAAGTCATTCCAACAGGTTGTCTAGGAGAAGTCATTGTATGTTTGGTTTTGCCAGTAGAAATGGGAATGGGGAATGAATGGTGAGGAAATCTCACGTTTGCTGCGTCAATGAATCAGGGCGCCTTTTTTTTTTTTTTTTTCTCCTCTCTCTCTCTCTCTCTCTCTCTCTCCCCCTTGCTTTCTGCCTTTGTAATTTGGGTGCTTAAATAGAGATTATTCTCGTACTAATGATGTAATAACATTTACCCCTTGTTTAGGACCAAGGATTCAGAGGTCATGCGAGCTGATGTGATAGTGCTAAATATGTGTGAAGCTAGCAAAATTAATCAGTCAAACTTATTATAATTATTATTATTATTATTTAGCACTCATCATAATATTTGGAAGGGTAAAAATCACTTAAACCTTCCCAAGTTTAGATTTTTGACAATTAAACGTTCGACATTTTAAAAATGTACATTTGCACATCTGAATTTTGAATTTTTGATTTTTTTTTTTCATTAGTCTGAATGATTTGATCAATTTGATTACGTAAAATGTTAAAAATATTTTATATATTTAGACTAAAAAAAATATTGCACACCAATATTAAAAGAATATATATTTGAATAATATACAAATTTATTTTAGATTATAAAAGTTTTATTTTATTATTATTTTTTTTTTTTGCCGACTTTAGACATGTTAATTCATGTTTAGATTAAAGAAAACACTGCACGCTTACTAAAAAATAAATACAATAATACATTTATTTTAAACTACCAAAATTAATTTTCCTTGATAAACTTTAGGTATGTTATTCATATTTAAATTAACAAATAAGTTCATATATCATATGTTATATATATGTATATATAGAAAGAAGAGTCACTTAGTGCAGGACCTATATCATCTTATTAAGAAGGAGGAGTCACCTAGTGGAGGAATTATCTCATCTTATTCTATCTTTTCATCGCAGTGTCGTTTTATATCATCTCCAATTGATTTTCAGACCTTCGAAATTTTGGTTTATTTTATAGTAATTGTGCTAATTATTTGTTTGATAATATTGTTCTACTTGGAAATTAACCTCTAAAATATGGTAAAACAAAAAATAGAAAAAATAGATGGATGAACAATAAAGGACAACGGTTAACCAACTGATCACAGGTTTACAGGTCAAAACAAGAACCACCAGATTCCCTCACCCCCTCGAAAGAGAAGAAGAAGAAGAAGAAGAGAGATTTTAATTGTTTACATTATATTTTTGTGTACATGTATATACATAGAGTTTTTTTGTTTTTGGTCCACACCTAGCGAAAGCGATCCATACGTAGACAACTCTACAACTGTAAATATCCCTTGGACAACAATCTAAACCCCGGAGGAGTCTGCCTGATGTTTAAACTCTTGGATGAACCTGAATTGCTGCTATTCACTATTCATCCATACCTCCCGAAGAAGCTGATACCTCACAGTATTTCCACAGCCAGATTCCCTGGATATCCAGCTGGGTCTTTTTGCAGAAGGTGAAATCTGGAAGCCGTCGATGATTGTAGTTAAAGGTGAATCCAATTCATCGAGCTCATCATCGCTAGTGTATGATTTCTTGAGCACTGATGACCCGCTTCTTCTCAGCTGAGATTGGCTCCCAATCTCTCCAATAATACCAGCAAATGACACTGCTGGAGGTGGCAAATACACTATTGGAGCAGCACTGCATGGGAAGTTTGTGACACAATCTTCCCAAGCCTCAGGAGAAACCTGAATTAAATTAAACCAGAAAAAAAAAAAAGGTAAACTGATGATTTTCCCAGTAGAATTTATAAGCCCTGAGTGTCTTATTACTGCAGGGTAACTATCGCGCATGCATATATATGTTTATGGTTTGTTTCCAGTTCTCCAAAAACCGTGGAATCTTTGGAGCAGAAATGGATAATGTAAATTATTTTGGAAGGGACAAACCTCAGAATCCAGAGCTTCAAGCAACCCATCAGGAATTGGGTCTGGGCAAAATTCGTCAGGGACAAAATTGCTAAGTACCCTCTTGATCAGTGGAGCACCAATTTTGGGACATACCTTCAAAAATCAAAACATTAACCATGGGGACTAAGATTGTACATTGGCTCATTCAGGCGAATGACTGAAATGGAAGGGTTTAAAGTTCCAGAGTAAAACCTCTTTTCTGTTTGAACTGCTTAAAAGCATGTCCTTTGGAAGCATCATGAGGTCACTCAATGCATTTAGAAGATGGAAAGACTTGCTCGCATCATGCTCATTTCCCTTCTTGTCATCATTACTATTGTGATCGTTCTTGTCTTCAAATGAATCATCATCATCATCATCATCATCATCAATACCAAACAGATCAGTAAGCCATCTAGACCAGTTTCCAATCTGTCATCCAGAACACACGAAAGGAACTATTTGTTCAAGATATTCAGAAGTATGCTTTCTTCAGATATCTGAGTCTTAAAAATGACAGATTCATGAATTTGCAAAAATGGCAAAACACATGAAGAGAATTAGTTTATTCTTTAACAACAGCAGACACAAAGTAACAGGGAGATGGACCAACAAAAGGCAGGTTTTTAAAGGACAGAGAGACAACAGTAGCAGCTCACATCATTTAAGGATTACAGATATTTACTAGTAAATGTATTTTCACTTGCAATATAAGATAGAAAGATTAGTAATTCTCACCGCATTTTTAAGTTGTGCACCGGCTCCAAAGCTGGTTTTCCCTGCTGGAATAGGAAGGACCTTGGCATCACTAATGGGGTCAGATACAGGATCAGTTGGAATTTCATCATCAGATTCACGAAGAATAGCATTGAACATTGCCACGTCCAATCTAGCCACGCACTGCTCCATTATCTAGTCACATAATAGAGAAGCATCCCGAATCATATTTATACAGAATTAGTCTCGTACAATCCACAATCAATAGCTATCAACACATAAAATACTCCTTTCCGTCAATTGGTACTGAAAAATAACATAAACGGGCATTATAACTTCAACAGAAAAAGAAAATTAAAAATGGATGAAAATAACGTGCTCAAGGAAGACTAGGCATACACAACATGAATCTGGCCCCAGGTGCTGGTGAATTTGAATTGTCTATCCTACCCAAGGTTAGCAACAAGCTTCCCACATGAAAAATCCAACTTTTCTGTTCTTTTTAGAAGTTGATTTGCTTTTGAAGCAATCATGTTTTTTTTTTTCTTTTGAGTTACACATGAAGAATATTCATCAGGTCGCACAGAGTTAAATGTATAAACTAAAGAGTGCTATTTCACTCCAAATAACTGCACCATCTTGATTTTTGAGAGCTTCCATTGTTCATTTATTATCAAATCATATCATCATATCACCCAGTCAGGTAGCTCTTATCACCATATGAATTTGCATCTCTACTGTTGTTACTCTAGTTTGTCTTAATCTTTGCTATATTGTTTTGTACAGCTTTGACAGCGTGCCCCGTAAAAACAACACATTGGAGGTTCACGTATCAATATAGTGACAAAAGGTTGCATTTGAGATGCCAGACCTTGACCCATACATTACAAAAGGAAAATAGAGCACATAGATTTACCAATCTAGCAAGCACAGGTAAGCAGCCACACTCATGTCCCCCAGCTCGAACAGGACAAAGACGTTCACGGGCATCCTTGAAAGCCTTCTTCCAGAGATCTAATGAGAAGTTCACCTGATCTTGATCGACTGAACTAGATGTCCTTCGATAAGTTTTACTTGCACTGAAAGCCATACCTCTATTTATTGCTTTTGCAGCAGCAGATTGCATATGGGGTGTCAGAGCCTGAATAGAACATAAAATTAAATAAGAGTTCTAATAATTGCAATTATTATATGGATTAGATTTGGCCCAGATTCTACCCAGCCAAATCAAAACAACATTCGAGCTCCTAGAACTGGAGTCCATTACCCGATGGTGGCCCACTAGTGTGCCAACATAGGGTGTTGGGAGAAATGTACCAATATAGATTTAATTTTTTACGTTAATTTGCAAAGAATAATGCAAAAAAGAAAAAGTATATATGTAGTTATAGCAGGACCTGCCACCATACAGACTCAATGATTCGTGAGAAAATCCAAGCTTCGATCTTTTCCAATGCAGATATAAATGCACGAGGGTCCTCCCAATCAACTCTTCCACATAAAGCACCTTTAGTCCCCTTGCTTGAAGAGCATTCCTTCCATTTAAGTGGAGATAATTTATTCCGGTTTGCCTTCCCACTGCCAGGTCTAGAAGAAAGTGGTAATTGCTGTTCTGCAAAGGCTCGGCTTATTATGGCTCTTAATACAACAGAATTTGACAACCAAAAAGTCAACCTGTATTTGAGTGTGGAAAAGTTAATGAGCTCTTATGGTCAATGGAGATCATAGTTCAATGCCATGCTTAAAAAGAATCAGTTGCGATAACTTGAATATACCCTATACTCAACAACATGCCTTCCCCAATTCAGGTAGGTTTCTTGGACCTACTGACCAGAATTTCCATTCTATCAAATTTTGTTCATTATTGCATCTAAATAGAACAAAGTTTAAAAATTAAATACCATCCTTAAAAACAACATCAAACTGCCAAAAAAGCAAGAGCAGAGAAAAGGGGCAAAAGACTGATTTCTGCAACCAGCCAAGCAAAAGATTTAGATATTTGGTTCCACAGTGAACTTATCTAGTAAAAGCACAACTCGGGATTCTATAAGCTAGCATGATGTATGGATGTCAAAGATGTGTTAATAGGACTGAAAGAAAGACTGTAGTTTGGAAGTACCTTGGAACATCGTTTCCACATGCTTTTGCAACTAGAACTAATCCAGAAACAGCACTTCTAGCAGCACTTGCTCTCCTGGATAGGGAACTCTCTTTGCAAACATGAAGATAGAGCCTAGAAAGGCGCCGAGCCGGAGCATGGACTTTACTTATGGAACTTCCATGCTCTGCTACAACTGAGTAAAGACCAACCTCAATAGCAGCAGCTTCCCTTAACTCTCCTTCAAGCATCTTTGTTCTATGTTCTAGTTGCTGGATTCTACCATCAGAAGTGATGTTTCTTGTTTCCTTTGCATAAGCTTTGGTGTCCTTCTTTTCATTGCCAGCAAAGCCTTGAGGGCCATTCTGAGCATCAACTAACTTAACGCTCCTAACTGATCCATTACTCTTAGCTGATTCCAGTGGTGATCGCACAGACTTCACATGCTTCAATCTATCATTATTTAAAATATTACTCCTTAATCCTAGATTTTCGCCGTTTGAAGAAAGTGTGTCACTTCCTGATGAAACTTGCTTTCCGGTGTCATCTTGTGAAAATCTATTCCACGGTTGATCTTCCATAAAATGCTGCCTCTGAAGCAGAATTTGTGCTCCTTGTCCATTTTCTTGATCTTCCTTACTGTTTGTGTCCTTTACAGGACCACAATTAGCACCAGAAACATAATGCATGGCTTCTATGCCAGGAGTCGTAACTTTATCAATGTAATCTTGATTGACTTGAGATGCAGTGGAGATCTCAATGCTCAATTTCTCATCCACTTGGTGATCTAGGGATGCTACTCTGGCTAAAGAGCCATCCAGTTTGTTCCCTTTAGATCCTTGCAGAGCATTACTGCAAATTTCATTTCCACAATTAGTGTCTTGTACCAAATTGTCATAGTCTTTACTTCTCATGTTGGTGTTTATCTCTTTCTCTGAACCTTCACAATTAATAGATGAAATTGAAGATTGAACACTATGGGCAACAATTTGCTTTGGCATCGATGTTAAGCTTGTTTCAGGAAAGTTGGATAAAGCAGCATGACCATGCGCTAGGCTCTGCATATCAGGAGATAAGTCCGCCGATGATGAAACCTTCAAACATTCATTTAGTTCATTCACAGTCTTTGTTTCAATTTTACCAAGACCCGGTTTTGAAGTTAAATGATGCTTGTAAGCCTCTCCTGCACTATCCTTCATTGCCTGCAATCCATTCCGCAATTGTGAACCAACTGGCAGTCAAATTATACAAGAATGTGTAACTACATTTGTCAAGAAAAGCCATATAACTATGATTGCTCAAAAGGTTGGTTTAGCCAAAACACAGGCGCATATCCTGTGCTAGTAATTTGCTTGCCTACTGCTCATTAGGTTACATGCGCATACTGCATCAGAGCAACATGTAGAAACAGTAATATGCCAGAAATATTCAAACAGTAGAAATACAATGAAAGTTGAAGCAAGATGAAAATTGCAACCAATACAAGAATAGAAGCAGATGTACCTCTTCACTATGAGGGGACAAACCCCCATTAGTATCAAAAGCTGAAGAAGAAACCACCAAAGATGAATGAGAAGAAGCATCATCATCAGTGATCGATGCAAACTCAGATTCCTCGGCATATTCTTCATCCATCAAAGCAGAAACAGATTCACCACTATTTCTTTCCATACATGCTTGTTTTGATTGGTTGTCCCTTGAAGAGATGCCGGTGCGGCCTTTTTCAATTGACTGAAGTTTAAGTAACAGAACAGACTGAGCAGTCTTCCCATAGCTCCTCTTGGAATTTATTGGAACGCTTATGCTCAGGTTCTCTTTGACAATACCATAGTCGGCCAAGTCTATAATGGCAGTTCCCAGCAACTGACCTCTAACTGTCTTATCCCTCCGAGGTTCATACAAATTGAATTCTAAGCAATTCTTCTGAAAAATATCACTGTCCCCGCCTTTAATGGACATTTCCCTTGACAGTGTCACTGGAAGCCTAAAAGACTCATTAAATTCGATTTTGCCATCCCCAACACCAGCCCCAAGCAAAGGGACAACTGGGTTAGTAGAACCCGAATTCCGCTCACCATGTTCCCATTGAATTAAAACGGAACGTAGGTTTCTCAGTGACTGAGATGGAGGCCAAGGTCTAACCTCCTGAATATGGATCAGATAATCAAGATGAACAGTGGGGCTTTTCCTGTTCTTTGTCCTTGGTCCCAGAACCATGATTGAGGAAACAATGGTACCAAAGGAATGAGAAGTGCGCGATGCCAATACCTCCAAACAAATTCAAACACAAAACCCCTAAAACCCACAAAAAAAAAAACATGTAAGAACAAACAAAAAGTGGTGCAATTCTAAAAGCTTTATTTTGAGATACAGCTAGTCTAGAACCCGTGAAAGGGGCAACAAGAAGCAATGAGTTTCTGTGACAAAAGTAAATGTAGTTTCAGAATAACAACACGCTGCCGAAATAGTAAAGTCGTTGAGCACAGCACACAAGCAAAATTGCCCTCTTAACAAGTAAAAGGAAATTCATCAATAAATGAATTCACCTGTGCCCTCCTAGTTTTGCAAAACGACTACATACATGCATTCAAGACATTACACACACAGACACACACAGAGAAAAGAGAGAGAGAGAGAGAGAGAGTAATGATTCTATACGTCAGATCCGAGAATTACCAAAGGCAATGAGATCAGAAGCGCTCGAAATCAAGCTCCAATCATCAGAAACCCCACAGATTCTCACAATGCCAGCATCAAAACAGTACACAAGCATATGCGTACACACACATACATATATGTATATACAGTGGGAAGAAGGAGAAATTAAGTGGAAATGGGAAGACTTACAGTGAAAATTAGTGGGTGAAAAATCGCAGAAATACGAAAGTGAAAAACGACTGGTATCCAATTCTCTCTCTCTCTCTCTCTCTCTCTCTCTCTCTCTCTCGTGTTCATGAGGCCGACATCATCACTCGCCAGTCTTATTTTAGACCGTGAGTGGAAGTGGAAGGCACCGAGAATGTCTTGCGTCATTATTAAACAAATAATACACAATTAAAATTTATTTAAAAAAGGGGTAAATACAAAAGAAAAGGGGAAAAAAAAAAACGATTAATTAGTTACTTTTTTTATTATAATTCAGTGAAAATAGAGAGATAATGAGAAAGGAGGTGGGGACCACTTGGTTCGAGACGATGATTAAAAAAGCCGGGGGAATACCAAACCCGTCGGTTGTGTTGCGTCGTTTTGGTGAATTTGGTTTGTTTGACTCACCGACATTGTTCGGCCCTTTGTTTTCGGTCTAAGCCACGGACGGACGGGAACATGTGTGGCTCCTGCTGCTGCTGGTGAATGGACCACCCCAATTTTTGGAGGTTTCCGATTCTCTCCTCACAATGCTTGCACATGTCTTAAGAGGAAAAGTGACAGCGAGCATGGAATAATTGCTCGTTTTAAAGACATTTTTAAGTTTTTTTTTTTTTTTTTTTTGTTAGTATTAGTAAATGAACACTACTTCGGACACAAAATTAAAGGTTTAATTATGGGTGAGCAAAAGATTCGTTAGAATCGAAATTCAATCTAATTTGATTACTTTAATTTAGATTGATTTAGTTTTAGTAAAAGATGTATTCGCTTTTAAATCTAAAAATTATCAATTTTCGTTTTATTCGGTTTGATTATAAATTTAAAGGTTTAAGAATCTAACTTAATTCAACTTAATTTTGAAACTTTATTTTATATATGAAAAAGCACTAGTATAATGCAGATTTGAATTGATCACATTAAAATTGAGTTGGTTCAATTTTATAACATGTTCAGTCTAATTTTAAATCTAATTTTTTTTGGCCCAATAAACATTGGATCAATTCCGATTCTACTATAAACCTGATTCAATAAGATTCATGTACTCATTGTTTAATTAATATTTTCACTTTTTTTAATAAAAATAATAAATATTTAAATAATCCTCCTCAATTTTTTTTTAATAAAAACAATATTGTTCTTGGAAATCGGCCCACCATCTTTTTTTTTTTTTTTTCTTTTCATAACATTAAAAACGACATTCTATAGTGATTTGTGTTATTGAGATTGTAACCTCTAGTTAGAGCCATTCCACCTCCTTGGGAAAACCCAGGGACAACGCTGTCTGTTGACTTCATTTTAGGGACGAACTTGGGCTATTCTGTTGTCCTGAAGTGCCTTCCTATTTATAGCACGAATTGAGCCCTTTAAAAAAAAAAAAAAAAAACTCAAATATAATTTATTTGGAGGATGGGGCTAAGGCGATCAAACCCATGACATTTAAATTTGAGTGCCATTTATTATTTGGAATGATGTTTTCGTTGTCTTGTGATTGCTTGATAATTTAATTTTGCTATGCCAAAACGCAATTCAACACTGGACTTCATTACACTCCAGAGGTGATTCATGACCATATTTTGCTTGCACTCCAAATTCAAGGAATTAACGCTTAAGAAAGGCGACAGACATTATAACACATCCTGATACCCACTCCCAAAATTTCTTAATTTGTTTTATGCTTATCTAACAATAACAATACGCATTATTCTTGTTAATTACTGAAACTGCACAGGGGCAAAAATGTGGTCTACTCCAGGTGTTTTGCAGTAGTAAACTGGAAGCAAGCAATCATTTTAAGGTTAATTTGAAGTAGAGAGGAAGTTGACAAGTCCACTTCAAGGTTAGAGCTGATGGAACCAAAGATGGCAGGTGTGTTGGTGGAGGAGGATAAAACAGCATATCTTTTATCCGAAGGGCTTTGGAACAAACTTATTTATTTGCAAGGTAGGATTTGACGACCCCACTCCATGCCTTTCGACTTGTGTTGTTAGCTGTAAAGTCACATCCCTGCAACAGCGAGAACCAGCAGCCATCTGGCCCATCGATCAGCAAACATTTGTGTACACACCATACAAAGGCCTTGTTTGGAGTTAGTAAAAAAAAAATACAAAACTCTACAAACACGAATTACAAAACTATAAAATTTAAATTCTTTACTCACTGCACGAAACACTAGATATTAACTTTTACAATTTTATACACTTTTATACAACTCCAAACATATTTGTGCACAAGACATGGAAAATGCAACGTAATACAATATGGGTTTATCCATCAACACTAATATGTAAAACATTAAAAAAAAAAAAAACATAAAAAACATATATTTTTTTTCATCAACATTAATAACATGTAAAAAAATTGTAATACAAGCATAATTTTAATCGTTTATGTGAATCTTGTGTGCTCACAATAAGTACACACATAAACCACTAACTTTGCATCGTTGGGCCCTACATATATATATATATATATATATAAGCGATTAAAATAGAATAATTGCAAGTGATTGAAAGTGAGCACACCAACCCTCATAAAATATTTGTACCTTGTAGACAAATCTTAGAAAGGCCTGAAAGGGGAAGAAGAAATAACATCCATAAATGTGCAAAAACACATCCGTGCACAAGGGAAACATTAAGAGACTTCAAACCTACACAAACCAACGATGGAAATTGGTTAGGTCACAGCTTACTAAAATTAGGTGAATACCTTATTTGCTTATCACTTTAAATAAAAACATCCATTAAGATGTTTTTTTAATTTTAAAGATGTCATAACCACATCATTTTGACAACTAATTCTTATAGACTTTTCTCATTGATAAGTATTTTCTTTTAAAAAAGGCACCCATATAATATATATCTCTTTGTTGTAAATCATTCAATGTAACCTCCTAACTCCATTATCATTTGAATATGTAACTATTTAAGAAGGTCCAGTCTCCGGAAAGCGGCCTCCAAACTCAAAGCTGAAATGAATTGAGAAGCACAAGCGACTCCAAATTTCATAAGCATTTGAATATGTAAAATTTTTTAAGAAGTGCACCAACTCAAGACTAGTCAACTGAAAGGGGAAATATTGTCTACTACAAGTCACATTTTCCAACTGAATATTTATGGAGATGCCCGGATCTAGAAATCACCTACGTTTAGGTCAAGACTACGAAGTGGAAAAATGATATTTACAGTTTTGTAGAGGAAGATGAAATGAGGCAGGTACAGCTGAATTATGGGCACTTCTGTGTTCACAGAGAACCTCGGATACAGGTCGGTAGCTCTGCTTCCTCATCAAGAAGGTGAAAGGACTGGAGGATTCTACAATATGGTAGAATGTGACTGTCAACAATGCTGGCTCAGATGTGTTGGAAATTATGACTGTGATGCGGTGTCTGATTTCTGATCAGCATCTGCTATGGCCTGGACTTGAGCTGCATATTGCAAGTTCCAAAGGACATCCTCGAAAGAGGGACGGATTGATGATTCAGGAGATATGCACTTGTTGGTGATGGATATTACAATTGATAAAGACTCCTGGGTAGAGGTAGTTAACACTATTGGATCCACGATTCGCCTACGACCATCCTGACTGCCAAAAAGTGCCTGTCATTCGTAAAACCAGGATTCAGTAATCTATCGTCAAAGTTCAAAGGCAAGGTTTATGTCTAACAAAATCAGAAGAACTCTGCTATTTTGTTCATTCTCAAATTCAATTCATTGTCCCAATAGTTGGGATTTACTCATGATGATTAAGTATTTTCTTGGGCAAAAAGTAGTAGTGTTTCAACTACTTTTATTTTTCAAAATTAATTGGTCAAATTTGTCACTCTGACACAGAAGGAATTTTTTTCCCCTTTTCTTTTTAATGCAAAAACAAATATACATGTCATGAGTAATCGTTCAGATATTTTCTTTCCTTTTTTTTTTCATGAATGTTTTGAAGCTTAAGGTCAATTCTACATAAAACTTAACTGATAAGGAAATTGCATCGGCTTAAGAAAAGATTCAAGCCTGAGGCTCTTAGAAAGTATTAGCATACCATTTCATTTAGCAAAAACGCTTCTCCTTTCCCACTTACAATAGGCCCCGCTAGTGATTCAAGTAGTATGAACCCAAATTTGTAAACATCATCCTCTAACTTTGTCATATGCCTGCAACAAAGGACACCACACGGTCAACTATTGCCAAATCACCGTTGAAACTATTACTGCAAACCAATCTTTGTTTTGGAAACTAGAAACAGGAAGAAACATGTGCTCAATCATATAATCAAAGCTTCCCTAGAAATAATAACGTGGTAAGCAGTGTCCACAACAGAACTTACAATGCCATTGGAACAAAAAGACAGAGCTATCTGATGGATCCTTAAGTGGAGATTGGAGAAGGGAAGCAAATAGCAGGAGGGAGGAAAGAGTCAAAGGCCAGAGGAGTTTACCCACTGCAGTAATGAAAACAATTTCCACGATTCTCTACGACCAATAAATCTAAAGCTGCATTTGGATGGCTAGGGATTTCGAACAAATGGATTTGAGATTAAATTGTATTAAAAGTTTGATAGAATTAATTTATGTAATAATACATTGAAGTTTTTCTAATAATTATTACCAAACTAGTAGCGCTGCTACTTCCTAAACTGATGAAGCCACTATTACAAAGGATTTTAAATAACTATTTCTTTGTGGTGATTTCAAATGCCTCATTGAAAAAAAAAAAATTATGTTAAACTACTCAAATTCATGATAAAATCCATATCTAAACTAACAAAGTTATATTTGAATAATTCTCCTTAAATAATTAGCACCAAACCCCTTGATTTCAAATCCGTAAATACAAATGCAACCTAACAACTCATGGGGGGAAAAAAAGGGATGAATGGGAAATTCAACTTTCCTCCAAAGAGAGGAAAAGGGGCACAAGTTAAAGCCTCAGCATAAACACAGTGCAGACCATTAATAAAGTTTGCATGACTTGTCCTAGAAGATAATGACAACAATATAATGCAGTCCCATTCCTTCTAGTTGCAGATCAGAGGTTTAACACGATTAATTATCCATAGTAGCTGGTATCAGAAACTCAGCATACAATCTCTTTTCTATTTTTATGTTTACTAGAAACCAGAATGAGCATTCTCGATGCGAAAGAGTTCATTCAGAAGGATTCTCACCATGAATTTTGGCCATCTCCCTTTCCCTAAGAGAAACGAAAAAAAAAAAAAAAAAAAACAAAGGAAGTAATCATCTCAGAAATACCTCAAGAAACCAACAAAATGATTGCAAAAAGAGTGTAAAGGAAAGGTACCTCAATATTTTCAAAATCTTCTGTGATAATGGACATTCCATAGTCACTCAGCTTTGCAATTCGATGCTCATCGAGCAAGATATTATTTGCCTTTAATCTGTTGCTGAAAGAAGCAGGTATTACCCCTGTATGCAGGAAGTGGACTGCCTTGGCAACACCAATTAAAACCCCCAATCTATCTGGCCATGTAAGAACCATCTCCGGACAACTTTCTGCACATACAATGGTAACCGGGTTAGAGCCCTGGAGCTTCAAATAAAGAAAGCTGTCATGCTAGGAAGACCGTAAAACTACTCAAGCGCTATAATGTATGTTACCACATATACAAATAGCCCAGCAGTATTCGATTGGAGTATAAGGGAGGAGGTTGAACTAGTTATCCATGGGGCCCACCTTGTCAAGTGTTTGGATGCACAAAATTACTACGAAATGAGGTCCAGAATGGACTATTTATCCCTTAAAGTCATGTTTGGATTAGTTTCCCACCAAGATCCAAAGATCCAAAATTACCTCCTGTTAAATCACTATTCTTATCCACCTCATATCCCACCAACCAAATGTTAAAAAAGTAATCCCACTTAAAAAACTAGTCACGTGTTGGATATAATATAATATCCCATGTTATTACTTATCCCAATCATCCTATCCCCCAACCAAGCGTAGCCCATGTGCATGGATTATGGCAAAACACTACTTTGCCTCCCAAATGGATATCATCTCCAAATCAAAAATTACAGGAACCAAATATCAAACCATGAAAAATTAGATAAAGAAGATTAAATCAGATTCAACATATACATCTTCCCGGACTATATGCAATTTTATTTTCTTTCCCACTCAGTAGGCAGACAAGGGGCTTGGATAAATCACCATACAAAGTAGTTATAACCATTTTTCTCTCTCCTTTTCTTCTTTTCTATTGCCCCTCAAGCAAAAAGAGTAGGAAGTAAAAATCTTGTGATTCAGATGTTCAATGATTGGTCTAAAAATATCTGTGTTTTACGTGTAGTATGTGAGTGTGCAATCTTATACTCTGTGAGAACTAATTCTATGTATTACTTTGTTATGGTGTGATGACCTGACAGATGGGTGTGAAAATCCCTGTTGGGTACATATTCATATACAAGGAAGAGTCTGTTAACCGTAGCATCATCTGGTCCACCACCATCAATGCAATGACCCAAAAGACCAACAAGATGTGGGTGTTGGAGCTTTGAAAGCAAGTCCAACCGAAGTTTAAGGTTCCGAATCGAACACTTTCTAAACAGAGCCAAAGATCGTACAGCAACATACAACCCATTCTCTAATCTTCCTTTATAGACCTGAAACAAATGAAATGTAAATTTAAGAAGGTGCATGAGCACTAAATATAAATCTTAATTTGTTAATATTTGAACCAAAAATCATGATGCAAATCTTACTGATGAGCACGCAAAACACAAAGAAATGGTCCTGTTTAACCTCTATTGTTAGTTCACAAGTTTTCCTTTGTTAGCTCACAGTTTTGCAGTTAACAAAGAAACTCTCCATATGAACATGGCTATGCCCAAGGAAATAACTCAGATTGACTGAGTCATTGGGAGAAAAGGTCCTATTTGATTTACCTAAGATCACAAATATTAACAGCGCAGTTTACTGCCACTAGAATGGTCCACCACAGAGTTACTCGAGACACAGTTCATTATGGTACACAATATGCGTATGGGCACGCTGCTTGGTATTTCTTCAGTACTCAATATGGAGGAGGTAGGCTCGGTTGGAGCGCTATTTCAGGTTGCAGTTCCTTTATGGATGGATCAGTTATACATATCCATACATAGATACGTATAGTTTGAAACAGTTTCAATAGTAACTAGAAGAAACAAGTAAAATAATCCGTAATTCTAATAATTCTCAATAAATAGTCCAAATTCTAAAATTTGAAATATCTAAGCAAATGAGATAAAACCAAAAATAAAGCCAATACAATTTTCCAGTAAGTAAATAAGCTACTACTTCATTCTCTCTTTTCTTTCCCTTTCATTTCTCTATAGTATACAATATAGATTAATTTTTTTTTTTTATGTTGGGTTCACCATATTTCACAATCCAGATCGCAAATAAATCATGATTGGGATCACATAATCCATATCACGGTTCCATAAGGGGGTGAGGGATCCTGGTACCTATGGTTGACCATATTGGTATCTGGATGTTGGATGCTCACTGAACCAGATCACTTAGGGTAAGCAATTAGTTAATCTTCTTAAATTTTAGCGGATTCCAACCCAACTATTCCAGCATAAATGTTACTCTAATCTTACTCTTCCCATAAAGCATGTTTTACATGTTAAGTCTAACTATATTCATTTTTAATAAAGAAATACTACTCCCCCACTGGGAGGGGTGCATGGTTGCGTTCAATAATACACAACCATAAAATAGCATTTCTATTTGTACTTCTTTTAGCTTGTTCTCTTGCCTTTAATGCACTCCTATCCAACCAAAATAGTTGAAATAAAGACTTTAAATAACTGAAAACCCCTAATATATTATTAGCCTTCCCACTAAGAAGCAAATATTCTGTGAATATTCTGTGCTCAAGTTATTTCACAGGTCACTAGTTTAGTTGTGTGTCTGTTATTCGGCATAGACAACATGCAATAATCATCAGAGAACAATGCAAACCCAAAAAATTCATTCAAAAGAACATCTACTGGTAATTAAGTTGCACAATTCATTCCACCCAAGAATGTTTTCGTCTCACTCCTTCTACTGTTCCTTTTCCAAATCCAGCCCTTCTCAAAATGTCAAAGTTACATTCAAGCAAACTTCAATCCACTGACTAAGAATTAACTTAAAGTACTAGAATTAGCAACATGGCAGAATTTTATATTTAACAATTTTCCAGTTCCATGGGGTTTTAGAAGAGGTACCTTCCCCAGAGATCCTTCACCTAGAAACATCGACTTATCAAAATTGTCGGTGGCTTCTTCTAACTCTTCTAATGAAAACAATCTATATATTGGAGCACCCTGTGTCCCTAGTTTCGCTGCTTGAGAAATGAATCCTGAAACAAAACAAAAAATGTGCATTCAGCATATTTGGCTAGATGTGAACTCATAAAGTACAAAAAATTCTGGTACTTTGAAACGTGATCAGAAGAATTAAAAGTAAATCCAATGAAAAAAAATACTTACTGGCGTTTGCAAGGAGTTCGTAGGATGTCCCTGCTGGTGAAGTTTCCTGCATAGGCTTTGGCAATGTTTGCTGCACCAGTGTTCCTCGTGAGTGGTACCATCTACACAAAAGGAGAAGCCCAAGAGCCAAGAGTAGCATAACAATTGTTCCTCCAATTACACCAACTAACACCCAGATTTCTTTCTCCTTCGACCTTTTACCCTCAATGTAGGCTCCTTCGCAGTATGAGTCTGGATGTTGATGTTGAATATCAATGGACAAGCAATTCCCACCAAACTTAACAACTTTATCATCTGAAGTACTACCCAAACAAGAAGGAAGTGTGCCAATCAACCTGTTAGAAGAAATATCGACAAAACCAAGGTCAGCCCCACAATTCAGATGGTTGGGAAGTGCCCCACTCAGCATATTGGATGCTAAATTCAAAAAACTGATATTTGCCAAAGAGAACAATGCAGAAGGTGGCGTTCCACTCAAAAGATTGAATGACAGATCAAGGTGTTGAAGCTGATTTAAATTTCCAAATTCTTCAGGAATCTCGCCATAGAATGAATTATTACTCAGAAGAACAGTAGCCAGTCCGTTGGGCATGAAAGGTAGTCCAGAATTGAAACGGTTCTCTCTTAAATCCAATAAACGTAGGCTAGTTAGGGAACTCAAATCCGGCAATTTACCAGAAAGATTATTGTGAGCCAAAGCAACACCACTGAGCTTTGTAATTCTGCATATTGAAGAAGGAAATTGACCCTTCAACAGGTTGTTCTTTAAGCTCAAAACTCTGAGATTTGATAAAGAATCCAACCAATTAGGAAGCGTACCATTCAAGAAATTGCCATCCAGAGTCAAACTTTGAATATTCACCAGTCTAGATAACTGAGGTGGAATAGAACCAAACATGAAATTCCAACTCAAGTCCAGCAGTTCAAGTGAAGATAACCTGTGAATTTTATCAGGAAGTGGTCCCCAAATACCCAGAGACACCAAACTGAGAACCCTTAAGCTAGTTAACCTTGTCAATGTGGTTATAAACGAATCAATAGAGAAACTCTCTGATAATGTCTGATTGGGAACTGCAAATCCATTGAACTCACTGACCTTGACAAGCCTATCTCCCATAATTTTGAGTTCACTGACGGAATTACCCTGGCATGTGATGCTCATATGTGGTGATGGAGACAAGTTGCACAAATCTCCGCTGTAATCTTCCCAAATTTCCAAGGCCCAAGGATACTCCAAGTGCTTCCTTATCTGGTGAAGAACTTGAGATTGATAGGATTGTAATTGAAGGGAACTCGAAACAAAGAAAACCCACAAAAGAAGTAGTGCCATAAGCCAGTTCGGATGCCCCATTAGACAAGTTGCAAGTCCAGAACCTTAGATTTCACAATGCTGAGAGAACCCTAGAAAGGGAGCACCTCAGGGGAGTTCATGAGATGAAAAATAAAATAAAATAAACAGAAGAACAAGATTCTCAACCAGAGTGGGGAGAAAAACAAGTCCCCGCGAGATTTAACTTCCGAAATGTGGAATTTCCGAGGAATGAAGTCAAAGCCAAGAACGAATTTTCTGAGATATAACACTCAAGTCCTCCATCAGACGTTTGTCGGATTCATATATAGGCAATGAACTCAACCCAGACTTTCCAATTGAAAGAACCCACAAAGCATTAGGAGCAGAAATCTGAGAAAGCACCAGAGAAGAAGAAGAAAATCACCTAGTTTCACTGGAAACGCCGAATACTATGGTCAAAACCCACTAAAGAAAAACAAGGAGAGGTGAACAAGCTATGTTCTTGAAAACCCAAAAAAAAAAAAAAGGGGGGAATGTCGTGTCCGAAATTTCCAGATTTTTTCCGGGAAAATAGAGAACAACCCATAAAAAAAAAAAAAAAAAATTGAAAGACTTCGCAAAGAAAGAAGGAAGCACGAGACAAGGAGAAGACTACGTGAAGTAAGAAGAGTTTGCACTAGTGCTGTGAGATTACTTCAATAAATGGACATGGATATATGTGTAAAGTATTGAAGGAAACGAACCGTTACGAAGGTAGATGAAAATAAATGTGGAAACAGACACTGATAAAGCATTTATTAGTGCTACTACTGTTGAATGGAGATATATATATCGCTGTGACGTGAGTGCCTTGATATCAGATGGTGTCGAGTGTGTTTCTGTGTCCCAGATACGAATCCTGGGGGGTGATTCACGGCTCTGTGACCGGAATATATAAAGGAGGGAAAGAAAAGCGCAAGTTTGTTTATTTTTAACACTTAAATTACGGGAATGCCATCACATGGGTTTTCGGCGGTCGATTATAAT
This sequence comes from Vitellaria paradoxa, assembly GCA_019916065.1. Lineage (NCBI taxonomy): Eukaryota > Viridiplantae > Streptophyta > Magnoliopsida > Ericales > Sapotaceae > Vitellaria > Vitellaria paradoxa. Next base: position 58,701,880 of record CM034236.1, read on the forward strand.
TTTATTGGTTTAGAGTTACCGTTATTTCTTTCTTATTACCAAAATACCCTTTCGTAATATGGGTTCGCTGCTCTGAAATGTCCGTTGACGAAAATCTCTTAAAATGGCTGATAATACTAAAATTTATAAAATTTATTTACTTTTTGACTCATTATTTGTATAAATTATAAACTCATAATTTTTATTAAATTTTATTACTTTTTATTACTCCGAACGTTAAAGAAAATTCAAAAAAAAATATATCCATCTATTTTCATCATGATATTACAAATATTTTCTTATTTTTCTTGTTTCCTATTTAAAACTAGACAATTTTATTTTAATTCTCTTAGCATTAAATGATAATAAAAGGCAAAAGTAAGGGGTGGAAGTTGAAATTTTGAGTTACAAACTTGGGATCTTTTTGGAGTACTAAAAAAATCAAAAAGTTCTGAAAAAATTTATAATTTTCTAACAAACTTTTCTCACATTTAACTACGTAAATTTATATAAATTTCTATAAATATATATATATAAATTTTTATAAATTTCAATAAAATTCTTACAAATTCTAATAACATTTTTACAAGTTCTAATAATATTTCTACAAATTTTAAAAAGTTCTAACCAAAAAGTCAAAAAAAATTTTACCAAAATTCGTATTAACGAAACTATTCATCTTTATTTTTTGTGCCTTGTGATTTACACTCCAAACCCCAAAAAATAACCTAAACTACATTTTATCTCAACTTATATAATTTTAAATGCCCCCATTTAGGAGTGAGCATCAATCGATATGATTCAAAAATCATAATTTTTATAATCGAACCGATTAATTTTAAAAATTAGAAATGATAACCAAATCGATCAAATAATATGCACTAACCAAACGAAATATATCGATTCGATTATCGTCAATTCGGTTATATAAGCTTATAAATTTAAATATATTTTTTTATAATTTAATTATAGAAATAAAATAATAATTTTTAGCTACTTAAGACTTAGAGTGAGTATTTGATATTATAATGATTTGTTGATTTCTTATAAATTTTGAGAATTCAAAAGATAACCATTGACTGGAGTGAATACTTAGGTTAAGTATTATTATTATTATTATTATTATTATTATTATTATATATATATATATATTTATACTTAGTTATAAAAATAATTGATAATCGTTATTTTTATAAAAAATAAATAAACTGACTGTTGTTAAATAAATAACCGAATCGAACTTTTTAAATTTGATCGATACAATTTGAAAACTAAAATTTAATCAAATTATGCACATTCCTACCCCCATCACTTAATTTTGCAATGAGAGTGAAAGCATTAATTTTTAAAAAATATAAAGGTAGAAATATTCTCAACTCATTTATTAAAAATATTTAAATATATATTATAAATATATTTTAATAAAAAGTAATTCTGAAAATAAAATATATTTTTAACTTTTTTTATTTTAAATGTGGTACGACTATATTATTTTATATAATTATTTCATGCATAATCAATATATTTACTAAAAAACTATCCCGAGATTATCTAAATGATTCAATTTATTTTAATCATCGTATTACACGTGTGTTTCGAATAGTGGATAAAAATAAAATTGTTTCCAATTTGAGGATTTGATTGCAAATCAACATAAATTCGAAAATACAAAAAGTGCGATTTTCCACCCATAAATGAATTATTCAACTTTAAGTTATAGTTAATAAGTATATTTCATACATTAAAGGCTGTTTAGAGTAACAAAAAGTGAGATAAATTGAGATAATTTGTAGATTCGTAATTTGTATAATAAGATAAAAAGTGAATAATTTTTAAAAATTTTTACCATTTTACATCGCGCGCAGACGAACTTTAAATATGTAATTTAATAAGTTCAGTTATCATTCATAAAATTAATATTCTTTTGATAGTAATACAATCAAAAGACAATCATTTTTTTTTCACTAATAAATTAGAAGGGTTAAGGGAGGGCAATCATAATTATGATTGTTTCATTCGATGCACACTAATGAAGAAGAAATAATTGTTTATCTAACTAATTTCATAATTTTTTTTTTGTTTTTACATTGATTATTATCATGCCCCTAAAAAATACAAGATTCGGTGAAATTATATCTTCATTGTTAACCAAGAGTCAAGTGAATCAACATAGCACTAAATTATTTGTTTTTATAGCTCAGAAATATATATTTTAAATTCTACATTTAAAATTTATTTTAAAAAAATAAATCTAATTAGGAATACGACCCGAGTTCTGTGCGACCATATTCAATGGTTCATGCACCTACTTTTTTCTTGGAACTGGTTCATGTACCTACCGGAAAAGGAATAATGGATGTGTTTGGAGTAGTATAAAATTATATAAAATTATAAAAATAAATATCTCGTAATTTGTACAGTGAGTGAAGATTTTAAATTTTATTATCTCGTAATTCATGTTTGTAGAGATTTATAAGATTTTATTATTTTTTTGAGAGCTCCAAACGGAGCCATCTACTACTAAATTTTGAAGATTTTTTTTTAATATGAAAATATGTCTCAGACTATTTATTTTTTTTTATTTTATCTTCAAACTATTTGACGCACCTATTACATCATCGAACTATTCAATTCCGTTATATTTTATCCGAACACTAATTTTATCTATTAAAGTTAACAAAAAAATTGTCATGTGCAGATCATGTGACCTTTTTTCATCCCACTCCAAAGGTATAATAGTCAATTCATGTCTATTCATTCCATCTAACACCAAAAAGTGTATTGCAAAAATATTTAATTTGATTCTAATAATAAATTAATTTAATAATTATTATTTACATTGATAATAAATCATTATTTTGATAATAAATAATTTAATTTTATTAAAATACTGACTTTAATAATAAACATTATATTATTTTAATAAATTATATTAATAAAAATATATAATTTAATAGAAATTATTATTTATTAAAAACAATATCATAAAGTTATCATAAACTAAAAATAGTGTATTAAAGTAATTTAATTTTCACCTACTAAAAGTAATTATCAATTTAATCAAATAAATTCATAGTGTTTGGACTAAATAATAATTATTAGATTAATTTTTAGTAGAATCAAATTAAATATTTTTGTGATACACTTTTTGCATCAGATGAAAATAATAGATATAGATTGACTATTATGTTCCTGTGATATAGTGAAAAAATTATATCACCCACAAATGATAAATTTTTTTTTTGACTTTAACAGATCGAGTTAATGTTTGAATCAAATAAAATGAAATTAAGTAGTTGTAAGATATAATAAGTACTTTTAATAATTTAAAAATTAAAAAAAAAAGTTTAAGGAATATTTTTATAAAAACTCAATTTCGAAAAGCCCGGGGGTATAGTTGGAAGTTTGAAATTGGGGTGACTGATCCAAAACCGAGTGGACCCAGGGTGCAGTGTTTTCGAGATGAGACCACGTGGCATAGTTTGAAAACCAGAGGTTCATCCACAGACCGTAGTTGCGGGCATCCTGTGAACATAAAGGCCAAAATTGATATCCACTCCCCACCAGCTTGCGTGAAAAGTAGTTTCCAGAAGCGACGCGAGGACTCTTTTGAGAATTTGCCAATGGTTCTTCACGTTTGGGAATCACGGACCCATAAAGTAGTACATATTCAAATTGAGCTTATAAGGCCCCGACAAAGTGGGGATGTTTGCAGTCCAAACTAAGCACACGTTTAATTGGATTAGACCCCTTAGCTTCAGAAATACATGCAATCTTTAATTTAGGTTCCTCTTGGTGCTTTAAAAAATTTTAAAAATCGTTAAAAAATATTAAAATTCTTTTAAAATTATTCATTTTTCCTCTCTTACTATATAAATTATAAATTTATAATTTTTATCAAATTTTATTATTTTTTATCACTCCAAACACCCTTTGAGTTGATTTAGTATTAGAAAAATATCATAATTTAATAGACAGACAATAATAACAATAATAATAGTAACAACAAATATATCGTAATGATGTTGTTTAGTTAAACTCTGTTCTTATATTATCTTATGATCTTTATATAAGGCGCGATCAAGGTTAGAAATGAGTTGAATTGAGTCAAATTTTAACTTATTCAAGTTCGGTTTAGATTATTTGTAGTGAATTTAAACTCAATTTAATTACCCAAAAAAAAATTTAAACTCAATTTAAACTTTTATATTGTTTCGAACTCGGCTTGATAAAAAAAATTTAAATTCAATATTAACTCACGAATAATTTAATTTAACTAAAACAATGCTGTCTTAATCTAAAATATAATAAATAAAATATTACAGAAATATAATAAAAATTTTTATGAAAAATATACATCGAGTTTTTGAACTTAACTTTTCTAAATTTAAAATCGAACTCGAATTTAAACCAATCACAAATTAAATTTTATTTGAGCTTTCTATGAACATCATTAATTTTTTTATTTTTATTTTTATTATTTTGTGAAACTGCGATGACATTAATTGAAATAATAATATCTTTCCCTGTTTCTCTCTCTCTCTCTCTCTTTTTTTTAAAATTTAAAAGATTGAGAGCAATTGTGATAAAATAAACATTAAACCCAAATAAGTAAGTGTTAAAATTCACCATAATTCGTTTATATAATGAGCTCACGTATTGTATGGTACTATCAACCGGCAACCAATCATCCTCCTAATATTACAAGTACCAACTAATTAACAAATGTTACTATCAAATATATTCTTAAAATCATATTTTTTTCTCCACTAAAAATAAAAATAAAAATAAAAAAATTTAACACAAAAATTAAAAATTTTTTAATATTATAATTAATAATCAGTCGTTATTATTATCAAATGTATTTTTAAATTTTTTTTATTATAAAAATAAAAAATTAAACAGGAAAATTAAAAAGAATACTTTGTCACACACATACAAAAAAAAAAAAAAAAATGATTTTCCAAACCAAAGCTCAACTGGACACTGCATCAATGCGGCTTCCTTGAAGTTCGTGTCAACAAGAGAAGGCAACAGTGGCTAGACGAAACCACCTTTTAGGGACAGGGGACCCTCTTCGGCGTTCTGTTGGGTGTCTTTATCAAACTGACTGGCTAGCACTACCACAAGCAACTCTGAGTATTAATTAAAATTTTATTTAAGGTGGTAAAAAATTTTAAAAATTAATAAAAAATATTAAAATTTATAAAATTATTTTTTATTTTAATATAAAAATTATAATTTTATAATTTATTTCACTTTATCTTAACTTATCACACTCTTCACCACTGTGTGCCCACCCAGATGAGACGATGTGCTCTTTTCTGCCCTCCTTTCGAGGTAAAAGATTGGAGCACACAATCACCCTCAACATAAATAACCCAAAAGTAAAGCAGCCCTTGAACCTCGCTGTCTGTTGGGCCTCTTGAGGATAAATTATTTATTAATAATTTAAGACTCAGTGTATATAACTTACGATTATTAAAAATTGATTATGAGAACCTCACGACTTTGGAGTTTTGGAATGGTAAAAAAATAATAAATTTAATAAAAATTATGAATTTATAATTCATGTAATAAAATAAAAAATTAAAAAACCTTCAATATCTTTTACCAATCTTCAGAACTCCAAATGAAACCTTAGTATTGTCAGTTCGGTGGTAGTATTTCAAAATTATTGAATTAAAATTCAATAATTAAAATACATTAACACTTTTTTGAATTAAAAATATATAAATATATTTAAAATGTCAAAGTTTAACCTTACAGTCCAAAAGGCACTGTTTCAATTTAATATCATCTTCAATGACAACCTCCCCTCCCTTATAAAAATTAGACCCAGATACAGATGTCGCTTACCCCCCCCACGCTCACAATATTTAATGTTTATTAATTGTGCCTAAAATAAATAGCTCAAATCAGACAACCTTGCCATTGGCTACTCTAGCGTCACTAGCATTTTCATAAAAGGAAAAAAGACAACCCAGTGCTCAAGTATAAGTTGGACTTCGCTCCGACAAAAAGAACCATCTCAGAAGAATCTCACATTAGCATTTTATTGATACAACCCCAACCGACAGAGTTCAACTATAAGAGAAGGGGCAATTAATGGGCCACAGCCTAATTTGTATCTCATCAGTCCATCAGCAGCTATAGCCTATAGCCATTGCAAATATCGCCTCCAAGACATCAAAGGACCGCAATTTTACATTATTACAAAAGAAACACATAAATATAAGTAAATTATCCAGCCCCCATGTGCTCTAGCAAGTTACATATACTGCACCAAGAATTTGCTTCATCACAAATGCAATCCATTCTTAACACGCTGAATCAAGACAACTTGTTCAACCTAAAGCAGCCATCAGTAATCAGCCTTCAGAACAATAGTCCCTGCTACAACTGACACAATGTCTGTGTTTCATTAATAGGAAATTACAGTTCTGAAGTTAAGAAGGAAAAAACCCAACATTTAATTCAAACTCCTAGTCAAACCAGATAGATGTGCATTTGTTTTTATATAAAAATGAGAAACAAGTAGCACGATTTATGTAACAACCAACAAGGCTACCTTTCTTACAGCTTTAACAAGATTTATCCTCGAGCATCTTGTCATTAGAAGAAGTTTCCAGATATGTGATTACAAGATCAGCTGCCTTGCACCCGGAGGATATAGATTTGCCAACGGACAATCCCCCTCTATGGTTACCTAACAAGAGCACAGTAGCTTCTATAAGAGGAGTAACACAATAAAAGCACCTACTCCTATCCTACAACAAACTAACAAAGCAGCTCCTGCAAAGTAACCAAACTTCAGATTATTATCCTTTCATGCAAAACAGAAACAAAGATTTATTGCTGCCCATGTTTTGTCCCACCATGATAGTAACCCAGCCTGTTTCTTACGCTTATTCCCAAGAATAATGAAAAGACCAGCCTTAACAAGACGAGAGAGAGAGAGAGCCACTAAGTTGCTGCCCCTCTCAGCTGAACGAGTCTTAAAAAAAACTTTTTCTAGATCGTGTTGATAATTTCAGATACATTGTTTCTAAGACTGCAAGATCTCTTTGGCTCTCAGACAATCAGGCTGAAAACTATTGACATCTCAGTGACAATTATTTTCCTCCAAAGTTGTTATGCTAGCACCAAAATGAAGTTACCTGCATAGAAAAATCCTGGAAGGTTCTCTTCCATCTTGTCAATTGCTTGTAAAACAGCATCATAATTATGCCCATACAGGGGAAATGCTTTACTCCAGTAGAAGTGACTGCAGTCAAAGGGTGCAACATAAAAGTTTATTCACTGTCTTAAACACTGAATATTTTATTAAAATGAATAAAAACTTCAAATCACAGTGTATTAAGGATTTCCATACTTCACAAATGTCGGCTCTCCCTCTGCACCCAATAGCTGTCTAAGGTCAGAAGTTACAATCTGCTTCAACTCATCCCTATAACCACGGGTATATGAGAGGATTAGTTACTACAGAATATACGTGTTAGCAATAATACAAGAGAAACAAATGAAGGCTGATAGATATAGTTGACATAAGCGAAGATAATTCGGCTTCCCATACGTCGAAGCTTTCGCCAGTTCTCTGTTTCGACTTCCCCCAACAAAGGTAGTATAAAGATACAAGTCACTGGGGGCACGATCTGGAAACATCATAGAAGAGAAGAGAGTACCTGCACCATTGAGAATTTTAAGTAGCAAATACCAGGAAAAGATTATTGCTTATGCAAGCTCATTTCAATTATACCCAATCATTACCCAAGGTTTTCAACCCATTTTGTTGCTCTTTGGCAGGAACAAGGACTCCAAATCCCTCAAGGGGTCTCTTGACATTCTCCTTTTTGAATGTGGTTATTATAACAGAAAGTGGTAGATAATTCACCTGCATTATTGACAAGTAGGCTTCATTAATGCTACTGATTTTGAAAGCACCAAACAAATAACTTGTGACCTCTTGAACCATCAAGGCAACAGATTGCTATGGAACTTTCAACCTTTTCATAGTAACTTAGTGAAGTTTAGTTCAAGCAAAAGGCTTATTTTTCAGATGCATATATTCTCACATATATTTTTTTCTAAATGTGGGTAGGCAGAGATGCATATATATTATTCTCACATTCCATCCAAGTGTATTTCCCTATTAATACCATTTTAAGAATTTTAACTCCAAGAGACGATTGAATCTTCAAACATAATGTTTAGAATGTGCATAACACGTCCATGGTCAAGCTACGAGAATACATACCTTGGGTAGAAAATCGAGCGGGAATGGACTTCCTTTTTTACGAATTTTCATCTCTTTAACATTAGAGAGAGGAGCCTACACATACAGCTCTTCATCAGTAAATCATGTTGCTTTTGTATGCAGTAAACACACACACCAAGTTTGACCATGATTTAGTGTTTGGACATGTTTATTTCTCTGTGTTTGTTTGTGGAATTGTATTATGTGCACGCCAAGAATTAAAATATCGTTTCTTTCGACGAAAACAGTACAAAAGTTTTTGTTTAAAATTTTTGATGTTCCCATTGAAATACAGTATTAAAAAAAAAATACAGCACAATCTGCAGAGCCAGAGTGAGAGAGATAGAAGGGGGCAGCATGAAACCAAACTATTTCAATTCATCGTTGCGGTAAAATCCGCATATCATGAGGCTAAGTGTTTAGGCATCTGATATATTTGAATTTCTTATTTCCAAAGCCAACCTATTGTTAACCCATGTGTAGAAGACAGGAATCCAGTTTCCATAAAAGATAGTAAAGGAAGTTAAAATCAGTTCTTGCAACAGAACAAATTTTCTCATTGCTGATAAAGATGCTTACATTTTGGGCATACTCACCGTCATGATTACCGCATCAAAAGAATGGTCTTTTGACTGCTTGTTATGAATTGGAGCATAAGAAATAGACCAATTGTCTGATGAAGTGTTTCCATTGCAGCTATAAGATAATTCCAGCACTTTTGATTTGAGTTTAAGTTCATCTTTGCCAAGCTCTTTGCACAGTGTATCTGTGAGTGTCTGGGAAGGCAAAGGGATATGTTTAGGTAACAAGAAGCGGTCATTCTGTATAAAGGCATGATGCTGGTAACCTGTCCAAATTGGTCTTCTGGGAATGTTCTACAGTTTAAGAATTCTATTACTATTTATCGAATCCCTTTGCTACTTTCATAAAGAATCATTTCTATATATATATTGCAGCTTAATTTGTGGGAGAAATTGTAAGAAACAAATGAGTCTATGAATTGGTTAAAGGCCCGTTTGACAAAACTGCCAATTTTTACTTTTTATGTTCAGCTTTTGGTTTCAAGTTTTCATTCTCATGGTAAGGGGAGAAGAGAGAAAGGAAGGGAGGAAAAAAAAAATTGAAAACGCATTTAGCAATAATTATTGGTTGGTAGTTATGATTTTGAAAGGGTGATTAGCGGCAGCAGGAAGTAAAGCCTAGCGGTGGGTGGTGGTTGTGGGTGGTGGTGGTGAAGGGAAATAAAAACTGAAAATAAAACTTAAAAAAGCACATTTTCTATATTTTCATAATTTTCAAAATTTTTGAAAATAGTTTCATTGTTTTTGAAACTGAAAGCTGGAAACAAATTTATTAAAACAATTTTTCGTGTTTAGTTTTTGAAAAAAATAAAAAATAAAAACAAAACTAAAAACTGAAAGTTTTGTCAAACGGGCCTAAAAGTGTCACTAATTGCAATTAAAAATTAAAAAAAAAAAAAAGAAAAAAGAAAGAAAGAAATGCAAGTTTCACTCGTAACTTGAGCTCCTAAGAAATCACATGATTGCCTTAACTTTAAAAGCACCAATATCCACCAAAACCCACCAACTTTAACTAATTTTTTGTACTTTTTTCCAATCAAATTCCTCCACATATCACTTTTATGTCACATCTTTCTACTTTTATTATACTTTTTGTCAACCAAACAGACCTTTAGACAACTAGATGGAACCATGGGGTAACTCCAAGCCAGGGGTATTAAAGTTGATGGGATTAAGTATGGTCACCTAAAAGCATAAAAAGTTTCCCCATTGTTCGCCATTTACACACACAATTTGAAAAACCTTCTTTCGAACAACCTTGTGTGTTCAAAACAACAAAACAATGATGGCCTAACATTCCATACCAATTTAAGACTATATTCAATTCCAATTAGTGCCAGAGTTTTTAATAGCTAGTTACTTTTAGATACTGAAGCAAATGACAGGCATTTCCTTCATACAACAATAAAATATCATACAAGGTGCAAATTAGATGATTCTTGCAAGTAATAAAAGATTCACATGAATATTGTACCTGCATTCCACCCAAAAACGAAAAAGAACCACGTTGACGCTTTTTCTTTGTTGTTGGACCATTCAATGCACCACTTTTTCCTCTTTTCGCAGATAACTTGGATTGAATTGCCCCAAATATGATTGAACCAAACCTGATAGTATAGAAAAGTTGATAATTGATCGATGAAAATAAATCCTGCTTTTAACAGCCGTGAAGGGGCCCATTTGACAAAACTTATAACCTCTCCACAGAATCACTTAACATTATTGAGCAATCAAGCTATACAGACTTGACATTTAAATTCCTACTGAAATTGAGATCAAGTTTCACTAGAATTAAAACTAAAATCAAGAAATAAGTGCATTTTTTTAACATAAGCTCACAACACAAGTAATTCAGAAGCCAAATGAATTTCGGGCTCTAAACAAATTTCCCATCCTTTTATTTAATTAGTGAAAATATATTTTTGGTCAACAAATATAAAATGTAGGATTGCAGAAGTTGCATTTGATGATTCCAACTTGGCCCAAACAAAACTTAATTTGGGTCTATTAATCCCACCCACACCCCCATACAAACAAAACTAAATGCTCCCAGCATGTCCTGGTACATGCATGTGAAATTGCGGTGCCCCCTCGAATAGGCAAATATCAATGTAAAGGCTATTAACCAATACTTGAAGATAAGTTACAGCATAACACCAAGAAACTCAGGTTGGATTTCAGATCTCCAGCAAAAATGGAACCTCAATCAAATAAATCTCAAATCCCACCTATAGGACTCGGTAATGCATTGGGATAACTTGCACCTCTCTTAATGCCCTGTAGTAGCACAGTTTGTTCACGTATTTACTGACTAACTATAACAAATTCAAAGGATATTTGTGACAACATTATTGAAGTAATAGAGGATCCATTGAGAAGTAGCACGCTTATAAGATGGAATTGCACAGCTGGAGCCAGCTTTGTATTTCAGATCCTGTTGTTAATGCCAAGACTTACAGTTAATTTTTTTGGTAGTTCCTTATATCTCTCCTACTTTGAATATAATACAAGACAAACCTAATTTGGTGTGTCAAACCATTCAACCAAACCCTAGTGTCTTTACACTCTTTACAATATTTAGTGAAGGGGTTTGATTGTAGTCATAGAAATACTAAAGGTGTTTCCTATTTCCAACAAGTACCATAACAGTCTGTCTCGTAATTTAGAGTAAGATTACGTACATTCCCCCTCCCCAGGCACAGCATACACAGGAGTCATGTCCAACGGCCTGCCCTATTTATTTTATTTACTATTTATTATTATTTTGTTTAACTCAATTGTTTTTACTAAATGCTATTTTTATAACTTTCTTCCTTGAAGGAACTTCAGCAAAGTATTTTTTACGGAAGGGCTTTCAATGCACAGAAGTTACACCAAAACATGCTCTAAGCGAGTCAGTCAGCTACTTAAGAATGAGAGTAACAACTTATTGCCAGTTCAGGGATTTCAGGGAGATACTACAAAATGAGAATGAGAGTAGTTATAGTCCTGTGCTCGACAAAAGTGATGCAGAGAAAAACTTAAGCAGATATCAAAGAACAATAAACATTAAAAGGAGTTTAGAAAAAAGAAAAATGAGAAGAATTGGATATAGCATACCTTTTCTCCAAGTTCCATAACTCTGGAAATGCATGGCACATCTGTTTGGACATTGAAATGAAAGTAATTACCGTTAAAGAGTAAAATAAAATGACATGCCATTACGTGAAGATGCCATAACTTGTAGAAGCAACCTTGTGAAATAACAGATGCAGCAACCCCACGCAAAAACATTATGAAAGAGAAATTAGCTATGGGTGATTTTAGTTAAGCCTAAACATAATGAGCTAGATGCCCATGCAGGTAATAATATCATCTAGATTATCTCCTACTCATGTTAATTCCAAAGCAATCATATGTACTCACAGAAAGGGATTCAGGATCTGCACCACTTGTGCCCGCCACAAAAGGGTCAACCAGATAATCAACCATCTAATTCAAAGAAAAACAGACAAGGCATGAAAAATAATTTTTAGTCAAGCATGACTTTGCTGCAAGCATAGTCATACCATTAGAAAAATCAAAGAAATTCTCACATGCCCCAGAAATTCTTCAGCCAGAACTAGTAGTTGGGCTGTCATCCGGCGTTGTCATATATCTTATATTTTGAGTTCATCAAGGGGGGGAGAGAGAGAGAGAGGCGGGTATCAAAAAGTAAAACGAGGCAACTTATACCTCTTTCCCAAAATGGCGCTCAAAGAATCCACCCACACTGCAGTTTAAAAAAAGGGGGAAAAAAAGCCAACAAAAATGTTAGAAAAAATTAATGAGGCAGCATTGCTACGTCAACTCCCAGGAGAAAAGGGAAAGAGACATGTCTGGAGCAACTACCCAATAGTTTAATTATTGCATGACAAAACAAAAATACTTGGGAACTTGGAAACTAGTTACCCTTCCTCCTAGCAAGTCTACCGTTGGTTGTCATTGGATCTACATATTGAAGTTTCACCGTGATGAGTTTGTGGATGGGTTGAAGGGCCAACTAGCAACAAAGGGGTACACATAGGTGCATGGTTTGACTTTTTTGACACGTTCTCTTGTTGCTAAAGTTGCCTTTGTTTGCCTTCTCATTTCATTATCTATTATTCATAATTAACATATATACCAACTTGATGTGAAAAATGTTTTTGTTCCATGGTGACCTAGTAGTGGAAGTCAATATGGACCAGTCTCCTAGATCAGTTGCTCAGGAGAGTTTGGGTGGTAGTGTAGGCTGAAGAAGTTCTTATATGGCCTAAAGCAATGTCTTTGAGTATGATTGATAGATTTAGTGATGTAATCATTAATCTGGACTTACAAGTAGTAAAGTTTATCATTTGATATTCTTCCATCACTTCACTAAGGGTTGGATATAATTGCTAGTGTATGTTGATAATGTTACCATTCAAGGTTTGAAGTTATTTCTCCAAAAACAGTTTAGCACTAAGGATTTAGGCTTATTGATGTACTTCTTGGGTAATGAAATAGGTCATAATCAATTAAGGCAAAATTATATTAATCAATGAAAGCCTTGAAGACAACTTAACAAAACGTTTGTTTTTTCACAAACCAAAATTAGGCATGACCAAATTACAAGGACTCCAATTCCCAACTGTGAATTCCTTCAAGGGCCCGTTTGCAGGCTCAAAAACTAGCAAAAAAGTACCAAAAGTTGCATTTTGCAACTTTTGGTGCATTTGGTAAAACCACAATTTTTTCCACTTTTTTGATTTGCTACAGTAAAAAATAAAACAAAAAGTTACCACTTTTTTTATTTGCTACAGTAACAAAACATACCAAACACACAAAAAGTTATCACTTTTTTGATTTGTTACAGTAAAAAGTTTACCAAACACCTAAAAGTTGCAAAAAAAGCTAAAAAATACACTTTGTTCTACCAAACACACAAAAAAATGTAACTAAAAAAACACACAAAAAACTACCAAAAGTTTCACTTTTTTTCTTGTTTTTGAACCTCCAAACGGCCTCCAAGTCATAAATGAAGAGCCGATCTTACATGCAAAAATTCAAAACTATCCAAGGCCCTTCACTTAATATGGGCCCTGAACTCAAAACATGAAAACACATAAGTTTTCTAAAAAGCTTGATTAAGGCATAACTGGCCCACTGGGAGTCTGATTCTTAAGTCATTCATTCCTACATGTCATAAATAACTAGGTGATCCTACATGCTAAATTTCACAGCTATTAAAAGTTGTTCGCTCAATGTGGGCCTTTAACTTGAAACTTGAAGGGAAAAAAAAATGTAGTAGACAGGCATAATCGCCTCACTAGGACTCTAGTTCCTAAGCCATTCATCCTTTCAAACATATCAAAAACGACCAGTTGATCATTCATGCCCAATTTTATGGTTTCGATCAATACAAGCCCTAAACTCAAAACTTTAATAAGCGACAACTTAAAAACTAGATTCAGTCATAACTGTTTCACCGATATTTTTATTCCCAAGACATTCATTCATACAAATCATAAATAATTGGGTGATCCTACATGACAAATTTCACTACTATCCAAGACCAATTGAGAACGTTTAACACCCTATCCAATAACTTCAGCAAACAAACAGGAAGAAAGAGGGTGGGGTAGGCCAAAAATTGGTAAAACTAATGAGACACGGCTGTGAAGACTGGTTGCATTTTAATGCATAAATTAGCAAATATAAATAGACCCACTAGTGGCCAAGATTAAAGCTCACATAGCCTAATTGATACTGTATACACTTATATCACACAAATAGATTCAGATGGATACTTGACAAAGTTCCTCACTTGTCCAAGCCTAAACATAAAAAATGTACATGTTTTTGCACATGTAAATGTACATGTTTATGTCAGTAATAACATCATTAACTAGCCATTTAATTTTGCGTCACAAGTGCAAAGTGTTACTATGGACATAAGGAGAAGCAGGCAAGCAGCATGTATAAAGGCAAAGGAGTTTCTTCTCATGGGAAACCCTTATCAATTACCTTTCCTTTCTACCAGACACCTCTGGAGATTTACTTTTCTTCCACAGAAATGGCTCCAACATTATTTGAAACTGCAAACAAATAAACTTTCTCAACAAGGGAATATACAGAGAAATTATATACCTCTATCTCTGTATTCTTTTGAAGGAAGGACAATTCATTTACTAAAAATATCCTTTCACAATAGTACCACGCACGTGAATTTCAACAAAAAATTGTATGCATTTTAGAAGTCAAAATCACAGTTCAACTTCTACATATGCCACTGGAAATAGTCAACGATAGTGAGTATTCATGGTTACACTACCCACAGCCACTGGTCCCAGACAGCTCTTGTAAACATTGACAAAAAGTAATTAAAGAAAAAGGCAGTGGCCTGGGAGTTTGAGTGACACTCGATTTTGTCCCAAACCCTGGATTTTTATGCTCGCTTGTGAGATAGTCATTACGAGATACTCATCCCAGACTTCTGAGTAGCTTGTAAATTTGTCGGGTCCCACAAGTGATCAAGTTTGCACAGCATGATTGCAGTCACATAGACCCTTGGACTCAACAAATGTTGTCAGAAAAATGTTATAACCAAGCATTTTACCATTAACAAATAAGCACAGTGTCTTCTTTTTGATGAGCTTCTTACAATCCTTCAGGTTTTGAGAAGCAATATAAAATTATTGAAGCCTGGTTTAGGATTCGAGCTCACTATTTAACTTCTCTCACAATATCAACTCTCATAGTTGTTAAGCTTGAGAAAGGGTTTAAAATTACTGAAAATTAATGGAATTTAAAAATCTAAGGAATTTAACTTCTCACACAATAAAAACTCTTCGTAAATTTCAAATTTAAAAACACATAGAGAAAATGCCTAATGTTGATTAAGTTTTTGAGTTAAAAAACTTTTTATAAAATTTAAATTTTAAAAATAAATTGGTTATGTTAACCATCCAGTTGCAAAACTGTTTAATAATACTCAGTATTTTAGTTATTTTTATGAAGTACAACGGCATGTGGGTGGTGGTTGGATTGTGCGGATTGGTTGCATCCCTGCTTGTGCAGCGAACTCCTGTCATCCATTCCTGTTCATTCACGCGTCAAGAGTGATTCATGCGTTGAGTGTGTTGGAGTCCTGTATTGCATTACCTCATGTGACGAAATTCAACCCTAGATAAGTCCTAATTTTCACTTTTCAAAGGATCTCAAAGAATTGATCTTTCTTTTAGTTGTTCAATCTCTCTTTGATTGATTAATGTCAATTTTATCCTTGACCTTTTATTGAATTTTTACTCATATCCTTTTAATATTTAAATTCAAACCTCATTTACTAAATATAAATAAATAGCCTAAATTATTTAGCAAAATATAAAAAAAAAAAATTTGTTTTCCAGGAAAAAAAAAAATTAAACAAACCGAGCCTAAAGAAATGAAGGATCCCAAAGAATTGAAAATTTTTTTTAGTTGTTGAATCTCTCTTTGATTGATCAATGTACAACGACCTCCAAGTTCTAGTATTTGGTGTTACCAATGACCTCCAATGCAAGAAATGGTCAAGGTTGGTAGTATATTTTGGGGGAGAAAAAAGAGAGAGAGAGAGAGAGAGAGAAGAAAACAGCTTCTTCAATACTTCCAGCAGTGCTTTATCTATGAACTAAACTTTGCTAAGTATCTCAAACAATAGAAGGCATGCCACCTCACTTATTATTCTCAACACAATATACACACACACATATGCAAATGAAATATGACTGGTGAAAAAAAAAAAAAATCTATTGTATTTCAACGAGAGTGTCTAATTAGCAATTGCATTTGAACGACAAGGGAAGAAAAGGCACCCTAGCTTGGTGGGACGGATTAAATAAAAAATCCCTGAAGGATTAAGTAAAAAATCCCTGAAGCCCATTCATCTTGTTTGTGCTGGAAAAAGGGAGAGAAATAGCTATGTGGGCATGTATATTTATGCCATTAAAGAGGATCAAATGATCTGTGGGAAGGGGGTGGCCCAAGGGCACAAGATGCAATAATCAACTAGTGTGAGGTCCAGACTTTCACATCTTTGATCTCACCCCAACCAAACACAAAATAAGGCCAAATAAAAGTATGAAATAGTCCCATGATTTGATATCCTGGGACACCCAACCTCGATTTAACATAACCACGAAACAACTGCAGCCTTTTTTTTTAATTACTTATCATCATTTTTTCATAACAGCATGCCCATGTCCTGTTATATTAGTGTTGCACATACATGACCATACTTCATATGCTACAGTTGTAAGGCATGTGAAAGAAAGGCAGTACAACAAAATGACAATAATATATATATATATATATTTAGATATGCTTCAAGTATGTAAAGAATAACACACCTTTGATTGTGCAGAGAGAAAATTGCTTCTGATCAGAGCAATGGGATTTGAAGGTATCTGATACATTGAACAAAGGTGATAATGAAAGCCACAACCCTCTAAATGATAAAAGGGAGAAAGAAAATACATAATACATCCTATCATTTGAGAATAAAACTCAAGTAGCACACAAGCAGTACAGATGAAACAGACGTACCAGAACAGGTTCTCCATTTCTTGCAATGTAGCGTTTGTTCTGTGAAATTGGCTGCAATAAGAATGGTGTTAAAATAGCAGTTTTCAGGGAACATAAACTCTTTTACCTTAACAAACAAAAGTTCAGACTTCAAATGAAAGTAAAAACCCTTACAAATTGCTGCTTTTCACAAAGCCCAAGATTATCGAGCAAATAACTGACCTCCGTCTCACTCTCCGTCTGCAAATGATCACCAAAAGCTAAGTTAGATAGGCATATTATACTTGTTTGAATTCATAGCAGAATAATAGGATTTTGCCAGACATGCACAAACCGAGGGGGGAAGAACCCCATACAGTGATTAAACTGATCGTACCATAGTATTTGCCCCCTCATCCCATATTAGACCATCATGTGAAATGCTTCTTAACTTCCCTCCTGTTTGTCCTTCCGCTTCAAATATTGTAACATTCAATCCATGTAATTTCAACTTGTATGCCGCAGCAAGGCCACTTCAAAATCATAAGATAAAGCTAATATCAATTTTTGGAAACATGAAACAATTTTGAAAAAGAATAACACGTTTATAACCCAAAAAAAAAAAAAAAGGTAAAGAGAAAGAAAGAATTCTGCGCACATACCTGAACACCATTCAAAACATCAACAAAATAAATACAAAAACTGAAAAAAAAAATTATGGTAATAAAAGTAAAGAATATAGTGTGTGCTTGTCTAAAAGTTGAAGACTTCAATAAAAGAAAACAATAATTCTATTATAAAAAAAAAAAAAAAGATAATTATTTTGTTCTTCACAGCGGTAAACAAATCTATGATAGCTTGATAACTAAAAATAAGACAAAATTAAACATTTCCAAATTGTATAACGAATCTGTAAAAATAAAATAGCAAATTGTTTATTCCAAGTTATAAACTCTAACTATTACGCAAGTACATTTTGTGGGTCTGTGCTATATCAAAATAGGAACTAAGATAAAACTTTGTTAAAATTTACATCGTTCTTTCTTTGTACGCAACAGCAAGTGATATCCATATATCGATAAACAAAAACATATAATATTCTTCTTATCAAAGCAATGGGATAATCCACGGATACCCAATTTGGCAGATCGTCGTGGAAGCACAATTAAGCCTAAACAATTCTATGTGCAACATAAACGAATGAAAGCTCCCCAAATTCAAGAATGTGAACCAAAGAACAACCCAAAAGCTACAATTTAAATGTTAATTGACATATACCTGACACCAGCACCAACAACGGCCACTCTTTTAGCAGAACCTACAAAACCCACAAACCAAAATCGTTCTCTCAGCCAAACTTTACATTAGTTAATAATTATACATCTAAAGAACCGAAATTTCGACAAAGAGAGAGACTTTGCTTATCCCTTTCCTTAGCTGAAGCCATTTCTTCCTGTCTTTTGGTCCACTGGTACACTTTGACTGATATTGCTAGCGCTTCAGGATTCTGAAAATTGAAATGCAGAGAGACGGTGATTCTGTGTTGCACGGACCACCGTATGTAATACAACTTTAGCCTTGGCCGTTGCTAAGTTGTATCATGACTTCTGATGAGAGTATATTGACCGTTCAATATATTTGGGAATTGGTTGCTGAGTTATTGATACGAGCCTCCCACCCTATATTTGATATCTTTTATTTTTCTTTTTCTTTTTTTTTTTTTTTTTGACGCTTTGGCTTCTAAGCATTTCATTTGATAAATTTTTGAAAATTTGGGAAACCAGGCAAAATAATTCACTGGGGCCTAAAATTAATTGAGAAAATAAGAAAAGTAACGAATATAAGTATAGATAATTGTATACTCGCAAGTTAATGTAGATTTTTATAACATATTTAAGTTTATAATCGATAAAATATGAGTATGTATAATATGTGATATAATGTTTAATATAAATTTATATAATACATAAATACTAAAAATAAAATGTTGAGAATGTTTGTACCGAATTATCAAATTATTTGAGTGGATCCAATTTGAATAATTGAATCGTTTAAATTATTTTAATTCTCTAAAAAGTTGATTGGATTATTCAAATGGGAGGTAATGAATAAAATCGATATGATACAATTGGATTGATGGGTATCTTAACCAAACAAGCATTTGCTATTTAAGTTTTTTTTTTTTTTTTCTTTTTGGGTAATCGAGGATGTCCGAATCAATTATGCTCACTTCAGCTAATCCCCGAGATCTTGAAATTAACAATCGAGTAAACTTTTCAGTGAATCTAAAAAGAATCGAACTACTGATCACGAGGGAACAAACCTAAAGTCATTTTGTTATTTAAGTTGCTCATGTCTATGGGTGAGTTTGGTTTGCAAACACATTTTAAAAAATTCTATAAATCTCTGTTAACTTTATATCACATCAAATTTTTTCTTTCAGTGCACATATTACGAACTCTCAATTTATTTCAATTTATCTCACTCCAAACTCACCCTATATAAGTTGTTTTCTGCTGCCTACTGGGCCACCTTAAAGCCCGTAATACAGTTCATGATATTGGAACTTATCCAATTACTATTCAAGATCCGCAGGCAGATGATGATTGTGCAACTTATCCAATACAAAGGAACGAATCTGGGCAATAGAAGCGACAAAAATTTTGAATAGCACAAGCATTGGGCCGGGCCATAAAGAACTGAAATTGAAAATATATGCGATACCTATGTGAGTTTCGTTAATAAAAATTCAATCTGCACTACTTGGTGTTGGAATTAAGGCTGGTAAAATATCTGGGTTACAGGAGATTATAGTAAATTTTTCACTTAGGAGTTAGCAGTAAAGAATAAATAAATTAATAAATACTAATGAAATCATAATTTTTTATTTCTTCACTGTAACCCTCTACAACTCAAATATGAAGAGTTCCAGAAGGTTACAGTGGAGAAATTAAATGCTGTGATTGCATCTATTTTCAATAGATACTAAATTAATAAATAAAAAATTGGTTCAATGTTCATTTATTTATTATTCTAGTCGACCGCATGCTAACTTTCAATTGAATTTATCTCAGATTAAATATAAATAATTTGATATTTATATTATATTTATTAAATATTAATTTACTGAGGTAAATTTTGATAATATGCATGTTCAATAAAATAATGAATTTAAAATTATAGTTTAAACTAATTATGATTATTTATATTTTGAACTAGAACAAGTCAACAATCGAATTAAATTTAAACAAATTTTAAATAATTTAATTCATATTACAACCCTATCAACTTGATATTTAGTCAAAATTAATGAATTTAGTGTAGATTAGTCTCTAAAAAATTACTCTCTCGAGGTGAATGAAAGTACTGCGTGAATATTAGTTGTCCCAAGTCATAAAAAAATAATGATAATAATATTTTGCTGCTAAGGAATCAAATTCAAAGAGAAAATAGTAAACATTTAATGTCATGACATTCATTATATTAATTATTTATATTATGTGCGTTATTTTGATATGATTATTTCTCATGTTTAATGATAAAATTATTATTTTAAAAAGAAGATTTGCTTCCCAATTACTCGTGGAAAAGCAATGGCTTAAAAGGGTGGCTACCATTTTTTAAGATACTACACAAGAAATTATTTCGTATTACAGAGGAGAGAAAATTAATCATACTTGCTTAAGTTAGAGAACTTTCAGTCTCAAGCAACTTCATTTGCATTGGGTTGGTTGGATAAATCTCTCTCTCTCTCTCTCTCTCTCTCTTCCTCTAAAAGAAGACACATCAGAGGCTACCACTTTAAAGTCATGGAACTACCAACCGTTTATATTTGATTCAATCATGACTCGCAACTGACTCTTTTCCATTTCATTGGACACAAGTAGGTAATCAAACTTGAAGAAAACTCAAATGATAATCACTCGTGTGTCGCGACAAAAAGTACAGGGAAAATTTGTTAGGTTAAATTATATTATATCTTAAATATTTAGCTAAATATAAATAAATTTTAAATTATTTTAATATTGCATTCGGCAATAAAAATTCGTTGTCGGAACGACTCTTCAATCAACCTATAATTTAAAAGTAAACCTACCAAACACAAAGAAAAAGAAAGTTATAATCAAAGAGAGGGTCCTAACCAAAAAACTTTTCGATGGTAAAGTCAGTACGGGTTTGAGAAATGTAAAGTAAAGAGAAAAGTGTTAGGTTGATAATATAAAATATACGTAAATTTTGGAGTTAAGTGTTATATTTATAGTTAGTCAATATAGATAAATTAATAAGTAAATAATTAGATTGTAATCATTATATATCTCTCGTACATATATATTAATGTACGCAATAATTTCTCCTTCTTTAAATATTTTTATTTTATATTTAATGCCTTCCATCTTACATTTAATGTGTGTCGGCGAAGTGGGTGTCTGAGTAGACTGAATTTGTCCTCCTAAACACCCAAATGTCATATCTGCCTACCACTCTAAAAAGGTTAACTAATTAAGTTAACTTTTGGGTAATAAATTTAGTTCAATTATTACTATTTCGTATTTATGGTTAGAATCACACTAATTTGGTTCCAAAACAGAGTAAAACCCAACTTTAGTCATCTTCTGATCACTTAGATATATTGAGCACTCTCCTATCGCGCTCGACAGCATGCCACATGTCTAGGGTCATTTTCATACAAACATATTGCATTAACACTCCTTATTTTACAAGATTGTTAACATTAAATTCTAATCATCAATCGGAGTAAAGATTACTTTAAAATATTTACATAATATACACTCTTACTCTTTTAAAAATATATAAAAATTTAAAATTGAAAATATTGGGTTGGATTAGTCTAGTTTTTGGTTGGATCGATTTGCTTATTTTCGAATCTTGTACGTTCAAATAAATAATGTTAAAAATTTAAATAAGTTTGAAATTCAAACACACTTCTTTGGACCTATAGTATTATATATTATATTGTTAGCTTGATTTCGGGTTGAGTAATATATTATTTATTATACTATTTGAGTTAATTAGAATTGATTCATATTGTATTATTTTTTGTTTGAGTTTAGTTTGGTTCAATTTTTTTTGTTTTACAAATCTATGGATGGAATAAAAAATATTAAATTATTAAATTTTTAACTCAAATTTGAACTAATTTTGATACACAATCAAGCCAAATTGATGGATTTTTTTTTTTTTTTTTTTTTGGGCACTCCTACTTTGAAGTATTGGTTGGTAGTGTGAGAGCTTTATTGCCTACTTCAGGTTACCCATTGGGGCAAATGGTACCATATTAGGAGGTTGGGAAGAATAATTTTAGTGTCTCCTTTCATAATTTTAGAATTTTAGAGCCCCACATATTACCTCAAAACTGAGTGTTAGCCACATAACATTTTAATTACGATATCGTGATGTTATATATGACGTATATATATTTTTTTCTTTTCTTTTTTACAAAATTATTAAACTTTAACTCTTCAAAAATAATGCTAAACACAACAGTGAATCAAGCAATTCTAATTCTATAATTATCAAGGATTCTAACGTGAACTCAATCGAATGAAGGGTGGAGATCACACGATGATTATATATCTCAATTTATAGGTTGCATAATACTAAATACACTTCATTTATCCGAACAAGTTATATATTTCTTTTATTACATGCCTCGAGTAGTGAGACAAATTTAACTAAAGGTTATAATTTTATTCAAAATCAATAAATAACACCCTCTGTATATTTAATTTCTAATTTTCAATGCAAATTTCTTAATATCTTTTACTGATCTCTGCTTTAGAAAAAAAATAAATTAAAATCCTAATTTATTTAATTTATGGACTTTTGTAGATTTTTTTACCTTTTTAAATCTTTTTAAATTTTATAAATTTGCATTAAACATATAAAAACGAGACTTATCAAATGTGAAAAAAGTGATAAAAATTAGTGAATCAAATTTATCATCTGCCTTTTGTGATCAAGGATAACCTTTTTCTCCCGGTGATTATACAGCATTTTATATCAAATTAAAAAAAAAATTACCTAACCCTAGTACAACAAATTTATGAATCTGCTACTACCATTTTTTTATCAAATTATATAAAAAAAAAAATTACCTTGACCCTCAATAAATTTATAAATTTGCCACTACCCCACGTGGCGTGAAACCTAAAACCAAAAATGCTATACAGACGGTAAATTTTTTTATTTTTTTTTTTTACAAATGTGATTGAAACACTTCAAAATTATAATTTATAAAAAAAATTAATTTTTAGTGAAAAAATCTTATATATGATAAAAAAAAAGTTACTAAAAAAACTAAATTTTTTTTTTTAACCAACAATGCACGAGTATGGAATTGATAAATTGGTATGTTTTCCAATCAGCAAACTATAGGACCATGATTCTTGTGCGTCCACGGTACAAAATTATATTTTAAAAGCAAATGAATAAAAAGAAAATGAATTTTTTAGAATAGTCAGAGAACACTGTCGATTTTCAACTTTATTGTTTATATTTAAGAAAATTATAAATACACTTCATATTTAAATTTTTTTAGTCTTCGAAAGTCATTATTTGTTGCGTGAAATGATGACATGTTAAAAATGATTGAGCCCGTTTGGAGGATTAAAAATTAGCAAAAAAATAAAATTTTTGGTAGTTTTTGTGTGTTTTTTTAGTTATATTTTTTTGTGTGGTTGGTGAAATAAAGTGTATTTTTTAGTATTTTTTTTATAACTTTTAGGTGTTTGATAAATTTTTTCACTGCAGCAAAGCAACAAAGTTGTAACTTTTTGTGCATTTGGTAAGTTTTTTACTGTAGTCGAGTAAAAAAGTGACAATTTTCGTATGTTTAGTAAAATTTTTTATTTTATTTTTACTGTAGCAAAGCAAAAAAATGAGAAATTGTGGTTTTATCAAACGCACCAAAAGTTACATTAAAGTTATAAAATGTAATTTTTGGTATTTTTTGTTAGTTTTTGAGCCTCCAAACGGACCCATAGTGGATTACATTTAACTTTATAAAACATGTATATTTGAAAAAATTAATTATTAATTTATGAAATTCTAAAAATATATAAAATTTTCAACCAATTTAGTCACCTTCTTAAGAAACATGGTGAAAAAATTGGCTCCAACGTTGCCTAATTAGCCACCTTATAGCATAGCATAGCATAGGTGAGAAATGCTAATAAACACAGACATTTCACCTTATGATAGTAAGAATAGAACGTCCTTGGACAAGGGTGGCCAAACAACGTGTTTGGTTTGAGGGAAAATGGTGAGGAAGGAAAAAGAGGAATGAAGATTTAAATTTCTTTGGTTTAATATGGAAGAAAAATGTGAAGGAAAAAAAAAAAAAAAAGGAAAAAAGTCTTTCATCCCACTCACCTATTTGTTCTGTCCAAAAGTGATCTATTCAATTTTGGATAAAACAAAGAAGAAAGATAGGGAAAAAAAAAATCTCTTTCTATTCAGATTGTGGGTTATTTCATTTTAATATATTTTTAAAACAATGCTTTAAATTATAATATTTATATACAAATTTACTCATTTTTTATTTTAACCAAACTACACAAAAAAAATAATAAATAATTTCCACACTAAAAGAAATTCATAACCATAACATTATTTTGTTTTCCTACTGTTTTTTTTTCCCCCAGTCCGGGTATTCGTGTTCCAAACACGTCGGAATAAAGTAAGAGTATTGGTAAAAAGCACAGGCCCTCTCGTTCCTTTAGCCAGTTCAGTTGCTTGTCAAGCACTACCATTGACCACTTGTGACTTTCTTATTGACCGTCTGAAGAAAGAAAGAGAGTTAAAAAAATAACTCTCTGCAGCGTATCTCTGACACATTCAACAGCTGGGCCGATTATTATGATCTTCTGGTAAGATTCAGCTGCCCCATCCCTTCTCCTCTTCATACCCTTTCGGGTACGCAACTCCATGGAATCGTCCTTTTCGAGTGGAATGTATTTAATGTTCTATGAGACAAACATCTGGTTGCTTTTACCGTTGATTAAGGTTGGGTTTAGAGTGATAAAAAATGAGATAAATTAAGATAAATTGTGAGTTCGTAATATGTGCAGTGAAAGAAAAAATTGATGTGATATAAAATTAACAGAAATTTATAAAATTTTTTGTTATTTATTTACAAATTAAATGGAACCTAAAGATGCTGTTTGGAGTGAAATATATATATATATATATATATATGGGGTGTTTGAAGGTAAAAAAAAAAAATTAAAAAGTTAGAGTTGATGGGATATAAAATTGATAGATGGTAAAATTTGATTGGAATGATTTAAAAATTTTTAAAAATTTTTGAGTTTTTTTTAGATGCCAAACACATTCATATATATATATATATATATATATATATATATTTTTAATTTTTACTTATTTTTATCTTGATAATAGAATGTTTGGAACAATATAAATTTTTACAAGATTAAAATTTTTTACACTGGACTGCTATACTATAATCTCTATAATTTTATATTAATTTATATAACTCTAAACACATCTAGTTACTTTTTTTTTTGGTAACTTGAACTATTCGGATCATCTTACGTGTATTTTAATTAATTTTTGTGGCCTTAAGATAACAATCAAGTAAATTCTCTAATGACTTTTAAAAAACTCGAACAAGTGACTTCTAGAAAACAAACTTAAAATCTTTCCGGTTATCTCGTGTCATATGAAAAATTAAAGAAATTAAAAAATTAATAACAATTAAAAAAATTAAAATTTATTAATACTACAAACACATTTTAGGATTTGTTTACTTTTCGTAAATTTTAATCGTTTGTGGGGGTAGATTAAAAAATAAAAAATTGATATAAAAATGACATATAACGAAATTTAATTTGAAAAAATCAATAACTTGTTATAACTTTTAATAAAATTTAATAAAACAAACATCTCTATATTTGTTTTATCAGTACATTGTCAGTTATGTTACAAATTTCATTTGAAATTTTTTATGTTAAGAAGTTCAAAGTTAAGATTCATGAATTTAAATTTTAAAAATTTTTAATTATTTGTTAAATTCAAAAACTATGCTCATAAAAATAAAATTAATTTGGCAAAAGTTCGGATTCTATAATTTTTTATAAAAAGAAATTAAAATATATAAATATTTTTATTTACTTTAGAAATCTTTGATTTTTTTGGGACCCCGAATTCAGTGTTGATTCTTACTGTGGGAAAGCTATCATTATCGAAGCCGGTGTTTGGAAGCGGGAAAGGCTAATAAGGTGATAGCATTTCCATCACAACTGAATTGAAGCCGTCCGATCATTTCCAACTTCAAAACAGTCAACCTCGCGTTGCCGATCATCACCGCTCATCACCACTGACCGACCAATGCAAGTGTCTACCTTACACTGCAGTTATAACGGGCTAACACCACACGCCCACAGTCAAACTCAAAAGTATATTTCCTAACCACGGTTAAAACCAAACCAAATCCCAATAAAACGCCCCTCACACCTTCTCGTCTCTTTCGCCTCTGGCGCTCACTCATTTCGAGTTTCTCTCCCTCTAGACTCTCGTGTCTTCGTGGAGAGAGAAAGCAGAGTGTCTGTATATTTTAATGTACGAATAGAGAGAGAGAGAGAGAGAGAGAGAGAGGAGAAGTGAAAGTGTACTGGCTGCTAGGGAGTGACTGCTTGCAACCGCCACCTGCTCCGCCGTAAATGACGGTGTTCGGTCACTCAGGCGGCGGAGGTTTCCTCGCCGGGAAGCAGGTGTTTCCGGTGGACTATGAAGCGGAGGTCTCGCAGCGGCTACTTGAAGCTTTGCATTGCAACGATCTGAAATCGGCGCTCGAGTGCATCGCCGACCCGTCTATCGATGTAAACTTCATCGGCGCTGTATGCTTAAGGTTTCCAAAGGCGGAGGTGTCCTGTCGCGACGAATTGGCGAATGAGGTTCGGGTGGAGTATGAAGAGTTTAAGACTGATGTCACAGCGTTGTTCGTTGCTGTTCATGCCGGAAATGCCAGGCTGGTCAGGAAACTACTGGTAATGTGATTAGGCTTTGATCATGCTAGATTTCGTTCCGCTGATTATGAAGTGTTTTGGTTGTTAACAAATGTGGAAATATTCAACGTGTTTGTTTACCTGCACTTTTTTTATATTTGCCCCAGAGTCTCTGTGCTTCTCTCTCGTCATGTCTCATTCTTTCCCTAGTGGGATCTCAGTTTTTTTCGTTGTCGTATAGTCTGTCCGTTTTGTTAACTTTTCAACTAAAATTTGAAACCGCTGCCATAATAATTTTTCTCTTACATTTTTAGTCGATTATCATTTGAATTTTGCACTGAATTCCTAATCATTTTATACTTACTTATTAAAATTGCCGGGTTAATATGGATTTAAGCCTATCAACACTCCCCCAACCCAACCAAAAAAAAAGCCTCAGTTAAAAAAAGGTTTAGAAGCTTGAAAAATGCTATGTCCTGTTTATATCATTACCTTCTAATTGTTTAACTATTTCTTTTGTTCGGTCGAAATCAGCTATATATTTTTAGTTTCATACTCATTTAGTAGACTAGGACCTCATAAACCTTTTGATTGGAGAAATTTCTGTGTCTAGAGCAGCCAGAACTTTAAAAATTGTGAAGCTAATGCGGTTGTTTGAGTGATTCTTTTACTTTCCTCGACCGTAATCTATTTGACTTTTGAGACTGCGCTTTTTCATTTAGAGAAAAATTTATGGATCAGGACATTGTGAGGTTATTAGGCTTATTAGAGTGTTGCCTGGGGACGTTGAGGACTTTTGAAGCTTGGCCATTGATATCTCAAGGACAGCGGATGTTTTATTCCAAATTGAAGTTCTTTATTCCTTTTATCTCTTTATATTTTTATAGAATTATAGTAGGTTGACTACTTTTTTCACTAATGAGGTCCCCTTGCATATTAATTTTTTTTTTAAATTTCTCGTGAGAAAAACAAAAAGGAAATAAATTTTGTTTTTCTTATTGATAATATTTTGCTTAGAAATTGAAATTTAGTTTATTCCTGATATTTAAAATTGACTAAATTCTTGTTTTCTTGCTAAATTGCTTTTATTTTTGTTTCAATTTTGAATCATATTAAGTAATGGCCAGGCATGGATGCCACAAGTTGAATGGAAATATACCAATCTACAATGACATTAGACTTTATGTTCGTTTCAATTTTTTGTTCTTATTTTGGCATCTGTAAAGGCTTCTCTAGCTCTCAATTATTTCTTATGGTAGCCTCTTTCTTATATTAAATCACACAACTCACAACATGGCACATGTTGCTGGATATCAGGAATATATAAGTTAACAAGAATATATGTGTGTGTATTCGGTTATAATTGCATTTGAAAACTCACTTTAGTAACTTGAATTGGTTTTGATTTTATTTATGGAATTCGCAATTTTGACTATCAATTGGAACTTTATTAATTTATTGCTAATAAGAAATGTGACTTCATATGTAAATAGTTAGTTTTCATTAACTGTATAAAATTAAAGCTAATTATTAGCATCTTCATATACTCTTATGTAGACAATGGGTTGCAACCAGCAGGCTTGGACTGCAGTGTGCCATTTTAATACATCAAATTTTATTTATATTGATGTGTTTGATTTTGACCAATGAGTTTACATCAACATTTGATTTTAATGAGTATAATTATGGATATTGAGACCTTAACAGTTGAAAAGTAATGTCTTGTTGAGTTGATAGTTTGTTTGATAAAGTTTTGAAGAGGGCTACATTATGCAAGAAGGAATAAACTCTCTTTTGCCTCAAACTGGAGTATCTCAACAACTTCTCTCTCTCTCTCTCTCTCTCTCTCTCTCTCTCTCTCGTGTCTGGTTCTGTTTGTCCAATGCAAACTAAAAATGCTCTGAACAACTTCTGTTCAAAGAGCTCAAGCTTGATGTTATCCTCTCTTTTTGCGCACAAAAATAGAAGACTACCTGTGCCTCCTTTTTGTTGTTGGTAGTCTTTATGGCTTTAAGAGTCAGGTTTAGGGATTATTTTTGGTTACATGGTATTATATATATCCATCATAATAAATATATAGAGAGAACACCTCTTTGTGAAGCCATGTCTCAATTTTAAAATTTCAAATGTCCTTCAACTTCCAATTAAATAACTACTTTGATTCGATAACTACTCTGTGTAAACGCTTCTCTATGAGAAAAGATGTAAGTGGATGGATCTTGGAAAAAAACATACACATGTGGTGTGCCTAGTTTATATAACTTAGGCATAAATTATTGTTTCACTTACCTAATTATCTCAAAAAGGAAAGCGTCAACTTTTACCGTTGCTTGAGAACAATCTGAAAATGTGGGCGGTTTCATCTGGCCTTTTTCTGTTCATCCTTTTGTTAGTTTCTGTTGTATGTTCATTGTTAACATTCACCAAATTGTAAATTTCTGGTCAAATTAGTTGGCAACAGTAAGAGACCTTGTTTCGCTTTGTTATGGGGGATAGAGCTATCTGTTAGTGAAAATTTATTGATGTTTGACCCCCTCCCCCAAAAAAATATTGTTCCATTTCATGGCATGCTACTTGGTACATGTTAAAGAAAAAGAAATGGAGAATATTAATCTCTCTAAGATAAGCTTTTCTATTTTCAATTTGTGCTGGCAAGGCCCATTCTGGGATGTCTCTAGCCACTAACTTGTGTTTGAAGAACTACAAGTACAAATGCATTCCCCCTCCCCTTCATTTAGACAACCTTCCACGGGCTGCTTAGTGACACTTCCATGCGCCATCATGTATCACATCAGTCATGTTCCCCATTTTTGTCCTTTAGTGATCATGACCACCTGCACTCAACAAGAATCCAAGAGTCGCTGTGCTGCCTTTTGTTTTCCTGTTAAATATCATTAAGATTTTGAGCAATATACATTACCCACTCATCAATGAAAAACATGTTTCCTTGTTGAATCTTTTCTTTATTTTTGAAATGTACTAAGGGTTGGCATTTGTCAAATGACAGGGTATTGGGGCTGATGTGAACCAGAAACTCTTCAGGGGCTTCGTGACAACAGCAGCAGTGAGGGAGGACCACCTAGAGATTTTGGAGATCTTACTTAAGGCTGGTGCTTCTCAGCCAGCTTGTGAGGAGGCATTACTAGAGGCAAGCTATCATGGGCGTGCAAGGCTTGTGGATCTTCTCATGGGATCTGACCTGATTCGGTCCCATACTGCAGTGCACGCTCTTGTTACTGCGTGCTGTAGAGGATTTGCGGATATGGTAGATGCTCTCATTAAGGTAAGAGTAAGACATCATATTCACTGACTCAAATGGCCTGTCCGGCATCAATATTCATAGTACATACTAAAGATATTGTAGCAAAACCAACATGACAACTGCTTTTAGCGTCCAATCACATCAATTTAGGTGCATGCTATTTTTACCATTCAATCACATAAATTCTCTATGAATGACTATAACATTGGTTATTTCTATCATTATGTTGTTTATGTTTTCCATATTTTTAGCCTTGCTCTTTGAACATTTCTTCTTTCCCCATGAGTTGTGTGATTTGAATTGAATACAATAATTGGAGCTTCTCTCCTCTGTAATGTTATTGATTTGCCTGCCATGTGAGCTTTCTAGTAGGTTGAACAGATTGAAACCCAATGTTTTTCATTAAATTTTAATCATTCATGTAAACAAGGTAAAGTTTCACACGTTGATACTTAGTCATCTCTGGACAAATGTTTTGCTGCTTGCCAGCTTGAGGAAGTTCAAGAATGGTTGAAAAAATCCTTTTAAAAAAAAATTCTGTGGTAAATGAAGCTGAGTAACGGTTGCAACTTGGAATAGTTAATGCTATGTGCTCGTAGGGGATTATCCAGGGACTAAATCTCTAGATCGAGTCTCTTTATGCTTTGTATCATACCAATTTAGGATGCCATTTTAATGTAATAGCCATTGTCTATTGGCAGTGTGGAGTTGATGCCAATGCAACTGATCGGGTGTTGCTCCAATCATATCGGCCTTCTCTCCACACAAACTTTGACTGTACTGCGCTTGTAGCTGCTGTTGTGAGTAGGCAGATCTCTGTTGTCCATCTGTTGCTGCAGGTAAGGTTCTAATCTTGTTTTGGATAGTAAGTATCTGGACTCACTAACAAGGGTGTTAATCTATGGGTATCCCAACTCTGAGACTCGTACCTTTTACAGATACACCTTTGAAGTGAAATTATCATTTTTTTTTTAATTGAAAATTTGTAAGGCTGAAGTATATCTTGAAAAAGTAATAATTCCATGTTATTCAGAGAAGGGATAGGAATACAATGAACTATTTCTGGAATCTGTTAACTCCCTATCTTATTCAGGTGGGTCCACTGTGTTGGTGGAACAACTGTGAAACAGCTGGTTTTGTCCTTTTGATGATAATTCCACAATGATGACTATATGTACTGCATGAGAATCTCAACTGAAACCTATCTTATCTCCTTGGTACACTGAATTGTACTTTTTTTTTCTCATCCTAGGGACATGATGAACCCCAGAATCTTTTCTTTTATAATTTTCTCCTTTACTGCCCTCTTAACATGACCAATCACTCCCTTTTGTTTTCTCAAAAAATGTTAAAGCAGGCTGGTGCGAGAACAGACATCAAAGTGCGGTTAGGGGCATGGTCTTGGGATACAGCTTCAGGGGAGGAGTTTAGAGTGGGTGCAGGACTAGCAGAGCCCTATGGTATCACCTGGTGTGCGGTTGAATATTTCGAATACAGCGGTGCTATCTTGTGCATGCTTCTCCAAGGAATCTCCCTCAACACCCCACACTTTGGAAGAACCCTCCTGCACCATGCCATTCTCTGTGGCAATGCAGGAGCTGTCAATGTGCTATTGAGTTGTGGTGCCAACGTAGAAACCCCTGTTAAAACAACCCAGAAAACTGAGTTTCGTTCAATACACCTGGCTGCACGTCTTGGATTTTCTACATCACTTCAATGCCTAATTGATTATGGCTGTGATATAAACTCAAAGACAGATAATGGCGAGACAGCTCTGATGATCTGCGCAAAATATAAGAGGGAAACATGCCTCAAAGTATTAGCCAGAGCTGGTGCTGATTTTGGTTTGATCAATATAGCTGGCCAGTCTGCATTGTCAATTGCGGTGTCAAACCAATGGGCTCTTGGTTTTCAACAAGCTGTGTTAGATGTAATTAGAGCTGGAAAAGTTCCCAAATCAAGTAATGTGTCCATATTTTCTCCTCTAATGTTTGCAGCTCAATCAGGTGATGTTCAAGCCTTGAAATCTCTAATTGGACAGAGAGAAATTGATCTTGACTATCAGGATGATAAAGGGATCTCACCGGTCATGGTTACTGCAATGGAAGGTCATGTTGAAGCTTTCCGGTTGCTTGTTTATGCTGGGGTTGATGTAAAGCTATGTAACAAATCAGGCGACACAGCCATTACCCTTTCTAAACTCAATCAAAAGCGCGATCTCTTTGAAAAAGTAATGCTTGAATTCGCCCTCGAAATGGGTAATCACAATGGTGGGGGTTTCTATGCTCTACATTGTGCTGCTCGCTGTGGAGACTTGGATGCAGTGAAATTGTTGATGCGTAGGGATTATGACATAAATATCCCTGATGGGGATGGCTATACACCTCTCATGTTGGCAGCAAGGGAAGGCCATGGATGCGTATGTAAGCTCTTGATTTCATGTGGAGCGCATTGTGACTTAAAGAATGCGAGAGGTGAAACTGCACTCTCACTTGCAAGGAGGAATGGTGGTGGTGCCCAGAATGATGCAGTTGGGGTGATACTGGATGAGGTTGCTAGAAAACTGGTTTTGGGTGGTGCCCTTGTGCTGAAGCATACCAAGGGGGGAAAGGGAACTCCACATGGGAAAGTTATCAGAATGTTGGAGGCTAGTGGGGTGTTGAGGTGGGGGAAATCAAGCAGAAGAAATGTGATATGTCGAGAGGTTGAGATGGGAGCAAGCTCCAGTTTTAAGAGGCTCAGGCAGAGGAAGGGTGACGCTGATGAGCCTGGAGTGTTCCGGGTGGTCACAACGAAGAACAAGGAAGTGCATTTTGTATGTGACTCTGAGGGTGGATTTGAGACTGCAGAGCTGTGGGTGAGGGGAATAAAGCTTGTGACAAGGGAAGCTAGAATGTCTGGTAAAATAGAAAACTGTAGGAAGCATGCATAGACGTTATGGTGAGTACTTCCTCTCGATGTACATGGAACTATTCCGTTTTCACTGCAAAAATTTTGGTTGTCGTAGTTGTAAATTGTGTTTTGGAAGTGAAAGCAATTATATTCGTCAAAGTAGTGTATTTGGGTTTAAATAATAAATACCAATTCATCCTGTCCTCTGAGTTCGGTCATATGGCCCTGGATAGGTTACTTTTCCAAACTCAAGCCCGGAAAGCATTGTTGCTATTCCAGAGGCATTATTTGCTTTTGGATAAAGATGGAAGATTGATAATTGACAAATATTTTTGGTGGTCACCCTACAGGAGCACGGTAGAACAATAAGATTTTCAGTACCGTTTAAATGTTGGTTCTGCTCATTACACCTGATCAGCTTGAAATTTCTAACTCCTTGTTCCAAAAGGCCCAATATTGCGCATATGGGTGGACAAAAGACCCCCCCCCCAACTATCAAAAAAAAAAAAAGACGCCCCCGGCCTGGCCCTACTTCTGTGAGTCGGGAAGAAGCTTGCAGTCGCTACCCGAAGGTGCGCACTGGGTGAAACCTGTCCCGTAGATCAAGCCGGCAATGGTTCACGAGGTGATAAATCAGTCTAGGCAAGCTCTGGCTGACCGGTTCGATCGAGATGAGCTGTTAGAAGTCCGCCAAAGCGGTAACTCACCCTCCCGAAGGAGAGTCGAACCTGAGACCGCACGCGACCCAGGCTCTTAAGCGCCCCCGAACTCCCGCTCAACCACCCCGAAGGGCACCCGGCCCTACTTTTTAAGGCCCTACTTCTTAAGACTTGGTATTGAGCATGGAGTTCAATAGCGCTCGGCTGATGCGAAAATTTAAAATTATATATATATATTATCTTATTTGTATTTTATTATAAAAAATTTAGTTTTTTTGTAAAAAAATATAATTTTTAGAAATAAATAAGTTTAAATGAACTGATTTAAGATTAAAATTTAAATACGCGAACAACACAAGCTCGACCACCCCTAATCATGCATTGTTTTTAAGAAAATTATCATTTATTTATTATTAAGTTGAGTTGAATTGAGCTGATTGTAAGATATTTATTAATTTATTGCACATGCAAATGAGATGAAGGAAATCACCCCATCATTTTTTTTTAATTGTTATTATGGTGCTATTGTGATTATTTTCTTCCTTCTCAGCTTTGTATTTGGAACGTTAGAATACCTTAAGAAACCCCAAAAAAATTTTTAAAATATATGCACGTATGTATATAATAATAATAATAATAATAATAATCATCATCCATTAAATTCAATGATCAATCATTCTTTATACTAACATGTACAAGCTGTACAAGCAATACGAGGGAAATGATATTTCCACCTCAAACAATTTTTTTTTTTTTTTGGATACTTCATCGCATCAATGAATATATATTTTATAATAGTGCCAGAATTTTTATTTATTTATTTATTATTGATATTATTATTATTATTATTTTAACATTGGCAATATCAGCTCTATAGAGGTTATTAGTAAAATTAACATTAGAATTTTCCCCCCTAAAAATGCCCCTCAATCGAGCCAATAATACTTATTGATTTTTTTATTGTTTTTAACTTTCCATGTTATAAAAGTAAATTCAATCACATCTTTAAATTATTAACCTTTATGTTCTCCAACATTTATGAGTTACAACTACCATGTTATCTAAATTCTTAAAAAGTTTAATGCATTTAATTATCTTTAACTTCAATTATATTATATAGACAATATTTTTTATTATTTTATTTATAACACATATAATATATCAATCCATTTATAATAAAAACTAGACGCCTACATAATTGGTAGATTAAGTAAATAATATATAATTAATGAGTGTTAAAAGAAAATAAAAAAGTTATAAATTAGTAGCTAGTTAAAGGGTATTTAATATAGATAAAAACATAAATAAGTAATATTATGTAATTGCATGACCGTTATGAAAAAATTACATTTTAATACCATTAACGTGTAGGTAGTTATAAGAAATTAAAGGATATTATAGGAAAAAAAAGGATTTACCAAAAAAATAACTCATAGAGAAAAATGCTTCATTAAATCTTAGTATTTGCCCTATTATAATAATAATAATAATAATAATAATACATTGTTATATTGCATTAATATCTTCAAAATTATTTAGATATCAATGCTCCATTTATTCGAATAATTTATTTTTAAAATTTTGAATTTTGAGAAGAAAATAAAAATAAAATTATTTATAAATATTCCTTTTTAACTAAAATGTATTGTTAAATGCTTGTTAATTTTTCTAACCAAAGCAGAAACTTTCAATTTAATTTATCTTTTTTTTAATTAACAAATTAAGTTCTAGCTGGGAAGTCTCGGTTCTAACTGTTCAGTTTTTTGATTTTTTTTTAAATAATTAAATTTACTATCTTACATTTTAAATTTATTTTAAATTATGAAGGATAAAAAAAAGCTTAATAAACAAAAGATTAAAAAACTAATTACTGAAAAATTATTTTTTCTTTTTTCAAATAAAAAATAAAATTAACTTTTTAATATTTAATTAGTAGTTAAATACCAAAAAAAAAAAAAAGAGAGAAATTTCTCTCACTCATAATAAGTCTAAAATTTAAGACTTTTAACATCATCCTTGACGTGATAAGATCACCGCATGCGGTATAAGTTTTAAGGGGGAATTATTATGGAATCTAGGGGCGTTGAAGAAGTTTTTTAAATTTAAATTTCTGAATGTAAATCTCATCCGTTGAAAATAAAAGATTTGAATCTCAAGTTGTCTCATGCAATTCAACACCATTTTAAGAATTAATTCGTCTCATTTGTGGATAATATTTCTTTTTTTTTTATTATATGGTTAATTTATGTATCTTTTAAATTAATAAAATTTGCATAAATTTTAATTAAATTATAAGAAATATTAACTTAGATTAATATAAGATTGTCGATAATTTTTAAATTTATTAAATTGAATGAGTAATAATTTAAATATAAATTTTTTATTATAAACTATAATTTTTCAAAAATATTTTAGTTGCATTTATATTTATAAATTTTAAACAAATTGTAATAGTAATTTAGCATAAGATTGTCAATAATTTTTAAATTTATTAAATTGAAAGTGTGATAGTTTAAATATATTTTTTATTATAAAATATAATTTTTCGAGTATATTTCGGTTGGATTTATATTTATGAATTTTAAATAATTAACTTAAAAAACTTTCATACATGTTTTATAAATTTTATGTAAAATTTATTAGTTTAAAAGATAATTTATCATTATAATCAAGAAAAAGAAAAGAAAAGAAAAAGTAGTATTATTCATAAATAAGATGAATTAATTTCAAGATAGCATTTGACTGTGTGAAAATCTCGAGATTTAAATTCTATATTTATAACGGACATGAGATTTTAAATTTAGGGACTCGAATTTAAGAAGCAATTTTAGCGCAGCTTATCCCTAATCTTGACAAAACATTACGGCTAAGGAAAGATGACGTGGGACGGTCAAATAACTAAGGTGATTTTGAAGAACACGTGGCACGGTAAAATTAACTGGCTAATAAAAAACAAATCAGCATTTAATTTTCCCATCGGATATATGTGTAGTAATGCAGCATGTTTGATTGGTAAAAGTTTGACAAAAGAGTGCAGTAAAAAAGTAAAAAGTTAATATTAAAGTAATATGTAGTAAAATTTAATTAGAAAAAAGTATAAAATTTGAACCCCTAATAGATACTAAAGCTAGCAATTGTTCTTGTTTATGGGGTTTCACTGCAGACTGTAATAGTTCAATTAACGGCCATAATTTGATTTATATTTTAATGTGATATAATTTTTTATATTTTTTATTAATTATATTCTAATCTAATTTTAACTTATTTATATATTTATTTTAAATTTAATTTTATTATATTAAATTAAAATAATTAAATTAAATGTAATCAAATTATGATCGTTGATTGACTACAGAAGTGAATTTTTTAATGCAGCTCTTCCCCATACTTACTAACCTTAATTATTGTGTCGTATCACAAGTTTACCCTTCATAATTTTTTTTACTCATTTATTTCCCTTCTCAATTGGATAAGGAACAAAATCCAAGCTTTTAACATTAATGATGAATTAAGATAGAGTTTGGAAAAGAAAAATAAATTAACTTTTCAATAGATAATTTTTTTTAAGTAACTAACTTTCTAACTTTTTATTAATTTGACATTTTTATCCTTCGTAATTTAAAAAAATTTAAAATATAAGAGAGTAAATTTAATCATTCTAAAAAAAGTTAAAAAATTAAGCAGTTAAAAGCTAGCTTGCAGCTAATCATTATTAAACGAAACCTAAAATTCATGTTTTAGAATTCTTTGTAAAATGGCTAAATGTGGATGGAGTTTATATAGTTTTTATTTCAAATGCTCATCAATTTACATTTTTAAATTTCTAGCTTTTATAGTTTGATGAATAAAAGAACTTATAAAACTATTTTTTCACACACACACATACACACACAAAAGGGGGGGGAGGGAATAAATGCTTTGGATTAAAATCATTTCCTCCTCTCTCACCTTTTTAAATTCTTTTTCTTAGAGCATGTTTGGCACACTAAATTTTTTATTTTTTTGGGGTAATTTTTAATAAATTTGGTAAAAAATGGTAGAAGTTACTAAGGGTTATTAAAATTTGTAAAAAATTATAACATGCCAAATAGGCAATTAGAAAATGTGTTTGGTAAACAAAAAAATTAAAAATTTTTGTAACTTCTTTCCTGTATTGCCACGTGTACTTTTGATAAAAATTACGTGTTTAGTAAAAATTTATAAAAGTTATAAAAAGATCGATGAAAATTTGAAAAAGTTAGTGTTGGTGTGCATTATAAATTTTTTATGTATTTGATAAATTTTAACAGAGAAAATTGGATGTTGAAAGAAATTGAAGTGTAGCTTTGCTTATATTTCAAAAACAGCAATAACAAAAGTCCTCTCCTTGAATATAGGCCCGTTTGGAGGCTCAAAATTTAGTAAAAAAGTATCAAAAATTACATTTTGTAACTTTTGGTGCATTTGGTAGAGGCATAATTTTTCTCATTTTTTTGCTTTGTTACAGTAAAAAATAAAAACAAAAGTTTTATCAAATACAAAAAAATTGTCATTTTTTTGTTCTGCTACAGTAAAAAACTTACCAAATACACAAAAGTTATCACTTTTTTGCTTTAATATAGTAAAAAGTTTACCAAACACTTAAAAGTTTCAAAAAAAAGTAAAAATTACACTTTATTTCATCAAACACACAAAAAAATGTAACTAAAAAAACACACAAAAAATACCAAAAGTTAAAATTTTTTACTTTTTTTTGAACATTCAAACGGCCATGTGATTTTCTTAAAATATAGGTAAAATCAATTTTTAAAAAAATATTTAACATTAAAATGAATGGAGTGTAAATATATAAGAGATCATTAATGATAAAGATATTATAAATATTAATGATTATATAAAAATTATTGGGTAAATTACATCAACCTTCCATTAACATTTAAGTAATTACACTTACCACTCATAATATTTAAAAGTTATACTTGTCTTGCTTATTTTAAAATATTATTAACATTAATTTCTTTCAATAAAATCAACTATTAACATTTAACAGGAAATATTAAAATAATTAAAATTTTAGGTTATTTTATTTTATTTTATTTTATCGATCATTCTTTTACTTTTTCATCAGTTTTTTTTTAACAAAAATTTAAAAAATAAGAAAAATAAGTACAAATCAAAATGTTTTTGAGATATTTTGTAAAAAAAAAAAAAAAACAAATGAGATGTGAGAGAAGAAGGGGTAAAATAATAAAAATATCTAAAATTTTGATTAATTTGACAATTTATATTAAGTTTTAATGATTAATTTTATCAGAGGGGAATTAATATTAA
The DNA here is from genome assembly GCA_019916065.1 of Vitellaria paradoxa. Taxonomy (NCBI): domain Eukaryota; kingdom Viridiplantae; phylum Streptophyta; class Magnoliopsida; order Ericales; family Sapotaceae; genus Vitellaria; species Vitellaria paradoxa. The sequence goes on from CM034236.1 coordinate 58,741,326, forward strand.
TAACATTTTAAGACAAGGGAGCCAAATTTAACTTTTAAATATTATAAGTATTAAGTGTAATTATCTAAGTATTAAGGGAAGATATGTGTAATTTATCCAAAATTATTTTGAATTTTTAGATTTTTTTTTTTTAAACTGAAGATGGTCATTTTGGGTATAGTTTTTGCTTGATTAAATATGGAAAGTCCACATCACTAAATTCTGCTAAATTTGGTAAGTAAAAATAAGGGTATAATCGGTATCTCAAAATTACGAGGTGTGAATATTTACTTTTGTAAATTAGGGCCTTTAACTGATACTTTACCGAAAAAATGGGGCGTAGTGTAAATACACTGCCCCTTTGTGTTTGTCATCGACTCATTCCTGGTACTCTTTTACTCAGGTCGACCGTTTTCCTTCTTCGCTGCCATGTATATAAGCTACTCTCCTGCCGTGATTCATTTGCAGTTCAAGCTTTTGAATTTCAGAAGCAATTCACATGTTTACGCAGAGACAGAAGAGAGTTACTTTGAGAGAAGAAGGGGAAAATAGCGGAGAAACAACATGTTTTACTCGCAGCGTGTCCTCTCTAGAAGAGGCGCTTTGCGGACCATTTGGGTCGCTGCTCATTGTCTCAAAAGGGTGAAGAAAGGCCAAATTGCTCGGACTAACGTCTCTTCTTCTGTCGGTGAGTACCCCCAATTTCTCTTTCTGTCATTTCTCACCAGGCCTTTCAACTCTTTGTAGGCTTTTCTTTCCCGGAAAGTTTAAGCCAGAGAACAAGGCCGGAAAAAAAAAATTGCTTGCAGTTGGTTGAGAAATGGATTTATATTTTCTAACTTTCCCGGAAGTTTAAGCCAGAGAACAAGGCCCAAAAAAAAAAAAAAAATTGCTTGCAGTTGGTTGAGAAATGGATTTATATTTTCTAACCCTTTTTAAAGTTGATTCTTTTACCCCTCTCTCCTTCCCTACCCTCTCTCTATCCCTCTCTCCCTGTGAACCAAACACCTGGGCCGGGGGATGCTGGTTTTTTCCGTTCTATGTTTTGGGATGATAAATGTGTACAGGATTAGTGACTACCCGTTTTGTTTGGTCCTTTGAGAATTGCATTAGGAATTATTCAGTGGGTGTAAGACATGCTGGTCTTATGTAATTGGGTTTTTCCGACGATAGCTGAGTTTTTAGTTATATCTTCCTTTGATTGTTTTACTGTTTAACTCGTCTCGATCACTTATGAGTAATCTAGTTTTTAGGATTCCCATTCGTATGCGAGTAATATGTTTTTTAGGATTTCCGTTCGTACTTCATTAAATTCTATAGTGCATAACCCTGATGCTATGTTTGGTTGCTAACGGAAACAGAAGCGGCAATGGTAAGGAATTCCAACAGTTTGGTCTGTCAAGAAAGTAGAATAAGAGCTCCGAAAGGGGTAGTCGAGTTGGTTCGGATGGCGGGCTGAAGGGCCTGGGACTAATAGGTCCCGAGTTCGACTCCTCTTGGGGCAGTCCTTCCTCTAATTGTGGAGGGCCATCTAACAGTCTTCTCGGCTGAGCCGGTCAGCCAGGGCTTGCCTAGGCTGGTTTACCTCCTCGTGGTTCTTTGCTGGCTAGAGCCACGGGGCGAGATTCACCCAATGCGCACCCATGGGTAGCGACTGTGGGCTTCTCCCCGACCTCAGAAGAAAGTAGAATAGGAATTTCTTTTGGTAGTGTTTGGTATGCAGTGAGAATGGAAGAGGAATATGAGTTAAATTGTTGAAAGACTAAATTACCTTTTTTTAATGAAGATATTTAACAAATGAGGTTAACTTTATCAATTCCGCCATTTGCGGAATTGTCAAATACTACATTCAACTCCGGAACAACTTACAATTCCGCAAATTTGAGAAAATGAATATTCCAATTTCTTGGTCAAATATGTCCAAACATGGTAATTCATCCTCACCGAGGAATTCTCATTCCGGTTCTTGAATCATATGGCCAATCGAACATGGCATGAGAGGTAACCTAATGGTGGAAGACACACTTCTCATTTGTCAACTCGGAGCCCGTTGGTTCGAAATTCTCCCCTCAAGGTCACCCACATAGGCTTTGCTTATACTTGTTTGGTTCGTGCGTCTTGTGGGTGGTTCATGAGCCCGGGCTTACTCTCTAGGGGTAGGTCTAATGTGGTCATGCCTTAGAGGTTCCTCACAACCAAAAAAAAAAAAAAAAAAAGAAGTAATAATAATAATAAATAACTATATATAATAATAATAATAAATAACTATATATATATATATATATATAGTTCAGCTCCTTTTCTAGTGTCTCCTCAGTATCTTAATTTTTAGGGGAACTAGATAACAATAAGTAATTTAAGGTGTCATTGATTGTTTGTTGAAATCATGTGTTTTGTGGATTCTGGAATGAAATGCGTAACTTGCATATAAAAAGCTAAATATTTGTTGTGACCTTTAAGTTACAGATGATGTGTCCTGGAACGTTCTGATGTGGGATTCATTGCAAAAGAATTAAATGGTTAGACCTAGTCTCGGGTGGAATTCTTTTGGTCTGAATAGTTTTCTCGCGGTTGAATAAAGTAAATTTGACGATGCGAGACTAGATGCTTGAGAAATTAAAAAAATTACTTAGCCTTTTAATTAACTAGTTTAATTGCCACCTCACGCTGTGTTGCACCAATTTACAGCCCAAAACAGTTTACGGGTTAAATGAACTTCACTTTGGGTACAGTCTGATTGGTTTGATTGGCTGTTTCTATCTGTTTTTTGAAGCAGTGCTCAGATGGTTTTGAGAAACAATAATTTTTACTCTCTTTTCATTTAGGGAAAAGAATAATAAATAAATAACAACTGTGAAATTACTTAGTTTACTAAAAACGGGAGAGCATAATTTGCGTTTTCATGTACTAAACAATATGGCAACAGCTATGTTACTGGTTCTGGAAGCAGTGATCGTGCCAGTTGGCAGATTTAGCGGTGATGCTGATCAGTGGGTTTGAGGATGTGGATCTGTTGGTGACAGATGTTTGCTTAAGGGGATTATTTCAAAAATGTGACGAGGAAAAAAGAATAAATTTTTTAATTCATCACTTAAAAAATAAACAAGTGTGAGTCATGATACTAATATGATTCGTACGTAGGCGTATTCAAAGTGAGAATCAGACAAGATGCTAATGAAATAAGTGCTGATTAGGATGTTGTGACTTGTGAGTTAGAGACATCTATATTTTTCTTTATTTATGCCAAATTTATAAATTGCTAGTTAGTTTAAATGTCAAAACCATATGTTTGGCATGTTTTAGGTATTAGTCAGGTATTCTGGTAGATGGATGCCCTGGAAAGGCAGATGTGGACTTCCTTGTGGAACTCTGAATGAAGTTCACACATTTGAGTCACCCTTAATCTTTGTTTTAAAAAGGGTATTTTATGTTCATCACAAATATCTTAATCTTTCCGATAGCCTTCCCCTTAATAGTTCTCATTTTCCTTTTTAATGCAGATGAGATAATGCTAGATGAAGTTCCTGTTATCACATATAGAGTACTAGGCTACCTTCTACTAGGTCTAGCGAGAATACACTCGAAGAAAGTTGAGTATCTGCTCCAAGACTGCCGTCGCTTTCTGGTTAAAATCAATGATTTTGTGGGTAACAAGAAAGCTAATGAGCATATTGACACTATATGCACACCTTTCCCCTCTATCACCCGACCAGACACATTCCAACTTGATGCTTTTGATCTTCAGATCGTGGAAGATGGAAGCAGGTGAGCTACATTCTAACCATCTATTAAGAGCTTTAAGGTTATGTGTTTGGCACTACTAACTCTTGACTACGTCTTTCTTGTTTCCTTAATTTTTGCAGTGACCATGTGAGACCTCCTGAAGATATCACCCTTAAAGGTACTACTGATGTTATTCTGAGTTCTTTACAACTTAATTAACTTGGCCTTGTTTTACATAATTTTAACCATTTCATAAAACAGATGCATGGGAAAATGTGGGCGCTGGATTGTATTCATTGGGCAAGGTATGTGTTGATTTTATTGCAATATCTATAGTTTCTGTGAAAATACCATATTTGTTGCCAATTTATTTTACCGCTTGTGGAAGAATGTATGCATATTGATAACTTACCGCTTGTGGAGGTATATATCCTTTAACTATAACTAAATATCGAGATTTAAGAGGTTATGGAAATCTTTCCAACCTTTTGCATAAGTTTGTTCCTCAAATGGGCCTTCTTGTGATATGTTCTTCTTGTTCAACTTCGACTTATTTGTTTCTTCTTTGCTTTAGGCTACAGAACTCGTTGTCTATGTATTATTATTCTTCTTCTCTTGCCATTTTCCCTCCTTCAGGGCTCAGTAAAGGAAACACAATCGTTGGTTAGCCTGCTTCTGTAACTCCAGTTATAATTGGGGCAGATGGTTGATATGATTCTTGATGATATATTAACTAAGCCATACATATGGTACAACCAACTTAATTACTTCAGCCCATTTGGCAAGGCCTACCGGTGCTTAAATCAACATTTAGAACTCTGCTAAATTTATGATGTATTTTCTCATGTGTTTATTGGTGTGCACGTTTTTAACTTCTTTTTTTTTTTCTGTCCTAATTAAGCTCCTTTTTGCTGCAGAATATTTTCCAATCAACACACTGTTTAGCGTCATAATCGTTGACACAATTTTCCTTTCTTCTGAAAAAGTTCATCACCCACCCAATACTTCCGAAATGTGTTTCTCTTCTTGAAGCAACCCGTTTAATTCCATTAAAGCTCTTATTAATGCTCTTTACCTTACAGATTATAGATCCAAGAATTTGGCTGATTGTGCATGCAGTCCCATAATGTTACCTTTTCTGATGTTATGTAAAATTAAAAATTCACTCTGAACTCTAGAAAAACGAGAATCGATTCTAGGACAAATATCTGGGTAAGAAATGTAGAGAGTTTGGACTGCATCCATTTAATTCCTTGTCTGAACCATTTTAGTATGTTGAGATCCAGACTGGACTTCCTTGTTTCCCTATTATTATATTTTGCAACATAAGATGTATATAGGATCCATATCCTGTACATGTCCTTCTTTTAGAATTTGGATTCATGAGCATTGAGCGGTCATAATTGAATCGTCATTGATGTAGGTTGTTTATGACTTGTAAAATGAGTAGAGCCGGTCATTTTGACTAGAATTGTTCAAATTATTTATCACAATGCTGATGCAATCAGGATTGTGAGAGTTCATTTTGATCAACCTGCAGGTCTGGGTCCAGTCTGCATCATCAATTTGTAACACGTATTTTGAATTTGATTTGAACCTTGCTATGGCCATTTACCCTGGATAAATGGAACCCCATCAATTGGATCTTTTGAATCCAGTTGCTGTCTCTCTTCCTTCCTCTTTCTCTACAGAGACAGGAGTCATGGTAGGCTATTTCTCAGATACACTTTACATTTTAAAGGTTGTCAGTTTGCTCTTTCGCAATTTTTAGTTCCTCATGTAATATTTCATTTACCGTACATAATTTGGATTATGTAATATTGCAGATCAGTTGTCAGGAGTATGCTTCATATGAGATCTTTTCCACAGCTTATCCTCCGCTCAAAAAGTATGTTTGGAAATTCCATGTCTCTTCCTCGAAAAGTTGTAGATATATTTCTTTGGGCTGCTTGAAAATATACCTTTTATCCCTGTTGCAGTGTTCATTCACCTCATTTTATGGAAAATGATACGGTGGCAAGTACATCACATAATTTAAACACCTCAGATGCAAGCATAGAAAATCTACGAGGCAATAATTTATCTGTGGAAGAATGTCTGGAGCCTATGTCACTTAGTGACTTCGAGGAAGAATCTGGCCTAGTAATACCATTTGGTGAGAAGCGGAATGTTGGAGAACAGATAACATTTCCCATCATTGAAGATGATATTGGGACTGATGAAGTATCGCCAGACCCTTTCAGATTATTTGATGAAGGACAACACATAAATGCAGAGCAGATAAAGTTTCCTGAAATGATGTCACCTGAAAGTGGAAAGTGTCAGATTACTGCAGACTGCCCACTACCCATTACCATTGAACTAACTACCGAGTCCCAGTGCCCAAATGCCTCGGGTATATTCTGTCTCCAGACATACTTCACGGAAGAAACAAATTGTGCTGTTCATGCAATTAAGCAGGAGCAAAGCCCTGGCTTTGTTATTTCCCTAAAAACCTTGCCTATTACTGCTGCATTTTGTAAAATTTAAGTGAGAAATATGATACTGATTTCTGTCAAGTTATTTTGTCTTTTAAGCAGTTGGTCATATTTGAACAATTTGTTAAAACAGATGCTGCCCCACCAGAGTCTATGATTGTCCAAACTCCAGCTACTAAGGAGCGTGCCAGGGTTTCAAGGAGGGGGATATCTTTGTTTGATGATGTTGTTGTGTTGCCCAACAAGTATGTAAGAATAAATTTCACTCAGTATTTTTTTGCTTAATTGATTCCAAATTTTTTACACATATAATTGAAGACTAGGTAGTGTTGTTTTTTTTTAAATGGTTACCATGATGGCTTTAAACTGGCAGTCCTAAAGATACTTATTGTTATAGTAGAAGTGACAATTGCGAAAGTGATGGTATTTAATTTTAATTATTGTGGCTGCTCTTCTATTATTTTATCAATTGATATGAGTCATATTGTTCAAGTTCTGTTGCCATTATCTTCTCTAATCATATGTGGAAGTTTTTCCCCCTTTGAAGACCATCCTTGTATATGACTGCTCATGGGAACGCATGAAGTGGACTGAGGATGAAGAATAAATGGAATCAATTCCGAAAGAACTCTAGGGAATTTAGGTTCCTATAACTGTTTTTGCTGTGTGATACCCATATCAACTATGACAAAGGATGCAATAATTGGAAAACTTACCTTAATCACTTGGATGATCTTGATGTTGAAGGAGATGGAACCAAAATCTTTTTTTTTTTTTTTGACTATCATATCTAGGAAGAGTCAAGTATCAGTTTAAATTGTTCCCCTATGGATTCCCATAGCACACCCAATATAAACTGGAGCACTCCCATTCTAGAATTGTCCTAGGATTCTACCTTCAAATTCTGTTCTGGTTCAATTCATCTTAGCTATTGGACCGTTAAACCTATTGTTAAATTAGTTTCTGCTCCTGGATATACATGGAATTTGACAAACATGTTAAGATTTTTGGGATATATACATGGAACTTGATAAATGCACTGCTCATTTAGTAGTAAATATTTTACTTGCTAATATTTAATTTGTTTGTACTAATCCCCAAATGGCCCAAAATATGTTGAGTAATTGCTCTAAAGAAAGTTGCGGACTTTTCATATTGGTATTTCATTGTTCTATCTTTGCAGGGTAATCATGAAAAGCATTAAGGGCCCTAAAAAATTGGTTCGTAAACGAAAGAAACCATCTCATATATCTTTCTGTGCCTGGAAAGCATGTCAAAATTACAATTTCCCTCCCAGTTTCTTTGAGCCTTTGATCCCTTGTGAGTTCTATTTCATTTTCTGATACGTGGTGCAGTAGATGTGCTCTTTTTACTGATGATACTTCCCTGCAGGTAGTTCACCAGAGCTTAGATCTCTCTTCAGCAAGGAGAAATTAAAGATCCCGGAGGAAGCTGAAATTTTGGGAGCTTCTGAAAAATTAGATATCTTAGGATCCCCATCTATTTTTAGATCTCTAGATCAAGCAGAAATTGCGCCTTCAACACCTCTTTCCCTCTCAACTTCTTCGACGTTGCATGAGGTTCCTATAATTAGTAACTTAAATAGGGTGGTGAACACAAGGTCATCTGAAAGCGCTGGGAAAGGATCTTCAAGTGATGATGAACTTAGTATCAGCCTGATAGATGAGGTAACCATCTTAATTATTCTTGAAAAATATATTGTCTTGGGGTTTTTAACATTAACTTCTCTCAAAAGAACAAAATAGAATAGAGTGTTTCATTGATCTTATGTAGGCGGTATGTGAGAGTTTGGAATAATCAAGTCCGAGGTCTCAATCCAAACTCACAACAAAAATGCTGCCTTGGAATGCTGACTGTATTTTCAAATTCTTCTTTCTTCTGCTGAATTGTTTGGTAACAAGTTAGTGGAATTCAACTTCCCTGAAAAAATGTGATGATTGATCGTTGATATTGAATTCCTTGCCAGGAGACAAATTCATATGGAGGAGATAACCTGGAAATGAGTAAGCATACTTCAACTGGATTATATTCTCATCCCTTTAGGCCAACGATAGTTGCAGTCCTCTATTACTTTCCTCCAGTCCACCAGATCTAATATTACTTTTTCTCCTTTAGTAAATTAACAATGGCTGCGTTTTGCATAAAAAAAAAAAAACACTGAAAATCTCTATAAATCTCTAACAACTCCTTTATCTTTAATTTTTCCGCCATCACTAATTTCAAAAAATTCCAATATTTCTCTAAAAAAATAAAAAAATCTGGAAGTAGGTTATCCGAATGTGTAAATTTTTTATACAATCATATTCTTCGTGTCGAGAGCTTTCAAACGAATACCATTGTCGCTATTTTTTGTGAATTTTTTTGAATCCGTGGGAACGGATTTGGCAAACCGTTCCCACGGTTTGCGAATTTTCAAAAAAAAGTGGTGTCAAAATCAACCCCAAATCACATTTTATCTTAATTTATCTTGTTTTTTCTTATGCCAAACGGGGCCAATATTGTGGAGCGGGGGAAGCTAATTATGGAGTGTGAATAACAATGACCTACCTTTATATTTATATTTTCTTTATTCTTCTTTCTTTTATTGGAAAAAATAAGCACAAAAATAGATCATTTGGAGATTTTTTTCCCCATATGTACTTTAATTTGCTCCATGTGCCATTATTTCTGGCTCTAATCTTGGTTAATGTGGCTGCAGATGAATGGGCAGTAAGAACAAGGTAAGCTTAACGAGGGGCCTCTTTAATTTTTTCGTATCAGCTCTTGCGAACAATGCATGTATGGAATATTTCTAGTTTGTTAAAATGCAAGTTATCCGCGCAGAAACTTTCTATCTCGACGAAAACAAAGAGAAGACGAGGCAGTGAACTTGTCGGAGGTTGTGAAAGGGAGAACCAGGAGTCAAAGTGCAAAGCTATTCTATGAGATGCTTGTATGCCGTTTTCCTTCCATTCATTTCTTTCAATATTTGTCTTGTCCCAGAACCATTTGCTTTTTTCACTGGATTTTTAAGCTGAATCAATTTCATATGGTATATTTAAGATTGCTATCTAACACCCCCCCCCCCAAACAAAAAAAATCTCGCAGGTTTTGAAAACAGGTGGTTATATCGATGTGCAGCAACTTGCACCTTATGATGACATACTTGTAAAGGGAAGTACCAAATTGAAGCAGATTTATTGAAGCAGATTTGTGAAGGTGAACAAGTAAATGCAAGTTAGGATCCATGCATTGGGCTCCACCTGTACTTCAATTAATAGAAATAGGTATAAGATTTGTATCAGTCGTATATAGTTATTCTTCGTGATGTTAGGTGGTAAGTAGGTTTTGTTATTGGGATTCTCTTGTATTCTGATATTTAGGTTGAGGAATTTCATATTCTTATTTTGGTTTTATATTTTGCTCAACTATTCTTTTAGCATCGGTTGATGTGAAGTTTGCTTACTACTCCAAATAAGTATGGCTGGAATATGAAAGAAACGGGAGGAACTGACCGTGCCTTAATGTTGGAACCAGTAGCCGGTGAACGACTATATAGTCTATAGCTTGAGGAAGCCTTAACAAGGACCACAAAAGAACCAACCTACTTTATTTGCTCAAGTTCGACTCACAATGTCAATGGATTGAATTTGAACTTAAATTTTAAACTCATTATTGTTGAATTTAATTAGAGTTTAGTTTCATAAGTTAATATTCGATAAATATTTTAAAAAATATTTAAGTTTTTTGAGTTCGATTCGCTTAGAAGATTACCCGAGTTCAATTTGAAAGTCAATTCCAACAGTAAATAATTAAATTTTAATCATTTTTTTTTACTTTATTAAGCAAGTTCAATTCCAAAGATAACTTTATATTTAATACCTTTGTGACAAAGCAAGTATTGGTGTTGATATGAAAGCTTATTTTTAGTAATTCAAACTTGGCAGGTGGATATAATTAATTCGAGATTTTTCAATATCACAAAATTTAAATATAAATTAATTTATTTTATGCATATGTTCATATAAGAGTTTATCACTGGACACTCGTGTTTTATAAAAGGGAAGATCTATATGCGTCAATTAATCACACATACTACTTCTATGAGTCAATCCATCACACATACTCGCCCGCCCCGAGCAGGGCTTGAGTACAGGTTAAAATCCGTGGATGATCCTCCAAAGTAGTTCTCATTTCCCTTAAAAAAAATGACTATAGCTCATTACTTGAACATGTCTAATAAAATTAATCCAAAATTAAAAATATTAATTTCATCAAATCTAATATTTCTTTAAATGTCTACTTAGATGTAGTGAGTTTTGAACAACTGATATTACTCTTTCTTGAGTATGGTTGTCTCAATTTTAATTATAATGTTGTATTTGAACCATAAATTTGTGAAGATGAAAGACAAAAAATAAATAAAACTAAAATTAAATAAATAATTAAATTTATTTCATATTTTAGTTAAATTAGAAAAATGAAAAATTTATCAAAAAAATTTAATTTTTATTTGCTTAGTCATCAGAAATAAACACATGCAAATTTTTTTTTTATTTTTCCTTCTCTTTTATTGTTTGAATCAAACGGAAACTCTTTAGTGATGTAATAAGACTTACAGAGTAAACAATTAATTAAAAATAATTTATTATTTAATTTTAGTTGATAAATAATTTTTTTTAAATTTAACATTTTAATAATTTTATTAATTATTTCGTAATAATATTTATCCTACGCAAACAATCTTAACACAAACATAGCCTAAAGTAGCATTTGTCAGTTTTTTTTTAAATAAATATGTACAACATGCTTAAAAATGATTAAAGTAAGAAAAATTAAAAATAAATTTAAATAAAAAACTATATAAATCAGAAAAAATATTTCCTTATTATAAAAAAAGGGTATTAATTATCAATTGAACAATTTTGCATTTTTCCAGCCGTTTTTGTTTTGTGCTGCCGGACTAAAACCTCTCTCTAGGGTTTGCTCTCACTCCCCGAGTTCGCGAATCTAAGTCCTCTGAGCTCTGTCGATTCGCTTTATATTTGAATGATAGTTGCTGCCGACGGGAGTCAAACCAGGGGCAAAGACTTATGGCGGCCGCGGCTCAATCTTTCAATGGCAACTTGAAGGCAAGCTTCTCTTCTCTCTCTTTCTTATTTTCCGATTTTCGTTATTTGATCTGCCTGCGTCAGCTATTTCTCGTTTGGTTTCTGAGAAAACAAGAGAAAAAAAAGAGGGGGGGGGGGAGACAACTTTCATTGCAGGTTAATACTTTTTTCGTTGCAATTGGAAGGCAGTGAGGAAAAAGAACAGAACAGAAAAGAAATATTGCACTAGGTTTTTTGCTATTTGTGTCCTTTTATCTTACACTTATCGTTTTAGCGAACAAAAGTGAATTTTTTCTCCTTTGCTGGCAGAAGTGTATATATATATATATTATATGACTAAGGAAGATTGTAGTGAAAAGGCATCAAGGATGTCGCCCTTTTACAAAAACCTCTAAAGCTGAGGCCTCAAAACGAAACTTTATGAAAAAAAATCCATTTTGTTAGCGACATGTAAAAAATTGCTCATTTCCAGCTCAGTGCCTTCTGACACTCACCTAAATACGATCCGGAGTAAGGTGCTTTTCAATCTGATGAGAGATGTCTCAGTGTCCCTGAAGGACCTATTGTTCCTCTTCCACAAAATCAACGAGGACAAGCACAAAGGGATAAGGTTCCATGCCTTTCATCTACTTCTTGCAACTGTAGCTCTTCACCGTTGTTGGAAGGCATGCTTCACAGCCTTAGAGATGATCGTGGACATGCCAAGACAAGACTACACCATATTCCACAACTCCGCAACCCATAGGCAATGAACAAAAAGATGGTCAATTGACTCTTCCCCATTCTTGTGTAAGCAACACCAATTCACAAAGATCATTTTCCTTCTTCTCAGGTTATCTTTTGTGAGAATCATTCCATGGAGCATAGACTACACAAAGAAAGCCACTATTGGAGGAGCCCCAACTCCCCAAACCTTTACCATCAGAGGGGATCTTCTGCCACTCCCTCCCCTTCCAAAGCTTTAAAGAAGGATTTTACCTCAAACTTTTTTTTGGGGGGGGGGGGGTAATTAAGCGTAATTTGGATTAATGGGAGAAGTTTACATCATCTTGGGGGCATACGCTGTATATCGACTATTAGTTACAAAAGAAAATCTCCCAGCTATGACAAAAATCAATATTTATAGTAGAATTTCTAGTGACAGGTAGATAAGAACATTTGATTCTAACATCATACATTTTACCTCAAACTTCTTGACTTAGAAAGGCTCAGTCTAATTTGATTTTCTGTCCAAGTCATATGAGTAGAGTCTTATGTAGAGATCATGGATGTTGACCATCTCCCAATTGTATAGATTCCTCCTAAGGGTGATATGCTAAGACACTATTTCGTGAATGGATCCAAAAAACTCATCCACTAGGACGTCCCAATTATGTGATAAATCAAACAACTCGGTGAACAGATCATCCAACCTCGCCCCACACAAAGAATCCCTCCAGAACTTAACCTCATCACCCCTTCTAACCTCTAAAGAGATGAATTTGGAAAAACCTCCCACTGCCCCCTAATGGATGCCAAGGCATGAACTATGTGCTCCCTTGGCCGCCCCTATGGTCCAATCACCTCTCTGTACCCCATACTTGGCTGCAGTCACCCTCATCTAGAGGTTTTGTCTCTTGATGCCAAAACGTCAGAGCCATTTACCCAGAAAGGTTTCATTCATGAGGGATAAACTACTAATGTTCACTCCACCCTAGTTGGTTGGCTTGCAAACTATGCTCCAGTACACCAAATGAAATTTAGTGGTGACTCCAGCTCTGTCCCATAGAAATTCCCGTTGAGGTTTTTTCATCCTCTTTGCTATCGACACTGGGAAATTGAAGAGAGACATGAAATGAATTGGTATGCTTGAAAAGGCACTCTTGATGAGAGTAATCCTCCTCTCAGAAAGGGAGTCTTTCTTCCACCTTGCCAAATTCTTCTGATACTTGTAAAGGATACCGTCCCAAACATTCCTTGATTTAAAAGAGACACTCAACAGGAGTCCCCAAGTAGGAAGATGGAAGCTTGCTCACCATACATCCTATAACTGTAGCTAGCCTGTCCACTTCATTGACTGCTATGGGAATTAATTCTGATTTGCCCATATTCACCTTTAACCCTGATACTATTTCAAAACACTACAGGATGCACCTCAAATGACCCAGGTTGAGAAGATCCGCCTCACAGATTCACCTTTAAACTTGACATTGTTTCAAAACACAACAGAATGCATCAACCTCAGATGACCTAAGTTGAGAAGATTGGCATCACAGAAATGATAGAATCATTTGCAAATAACAAATGAGATATCTCCATGGAAGGGATGTCTGAAGCCTCAGCCTTGAAGCTGTCTGTGAGCTCCCCTGCACTGCTTTGTTGATGAGTCTGCTTAGAGCCTCCATGATTGAAAGGAATAGGAGAGGAGATAGAGGGTCACCGTGCCCCTTAACCCTAGAAGAGTCAAAGTAATTGACTGGAGCTTTGTTGATCAAGATAGAAAATCAACTGTTGGTATCCACCAGTGAGGAACAAAGAATCAGTCGATTCTGGATTTGCTCCTAGAGTTGGACTAAGTAAAGGCTCCCCTAGATAGTCGTAAGTCCACCAAACCTAGTTCCTTCACCAGATCATGAAATGGAGAACCTTCCAAATTCCAACTCTTCCACAACCACCTTCCCCCATCCCAAAGAAATGGATTTCCCTTGAAGGCCTTTCAGCCTTGAGCTCCAACGACCTGACCCACCTTTCACCCCAAATATTCCTCACCATATCCTCCTCAACTTGCTCTAACTTGGTTTTATGAGGACAAACCATGCCCGGTTTCCATCTCTTTAGGGCTGATTCTGCTAAAGCCTTTTTCTCCTTGTCGCTGACTCGCTGAGGCCCCTAATATTTGAGCTTAGGATCTTGTAACTCATTAGACAGATTTCAAGGAAAGTGAGCCCCTTCTACCTTCTCCTCTGATCTCCCCTACCTACTTCATATCAAAATTTAGAAAACATTTCAGAAGTCTCAATTCTCTTTTCCACCTGACCCCTTAGCCCCTTCTAGTATTGCTACCCCCTTTCTTAGCAAGGGAAGGTCTCCACCTCTCCTTGACCTTGGCAAATAGACTCCCAGATTCATTCTCCATACCTTCACAAGAGACTCTTAAATTCTTCTTGAAAGCTTTCACCCTCCTTGACACCCAATTGGAAATTTTTTGAGCACCCTCCCCATGTTCCACAATCAAACCCACGAGGTTCGCATCACTTGGAACTAACTTAGCCAAGTGATACTAGCCTGAAACTGAATGTAGTTAGCCTAAAAATTGTTTGGCTTTTCCATTGTGCTTCGGGGTTACATGTTCGGTGAGCATTCAAGCAAGATTGTTTGTTGATTTTGGTTGTCTGGTGCCTGATTTCCAAAAAGTAGAGCTCAATTATGGGTTCTTTTTGTTTAAGCACTGATTCCTACTGACCATTGGCCATAATTTCTCTGTTCATGCCATATGGATGGCACTTGAAGTATTGTGTGATACAAATTCTTTTATACACAGAGGTATCCCTATCTTTGTTAAGACTAATCCCTAGAGTTTGTAACCCACCCCTCTAGAAGAACTAAGAGCTAGGTAACGCCAAGGGGATTTGAAATGGTGATCTCTACTTCAATTAGTGGAGATCTTACTGTTGAACTGTCCCCAACTGGTCGACAAATTCTTAATATACTGTTAGTATGATGAATGCTGCATAATCATTACCTAAGGTCATGTAAATCAGTTTGGCGTTTATGTTCTCTGCCCCAGCTCTACTATCATCTTGGCTTAGCTATATATCCATGTGGTCGACAATTTTACATACATTTGATCTTCATACAGAAAGCAGTTGCTGGCCTGAGACGAATCAATTTGGAAGGTCTGAGATGGAGAGTATTTGATGCCAAGGGCCAGGTTGGAGCTACCATCTCCCTACCTCTCTTTTATATTGTGGTTTTTAAGTTACGGAGCTGATGGTGATCCTTCCGGTATTTTTGAGAAAATTTTTATTTGCATAATTGGGTAAAGCATTGAATTCTTTCGATGCTAAACTTGGAAATGACATTCTGTGATATGTCATCCTATCAACATGGAAACACAGATGTTTACTCCCGCCAAATTATTTTGCTTGAAGTCATAATTGAATAACATCTTTTGCAGGTCCTTGGAAGATTAGCATCTCAAATAGCTACCGTGGTTCAAGGCAAGGATAAGCCAACATACACACCTAATCGTGATGATGGGGATATGTGCATTGTGCTTAATGCGAAGGATGTTTGTGTTACTGGAAGGAAACTTACGGACAAGTTTTATCGGTGGCATACAGGGCAAGTACCACACTTTGAAGTTTAGTTCTTTTGTGGGAAATTAGGAAGTTTGAAACCATCATAGTTGGATCTGATTTGATTGCTTTAAATTGAAATGCTGAAAATATTAAATATATGACTTCTGTTAGGTGATATGTTCAAGGCTTCGAGCAGTCAAACTTATTTGTGGAATTATTTCTGTTCATGCTATATTTGTTTAGGTTTTCTGTTCTAACAATGAACTATATCTGGCCCCCAGGTACGTGGGCCACCTTAAGGAAAGAAGTTTAAAAGATCAGCTGGCAAAGGATCCCACCGAAGTTATTCGCAAAGCTGTCTTACGCATGCTTCCAAGAAACAAATTACGTGATGTGAGTTCTACTGCACGTTTACAACCCTTTTTTTTTTTTTGGTACAAGACCTAACTGAATCCATTTGAATTTGGCATGTGTATATATTAAGAGTAGCAACTGCCATGGTAGAATGATATCTGGCGTTATAAAACCAAAAATAAAAGAAAACAGAGGTTTTAACACTTTGATGACAGAATTATAAAACAAAAAATAGAAGGAAATAAAAAGTTCTCTCTTTGATAATGTAGTTGATGCAACGTGTGTAACGTGCATTTGGATTAAACATATGGTAGTTTGGTGTGACAGGTTTCGTGCAAGGAAGAATAGTTTGTTTTATTTGGTCCTCCTATTTTACTTTATTATGTTTGTGGGTGTGCGCGTGTTTATATATATGTGCATCTATATAATTATTAATTATATTTGCAAGTTATAATTTGTTGTTTTTATATATGTACATATATAAAATTATTAATTATAAATGCAAGTTATAATTTGTTGAAGATCAAGCGGAGGGGACAACTGAAGCAGGCTAATTGGAATTTGTATGAATGTGTAGGATAGAGATCGAAAGCTGAGGATATTTGCTGGGGGTGTGCACCCCTTTGGTGACAGACCTCTTGAACCGTATGTAATGCCTCCTCGACAAGTACGGGAAATGCGGCCACGTGCAAGACGAGCCTTGATTCGATCTCAGAAGAAGGCTGAGCAGCAACAAGCAGGAGCTATAGATAGTAGAAAAGGCAGAAAGAAGAAAGAGGATAAAGCAGAAGTTCTTGCATGAAGAATATGGGAAGTGTACCCGATAAATAGCCAAATCTTACTTATTTCTCGGTTAACTCAAAACTGTTGGCAGTGCTATGGTAGTCGAGTCTTGCCTCTCCCATGATTTAATTTTGTCCTTCGGAGATCTTGTTTGGTTTTTCATCGCCCGCCTGCGAAAGAATAATTCGGTTGTATACTCTTTTGTTTCATCTCATGCATTCGGAGGGATGGGAGGGCTTCCGGATTGGTGACGTGTTGACTTATGGAGTAATTGTACTGCTTGGCACTGGCAATTACTAGGATGCTCTGGATTGATTGTAATTGCTTTTCCAAATGACGATTAATCTGGCTATCTGTGTGGTGAATGCAGAATGCTACTTGTCAAAAACAACTGGCGCGGGCTATCGCAAGGATGTTATGGATTGATTGTAGTTGCTTTTCCAAATGACTTGACTGTGATTTTTTCATTTCTTATATTATAGATTGATCCAGCTGTCTGTGGTGAATGCAGACTGCTAGTTCTTTTTGATAACTGGCACTGGCAAATTGCAAGGATGTTATGGATTGATTGTAGTTGCTTTTCCAAATGACTACCTTTGATTTTACTTTCCTATACTTCAGCAGATCCGACCCATAAGTTGAAAAAATAGTCCATTAATATTACATTAATTGCTACAATACCATTTGAAGACCACAAATCATGTACACCTTCCGAAGACAAGTTTTGTCCAACCCCCCCCCCCCCCCCCTTTTTTTTTTTTTCATGTGCCTTCGGCAAAAGCATGTCAAGATATTCGACTTTGCTTGAGCAAAAAAACTATAGGATCTCGAAATGATTATCTGTCAACGAGAACAAAATGCTTAATGCCACATAAGATACTATAAATCAGTGTTGAACAAAACATAAAGATAGAAAAAGGTTTTTTTTGGGGGGGGGGGAATTGCTATTGTGATTGATTCGCACATCAATTTAACGGATGAAAAGAAAACAAAAATGCTTGACAAAAAAATAAAGAACCATACAACAAGGGCATCATCACAAGGAGGAGGCACATAATCTTGACCTTTTTTTTTTTTCGTACGTGTTTGAAAAAGGGCACAAAGAAAAAGGGGGGGAGGGGGGAAGAATAAGGAGAAGTTAAAAAAACAAGACTAAAAGACACCTAGTCACTTGATCCATCGTCATCATCATCTTCGTGGTCTCTCACAACCTTCTCTATAAGCCTCTGCCGAACACCGTCAAGGACAGCTTTTCTTGATTGCTCACTTCCCCTTTGTCCATCATCGAGTACAGGGTCGGACTGGCAGAGAACCAAAGCAACACCTAGCAATTTGTAAAGGTTACTAAAATAGGGAAAACTGAGCTATCAAATCAGAATATGATGCACTTGTAAAGGAACAAAGCGGCATATGGACAATAAAAAAAGGGTCTAAAACCAAAGATTTCAGACATCTGGTATTTGAAAGGGGGGGAAAATGTTTCAATATATATAGAGAGAGAGAGAGAGAAGAAAATAGAGCAGAACACACGAATCATAAATTTGTCAACTCAGATCTTCTAACTTCAATTGCCAAGTCCTAGTACAATCTTATAGAACCCGCAACAAAGACCTTGATGGAACCATCACAATGACAAAAACATGAAAGTCTTATTTAAAGCTAAACTGCAAAACCACCGCAGTTCATGTGACCATAATTCCTGATTATGTTTTGACTGATAGGTCACAAAAGCATTGTACGAGGGGGGAATGGATAACCAAGGCAAACGGAAAATGAAACAGAAAGCAGAGAGAAGCCATCAAATATGGAGTTTCAAACTGACTTTCAGATGAAGGTAAACCTGGTGCCAACGTGTCCAACAGCTTTGCATACATGATAAGTTCCAACCATAGAGAAGAAAAAAATGAACAGGTCCAATAGCTGAACTAGACTTTTGAATTCACATGCATGGTCTTGCATTTATATGTGCTCCCACCAACACCCACACAGATGTGCATATATTTTCTAAATTTCTTATAGAAGATGAAATTTCTATTAAATTTCTTAAAAAAGAACATGAAACTTGATAAAGAATATTTAAATCAAACTGCAGTTATCCATTTTATCGCATGCCATGGACGGATGATATATGCTTGCCTCTAGATTTGTTACCGGCCAAGATCTAAACGTCCAAAATTATTTCATGTCATATCACATCTCTTATCCTATTCTATATCCCACCAACCAAACACCAAAAAATTAATCTCATGTCATATCCAATCCCATAGACTATTTCATAGTATTACTTATCCCACAATCAAACATAGCCATGGGGACAATAAACAAGAAGTCCAACTACAAGAGAGTTCAAATTATGTAACTTCCAAATATAACAACCATCTACATTTATGACTCCAGATGAGATGATATATACTTTTACTGAAGTCTAATGCAACAATCAAAAGTTTAAATAAATCAGATGGGTGATTTACAGAACCAACCACTAAATGGCACATCCCAAGGGGCAAAGACTAAAAGATAAACCAATCTGTCAGGTAATTGACATATAACATACCTTCAGGAGCACATTTGCGGCCAAAACTATGCAAGCCCACATAATTTCCCTTAACAGCGCCATTATTGTATACCAACAGAGTGGGAAGATTACGATCCGGGTAGTTAGGAATGCAGTCCGTAGATATTATCTTAACAAATTTTGTTGCTGGGTATCTTGTTGCCAGTTCTTCCAAACATTGCAGAAGAAGCCCACATTCTGGATATCTATAAAAAATTAGAACAGAGAGCAAGAAACCTATGAATAAGCATTTAAACACATCCAAATGATCCAAAGACATATATAATGGACAGAATGGAACCGAACACCTAAGTGAAAACAATCAATTCCATAAGTCGCCCACCAATGGAAGTATGAATTTTCCAATATATTATTACCCATCCTTGTACAAAATCACTACGACCCAAACATCTGGTGGAGCTTGGGAGACCTCGCGCACAAAATCTGATCCAGAAATTGGAATCACTGCTCCATACCTCCTAAGCTTAGCTGCTTCTTTCATCTCTGCCAATCTCTTCTTCCTTTTAAGCACACAAACATGCAATCAAATTAAGCTAGCATATAGACTCCTTTTATCTCGAATGGAACATAACCATTGGGTTCAGTATAATCAGTACAATTTTTCCTAGTTATTTTTAAAGTGTTCTTATTTAATTTCAAGAGAAACATCTATTTACAGGTAATCTCTTTCCCGCTAAATAAATTACCTGGAAACTGTAGTGTCGAAATAAAAATGCAAACTTTTTTTTTTTTTTTTTTTTAAGTTGAGCCAAGAAATTGAGCCGTTGAGAACTGTAGGGTTTCAATTTATTCCTTCTTTCATTTTATTTTCCCTTTTAGTTTCTTGCAAACCAAACAGATCAAGATTGAAAATACTACCGGTACTCATGGAGGAAGCGATCATCGTCAAGGTCGGGGTCATCTTCGAGATCTTCGAGCTGTTCCTCGGTCTTGTCATCGATCCAGGCTTTGTCTTTAGGTTTGGAGCCCTCGTCTTCAGCGGGGGTAAAGGGAGGAGGCTTGAACGCAGGGGGTTTGGGAGGTAGGTTGCCCAGTTTTCGCTGAATGTCGTCCCATTGTGTCGAAGCTCCATCCAAATCCTTGTACACGTAGTGGTAGTCTGCCATTTCAATCACCCCCCTCTCTCTCTCTCTCTCTCTCTCTCTGTGTTTCGTTAAGCTGCGACGAGTTTCTGTTATGTCAGTGATAAATCAGCAAGCTCCGCAAAACGGGCCCCAGCCCAGAATTAAGCCCATTTTCAACAAACTGTTCTTCGCATGGGCCTTGTAGGCAGGCCTAGTATCCTTCGGCCCATTACTTCCGAGTTGCCAACTCGGATCCCGCGATAAATCCCCGAGTTTTTGCATGCATATATAAATAACCAAGAGGTTTCGTTCCCCATCTGTGAAGTTCGATTGATTTGATCGGTTTTCGACCAGAAGTAGAAGAGGGAAAAAAAGAAAAAAAAGGAAAGTAAAATTGAGTATGAACTCAGCGGAGTCTCTGGTGGCTCAAATTCTAGGGCTGTCGGGCGGTGGCGATGACATCACTCGCCTTCACAACCTCCTCAAGCAATCAGAGGAACTTCTTCGTCAGTCTGAGTCGACTCGGTTAGCTGCATTTCTTGCTGAACTTAACCCTTCCGAGCATTCTCTGGGCTACCTCTACATCCTGTAAGTCTCCCTGCGTAATCAATATGGTGCATATATATACATATGTATAAATTTTTATCGCAATGCGTGCCTATTTTTTTTCGGTGTATTGCTGTTTGTGGATATGTTTACGGTATGCGGGGGGATTTGTTTTAGGTATAGGATTTGGGTGTATAGGAATTGTATATTGCTCATATGTGTATTCCATGTTAGGTTTGTGGATGCAGTGAATGGGCGCAAAATTGATTTATCTGTACTAATGTATATACTAATCTATACTAATATGTAAGGGGAGAAGACCTTTTGGTGTCTTCCATTTTGGAAAGCGGTTCAAAAAGTTAGCTTCCAGAATACCCCTCAAATTCCCCTCTTAACCTCCCTCAACTTCCCTCCTGACCTTGTGTAACTTCTTCTTATCTGTAATTAATTAATGGAAATAGAAAAACAAAAAGGATAAGGAGAAAATTTGCAAATGTAGGAAATGAAGAAAATTTAGAATACGGGCTGCGCGCGCGCGCACACACACACACACAAATATGTGGGGCTTAGCACTAGTAATCTTGTAAAATCACATATCTTGGGATTATATGCTGTTGATGTTGGCCAGTGACTCATTATAGTAAACATAAAATGTCAGGAAAGCTTGACATCGTGAATTTTCTGTTAATGTGCAATTTTTCCAACATGATTCCGTGAATTTAAAAATTAAGGGGCAGAAGTTAGGATAGTGCTTCAACTCAAATCGGAAGAAAAGAAAAAGGGAAAAGAAATCCTTCAAATTGGGGGGGGGGGTTGCTGGAGATTGATACATTTGCTGATACGTGGATCTCTCTAACAAGTCAAACAAGTAAGTGTTAAATGTGGTAGTACAAATTGTTGTTGAAGAGTCCACCAAAGCAATGATGCTTTACAAGGGCTCATGCAAAGGACAACCTTTTGTGATCACAACCTACTATGGATATTTTATTATATTGCAAGGGTCAAAACTAATGTTTTTATTATGTGATATACCTTTCTACAGGGAGGCATGCACATCTGCGCCAATTTCAAAAGAGCAAGCTAATGAATCAGTTCTATCTATTGCCAGATTCCTCAATGACTGTTCTGAAGAACAGATCCGTTTGGCACCTGAAAAATGTATCAATGCTTACAAATATATTGTATTTGACGTGCATGCATATCAATGATTGACATTTACCATTTGGCATTGACATGTTGAATTTGCAGTCACATCCGTTTGTAAGAGGTTCAAGGACCAAGTTATGCTACTTGAAGCTCCTATACGGGGCATTGCTCCACTGTTGATAGCTGCTAGAAAACTTCAATCCTCCTCTGAGCATTTGACTACTTTGCATCCAGATTTTCTTCTCCTATGTTTATTGGCGAAATGCTATAAAACTGGTCTCTGCATTTTGGAGGATGATATATCTGAGGTTGATCAACCAAGAGACTTCTTTCTTTATTGTTATTATGGGTGAGTTACTTTTGCTTCTTGTTATCATCTTCATTTTATTTGATGCTTGCTTTTCTGTAGAAGTGACATCATACTTTCTTGGGAGCTTGGCCATTCTATTGAGACTTTCTTCTTCTTTCTAAAGTGTTGTTATCTAGCTTCAAGCAAGGAAACATGGTGCATTTACAGTGCCTTAAAATAACAGGGCGGCCTAGGGCACTAGGCTCCCGCCTATGTGGGGTATAAGAGGAGCAATGTATGCAGTCTTATCCTCAGTAAGTGAAGAGACAGTTTTCAAGTATATTAAACCCACAACCTCCAGGTCACATAGGAGCGACCTTATTGTTGCACTTAGTTATATCCTCACATAGTGAAGTGTAAATAGAGAAATATGAACATAAAAAAAAAAAAAAAACTTTTTTTTTGAGTTTAGTTTTTCAACAATACTGACAATACTCCAAAGCATCTTTTAGGTGTCATTTGTCAACAGTCAAGTGTGTTTGACTGGGGGAAAGAAAATTATTGGAGAACCATCTTATCTTAAAATTTGGAGCCTTTCATTTTTCATATTGGGCAAATCAGATTTGCTAGATGTGGGGCCTCAGTTTTGGTAGATCGGCTATATAGCAATTATTAGTCTGGACCTCAAAAGGGGGTAGCTGATAATAAGACTCTACGAGCTTTGCTTACCCCGCTTGTTTGAATGTAAGTTAAAAATCTTTGTATCTTTACACACCTGAGGATCACCAAGTTATATAACGAAAAAAGCACTCCACTCATCAAATATCATATTAATATATTATTGTTTGAACATTTTAGTTCCATGTTAGAATGCATACTAATGTAGAAGCAGTGAGCTGTTGATTCATCATATCTTGAATGGCATGTTACCTCGATGAAATATAGATTTGCTTGCTCAATAATTGATTTTTGATTTGATTGATTATTTGGCCAGGGTGCCTTATGCTTGGGGTATAGGTGCTCTGGTGTCAACAAGGAAATCTGACTGAATTCTTCAAATTTGGCATCCTCCTTTTTTTTTTTTTTTTGTCACATTTGGCATCTTGACAGGGGAATGATATGTATTGGACAGAAGCGTTTCCGCAAAGCATTGGAGCTTCTACACAATGTGTGTGTCAACTTTCTTTAGTTCAGAGATACATTATGATATTTGTTAAGTTCATGACAATTGACTTGTTACATCATACTGATGGCTTGCTGCTATCAGGTTTTCACTGCCCCGATGTCTACTATGAATGCTATAGCTGTTGAAGCATACAAAAAATACGTACTTCTCTCACTCATTCACCTTGGGCAGGTTGGATTTTTTTTTTCTACTCTCAATCCTTCTAATTGATGTTTTCGGGTCTTGTAGAACACAGAGAAGGTTATTTTACAAAGAACTGGCTCAATGAGTTGGGGAAGATTGTTGTTGTTCTTGTTGTTATTGGTGAATCTTGTCTAGTGTTATTGTGCTTTTCCCTAAGAAGAAAAATTATCCATTGCGCTGGATCTGTTTGGTAAAAGGAAGTTCTAAATTCTTGTGAGTCTATGACTGTTTAAATCTTGCTTTATTGGGTGGTTAGTTTGCAAATAATTCATTCTTTTTTATATTGTTGTTTCAGAAACTTTTATTTTTTTTTTTTCAAGTTCACTTTTAGTTTTTACTTGGTAAATGTTTGCATGGACAATTTCTCAATTTTCTTGATCCTGTATAACTTATTGATTTATTAGAGATTAGTTATTAACTTGTTCTCTCTTTTTTATGGTAGTTCGCCGCCAGTTTTCCAAAGTACACTTCTTCAGTGGCTCAAAGGAATTTAAAGAACTTGTCCCAGGTAATGGTTGATGTCTATGTAAGTCTAATTTGTTGAATGACTGTCGAACCTGTAAAACTCGCAGGTTTAAGGCCAACTTGTTCAAATTAGAATCTTCATTACTAAATTTGGCCAATTTCTATTTTGTTAGATAGATAAAAGCAAATGCAGGCATGGAGAGCAAATCACGAAATTCTTCTATCTAGCAAATTCTCCATTTGTTAAGGGTCAGTCTAAAAATTTATGGAACCAAGTTCAGGATTAGCATTCTTTGGCAGATAACATTTGTGCAGTGGTCATACCACCTCCCTGAAGCATATTATTTGAAATGGATAAAATAATAAAAACCGTTTTTCTTTTGAACAGAATGAAGAATGAAAGCAAATCTTGGCAGGCCCAATTTTTGTGCTCTCAAGTCCCTGGTCCACCCCTTTGTTAGCAACTTAACTCCTCTGCAGTTGTTTTATGAGGTTGATTAACCTCTACTGATTGATTTTATGTACGTGCATTATTTTCTTAGTCCTTGCACGCTTCAAGTTGTTTGCCAGTATGATCACCTCAGGTGTAACTCCTGTAATGGACAATGCAAATTTATATATCTTTTTGGACATCTTTGAAGTCCCTGTCAATTTGTTTTGCAATACATGCAAAAACCTTCGTCCTCCCATTTATTCTTTTTTGTCCTTTGCATGTTTTCTTGAAAATGTCTTGTGCACATTAAACTATGAGGGTGTTTAGTTTACCAAAACACACCACAATCCACCAAATTTTACCTATTTTTTGTATTTCTTTCAATCAAATTTCACCACGTATCACTTTTACATCAACTTTTTGTATTTTTATTGTACTTTTCTTGCACCTTTTTGCCATCCAAACTCCATCTATGTTAACTACCAGTTAAAGAACTATTCCATTATGTTTATTGTTCTTTTCTTTGCAGCCCTATATTGAGTTGGCAAACTGTTATGGCAATGGAAAAATTTCGCAACTTGAGGAATATGTCCACGCTAACAGGGAGAAGTTTGAAATTGTGAGTCCTCCATGGTATACTTCAGTTTACTATTTAAAAACTATTCTGAGAAGGAAGCCTGAGACAAAGGGGACTTATGTTTGATGTTTTGTCATCCTATCAATATAGTGACTTTTTTTTTTCCTTTGATAATCTGAGTGGGTATCCCCCCACCCTCCTTTCCTCTATCCAAGGACCACAATCTTGGATTGGTGAACCAGGTTGTATCTTCTATGTACAAGCGAAATATCCAGAGATTGACTCAGACATATTTAACTCTCTCCCTTGAAGACATAGCCAACACAGTGCAGCTGAATAGCCCCGAGGAGGCAGAAATGCATGTACTTCAAATGGTAGTTACTTTGTCTTGCTACTGCTTTGTTAATACTGCAGTTGCTTTGGTGCTTTCTCTACTGTTAAACTTATTTTTTCTCTGTGTTGTCTTCTAGATCAAAGATGGTGAGATATATGCCAAGATAAATCAGAAGGATGGAATGGTTAGATTCCTAGAGGATCCTGAGCAATATAAAACTTGTGAGATGATTGAACGGATTGACACTTCAATCCAGAGGTATGCATAAATTTTCAAATTTTCCGAAAAAGGATAGAAAACGTGGAACAAGGATCTCATGTTCTATGATAACTCAAGAATCAGACGGCGCTGCTGGTTGCTAAATAAGATAGGAGGATCACCAAGTGCATGTCGTTGCTGATGCTTCAAATTAACAAAGTGAACATGATCAATAGAGAATCAAAATTTTCTTAGCAATTGAAACTAGTATTTCCCCGGGATGTGTATTCTCCTGTTATTTACTGCTGCAGCTTGTAATTTGTTATGAACTTCTAATGCTTTCTGGGGGGACTTGTAAAATAAAATCAACCAACATTTCAAGGCCATTTCCATAATTTACTGTTTTTAGCAAAAGCTGGAGTAAACTATCAATGACAAGCAGCTAAAGATGAGTTTTACCCCGTTGCTCCAGGATAATGACACTGTCAAAGAAGCTGACTACTATGGATGAACTTATCGCATGTGACCCCCAGTACTTGGCAAAGGTAAGCCTGCCATTAACATTGTCAGGAGAATTCTGTTAATTATTTAGTAGGCACAATTAGTTGATCAATATGTTCTTACATGTAGGTTGGTAGAGAGCGCCAAAGGTTCGACTTTGATGACTTTGATCCCGTGCCTCAAAAATTCAACATATGAAATGAAGATAATAATTTCATATCCACAGGAGTTGATAAATGGTGATGAGTCTTACGGCATCTACTTTCATTTATGGATGGCAAATTTTTGTCATTTTGATCCCAAGGGGGAAACTTATGGAAATTTACTGCCAAAAGCTTGGTTGACCATGAACATAGTATATGAACATGTTCCTTACAGTTGAATCAGAATTTGGTTGAACAAATGAATTAGCACAAGCACTGGCCTCTGTATTCTTGTTTTCCTGCAAGGAGGAATAAACTTAGTTGGTGATTTTGTGGTTTCATAAATTACACGCCTGAAACTGATCAAAAGATGCCACAGGTCGTCTGCTCTTAATTAAGGACAAAATTTATACCACCAGTGACGTTTGATGTCATGGCAACATTTTGCGTCTTAAATGGGATGTTCTGAGTTGTTACATGTCTAATCTTAGTGGCAAATCAGAACAACGAATATGGTTGATCACTTGATCTACTGGTGAATGACTTTCAATGCACAAGCTAACCCTAGCCAGTGCTGAACATTTTGCACTCGATGGTATGCTCATTTTTGGCAACTGCTAGAGAAAGATGCTGTCTTGTATGACTTCTTTCCGAAATTTGAATGTTGTTTTTATTTTTTAGGTTGCTATCACGTATGTTATTCACATTTATAAAAGAACAATTGCAAAAATATGCTTCAAAATGGAAAATCCACATACATAGGTTTCTCCATTTGGTACTTTTATTTTTGTATATATTTTTTTATGAATATGAATAATATGCCTAAAAAAATCAGTGAAAAAAGTTATATAAAATGGAAAAAAGAAAATACTTGCAGTTGCCAAACAGAGTGGCAAATTAGAGCAACTAGTAAATCACTCATCGTGCTGAAGCCAGCCCTAGCAGTGATGTACATTTTGTACTCGCACAACACGGTAAGGTTTGCATATAGTGGTCCTTTATTTATACTGTTTAATTTTCCAAGTACAAATCAATACGAAGAACTAGCACATTCACTATTCTTGCTCATAAGCCAACAGAAGACAAAAGTTTGCAAGTGCAAATAAACCAGCCATTAAGGTTCGCAATGCATTGACGTGTCCCCCACAATCCTTTAGCAGACTGTTGACTAGCTCGTGGATGTACAAGAGAATCAAATTTTGTTTTTCAGAAAAAAAAAAAAAAAAGGAAAAATCTTAAAATAAAAGCACAACACTAACCTAGCTCATCAGATCGGCAAAAATGACAAACAGGAGAGGACAAAGATTACATAGAATCACTTAACCCAATGAACACACAGACACACACTCTCTCTCTCTCTCTCTCTCTCTCTCTCTAATAAAGATAATGCTAATTGACTTTGGTGCTTCGATCTTTACACAGCGCATGCCATTCCTGTAGTACTGCTGATTGAAGAGCACGATGCTCAACCTCCTCCGCAGTTAACTTTGACAGAGTGGAAGGGCCCTTTGGCTTACCGTCTTCCTCACCATTTTCTTTCCTTTTCTTTTTATCCTCATCTTCCTCTTCATCCTCTTCATCATCATCAGATTTTGGAGCCTTTGGAGGTGGTCGAGCTGCTTTTAGTACAGCTATCCGTTCCATTGAAATCTTAAGTCTCTCAGCAGCAGCCACCTTAACTTCATCTTCAGGCATGTACTCCACACCCCCATCCGTGAGGTCATCCAACCAAGACTGTAGATCTGATCCAATCTCCTTTGTAATTGATGCATCAGAAGCACGGACCACAAATTTGCATATCATAGTGGTCGTCTCATCACCCAAGTCAACATTTCTGCTCACTTCACTGGCACCAAAAATCATCATGCCCACAAATCCTCCATACCAAGTTTTTGCAGCAAAGCAAAGCTGTTCAGGACATAATGTAAATTAAAATCAATGAAGAACAGCTTGGAGTGCTCAGCTAAAAGCTAGAGGTTCCAACAAGATGGCTGCGAGTGGAGACATAATGATTAATGAGATCTGATCCAATCTCCTCAAATCGTATTCAACGAGTCTAATGTTTTTCAAGTATAAAGTCCAAAGAATCTAACGAAGCTTATTTAAACTGCAGAGAGTCTGTTCAGATCTTGAGAGTCGAACACTATGCACAAAACACATTATGAAAACGAATCTCCCAGCAAAACAAGCGAATGCATGTTCCTTTTGCCAAGAGAAATCAACAAATGGTAGTGGAACAATATGAAGGTAGTTTTGAATGGAAAAAGACATGCAAATCAAGATAACAGGGGAAAAATTTAAACGTAATGAAAGATCAAAAGGACTAACCTGAAATCCAGCAACAGTTCGGATGATGTGTGAGCAAACTCTATGAAAAGGCTTAGAAGACAGAGATTTCAATCCACTTAGAAAAGGAGAAGACCCATATTGCTGTGCGGCAGTAGCCATAAACCCACTTCCTTCATATGTATACGTACCAGTGTACTCCACTATAGCAGGCAAACTAGGCCATAGGCGGAAATATTCAACAGGTGAGATTTTATGTGGAATAAGAAGTTCAGTCAGTGGAATCTTGTAAGGCTGACATCTCAAAATCACAGGTTCTCCTGTTTCCGGTCTCATGCTTCTCTTTTGTCTTATGATCTGTGGATCTTCTTCAGCATAGTCCGCTTCATAATCTACATAAGTACTACCGTAGAAGGGGTAGTATAAGATTTGCACCCAAAGGGCGCACCTCTCAAAATGGGAGACACCAACAGTCACACTGCAGAGCACTGGATCCTACAGACACATTGACAAGTAAATTTTAACATTCATATTTGGACATGTAAAGCATAAGGGAAGTTTGTTCAAAGACCATAAAGCTAAAATGCAGAAATGACTTGATGAGACTCCCCAACAACCTCAGCTATAAATGGAAATTCCAATTTTTAACCCATCACACTCTTGTGATGGCTTCCCAACTCTGTACCACCTAATGGAGACCAAAGGCAGAGAAAAGTAATCTCATGCCCTCAACTGAAGTCAACGAGGTGATTGCTCACAGGCCCACACAAACCAGATCTTGCAATTGATCACATTCCAGCAAACTTCCCATCCTTTCTGCACCCAATGCCATACAATTCAACCCATGTTATATCCACCAATTCCCTCCATTTCTATATTACAAACAAGAAGAAAGAGTTAAGGGGCTTCAAGGGTCTATTGAAGAATGCAGTTCTTGCTTTCAAAGTTCAAATTTTCAAATTCAAGTTATCTCATCTTCTGCGTCTACATATTCACTACAAAACTGACAAATCCCAATCATATGTCCTTCATTCTAAGCTCCCCAAAAACTTATCCTTGTTTCTAATAAATTTCTCACCCAGCACTCCTGGTGTTCAAGTTTAAGTCCTCATAGAGAGTACACAAAAATACACTCGTCAATAAGAACCGTCATATGGCATTGACCTAACAATTACAAACATTCACAGGAAACCATCAGCAGTCAGATTACATATTTTTTAAGATAAATTCATCAATCTAGACATGTCAACAAAATAACTAGGAAAGGACTAACAAAATACATAGAGAAAGCAAGAAAACAATATCCTGAACTTCGTTTTAGAAGCAACCTGTGAATTAAGATCTCGCAACTGTCTCACTGCTTGAGGAGATCCATCCATGAAGTATAATGCACCAGATAGTCCAACCCGAATATCTACCCGATTGAGTTCAATTTCAGTCAAATTCAAAACCTGCAAATAATCTAAGTCATCAAAATGAGAAGCTCATGAAAAATACTCAACATTCTTCACTATGTAGGTAACTGACAGAAATTGAAAGGATAAAAGAATCAGACAAAGAAAGAAGTGATTGATGCAAAACTGATTTCTGTTGGCTTCTTTTATAGTTGAGTCGGCCCCACAATATCACAAACATATGAAAGCATATTTAAAATAAGACTCAAAAGTGAGTGATATGACACTCTAATGTCATTTTTCTTCTCTTCCCCTTTTCCTGTCTTTTTCATAGTGAAAAATAGCAGCAAGAAATTACAGCATCATCATAAATTGGTTCTTTCATATGGATTGCACCTCCTAGAGAATGGTTAAGTGCTGATGATGACTTAAATATGGGCTGATACAACTTATATTCGCATCTAATCGGTTTGTTTTATAGGTAAATATTTCTGATTGGGAGAATGGGCTTGGGATAACTTGAATCCATGAGGTAGCCCATCTCATCTATATTCACATCCAAATTAATCCAATCATAACAGGCATCCAGACAAATTGCACCATGTTACTTGCACAAAATGACAATGATAGAAACGATTCCCTCCCTCTCAAAGGAAAAAATAATAATAATGGAAGAAAAAGAAAAAAGAAAACGGGGATGGATAGCTGTCTCCAAAATGAGTAAGCTTCACCCTTCAGAGACTGAATATTTGAAGAGGCAACATTATTTGCTCCACAAGTGATGCAATCAAGATTGAGGACCAACAAACACAAGCTTAACAGAGCATGAGAAGCTGGATTTTCATTTGAGTTGTACAAGTACAGGAGTAAGGTCGTGAAGTACTTAAGGACCCTTCGTATTTTTGCAGGTCTGCTTAATTTTAAGGTGACCATCTGTCAACTGACTGCTTTTATTCAGGTCCATTTCCTATTATGGTTGTTGAAACTTCCAGCTGGCTTCGTCATTAAATAAAGTTCTTAGAAACAACTCATTGGAAACTCCTTCAAGAAACAGCTAATGAAATTGGTGAAGAAAAGATGGTGGATCCAAATCACTCTCCAATTGTGTATATAATAAGTTTACAGATGAAGCAGATTATTGGAAGTTGGTAATAGCTAACATAATGAAGATAAGAACCTTTTACCTTCAAGTGAAGAGTAATCCTCCCATCACTTGAGTCCGTCAAATGATAAGCTTCAACATAACAAGGATCACTACTACCTGTCAAAGTAAATGCACTTGGTGGAACCTTAAGTAACTTGGAGTCAATCCCTTTTGTCAGCAGAAGAGTTAATTCACTAGGGTCAGGCCTCCAAAGTTCTAGAATAGCCTTGTGGACTAACCCCTCCAACTTCCGGTCCTGGGCTGCAGATGCTTCAAAAAATTGAACAGTTAATTTGTGGTGGCTAAATGGGTAATCTCCTCTGGCCTCACTAATTCCGGCCCACCTGAAAGAAACACAAAGCAAGTATTTATGAACAAAAATGGAAAAGTTGCCTAAATTAGTTAATGAAAAGGTTTAAAAATCAAAGTAAACACTAGAAAAGGCTTTAATCGCCTAAAGAATGAAGTATCCTAAACAAGGGAGTAAGATTATGACCATGGATAAATCTGCAAGACCAGAACCTACAAGTTAAGAAGCTAACTGATGGAACTGAATGATAAAGAAAATATATCCAAATCCCCAAAATAGAAGGCGGCTCAAGTTTTTGGTTCAAGATTATCAGAAAAACATAGGACAAAATCCAGACATCAGAAAAGTGGGTAGTAATCCTTCGCTACCACCCATAATGGTGTATAACCAGAATCAAGGCTGCATACCTCAAACTTGGGGTATTATTTAGTTAGGTTGGAACCAAGGGGTGGAACAAAAGGCCTGGAATAAGGAAAGGGGGGGGAAGGGGGGAAAAGAGCCCCCATGTGATTTCCCAGGTTTGCTTGCATACTGATTAGGCCTGTTACTAAATGTCAAGGGGAATGGACTGAAATATGGTTGAGGATATTCTCATCAAAAGGAAAACAAATTTAACCTTGGATAGGGTTTGGGTAGGACTTCAAAACAGCCAGCTCAATTTGCAAGATTCAACCTAATCCAACAAAAATAGAAACTAAATTCAATTACTCATGTTCTGTATGGAGATGAAAACAAACAAGTTATTTATGCTAAAATACAAAATGGTGAAAGCAACCCAAATACTGAACAATTCTATTTAAAGGTTATTTTTCTCACACAAAAATTTAGAGCATGCTTTTGTCCATATAGAACATGTGTGTCCTGTTGAATGTAGGAGCAAACTTAATACAGTACATGTAATCTACATTGTGTTCCGCTAAAAAACAGCATCATCTAGAGAAAACTTATCCTCGCGATCCATTCAGATCTTACTCAGTCACATAAAGAAAGTTACACAATAAAAAATAAATAACTAATTAATGATGGTGCTTACTTGCTTTCTGGGTGACTTGCAACATATTTAATTCTCTGCAATATTAAACGGCATTGATGCTTATTGACAGAATCAGCTAAGCCGTTGTTTCTGAACTCTTCTAGCTCTTTGGTCAGCAACTGCCCTGCTCTAGCATTACGTGAACCTAACCGCTGAGCACAAAGAAGAACTGCCTGAACATCCTGAAGCCTATTTGTGGAAGTTGCAGATGCATCTATGTTGAACAAAACTTTGTGGATATTGGATATAATAACGTTTAGTGTGTCCTCAGGGTCATCAGCGAGAAGTGGGTCCAAACCTTCTAAATCAATGTGCTCTGAAATGGCCCAAATAAGTCGGGCACAAATTCTAGGGGTATTCACCTGAGAAATAGGAGAATTTGTTAACTAACTTGGTATTATAGAAAATACTAAATATAGAAAAAAAAATTACTTTTTTTATGTAGGTAAAATAAGATGTATTAAAAGAGGTACTGACGAGGTACCACCCATGTACAAAGAGGAGGAAAAGCCAAAACAGGACCTCCACACTTAAACAATTAAAAGGAACGGAAAATGACAATTAAAACAACAGATCAGTACCTCAGGTCTGGACATTATTGCAAATTCGCTTAGATAAAAAGAGCTATAAAGTATTGATCTATTGTTTAAATTGTCATTTTCTGTTCCTTTTAATTGTTTTAAGTGTGGAGGTCCTGTTTTGGCTTTTCCTCCTCTGGTGTATCCAGTTATTTCATCATATTTTGCTTCAAACTTACGATTAAGACAAGTCTGGGTTTTAAGAACTTGAAACCTCTAAATCATAGGTTCTTCTCTCTCATATTTTTTCACATTTCTATGTTGAGTTATTTCAAATTATTCAATTGTTTTTCTTGTAGATTTTAAATTCACACATATAACAAATAAAAAATATATTTTTTTAGTATTCTCGCTATATTTGTATTCCCATTTTTTAAAAATCAATGTGTATGTGTCTATAACTGTATCGTGTTCGTATCTCATATCCATATCCATGATTCTTATAAAAAAAGTGAGTTTAATAGTGTAAAAAGGTAACAAAAAAACTCAAAAAAAAAAAAAATGTAGAGAAGGAAGTATCCATCGAGAACTGAAACATTCTTCTTAAAAGCGAACTCAAATACATTCCCAATGAAATCGACCACTGCTGTAGGGAACAGCCAAAGGAAAGTTCTTTACCGTAAGTAAAAAAATTAAAGTACTTAACACATACTGAGGTATAAGCATCTATATAGCCCAGGCTGACAGAAATCTGACTCCAGTCATGTCCACAAGTAGTTTCATTTTTAGTTGATAAAGCCCATAACACACAGTAATATTCCATAAAATATTTATTGCTCATTCTACACCCTGTATGATGAGATGATATAAGAAACAAACAGATAGTTTTATGGGATCCATATTAAACATTGTAAATTTTGGAAGCATGAAAGCAAGAGATACAATTGAAGTCAACAAAAGAAAGCCTAATCCTAACTAGTTTTGGGGTGAATATTCTGTAAAATATTTATTGCTCATTCTACATCCTGTATGATGAGATGATATAAGAAATAAACATATAGTTTTATGGGATCCATATTAGAAAATTTGTAAATTTTGGAAGCATGAAAGCAAGAGATACAATTGAAGTCAACAAAAGAAAGCCTAATCCTAACTGGTTTTGGGTTGAATACACGAATCTTTTCAGCCATCCAATAAAGATTATATTTTAATGTGCAAGTGTTGCTGAAATCACCGAAAATATGCAAGCATCAAATGACAAATGGTTTAATAATCAAACAGAAACAAGACACAAAATAAGCTGCACACTTCTATAAGGCACTACAAGACACATGATAAGCATACTTCTACATAGCATATACAAAATCACAAGATAAGCTTTTTCCACAAGTACAATCAAAGTAACAAACATGATCTCTAAATGTAGAAACCATAAATTTCATAGGTCACAAATTAGTTCAGAACATGCCACATAGTTTGCAATTGCAGTGGTTAATTTGAGAAAGTTAACTAACCCCAATTAGATCTTTCACAAGCTCACGTTGCAAGTTCTGTAACCGTGTTTCATTGAGAATTTG
Source organism: Vitellaria paradoxa (assembly GCA_019916065.1). Taxonomy (NCBI): domain Eukaryota; kingdom Viridiplantae; phylum Streptophyta; class Magnoliopsida; order Ericales; family Sapotaceae; genus Vitellaria; species Vitellaria paradoxa. The sequence continues at coordinate 58,775,935 of CM034236.1, forward strand.
ATCCTGAGAGGCTCCATCTTTTACTCTCTTGACACCTCCTCTAGTATCATAAATGTGGCAAAGCCTAACCAACAACTTCAAATAACAATCAATAGCATACGTTCGACCCTCGCAATCCCACTTAACGCATGGCCTGCACACTTCCACAACTTCCAATGCAGGTTCTAACCAATTTAATGCTCCATAACCAGTTCCATATGCCAATGCCCCAATAACTCTGCTCTCCATGCCTGAATTCTTTTGTTCAGGCAACGGCAAGGACAACTGGAAGCAGCTTTCTACCAATGTAGCAACTAATTCTTCTCTGAATAAGCTTTTACTTGTTACACTGTTGAGGTCATCTTTTATTCTTACATCCTCAAAAAGTGAAGCAATATCAGTTCCTGGAAGAGGTTTTTGACCCCTTCGAACGCTCTCCTTTGCAAAAAGGTCAACACAAAGAGCAGTCCGACAGATGCACGCTAATGCATGCATGCGGTCTGATTCTGCTCTCAGGTTTCTCACCATAAGTAGCAACCTTTTAAACAATGAAACCTGCAAGCGAAAAAATTGTAATTCAACCCACGTGTTTGTGGAATTTTAAATAACATGAACATCATATAAAACATGTAATCTAAGAAAATACTAAACTACCAAATGCCGAGTAGTTATTAACTTATTACACAAAAACCTTTGGCAAGAAAACCAGCAAGGAGATGTCCATCTGGCATCTTTATTCCAACTCAACTCAACTAAACACAACAAAGCCTAAGTCCCAAACTAGATGAGGCCGGGTCTATGAATTATCTTCCTCCGTTCATCTTACATCCACTTTCTTCCAGAGTAGTAAGTGATAAATATACTTAATATACCATCTAACCTAGCATTTGAAGAGATATTGTAAAAGAATGTGCTGCCAACATATAAAGCTAACGCTCAAATTTAGTAGGAAAATAATTATTGAGGCATTTAGTGAAACAAGGAATCAAGGAAATGATTTGTGGCTTCAACTTCTGTACATCGCTCTTTTTTACCTTTCAGGAGAAGGCGGGTAAATCAGAAGAAACTAATGTAAGTGCCCTTATAAGTTATAATCCTCGATTTACAAACCAAAGGACAAAAGAACAATGAAGAATGAAATGGTCATATATTTAACAGTTAAATAAGAATAAGAAATGCACATAAACAATTTTTAACTATGCTCAACTCAACTCAACTCAACAAAGTATTATCTCCAATCTATCTGGCAAATACACAAACTGCTTTATGACATCTACAATGTACTTTTTTTTGGATAAAATGTTTATGACGTACTTTTTCCACAATATCATGAAAACAGAAGTTAAAGAAACATTTCACATATGAAACAAGTACCAAGGAACGATAGGAGAGGTAGAATATACAAGTAAAACCAGGAGGCCACTGCGATCCTTATACTACAATGTGAGTTCCACACTGACTGATTTATGCACCAATTCATTTTCCCATTTAGTTTTGGGTGCCAAGTAATAACAAGCCAACATAGGTTTTTCAATTGACTTCCTTTTTTTTTTGGGGGGGGGGGGGAAGAAAGAAAGAAAATAACTTCATGTGTTTCTAAGTTGCCATCATTTAGTTGTACTACTCCAATTCAATGCACAAATAAGCAGGCCGTGTATTGTTTACTATTCTAACATTACGGATTCAGTGCATGAATTGCAATAGGCTTCTCTAGTTTAACAAGAAAAATTAAGCTGGAAACAAGAACAAGGTACCTGCATACTAAGATCAAGGAGGTGTAGATTTGTTACAACAGCCCTAACAATACTCTCTCGAGCAGATGAATATTCTTGCCTGTCCCAAAGTGTAAGCATTGCGATTATCGATTGCGAAGCCCACTCAGGTTTCCCTCCGGGAACATCGGCTAAATATAACATGTTGATTGCAACCTCAAAAATCAATGCTGGTTCCAATGCCGAAGCCAAAAATGGTGCCAAATGGGATACAACGTCTGAGACTCCCACAAATTTCTCTGCATTCCCAGAGTCCAAGGCGTTACTGTCGGCAGTTCTAGAAGACTTTGAAAGATTTCGTATAACCTCCACAGATCCCGATGCTACCGCCTTCACTGCATACACAAGAGGATACACAGTAGCCCTGAAACTCTCAACCGGCAAAATCAAGGACCTGGACATCAACGCGTTCCGCTTCCTCCAAACAAAGTCAATCATTGACGAAACCCAATTCGACCGAATGGCAACTGAATTCTCACTATCAACCAGCTTATCACCTGCCAACCGGCTCATTCGCTTTGACTCGAACTCCTGAAACAACCTTCCGACCGACTCGAACGCGACCTTTGACACCGTATCAGACCGGTCCAGCATGTTCTGCCCAATCCTAGTCCACCATACCGAAACTCTATCCAATAAATTCATATTATTCTCACATAGGGTCACCAGATCATCCCTCGCAAGAATGCAACCGAGAGTTTCCGTGATCGAAAATCGCAAATTGTCGCTGGGAGAGTCGAAGCAATTGGAGATTTCTTTGTTGCAATCGGTAATGAGCTTTCCGAGGCGGTAGGAGGGGATGGCGGCGAGAATGGAAACAGCGGCGGCGGTAACATCGGGATCAGGGAAGTCGAGATCTGTTCGGATGCCAGCACAGACGACTTCCCAAAGGTCGGCGGTGAGGCGGGTGGATCGAATGAGGTCGAATGCGAGCTTCTTGGATATGGCGGAGGCCGGGGAGGCGACGATCTCTTCGACGGCGGACTTGGCGACTACGGAGATGTCGCGGCCGGCGGCTGATTGCTGGAGGGCTTGGAGGAGTGCTCCGGATTGGCGTAGGGCGTCGTTGGAGCGGAGGTCCGCTTGGATCTGAGCCACCAATATATCCATTTATGTTGGAGGGACCTCAAATGTTAGGGTTTTGTGAGATTGAATTGATTCGCGTGCAATGGTTACAGGGTCGTAAACGTTTTGAAGGTCAAATTGAACTAATATTATGTTGAATGTTTGATTTAATTCTCTCCGACAGGATAGAGAGAGAAAGAAATGGCATAGAGAGAGAGAGAGAGGTGGTCACACCAGAGTGCTTTTCGACTTGCAAGCTAAAAGAAATCCAGTTGTTCCTGCTCATCATACTTCGTGCTCGGATGGTTCCCAACCCGGACCCAAGTCAGGGTGGTGCGACAATCGACGGGTCGGGCAGAATGACACTGAGCAGGATCTTTCCCTTCCGAAAACGTGGAATGGAATGAAAAGGGGAGGTTGGGTTCAGTGATCTGCAGTGAATTTTACACTACAGAAGTGTAAATGTTGTTGATTAAATTAAAAAATACTAGAGAATTAGTAAAGGTTATTAACTTAAAAGTTACAAAAAAAATTGTTGAAATTTATTAAAAATTATTAAAAATTATAAAAAATTAATAAAATTATTAAAAATTATAAAAGTTATTTAAATTTACCAAAAATTATAAAAAAAATTACCAAACACTTAAAAATTATAAAAAATTACTATTTACTTCATCAAACGCACCAATAATTATAACTAGTAACTTTTAATAAAAAAAAGTATAGAAAATTATTAAAATTCATACTTCTAAACGTTACGTATATATAGTTTTTACTAGTGACAAAAGTGCCCACTATTTTAAAATTGTTAATTTTATGATTTTTTAATTATTTAAAGTAAGTAATGTTATACTTATACCCTTTTGTTTACACTCTACTGGTCATGACGAGGTATGACCAGTATAGTCTACTCAAAATTATCACAACCGGTGGATACTACCTTTTACGTGCAGCTGTGATAATTTTGAGTGAACTATATTAATTATGACTAGTAGAAAGGTATAAACAAAAGAGTGTAAACTGTAGTATTACTATTTAATGTCAATACCACCATAAATGAGATGACGCACTTTCATAATATAAAATAAAACTTCCATTCCATGTAAAAATTCAAGATCTTTTGTTTTTGGTAAGTAAAAATCCAAGATCTTACTCACACATAACTTTATATTTTTATTTTTTCAAATTTAATTTAGCTGCCAAACTTATTTACAAATTAAATTTTAAATATTTATCACATAATTTTTTTATAATTTACACAATTAAAAATAATTAAATAAAAGTATAGTATTAAATTAATAACTTAATAAATTACAAAAAAATTATTATTTAATATTTATATACTGTATACCTAAACTTTTTTGTATATTTTTAAAATTTAATAATATATAAATAATGTTATTTTATTTAAGAATTTTAAATTTTAACTAAAATAAATATTTTTTAATAACACGTCGTTATTTTCACTCGCGTCTTGTTTTTTACCTATTCAGGGCTGTTTGGCCAATCAAAAAATATCAAAAGTCATCAAACTTTAATTATTTTTTGTACTTTCTTCCAATTAAATTTTAACACCTATTACCATTATATCACATCTTTTTATTTTTATTGTACTTTTTGGCCAAAAGTTAACTAACCAAACGGGCCCTTAAAATAATTACACTGATGGGTGTATCAAAAATAAATTCTTTAAAAATTAACAAACTCCATGAATGATATTGAGATTTCTGATCTAGCGAAGTGGAATTTCTATACCTTAAAAAAAAAAAAAGGTGGAATTTCTACATAGCAACGAACCGACTCCGACATTTACCGTCCATCCAGAACCCGTCCAATTCCCCCACCGATCCGGGACTCGTCGGTTAGTCTTACTGATTTTTTTTTATCGGTCGCTCCCTCAGACCCGCATACCCATTTCTGGGTCACGCTTCTTCTTCGTACGTATAAATGCACCTTTCTCTTATCTCCTCCGATTCGCATGAATCGCATCGCTCCAAAAATGAATTCACCATATAAATATCTTCCAAAGCTCAACCAACCTCACCATCTCCCCTAACAACAACGCCAAAGCTCAAAGCCTTCACCCTAAGCTAAATCTTCTGTAGCTATGGAAGCGGTTTGTCTGCAGCAGAGCAAATGCGTTTCTTCTCCAATTCGTCTCGCCACTTATCGTCCCCTCTCTGTTCTTGCTAGGATTTCGGTTTCGGTTCGCCGGAGCCCTAGAACTGCTATTTCTTTTCGTCGGAGAGGCATTTGCCTGGCTTCCGGTTCTGACACCTTGGTCGCCGGAACCAGGAAAGAGGATGGGAAGTCACCTGAGGTTGTGAACAAAAAGGTAGATGAGTCTGGGGACTTGAAATCTTGGATGCACGAGAACGGACTACCTCCTTGCAAGGTTGTTCTCAAGGAAAGGCCTACACGCGACGGGAAGCATCAGTCCATCCATTATGTTGCGGCCAGTGAGGATCTTCAGGTTTTCTTGCGCTAGTGATTTGTTATTGTATTGTTTGAGGTTTGAGATTTTATGATATATATTAGTTCCAATTTACCATTTTTTTTTTTAACTGTTTGTAGGCAGGGGACATTGCGTTTTCTGTTCCGGACTCCTTGGTTGTAACACTTGAGAGGGTTTTGGGCAACGAAACAATTGGTAAAGCATGGTGATATGCAGTTAAACTTGGGAATATAATTTAGTGTCACCTGGGGTGTTATCAATTGATGTTTAATGACAATGCACTTCAATGGATTTCAGATGTGGTTTCCTTGTTCAAATTTAGTCTATAGTCGGACGGTTACTGGCTTGTGTAGCACGTGTGCACATTTTGTTTATGAGTAAATGTGCCAGCTGATTTATTTTGGAATTGACATTTAATAATTGAAGCTCTATATTGAGCCTGAAAAGCAATGAAGTAGTAATAATGTCTGAATATGTGTTAATCCAAATTATCACTCTGCCTAATATTTAGGATCCACTTCATGTATCGTGCGGGCCTGCAAAATCTTGGAAGGCCGAGAGGTCTACTTGCATTATTTCGTCTCCCTTGACTGGTCTCTAATCTCCTCAAAATTGGCAGAAGGCTGACTTTGTATTGCATATTGGTTCTTAATGCAGCTGAACTCTTAGCAACCAATAAATTGTCAGAATTAGCCTGCTTGGCTCTCTATCTAATGTATGAAAAGAAGCAAGGAAAGAAGTCTTTTTGGTATCCATACATCAGGGAGCTTGATCGTCAAAGAGGAAGGGGCCAGCTAGCAGTGGAGTCACCCCTTCTATGGACAGAAACCGAACTTGCTTACCTGACAGGAAGCCCCACAAGGGTATTCTTGTGCCCCTCCCTCTTAGCTATTGTAAAGTGAATGCTATAATAGTCTATTGCTATACCATACGCATGATCTCATGACTTCATCATAGATTTAAGGTGACTGAATTCTTATTGACTCTCCTAAGATTTAACACAGCACTCTTTTGGTAATAATTAGGATGAAGTTCTGGAGAGGGCTGAAGGGATCAAGAGAGAGTATAATGAGCTTGACACTGTTTGGTTTATGGCTGGGTCTCTGTTTCAGGTCAACATCCTGTATATTATGGCCAAAAATTTGAGTATAAGATGATCTTTTATAAACTATTAATCAATTACATTTTCTTATTTTAGAAGCAATTTTTTTTGTTTTAGGTCTTTGGAATTTGTCTCTATCATTATAATTTGTCTGTATTTTTACAGCAATATCCATACGATATACCAACGGAGGCCTTTCCCTTTGAGATTTTTAAACAAGCTTTTGTTGCAATTCAATCTTGTGTTGTCCATTTGCAGGTAAAGTTTTATTCTGTAACTGAGAGTTTATATGCTGGAACTGTGAATGAGTTATATTGCAGTGATATTAGCCTCTATTCATTTACCTTTCTTGTTTTCATCTCTTTAGAAGAAGGCTTATTTTCTCTTAGCTTCATTGATTTTGTTAGAGCGTGAAAAATTGTGCACCTTCCCTGTAATTATTGTGATTTTTTTATTTTTATTTTTTTTTTAGCATCAAACCTTCCATTACTCCCTGTATGCTAAGTTTGACCTTGGTTGAAACTCTGCATGGTAACAAGCAAACTTGTGTATACATACATTCTCATAAACTTTCTGTCATTATAAATGCTACATGTAAATCATTAGTTGTCATAATGTCACAATATATCCTTTATTTTGTGAACATATTTGGGTGGAAGCTGCAAATTTATGGTTATTAAATTGTAAGTTTCTTGCTTCCGGATGGGTTTGAAGGAGTTTCATCTTCCATACACTACAGATCAGAAGTTACATTTTTATGGAGATATACAAGTTGCTGTTGCTCCTGGATTAGTAGTGTGGCCCAGTTCTTCTGACCTATCATATGGAAGTAGTAATTACGGCTGTGGAAGTGCATTACTGACAGCAAACTGAATCATATAGTTAACCTGCTTAAGTTTACTGAAAGTTTTGTACATTGAATAATATGCTAGTTTGTTAAGACTTGAGAGCGTGTCAGGTGTTTATTTATTCCTTTTTGTTTATTTTATTTTATTATTTTTTTAATTTAAAGGGAATCCGGTTAATTATTTAATCCTCTTGTAACTCAGAAAGTCAGTTTGGCTCGTAGATTTGCATTAGTTCCTCTTGGACCCCCACTGTTGGCCTATAAAAGCAATTGCAAGGCAATGTTAACTGCTGCTGATGGTGCTGTTCAATTGGTTGTTGATCGCCCATACAAGGCTGGAGAATCTATTGTTGTCTGGTATTACATCTGCTTTCCTTGATATCATGTAACTCACTACCATTTCTAAGCTCCTCCTGCACTCATGCAATGAGGATCTTGCCTTGTCATCGACTCATTCTTGCTCATTGATATATTTTGTTTATGTAGTTTTCTATTGATTCAATTTTTTACCACAGAAGTTAAGGCTGATACATATTGTAGGTGTGGGCCACAACCCAATTCAAGATTGCTTCTGAACTATGGTTTTGTTGATGAAGATAACACTTATGACCGCTTAGTGGTTGAGGTGATATTTTAGTCAACTTGATTGTGTAACAGTAATATTTTTGGTTCAAGTTGGTTTTCTCTATGATTGAAGATATTTTACTGCAATTTTATGTGTATCTTTGCTTTTAAGCTTTTTCCAGGCAGCATTGAATACTGAGGATCCTCAGTATCAGGACAAGAGATTGGTTGCTCAAAGAAATGGAAAGCTATCAGTACAAGTTTTTCATGTATGAAGTTGATCTCTTTATCCCAATCAAAGTATTATGGTTATTTATCACTTTCATGGTTTATTTAAAAGACGCATATCTCAGGTCTATGTGGGAAAGGAGAAAGAAGCTGTCTTAGATATGCTTCCTTATCTTCGATTGGGATATGTTTCAGATCCTTCAGAGATGCAATCAGTCATATCTTCTCAAGGTCCAATTTGTCCGGTAAGATTTCTATTTTAGGTGGTGGGTGTGGTGATATGTAAGATTGTGAAAATCAAGATCCTACACTGGATTGTTTATGGTGTTTATAGGATCAAATCGTAAGATGAAATTGAGGATAGTGAGATCCTACCAAGTAGGGAAAGACATGCATAATGAATATATTTATCAAATGATACAAAAGTAAAAGTTTTACAATATAATAATCCACTCCATATTATAAACATTTATAGCAAGAACTTGGAAAAATAAAATTTATGCATTTCATCGAAAACAAATAGATGGAGAAGATGAGTTTTGTAATGAACACTTCATGCTCCAAAGTAATAGTAGTAATAAAGGGGGTAACAAGATCATAGAAAAAGAAAAAAAATGTTGAATTAGAGTTTTTAGTTTTAATAATTAGTTGTAAAAAAAAAAAAGAAGAAGAAAAAGAAAATAAAATAAAGGCCAAAACATAAAAATAAATAAATAAATAACTATTTGTCTTATTAAGGGTGCGTTTGGTGCACCAACATTTGATGAAAATCTCTAAAAATCTCTGAAAACCTCTAAAAACCTCTGAAAATTTCTATAAAATATTACACATTTCCGCTTTCTTAAAATTCAAAAAACTTTCAATATCTTTCCAAAAAAAACGTTAATAACTAGAATTCGGTTAATCAAATAGCAAAAATTTTTTCGCCATTCTCATCATAGACTCCTAAGCTATCAAATGACACTCACTTTGACTATTTTTGGTGGCATTTTTAAAACCGTCCAAACGGATTGTAGAAACCGTTCCGATGGAATCGCACGGGCAACTTTCGTCCAAACAGTTTTTACAATCCGTTTGAACGGATTGTAGTGTAAAGAAGTATGATTGCTTAAAATTTTGAATCCATCAGGATGAAATTTCACTATTCATCTCCAAAAAACGCGGTTTGAGCGGCGTGCACCAAACACCAAAAGTTTGCCCAAACCACGTTTTATCTCATTTGTTGTCACTTTTTAGAGCTCCAAACGGAACCTAAAGATACAAAATGAGAAAAAATATGGTGATCTACCATGCAGCGAGTGGGAGTGTGTGTGTGTGTCCCTATGTTTATTCTAGAAGATCAAAATTGGATATAAAGATATTTGGATTGCATTTATATTCTTTCAACTCTCTAATTTTTGCAAAATGTTACAATTTATAAATATCTTTATTTGGTTCAATATGGCTTACTTTTAATTGATTTAGACATAGTATAAATATGTATATATAATACAAATGTAAAAATACTAACAAAACAGCATATTAAGAGAAAGTATAATTTTTTTTTGGTAATTAGAAAGTATAAAATTTGGATTGGATGGGATTAGGATCTAAATCGGGATTCTACGATCCCATGAGATTCTACGCTAACATAATAAGATCTTGCATCCAATGAAGTTTTTAAAGGATTCGGTTCAATTTGCCTAAAATGGATCCTAAAATCATAGGGTCGTAAGATCTAGATCAGTATATTAACAATTATGGTGATATGACATTCATGGAATTAGGAAAAAAATATAATTGTGCTCAGTGGTTCTTTCAAATTATTTTTCTGCCCTGTGATATTTTTGTGTGGTTTAGATCGACTAGCCTGTGGTTGATTCAGTTGTAAGGCCTTCATTGTTGTAGAATTTCAATAAGAAAAAGAAAAGCAGCAGCTTCTCTCTGATTGAATTACCTTTGATATAATATTGTCATTGAGTGTTTCTTATTGCTAAGTAATATTTAATGCCATTCTATAGGTGAGCCCTTGCATGGAACGAGCAGTTTTGGATCAACTAGCTGAATATTTCAAAAGAAGGCTAGCTGGTTACCCTACTAATCTGACTGAAGATGAATCTCTGGTAATTTGTGGAGCTTTTATTTAATTTGTGGACAGTTGGATCTTATTTATCACTTCTTGGGATTTAAATTATATACCTGCAACTATCTTAGTTGGCAGATTTTAATTTGGGCCCAAAGAAACGAGTTGCTACTCAGCTTGTCAGGTTGGAAAAGAAAATGCTAAGTGCATGCCTACAAGCAACTGTTGATTTGATAGATCAGTTACCTGACAACTCTGTATCTCCATGCCCAGCTCCATATGCCCCTGCATTGAATTGAAAGGTGTCTCTCTCTCTCTCTCTCTCTCTCTCTTCCCCTCTCTGTGGGGTGGGCTCGCATATGTGCCCACAGTGCAGTCATTGCCTCCTTAGTTGTATATCACATTAATACTAAATTAGATGCAAGTCTTTTGGCAGAAACACTTCAATTTTTTTTTGCAGTACTTGGTTATGCCTGTTCAAATGGGATAACAGATGGAAGGTCAATCAAGTTTATATCTCATTTAATATATTAATAAGCTACTTGTCCACAATTGCCTGCAAGCCAGCTAAACTATGCTTGTATCCTTTATTCAGACCTCTAAATTGGTTTATTCTTGGTTTATTCTCACAACATGCAATACTTTTTATGGTTCTCCTTAAAACGGTAAATAAAAGTGAGCTCAAAATGCAAACGCCCCCTAACAGTTGTTGGCTCCTGCCCTAGTTTGATTCTTGTATTATTGATAACTTTGGGTCCAGATGTTAGATTCCTGACAGTGTGCTTGGAAGTCCCATGGATAACTAATCATTCCATAACCTTCTAAGGTACAAGGGTTCTGGACATTTGAAATAGAGAGATCAAAGTGGGCAATGAAGACGATAAGCATCTTCATCTAAAAGTGATATAAAGTGATAATAAAAATGCAGACGTTATTTTGCCCTAGTATGTGCAAAAGACTCTTCCACCTCACCTATTGTTGTTAATGGATGCATTTCAAACTGAATGCAACAAACTAATCTTTGACGCTGACATCTGTTTATTCTAAATGCTTGAATTTCTTGGACATTGATGTTATTGGACATTTCTAGTCCAATCTTGTTTCTATTTGGGTTGCTGGTAGTTAAGCAATTGAAAAGAATGTTGCTGCTAGTTAAGCAATCAATAAGAATTATCACTTACTTCTTTCTCCTGAATTAGATGTTTGTTTCTAAAATGACTTCACAAAGTAATCTTTGTCAATTACGTTTGTGTTTCAATCCATTATTGTTCAGATGAATGCGGTTCCTTTTTCAGTGGCCAATCCACGTGTTACATGTAAGCTGCCTCTCATTCGATGATTGGTGTGCACACGTAGGTTTGTGCACAAACCTAATTCCCATATTTCAATACTGGACACGTGATGTGTGTACACGTCTACCTGTTTGTGCATGAGTGCTCATGGTTTTGTGTGAGAATCTACTTCTAATGTTTCAATGCATGGAAGTGTGGTTCTTACATCTGCTGCTTTTGTCCTAGGTGGACACAAGTTACTGGTCAAGTTGCCCTGTGCTGTATGTTGAAATTTATTTGCATGTCAAGTCATCATGATTTCTAGGTTTTCTGCTTTCATGGTCCCATTGAAGTAGATCTTCTGTACACTTCGCTTATCTTGCTGTTTGATTTGCAGGTAGATCTAATAAGACTGGGACAATTTAGGTAATCAAAGAATTGAATTTCATCAGCTTCTGGCACTGTCAAGAAGATTGATATTTTGTGGCATGAAGTGGAGAAAAAGGAACTTGTTTCACTATTGGTGTTTTGCATGCTCCCTGTCCTTCAGAGCAGTTAATCATCATCATCATCATCATCATCATCATCATCATCATCATCATCCATTATCAGGCTCATTTTATATTCTTCTAGCTATACTGTTGGTGCACTTGTGATATCATAAATGTGTACTGGGACAATGTCATTTCTTCATGGTAAAGGGGCTGGGGCCTCTGTGTAAACTGGCCTTTCCTTGTAAATACTTACTTGTACAACCAATGTTAAATCATTTTTTTTTTGGGGGGGGGGGTTCATCACCTAGAAGATTCTGTATTCCAGCGACTCCATTCTATTTGAATTCATCTTTCACTGGTAAGTCTTGCGGACTGGATGAATTTTTCAGTAATTAAGAACAGTGAGCCTCCTGGAGGTATGGGGTGGAAATCACATGTTATCTGACGGCATGAAAACTCAACAAGCCCAAAAGAAAAATCTGGACTGACCATGGCAAAAAACCTCACCTTAAGAACAGATCAACTATTTTTGAAACTAACACTGCTTTTACCCCACCAGACAAAATTCTGCTTTGAGCCAATGACATTCATTGCTAAGAATGTTGGAAAAAAGTTTTTTTTTTTTTTTTTTCGGTAGCTATGTTGGAAAAAAGTTAGTAACTAGAAAAGAATGAATGACACTCTTTTCCGGAATTAGCAGCCAGACTAAAATTTAGTTGCGCAAAAGTTGAGTTGAAGTAGGGAGACAATTAATGAAATTACATTTTCACTCTCGTAATGATGTCTTGCAAAAAAATTAAGCTTTACCTAATCCCAGAAAAGGGAGAACTACAACAAAAAAATGGAACAGTTTTGATGTGTTTTAGCCTTACAATGGTCAATAAGACACAAATCACAAGCTCAACTTGGTTCTCCACATTTCCCCAATGACCTTCCTTGGTTGGGGATTATCTGGTCCTCTGTCCCGCTGCCCAGAAGTGAAATACAACCATCCATCCCAAAAACCAGCCAACGTAGTTTTCACGCGGTATGGAAGCTTCCCAATTACTGACCATTTCTGTAATTGGCAGAAAATATGAATCTCAGACATTATTCTCAAATAGTAATTGATATCAGAAATAGAAAATTGACTCCTGGACACGTAATGGATCAGGAAAACTTGGACACCCACCCCCCACCCCCCCAAAGGTGGTAGTTTCAAAACATGACCTCCACCTTGGGATGCATTTGGATTAAGAATTTGTCAAGGAAAAAAATATATATAGGAATTCAAAATCACTTCTCATGTTGGTTTGTAAAAGAAAATGAAAGAAAAAATGAATGAAACTTGAGAAATTAAAAATAATTAAATTAGAAAACTAATTCATTGGTGAATGTCTCTTATTATGTTATATTTTTAGGTCCATTTAAATAAAAACATATATTTGGGATTTTATGTTTCTTTCACCTTTTCCTTCCTTTTTTCTTTTACTTTTCTACCTTTTCTTTTCCCTCACAAAAATCCTCGCTCAAACACACCCTAAATAAATGTAGGCATCAATTCACTGTTTCTCTCTAAAGGAGCCATATCTTTTCTGCCTATTTATTTCTATTATGGCTGCTGTTACAATTAAGTCACAATCCCAAAAGAAATAAATGAATAAGTGAATGTTATTTTTGCTTACTTAAAGCAGATTCATCAAAAGAACAGGCGTAACATCCATTAAATTGAAATAATCAAATCCTAGATGGACCTAAGTGGCAAGAATGTTTCATACGTACTTGTTGAGTTAAACCAACATTGTTGTTTGATTTCATCCAACTGGATTCTACAACCAAGACTAGGACGAAAAAAAAAAAAAAAAGTAAAAACCAAGTGATGATGCATGACTTGTTATTATAATGCTTTCAACTCTTTGGTAAAAGTCTATACCTGTAAGCCTAGATCAAATTGGAACACCTCTCCAACCAGGATCATCCTTTTTGTCACAGGGTGCTTTTCAGTTGTGCCTCCAACAATGATAATGGAATTATTAACACGAACCCATGCACATTCTATATGGGAGTTGGGCTTTGGCATGGGAGGTAGTACTTTCCACTTCATTTCATTATCCAGCATATAAACATCACCATAAACGACCTGAGAAAAAAAAAATTGAGATTGTGTTCTGCAAAAGGCACTCAAATGATCCAAATAAACAAAAAAAACGTATGGGGAGTATCTGACATAATCAAATATACATAATTAACCAATTTATCCAAGTCGTAATAAGTATGCAACCTTCATAAGCATCAATGCCTGCTAAAAGTCCAAGAATAACCATTTAATTGAATATCAGTATTTAGGATTATTTACCTCATGCCTTCGTGAGCATTTGAAGATGGGTGAACCAGGTTTGGCCATAAAATCACCCTCTTGACCACCAATAACATAAAGCCGATCATCAACTGCAACACAAGCCCTGACAGAACAATGAATCAAAATTAGAAAATGGAAGATGAGATTCATCATATTTAAATTGAAAATAATAAGGTTATAGTTTCAAGTGAATGGAATATACATTCCAATTCTCAAAATATGAAAACAGAAGTGATAGGAAAGGCACTAAAGAATGCCACCACTAAATTATTTTTCGACTTCTCAACAAAGGAGGAGATCGTGATTTTCTTAGAATTACCCTTCCATTCTACACAACAACCCATCTTTCTAGTGGTATCTCTATCTCCATATCCCTACCTCATTTCAGAACTAAATTCAACACACAGCCAACAGTTTCAAAGAGAAGGCACTGCACAAACCTGTGTGGTCCCCCACGGGGAATGGGTACTTCAGCCAGCCATTTTTCCTCTAATGCCTTTCCATTCTTCACTGCTATACTCCAGTGATCTGTACCAGGTGTGTGGCGATTCTCCTTACTGCCACCCATCACATGGAGTCTGCCTTTCCAAAGTTGGGTCGCTGGAGCATACCTGAAAATCCCATGTTAGTAACATTCACCTTAGATCTGAAAATCCAGTAATTCATATTTTTTGCAGCTTCAAACTGCAAACAATGCCATGCCTTGCTGGTCCATACATGGAGTGAAAACAATATTGCTTCTGCATTACTTTGCTAAGCTGCTATTTTTTTTTTTTTTTTTGGCGCCGAAGTGATTCCTTTGGCTATTATAAATATCACTACAACTTATCCTATAATATTTTCACCCTTGGTTTTAATCAATGTAGCTATTAGATATGCTAAGGAATTTACAAAATAGTTCTGACGAGATGTACATTATGTGCTGCCTGCTACTCTTGCCAAACTTGTGCTAGGCTGTTGCAAGGCCACTGCTTTGCAAGGCACCAGACTGAAAAGTTAAGAAGCTGGTCAGGTAAATCTCATCAATATTCACAAGGGTGTGTATAATTTTTCCTATTTCTTAAGCTAATATTGCTTTCTTCACCAAGGCAAATGAGTTCCACAGCTGTGGTAAATGCAAGGGGACATTTTCCTTGAAATATACTTTTAGTCATAAGTAACGATAACAAGAATTTGAAAAAATCTCAATATCTCAAATACAGTTTGCAACCACAAAAGGACTAAATTACCAACCAGTATCAGCACCAGCTATCTAATGTGTGTGCGTGCGCGCGCCCGTGCGTGAGAGAGAGAGAGAGAGAGAGAGAGAGCAAATGTCTTTTTAAAAGAAATAAGGAACAATTTTCTGCTTCCAGAAGTAATAAGAGTTCTAAAAGTGCAAATCCGCTCTCAGTATTGTATTGAAAAAAAAAAAAATTGTGATCATGCCTTGAATACGAGAAGAATCGTCTAAGATCAAATTATACTGCATTACCCTTTGTGATAAATTGTCCAACATCTTGAATGAAAACAACATCCAGATGACTGAAACATAACTCAATTTATTCAAGGCAGACTTATGACATAGTCTATTTGACAAATTGCAATTGTTATAATCCAAGTTAAATGACTGGAACCTAGCAAGCAAACAAGCATGCCACATAGCGAGAATGATAAGGTTCTTTAAGGAAAAAGAAATATACAACACAATTCAATTCACACATTGATCAGGGTACATACCTAGGCGCAGGTAATGAAGGCAAGCTCCGCCATGTTTTTGTTTCAGTGTCCAACACAAATGTCAGAGATATGGGACCCCTACATTGCGGACCATATTGTCCTGAAACCACGTATACATATCTCCCATCTGTTGCAATTCCTAAATGCGAATGTGCCATTTCTTTTGGCATATCAAATCTTCCTCCCCATGTATTATCCGTAAAATTGTAGATATCAACATGGGAGTGCACCTTTAAGGTACAAAAAACAACGCAAATCAACATGAATTCATCTGCAAAGCATATGCTACCCACAAAAAAAAAAAAGCTCCGTTCTTTTTTTTTGGATCTCTGTTTATATGGAACTTGATTATTGAAATACACTAGCGATTCTTACATAATCGATAGTGCCATATCCTGCAAACACATATAGAAGGTTCTTAATCTGTACTGCCGATCCATCCAAACGTGGGACAGGCGCTGATGGCATCTGCTCCCATTCTAGTTCTGGTGCAGGTAAGTCGGCAAAGGTTGCTGATAAGAATCTCTCATGACCAGGCTGATTCTCATCTTTAAAATCTCCTCTCTGATAATATTACAATTAAGAAAACTATTAGCCTAAACCCCCCACAGATTGACCAACAAGAACACCTCGGACGATCAATTGAGAAACCATTACTAAAATGGGGATGGGGGTAACGAATTAAACTAAGTTTGCTTTGGGAATAGAATTTATCATGACGATTTAGGTCCCAAATCAAAACCTTCATTCAACAGTGAGACATAAACATTCTATAAGTAATGATACGAGACTGAAAAAAAACAGTAGGGCAATGTAATTGAAGAACAGGGGTGACCTTTCTGGCTATGTCGGTGACATTTGCTACGACTACAATGCGATTCTCGCGAGCCCGATTCGAAGCAATCCACAAATATGAAGAAGATTGAGAGGAAGAAGTCCATAGAAAATCTACAACCAAAGCAGCCCCAACAAGCGCTGAGAAGGCTAGGATAAAGACGGTGGACTTTGTGAGTGTGTGTTTTCCAGTAGATTTAACCATATTCATATAATTCTGGAATCCAGATACCACCCATTTGTATTGTGTGTATATATATACAGAGAAAGAGATAAAAAGAGATACAGAGACGCGTTGGGGAGATACGGAGGGAGAGGTGGGAATGCTCAAAACAAATTTATGGGAAGAAAGCGTGGGCGCCAATGGTTTTCCTTTTTTGGGTCTCTCTGACAGTTGTGCTCTATATGACTTCTTCTTCCTTTCACCTTCGCTTACTGCCACTTTTTGTTGCATACTGTTTTGGGTTTCTGTTTGCACAATTCCATGTGCTTTTCTTTGCGTTGGTGGTGTATGTATATATTATTTTCCTGGTTTGAAGAATATAAAAAATATATATCATAGATTTAAGAGTTTATTATTAATCAAATAAATAATATATGTCAATAGCTAATTTGATGGGTATATTTGATTGAATCAATGAGATGTATTAATAAATATTATTTGACACAATCAACACAATTTAATTTTTCTTGTTTTAAATCTTAATCTTTCATTTTACTACTATAGTCTCTGCGGTAAATTTTTTTATGAAACTCATTATAAAGTGCCTTATTTTCTTGAGTTGAGGGTGTAATTGGTGCAAATTGCACTAGACTACTGTCCATTACACCATTTTGAACGTTAGATTTTTCTTGAAAGAAAATCTATGGCTCTCATTAAATTGAGTTTTTTTTTTCTTCTTTCTTCTACTCTCTCTCATCTTTTCTCGTCTTTTATTCCAAAATTTGTTAATATTTAAAATTATTTTTAAATTACAATTTTTTAATTAATATAAATTTAAATATTTTTTTAAAAATAAAAATAAAAAAATAGATTAGTAAAATACAGTAATATCAAATGAATTCTGTACACAAAAAATAAAATAAAATAATTATGTACACAATTCGTTTTACAAAAGATAAATTTATTATATCTTATTTTTATTTTTAGTTACTAGTTTACTATTTTTTTGTTATTTTTTCTTTTATAAAATATTTAAATTTATATTAATTAAAAAATTATAATTTAAAAAATTAATTTTGGGTATTGACAAAATTTGGAACAAGAGAGAGGGGAACGATCAGGTGGAGTGAAATAAAAAAGAAAAAAATTGAATTTAATGAGAGCCGTTAAATTTTCTTAAAAGAAAAATAATTTTAATTCAATTCAATTTTTTTAATTCTTTCTTTCACTCTCTCTCTGTTTCATTTTATTTATTTATTTATTTATTTTTTATAATTCAGGATATTTTGACTAATTTATGTGCACCTCGATTGATTCTTAAGATTCTAAAATTAATGATCAAGTAAGTCTTCCAATAGCCTTGAGAAGGCTTAACTAATAACTTATGAGAAGTAAAGCAAAAAACTTACCAGTTAAGCTAACACTCGAGATTAACACTTTCTTTTATCATTTTCCTTCTCTTATTCTAAATGTCGTTAACACATAAAATTATTATTTTTTAATTATAAGTTTTTTAATTAATATAAATTTGTATATTTTTTAAAAGATAAAAATAACAAAAAATAATAAAACTAGTATCTAAAAATAAAAGCAAGATATAATAAAATAAAACAAATCGTGCACATAATTATTTTATTTAATTTTTTTTGTACGCGATTCGTTTGATGAAAAATAAATTTCTTACATCTCTTTTTATTTTTAGTTACTATTCTATTTTATTATTTTTCATATTTTAAAAATATTTAAATTTATATTAATTAAAATTTATAATTTAAAAAAATAAATAAATTTTGAAATAAGGGAGAGGGGAAGATGATAGAGAGTGAAAGAAATAAAAAAAAAAAACTCAATTTAATGAGAGCCGTAGATTTTCTTTTAAAAAAAATCCAACGCTCAAAATAGTGCAGTGACCGATAGTTTGGTGCAATGTGCATTGCACCGGCTACACTCTCAACCCTATTCTCTCAACCTATTAACATGCTTTCTGGTAAAAACTATCAACCTATTAACTGGTTAAATGTTAAAACCTAAATAATAATAATAATAATAATAATAATAATGGCTTGAATTGGACAAATCAAATACAATTGAAATCTCATTGATAGCCACATTGGATGGCAAAACATGTAGTTATTTAGGTGACATTTGGTTTATTTTTTTATTTTTTATTTTTTATTTTCATTTTATGTTTTGAAAATCTAAAAATAAAGAAATAAAAAATGCTCTATTTTCATCATTTTCAAATTTTCTTTATTTATGATTAGAAACGCTCAAAATAACTTTTTGTCATTTTTTATTTTATGTGCAAGTCAATTTTCTGTTTTCTAAAATAAATTTTAAAAACAAAAGTGACCAAATACGTTTTGAGTTTTTTTTTATTTTCAAAAGCATAAAATAGAAAATGAGTTCAAAACAGAAAATAGAAAACAAAAACAGAAAACAAAAAATAGAAAAATAAACCAAATGAGCCTTTAATTTTTCATTAGATTAAACAATGAAAAGAAAATTAATAAAATTGGTAAAAAAATTATTTACTATATTATTGATAATAAAAAAAATATATATATATATAAATAATTTCATTTTATTTTCTAAAACCTTCCGCGAAAGATAGGAGGTAAAAAAGAAAATGAAAAAGGAAAAATAGAGAACCAGAAAAGTGACGAAACAAAAAGGATGAAGCCCAGCCCATTCACCTGTTCAGCCTAAGATTGGGCCCATATTTGGTCCACAAGTTTTGGAAAGCCCAAATCTCTTCTGGCGAAGTAAACTGCATTCCTGTGAATGTCAGCTCCTTTCGGCACTTCCTATTTCCCGAATCATCGCTCGACTGCTCTGCATTCTACAGCGTTCTTCGTTGGATCTCTCCGCGCTCGGCGTCGGAATTATAATCGCCGTCGATCTACCTCCGTCCTCCAACACCGCCCCTGTGAGTTTTCTCTCTCATCGTTTTCTCTTCTCCTTAGCTCATTCTACTCAACAATTTAACGATCTGCTCTTTCACATCGAATTAGGTTAGGTATCTACATTTTTATATACGTTCACACTCACATAAGAATATATCAGATTTTTTATATGCATTCTTCTGTACGTTTATTCGTTATTTGTAATAGCAAATTGATACGAGAGTATACATTGGACCCTTTTATTAGTAGATATGTTTGATTCGTGGTTATGGTCGCAGTTTCTAAGTAGGGTTTTCTGTGAGTTAAAAGGTAGAAGTTCCTCATATAAGGCTGCTAAAGTGGATTCGTTGCTGAATCTAAAATTCAGGATTGGCGTTAGGATCCAATCCATTGCAGCTGTATCAGGTCTAGTAACTGTCGGATTGTTGATTTGTGTGGGTTATTCTGTTGGTAGTATGATAATACATGCATGCTTTTGACATGGATGATAATTATAAATTCTGTTTCGGTAGGTATTTTGTTTTATGTAGGAAAGGGAGATGCTAGTAGCAGCCTACCAGGTGAATATGGTTTTTCCACTTGGAGTTCACTGCTGTTAAGACGTTGCTTTTAATGGAAATTTTTACTTAATTTTATTTGTTACAACACCCAGAAAAGAAAAGATAGAACTCTCGCACTATATCTTGTGCTTCTAAAATCTTCCATTTGCCAGTATGTTACCACATTGCATAAGAGCTGTAAACCCCAAGTATCTGAAAATGGTAGAATGAGTGGGTTTGCATTTAAGCATCATGAGTTTTTGGGGAATCTTTCTGTAAGGATGTAGATGTAAAGGGTTAACATGATCTTCTTCAAGTAATTGCCATAATGTGTGAGTGCATTACTTCAATGCGCAACACATTATGGACCCAACTTTGTGAAACCAGTAGGCTTGAAACAAAACCAAGTGAACATGGCAGTAGTTAATAGCTAAAACTTGAAGTAGTTAAACCCAGCTGATAATAGAAGCTTAAATTTGTGTGGTCATCTAGATTTTTCCAACTCTAAAACAATGATCAGGCAGGGTGCTGAGCGCCAAAAAGGTTCATGTGTGGGTGATGTGTTGGCAGCAACTAATGAAAGTCCTGTGGAGCAAATTGCTTACCATGATTTTTTTTTTTAATTAAGTTCTATCAGTAAAAAAATTGTGATCACGTTATTTTCTAGATGACCAGTCCCAAAATATGGTTCCCCGGGTCTTCCTACTCACAACTTTCCTATTTGGCCACGTCTAGGTTCTTAAATTTCTTAATCTGTATTTCAATTTGCAATTTTTTTTTTTTTTTTTTGTTTTTTGGTGCCTGGCTTTTAGAGCCATGTCATATCATTGCAGCTTTGTCTCATAATCTGGAATATCTAACTATTATAATAAAGCAACGCTCGGATAGTTGGCGAAGTCGTAAATTTAGTGAGATCAATAGCTTGGTGAAGCTTTTTAGTTTTTTCCATCAACACCCTAAATCACCCATAACAGAGTCAGTTTAAGGCCTGGATCAATAATAGGAAAAGTAAGAGAATTGGTAGATAATTTGACTAGAAGAAGAATAAATATAGCTTTCATACAAGAGACTAAGTAGATAGGAGAAAAATCTGGATAAATTGAAAATAGTAATTTCAAACTTTGGTATTCGGAGAAAGATAAAAATATAAATGGGAGGGTAAAAATTATCAATAGGGATCTCAATGATGAGGTTACAAGTGTTAAGATAATAGGAGATAGAATAATGTCTATAAAGCTTGTATTAGGTGAAGAGACGATTAATGTTATTAGTGCTTATGCCCCTAGGTACGATTAGATGATGCACAAAACAACACTTTTGGGGAATATATCGGTGGACTTGTTCAAGAACACTGAATGAGGAAAAAAATCTTTATAATAGGAGATTTCAATGGGCATGTGGGAAGAAACAGTGGGGGTTTTGAGAGGGTGAAGGATTATGGATTTGGAAATAGATTTGAGGGAGGTGAATCAATTTTATAGTTAGTTATGGGGTTGAATTAGTAATAGCAAAACATTGCATCAAAAAGAGCGATACGCATTTAACAAAATTTAAAAGCAAATATAATAGTAGTCAAATAGATTTTTTCCCTTTTTAGAAAGGTCGATCGTGTTTCATCCAAAAATTCTTAGGTAATACCGGGTGAGACTCTAACTGTACAAGATAGATTAGTATACATGTGCGTATTAAGAAGTGAAAGAGAAAGAATGAGGAAAATTAGACTTTCAAGAACAAAGTGGTGGAACCTAAAAGGAGAAAAAAAAAAAAAGGTCTTTTAAGGATAAAATATTCAAGAAAAAAAAATAGAATTTAGATGATAATGTAAATATCTTATGAGATGAAATGAGTAGTTGTAGAGATATTATGTATATCTAAGAAAAAATGGCAATTCTTGAGGAAGACTTGGTGGTAGAATGAGGAAGTACAAGTGACAATTAAGGCTAAGATATAGTGCTATGTGAATTTGCCTATGTATAATGATGAGGGAGCATACAGAAGTTCTAAATTTGCTGAAAAGGAATCTAAAAGGGCAATTAAAGAAGTTAGATACAAGGCCTTCGATAAAATATAAGAAGTTGAGGACCAAATATGGAGGGAAAGACATCTATATGTTGGCTAGATAAAAGCAAGGATTTTTATTTGGTTATACAAAATTATAACCAAGTAATTTTGGTAAAAGAAGAGAATATTAAAGAGTCGTGGAGAAGTTAATTTTGTTAAGTTGTTTACTAGTTGATATGAGCTCATTTGGGAGATCTTAGTAACCTTATCAAGGATAGGAACGTAAGTTTTATATGCAAGATTAGATTTGCAGAACTAAATGAGGCTATGAAATAAATAAAGATAGGAAAAATTGTAGTTACAAATGGTATTCTGATTGAAGCTTGGAAGTGCTTAGGGAATGATGGGATAACTTGATTGAATAAATTGTTCAAAAGGATATTGCATACCAATAGGATGTCTAATGAATGGGGAGAAAGTATCTTAATGTCTACTACCTATCTATAAGAATAAAGGAGATGTCCAAGAGCCTAACAACTATCGGGGTACTAAGTTTGAGTCACACTATAAAACTTTGGGAGAGAGTGATTGAGGCTAGGCTGGGTTAAGATGTGTGACAAAAATGTCATAGAAGCAATTTGGTTTTATCCTTGGCAGATTAACTATGGAAGCAATTTTTCTAATAAGAATATTTGATAGAAAAATATAAAGAAAAGTACAAAGGTCTGCACATGATTTTATTGACTTAGAAAAGGTATATGATAAGGTCTCAAGAGAAGTTTTTTGGTGGATGCTAGAAAATAAAAGTTGTTACGAAAGTGATCAAGGACATGTATGATGGCACATATGCCAATGTAAGAACTGCTGGAGGTGATACAAATAATTTTTCAATTACAATTGGTCCACACTAAGGATTCGTTTTAAGCCCTTATCTTTTCACTTTGACTATATGAATGAGCTTATAAAATATTTAAGACGATATATCTTAGTGTATGTTGTTCATAGATAATATTGTATTAATAAATGAAATTAGGTATAGAACGTTAGAGGCACACTTTAGAGTAAAAGTTTAGAGTTAGTAGGACTAAACCAAGTATATACTTTGTAAATTTAGTAAATTATTGTCTTTGATGAATAAGAGAAATATTACTAATAAGGGAATTGTAAATTTAGTAAAATTAAACCTATGAATGAGGGCATAGTTAAAAAAAATGACAATTTAGAATATATTGGATCAATTATTTATGCAAATGGAGGAATTGAAGAAGATATTATTCGTAGGGTTCGAGCTGAATGATTAAAATGGAGAAGTGTCTCGGTGTTTTATGTGACTGGAGAATATCTATTAAGCTAAAATGAAATTTAATATGATGGTTATAAGACCAACTATACTTTATGATACATAGTGTTGGGCTATTAAAAAACAATATTCTTGTTAGATAAAGTGTAGTGAAAATGAGAAAGCGAAGATGGATGTGTTGTAATACAAGGAAAGATGGAACTAGAAATGAACATAAGCGAAATAAAGTTAAGGTGGTATGGATATAAGAGAAGTTAAAAGATTGTTTAAAATAGTTTAGTCATCTCCAAAGTATACCTGGAGACACGCTAATAAGAAAGGGTGGGTTGGTTTTAGTAGAAGGGATAAAGAGTACAAAAGATAGATTTAAGATTACATGAACTAAAATTGTGAGAAACAACCTAATTTCATATAATCTCATGAAAAACATAACCAATGATAAAAATAAATGGAGGAAAAGATTCATGTGGTTGATCCTAATTAGTTTGGGACTAAGGCTTTGTTGGATTGAGTTATTCAAGTAATTTTACTTTTACTCTTTTTTTTTTCCAATTTACTTTAATATCTTCATCTACTACTAAAAGAGAAGATTGACTGCAAAAAGGATAATTATTACGTGTATTGTGCATGCACCAACATCTAGTAATAGATAGTTGCGAATGAAGATATGGATTTGCTTTTCAAGATGCCTAGAAATGTTCATTCTATGTTACATGGACTTTTTTAAATGTAATTTGTACCCTTGTTAGATGCTTGACACCTAAACTAAAATATTTGGGTAAGGGTATGATAAATGTGTATCATATATAATTAGATATAAATACAAAAATGTTTAGCAATTCAATTTTAGCAAACAATTATGCATAAAATTTATATTTTTATGCATGAAATACTCTAATGGCACCTCATAAATATCATATTATCATGTCAAATAAAATAGGGCAAATTGCTTTGATCTTTTCAATTGTCTCCATATAAAAAACCAAATAAAGCCTCCCTTAAGTTTACTATTAATACAATACCCTCCTAATGGTAAGATATGGGAAACTATTACCATTCAGGAAAAAAAAAAAAAAAGCGATATGGAAATTACATTCTCTTCTTAAAAATCAATTCTTAGTGACAATTAACTCTACTGTTATTTAGCCATTAAAATTATTAATCCTTTTTTTTAAAAGGTAAAATTATTAATCCAATCTTAGTTACATCACTAAAAAAAAAAATGATGTAACTAAGTTTGGATTACTAATCCAATGTTTTCATAGTCATTTGGCCATTCTAGTTTCAGGGACTATGTTTTGTGTGTTTGATGCCCATTGCTAGAAGAATTTATGAATAATTTGGTAAAGAGGTTATGGGGCACATATTAGATGGTTTTGTAGCGTGGTTGCATGGTCCTGTACCATGGAGGGCAGTGGAGGTGAGGTTGGTTCGCAAGGCAGATTGAGGGGGAATGTGATTTTGTGGTTGTGACGTGAAAATGGGTATACTGCTCATTTTGAATATTAAAGAAATATCTTTCAATATTGGTTATTCTATTTAGTTGAAGGGTAAAATAGTCTCTTTATAGTTTGCTATTACGTCCGTTAAACGAGAAACACTTATAGGGGTGCTGTGTAATATATCAAAGTTGTGGAGGTGGGATGTATTAATACAATACCTTGATGGAGGTTTAAGTATTCTCAATAAAATAATTATCTTAAATATATGAAAAAATTTCCTTGTTCCTGTAATCCTTTAATTAAGGAATTAATGGATCCACCACTTAGATATATATGTATACCCAAGTCCATGTAACAGTGTCCATTACCATTGTGTTTGAATGCCCCCCCCCTTTTTTTTGAAGGGTAAGATCGAATGCCCCCTTAAGCAAGCTTTGTTTTGTTTGGTCATTTGGGAGGTAAATTTTGCTGAGTTGTTGCTACTTTGCCCTTCTCTGCCTCATGGAATTGTCGCCAATCTTTCTCCTTACCACCATTAACCCAGTGATAAAGGAAAAATTGAACTTTTCCAGCTTCCATAGGTTTTTGTTTATTTATTTATTTATTTGCTGATATTGTGTTTCTTTTGGTGAACAAATGCACAGATTGACTAAAATGGCTGGCAGAGCAATCCACCAATTACTGACACGGAGACTTAAATCTCAATCTGTAAGAAAATTTTTTTCCCTGTTTGCATTGTTTTATATGGGTATCTCACTGATGCAATCTTTTATCTGGAAAAGAAGAATATGGTTTTTGCGGTTTTATCTATTGGGTGAACTCTGTGTGGACATGTGTTTTCTTCTCATACTAGTCCTACACAAGATATCAGGTACACTTGAACCCTTATAATCAAGATTGAGAGACCAACTAGGTACCCCTAGGCATGTAATGTGAGTTTAAATTGAAGACTGGGAAATAAGATGAAATCATAATGCAATGAGGAAGATGCAAGGTAGAACAGGATTTACCAATGCTTTGATTGAAGGCTGAGAGATACGTCAGGTTGCTAGTGTTGGTACTTTCTTTTGATTAACCGTGTAAAGGGAGATGTCCTTATTTTGGGTGTCCAGTCAGAGTTGTGACTTAAGGGTTCATCACTGTAATTCTCAAATTAAACTGAAGATGGAATCTGATATATTATATGATGTACTTTAAAATTGTGATTGTTTTTCATCCAATTCTTGAAAATGCATCAGGTACACACTTACAAGCATGCAGAGAAAATATCGTATTATCAGCTGTAGAAATTTATTTTTTGGTCTTCTGAGCTGAATTTAAGTAGAATATAACATAAATTATAATCTTGCTGGTGTCATAATTGTTTTACTCTATGGTTTTCTCCTCTTTATTTCCAGGAACATAGTAGTTCATAGGCTTTTGGGTGCTTGGATTACACATAAGCCAAACTGAAAAAAGTAAGGCATAAAATTTTTTGATCCAGTGGTAGACTTGTTGCAACTACCAAATTTTTCTTTTCTTTTTTTTTTTTTGGGCACTAAACTAATGTTATTTTGCTTGGGAAAGAACAACATTAGATTAAATGACAGTTATTGAAGCCTGGGTTTTGGCAATTGATTTTTTTTTTTTTTTTGGCTTCCTTCTCATACTTGAAATTTTAATTATTCATCACCGTTGGCTAATAGTATCCACATGAC
Source organism: Vitellaria paradoxa (assembly GCA_019916065.1). Lineage (NCBI taxonomy): Eukaryota > Viridiplantae > Streptophyta > Magnoliopsida > Ericales > Sapotaceae > Vitellaria > Vitellaria paradoxa. Next base: position 58,802,713 of record CM034236.1, read on the forward strand.
ACTCTGTAGGCCCCTCCAGTTTTGTCATCCCTTGTTTCAAAGAAAGATCAAGATGGAGTTGGATCTGCTGGCATGAAGTCCTTGAGAGCATTAGCGCTTCTTGGAGCAGGTGTGTCAGGGCTTTTAAGTTTTGCAACAATAGCATCTGCTGATGAAGCTGAACATGGCTTACCATGTGCAAACTATCCATGGCCTCACAGTGGCATTCTCAGTTCATATGACCATGCTTCGTAAGTATCTGCTGAACCCGTGAGATGGGCTAGCTAGTGCTATCTTGTACATTCTTAGTTTGCTCTTGAACTCTGCTTTATAAGCCTCTGGTGGACTGCTTTTTAAATCATTCCTCCTATAAAATGCAACTCGTTGTAGGTTTGTTGATTTGTGATTGGCCCTTGAATTGAAACACCCTGGTCTCTATTTTTGTCACACCTTGGTCTCTATTTTTGTCACTCACTCTAATTATTCACATGTTGTTTTGCTCCTTTGGTTGTGAATCAGAGGCTTGTCTGTTTTAGATTGTAGAGACCTTTTCTTCTCTTACCATGTCAGTATATATTATTTTCATTTCATTTGTGTTCTCCCCCCCACCCCCACCCCCCCCCAAAAAAAAAGTTAAGTGATATCGCTTCCTATTCCAGCAGCTGGGTGCTGAAGAATTATTCCACCCCAGTACATCTTTTAGACAATCCGTTTCCCTAAGAGCAGCATAATTTTTTTTGAGTTGCTTGTAATTATTTTCTGTTTGACCACCACTAATCTTTGTGTATGTCCAATGTTGCACGAGCAGGATTCGTCGTGGTCACCAGGTTTACCAGCAAGTATGTGCTTCTTGTCATTCAATGTCCCTAATTTCATATCGTGATTTGGTGGGTGTGGCCTATACAGAGGAGGAAACAAAGGCTATGGCTGCTGAGATTGAGGTGGTTGATGGACCTAATGATGAGGGTGAAATGTTCACTCGCGCTGGCAAACTTAGTGATCGTTTTCCCGTACCATATCCAAATGAACAAGCTGCAAGGTTTGCCAATGGAGGGGCGTATCCACCAGATTTAAGTCTTATCACCAAGGCAATTCCCATAATCTGTTTCTAATTCTGTTTGAGGGACTCTATTTATCCGTCTGAACAATTTCATGCTCTGTGGCATTTCAGGCTCGTCACAATGGCCAGAACTACGTATTTGCCCTTCTTACCGGTTACCGTGATCCTCCTGCTGGTGTTTCAGTAAGTTCTGCTTAGCAGTCTCTCCTGTGAACTTTCTTCTTCGTAAATTATTTGGATAATGATTTAGTCTGCATTCATGTGTAAATGTTCCACAGTGATTATACTATGGTTAATAATGCCATTAAAAAAAATTGAAAATGAAAATAATCACAAAAGGCAGAAAATTGCAGCTATTGCCCCTGCTTCAGTTACTGCCGTGACATAAAAATTAATAAATTATAAAAATATAGCAGCCTTTTCTGCTGTGCAACAGCGGCATGTGGGGTGCAGTTTCTTCTTCTTCTGCAATCTATGAATTATGTTTGTAAGCGCACTTGCGTGTTTTTTATTTTTTTTCCAGTACAATTTATGAGCTGTTGGGCATTTGTAGTTGGTGCAATACACTTTTTCTTAGCAATTAGCCCATTACTGCAGACTTTCATGGTGAATAAGCTGATTCAAAGGTATGTAATGAGCAGAAGATTCCATCTGGGTCTCAATTGTGTTCTTTCAACGCCATCTTCCCATGTATCTGACTTAAATTCCTTGATCTTATTCAAAGAATTTGATACTCATTTCAGCAATTTACTTAAAACTTTTCTCTGGATGATGAAGAGAATTGTTAGTGTAGGGGCATACTTTCTCTCTCGTTTACTGTCTAGCTTAGATTCAGGTGGTTTCTAAATGATGCATGTATAAATCCATATAATATTCTCTAAGTGATGACTCTGTAAAATAGGTAGACACACCACAATGCTGGTTTTGTGCCTATGGTGCCCACTTTCTTGGAGTTCTTTCTTTTGAAAAAATAAAAAATAAAAATATTGGTTAATGCCTTCTTTTCTTTGCTTAATTGGCAAAGTTGTAATGGTCTTGTAGATCCGAGAAGGATTGCATTATAATCCTTACTTTCCTGGGGGAGCTATCGCTATGCCTAAAATGCTTAATGATGGTGCCGTTGAGTATGAAGATGGTACCCCTGCAACAGAATCTCAGGTTGATTCCTCTCTTGCTTTGCACTTGCATTGTATAGGGGGCTTGTATATGATGTGGTTTTGTGGTTATTCTGCTAAATCTTATTAATAAATTCATATTTCTGTATCAATATCGGTGCAGATGGGGAAAGATGTTGTGACATTTTTGTCATGGGCTGCAGAACCAGAAATGGAAGAGAGAAAGCTGGTATGCTTGCTTCTCAAAATCACTCCACCACGTTATAATAGTAGGAGGGAGGTAGTTTATTCCTAATGTCACTTGCTTTGCTTAATGCAGATGGGATTCAAGTGGATATTTGTTCTGTCATTGGCGTTGCTTCAAGCTGCTTATTACAGGCGCTTGAAGTGGTCTGTTTTAAAGTCACGTAAGCTCGTGCTTGATGTTGTCAACTAAATCCCTTTCTTGTTCCTCTTTAATGCAATGCCTTTGGGAGGACTTGAATTGGCGATAATTATCTTATAAAGCGGAACTTTTGTCTTTTTGAGTTGTTCCAACTCATCCATTGGCAGTGTTATGTGACCAATAGATTCAAATTTTCAATGAAGGGAGAAATAAGGAACTCGAGTACAAATACATATTATTCTTTGTGAATTTTGAACCATTGGAATTGTTGTTGAATGCAAATTTTGCGGGTTGGGATCCGGTCTTTTGTAAATCTTATCATTTTTAGATTGCGCTGCATTGTGTTTTGTTGTAAAACTTTGTGCAATACATAAGAAGGCGTGAGTCCTTAGCCCTTTAAATATACATTCTAGTTGTTGAAAGCGTCAAACAAGAATGTGCTGAGAAAGACTAGACAAGACAAACTAAGATGAATTATGTTTGAACCCTGCTTGGCAAGGGCATTAATGTTATCCTTGGGGGAGAGAATGAAAAAATAACTGCAAAAAATTTTTAGTGGGCTGGCTGCGTTGTGTTCTTGAATAAAAGTGAAGGGAAAATTTAACCCTAGTTACAGCGTTTGGTATAATTTTTTAGAACGGCAATGATCATTCTTTGGAAATCTCTATTTTATTCTATTATTTGATATTCATTTCTCTATGAAAAGAGCAAATGTTTATAATTACTCAAGCAATTCATCTTTCGGGCAAATTTAAACTCAAGCAATAAAATGATCATTTTATTCTTGATTTATTTTGTCTAAATTTGTATTTTGAGCTTCTCAAAAGATTAAAATATATTTATTAATTTGTTTCTTAATTGTTAAAGCAAATTTGGGCCTAATCCGAAATAGAGTGATAAAATGAAAACTTTATTCATAGGCCATTTTAGGCACAAATTTGCATTTTGGATTGCCTAAACGATGAATAAATATTCACTAGCATCATTTTTAATAATTAAGTAAATTTCGGTTCGATTTAAATTCTGATCGTGAAATAATCATCTTCCCATGAGGTCCATTTTTAGCTTGGTTCGTATTTTAAGTTTTCTAAAAGGCTAAAAAAATTAGTAGTTAAACAAATTCCAATTTAATCCAAACTTCAAACTTTAGCTTTAAAATGATGATTTTATTCTTAGATCTTTTTTTTGCCTAAATTTGCATTCTAAGTTGCCCAAAAGGCTAAAAAATATTTACAGATATATTTCTTAATAGTTAAGCAAATTTGATTGAATCCAAACTTAAATTGTAAAATAATCATTTTGTCCTTCACTTACTTTTAGTCCAAATTCATATTATGAGTTTTCCAAAAGGATAAAAAATATGCATTGAAATGTTTTTTTAATAGCTAAATATTTTTGGCCCGATCTAAGCTCGGATTGAAAAATAACGATTTTACCCTAAACCTATTTTTGGCCATTATTCACATTCTGGGATTCCCAAAATATTGAAAAATATTGTTGAATAAATTTCTTATCAACATAACACATGTTATACTAATTCAATGGGCAAAAAAATATTATTTACTTGTTGCGGCCGTTTCAGGTATGAATTCACAATATAGGTTTTCTAAATCGTTGAGAACAATTTCTCTTATATTTTTATTTGTTAAACAAATTCCAAATCAATTCTAATTCAGGCCAAAAAAAAAAAAATCATAATAAAAATCCTAGAAAAGGACAAGATTAATAGCTCTATTCTACATAGGCATATTAGACTGGAAAAAAAAAAAATCTTATACACGAAAATCATGATGTGAACTATGTAATCCAATTTGAACTATAAAATTTGAGGTGACCTAATCATAGTTTCACAGTTGCCAATCCACTTGAGGCACGGGAACATGTGTTCCATATCTAGCTGTCAAAGATCTTGTGGTAATTAAACCAGCAAGAATATATAACAAGTCCATGACATGACACGCAGCAAATAATATACCAACATCCTGAAATACTGGCTTTTATATTGTATTGTAACACAATCAGCTGGCCCCATGTATATCTGCCAGAAAATATACTAAATACGCAGAACAGAGTTATAAAATATGTAGAAAATAGTTCGGTCATGAAAGGAAAAAAAAAAAAAAAAAACTTTGACAAAGACTGATCAGTTGAGTTTTGACACACAGAGAGTCCCCATAACCTTATGTGCCATCCTGAAGAATATTTTTGTTGTGACTTAGATGAGGGAAGTACCAGAAGCACGGTCTTAAAGGTGGGCCATCTTGGACTTCAAAATCGTATGTGCAGTTAGCGACGCCTCCCCACATGGATGTGTTTGCTATAGAGCTCTGGATCACGTTCAAGAAGAATGCATTCTCTCCCATGCTCTCCACCACAGCCCATTCCATCTTTGTCTGGTCCAGCTTCCAAATCCCATCGAGGCCATAGGTATCAGCCATCAACAGTTCATCATTTGAAGTCAATAGCTGGAAACCCAGACTCCGGTACATTGGGGTACCCCTGACATCCAGCAGCATCAACCTGGGATGTGGCCTCATTTCGAAAATCCCAAGTTTACCATGATCAGTCAAAACATAAATTTTACCATGGAAGACAGTTAGATCCACAATTACCCAGGGTTGTTTGTCAAATGAACAGACCGTCCAACCCCTCTCTCCGGCTCGACAAAAATGCAGATGCTTGTGACACCTTTGGGCATATACCATCACAAATTCCGAAAGCGCAGTTGAATAAGCCATGATTACGCGAAAATCAAACAGGACAAATAGTCTATAGCATGAAGGTAGTTTGGGGAAATGAAGTTCCTTTCTTGTAATAAGGTTTAGGAGCCATAGTTCAGAACCTCTGTCTAGCATGATCAAGTATCCACAAGAGAATCCCAAACAGGAGATGCCAACCAGATTAGGCAGCATTGTCTTGTATTCTTTACCATCAGATATGTTGTACAAGGAAAAGGTTCTCTTAGCATGGGTCGATATGAGAACTATGTGAGGTGGGAGGGATGCCATAAATCTTTCCCTGCAAGCAACCGCAAACAACCTCCACGACTTGCACACACCACCAAATGCAAGGTAGTCTACAAAACTCAGCCGCTTTGAGATCATACCAAGTAGATCATCCGGAAGACATGCCCATGGTCTGAAATCTCTGCTGGTTCCATGGTTGGACTTTCTCCTGCTGGACTTACTGATCTCTGTATCATTGTTTTCTTTCCGCCCTATGCTTTCTTCCAGGACAAACAAAACAAGTATTCATGTCAATTCTAAATGGAAACGAAAAATTATATAAAATTCTCAGCAAGTTAACAAACTTCCTCATGGGCTTGGAAAATTAATAATCTGATCCTGATCACTATCAGAGATAAAAACAGTAAGTGGGATGATTTTGTTGCCACATCAAAAGCCAGAAGAGCCTTGGTTTCTACATTCATCAAACCAATCGAACTTCATGTGATTTGCTTAAGAATTGAATACAAAGGCGTCCAGCACAAAGACAACAAAGATCAAGAGTGCAGAAAGATAACAAAGTAAAAGCTGCAAAGTTGTTATTCTACTTGTTAAGATTAGGTATTGATGGAATGGTAGTCTACGTGTGTGTTTATACTAAATACACATAATCTATATAGACTAAATTACCCCTGGCTAAATACCTAAATACAATAACATACATTAACACCCTTCTCAAGCTAGAGCATATAGATCATATGTTCCATGCTTGGTACAAATAAATCTCCCTACAGATCCTCCCAAAGCTTTAGTAAATAAATAAGAAAGTTAGTCTTCAGCCTGCATATGACTAGTTTTAATCACATTCTGTAATATCTTCTCTCTGATAAAATGACAATCAGCTTCAATGTATTTGGCATCTTTCTGTCTCAAAGGAAGTATGTTCTCGTTTTGTTATCGAAGACTGGTATGTTGGGTTATAAATTTGTGGACACTCCAATAGATCAAAATACTAAGCTAGCTACAGATAAGGAAGAGTTGTTATAGAATCCCAATCAGTATCGCAAGTTAGTTAGAAAGCTAAATTACTTGACTATTACTAGACTAGATATACCTTTTGCTACGAGGGAGATTAGTTAATTCTTAGAATAACCTTGCACTAGTCATTGGAATGCAGTTATCCGAGTTCTAAAATATCTGAAAGGTGCATTTGGTAGAGATTTATTATATAAAAACAATGGATACACTTTAGTTCAATGGTATACTGATACAGACTGGATTGGGTTATCCATCAAATAAAAGGTTCACGACTGGGTACTATATCTTTGTTGGTGGTAACCTAGTGTTTTGAAAAAGTAACAAGTAGACAGTAGTCCCTCGATCAAGTACTAAATCAGAGTAGAATTATGGTACATACATCTTGTGAGTTGATTTGAAATATTGAGTTATGAGTTCATTATTCGCAACTCATAGAATTACTGTGTGATAATCAAGCTATTGTTCATATTTCTTCTCTTGATCGAATGATTATACACCCAATTAGGTAGTCTGTGTTTATATATATATATATATATATACACACACACTAAATAAACATAATCTATACAAACTAAATTACTGCTAGGCTAAATACATATATCCAATTACATACATTAACACTACTGAAAAAGTGAAAATAAAAACCAAGTACTTGAAAAGGATAAAGGTTTGAACAAAAATAAACCAAATTCAACTCTAGAAGGCAACATCAGCTTGAAGCTCTCATAGCAAGTCAAGGATGCGATTGCAAATCTCATGGAATTCTAGAAATTGAAACTACAAAACTCAAGGACACGATATCTCCAAACAGAGGAGAATGGTGCAGTTCATAAGAAGAGCCAAAGAGAGTAAATTTAAGGAAGCTACAAAAATTAAAAATTGACATGATTTCCAGACAAGGCCTATTGAAACTATCATAGATAACTTTCTGCTATTAATAGTTCATTCAAGACAAAAGATGATGCTAGATTGCTAGACAGTTCAGGATGTAACTTTTAAGTATAATAAGTCAGTGAAATCTTATAATTCCAGGAGAAATGTTGGAAAGATTGCCCATGGTTACTACATGTTAAGATATGTAATTGGATTTTTATCATGGATCACATGAATTTTTAGATAGGTTTTAGAAGTTGAAGTCTTCATTTCCAAATAAGAAATCAAAGTTTTCTTTGAAGTAGACGTTCTTAGAAGTTTGCAAGAATCTATATAATGCTTCTAATTAAGTAGAAAATATGTTTTGAAAATTTTGTGATCCCTCGGAATCTAACTTGCGATCTTCCAATACAATTCTTGCTCTGCTATGGAACATAGATGTGATCCCTATGTCTCCTCTTTCTATACGCACTAAGATTTCAATGTTTTAGGCTTTATAACCCCATAAGAAAATCATGCTAATTTCTTCTGCAAACCTTAAACTGGCAGGTGTCATGACTAATAGAAATTATTATATGGTTCTTTGCACTATATACAAAGATAGATGCATATGAAGGAAAGAAACATACAATTAATGAATAAGCAAACAACGTAATTTCCATGTCAAGAAGTTGTGCAAGAAGAAATAACTAGAATTAAAGAATCCACAGTGAATAAGGCAAATGATATAGTCAACTTTCAATTTTTGTAAAAGACCTACCACAAAATTAAAGAATTTAACAGTTCTTCAAGACGTAGAATATCAACAAAGAAGAGAGGAAAAATCTTCAAAGCAACAGAAGTTAAGGAAACTTAATTTCAACCACCCACACAAGGAACAAAACATCATATCTTTTCAACAAAGGAATTGAAAAGTTCCCATTTCCCAAAATACCGAAGCAAAACATTAGTGGAAGAATAATTCTAATATTTCCATCAAAACATAGTAAACCACACCAAAAATACAATGTAAAATACCAAAATAATGAGTGATTTAAATACTTCATTATTAAACTTTTATATATTTAGATATCTATAATCTTAAATATATCTAGATTTTTGTATTTATTTGTGCCGCTTTCGAAATATTTCCCTTTTTGTACCAACAAAAACGCCCTATTGAAACGAAATTCTGATCGTAGACACCATGAACTCATTTCTGTGGAAATCCATATCGATTTTCTTTATTCGAAATCCATTGTATGGAAAACATAGAATATTCGTATTGATAACTCAAGCCAATCAAAACCACCATAACTAATCGATTTTAGGGCATATGCCCTTTAATGCTTACCCACAACGAGAAGAACATTGAAGAATCACTGATTCAATATATAACTTCATTAAGTACCCTATAACACAAAAATCATAATCTTCTACTCCATTTTTGTAGGAATTCCTTAAAATTATACCCTAATTGATATATGGTAAATATATAACACTACGCAATCTTGTTCAAAAAATTTTTAGGGAAATAAACATACACAAGATCACAACATACCAAATTGTGAAATCCACAAGTTTAATAAAGATGATGCTTCACCAAGAAAAGAACAAAAAACCACATAGAGTCAAGTTGTACCTAGAGGGTTAGAGATGAACTCAGCCATAGAGGTGACGATGATAGCAATTCTCTCTCTCTTAATTTATAAGGCTCGAAACCCTACTTAACACTACGCTTTATTACTATATTTTCTCGTTTGTTTAGGCTTGGTTTGGGGATAGAAAAACTAATTTTCGATTTTCTGTAATTTCTTCGTCTTATTTGACTTTTTCTCGCCAAAATTTGATTTTTCCTTTTAAAAGTTGTAATTTTTAGGCGTATTAATAGCATTCATACGAAAAAATCGAAAATTCACGTTTGTTTAGATAAAATATATTAGTTTTTTTTTTTTTAAAAAGCAATGAAAGAACTTTTTTTTTTTTAACAAAATGCTAGTAACATGCCTAAAAGCTACATCTTCTAAAAAAAAATTAATTTTTTGTGAAAATTATAATGAACCGCATCTTCATAGTACAATATTGTCCGTTTTGAATTTGGTTAGGTGCCGCGCGAGAACTTCCCAGGAGGTCATCTATCCTGGTACTGCTCTCCTGCTCAAGCACATTTAAGCCTGGAGTTCCAATAGAATCTAATACTCTCGCAGTTTTAAAACGCGTTGTACTTTGTAAATATCGAATATTAATATATGTTACTTCCTTCCTCAATCCAGGCAATGTGGGACATAAGACATTGCCTACTTAAGAGTGTGTGTAATTAGGTAAAAAGTTGATTTTTGAACCGTAACAACCAAATTTAAGAAGTTCGGTTCGGTTATTTATCTAGTAATGGTTGGTTTGCTTACTTCTTGTAAAAATAATGATTATCAGTTTTGGTTATGGTTTTGAAACTCTAAAACCAAATAAACCAAAATAACTGAATTAAATTTACTTAATATTTAATATATATATATATATATATAATTAACTTATCCACTCCTATTAATTTTGTTTTTTGAAATCTCAGAGACTATAGAAAATCAACAAATCATTATAATATTAAATACACATTTGGCTTTTGTTCTTTTTTAGGGATCTCAATCACTTTTAATTTTGTTTCTATATTTTAAGTCTCAAGTAGCACTTATATAAAATTTGTTATTTTATCTTTATGATTAAATTATAAAAAAAATACTAAAATTAAGCCTAAATAACTGAACCGATTGTAACTGAACCAACTGTAACCGAACTGATATAATTTGGTTCGATTGATGAACGGTTAGAACATATTTTTTAATCGGTTTGGTTATCATTTCTAATTTTTAAAAATATTCGATTCAGTTATAAAAGTTATAATTTTCGAATCATACCGACCGATGCTCACCTCCAACTCTACTTCCTTCCTTTACCCATGCAAACGATGTAGGACAAAAGTTGCTTCACTCTTCCACAGGCAGGTCCCTCACAATCCCTGACAATCCTTCTCGTGTGGCTCCACACTTTTGGCTGGGGAAAGGGGTTGGGATTGGGTTGGGGGGACTAGGTTGTAAAACATCCATGGTGCCCTTTTCCTTAAGATGCCAATGTAGTTTTATTTAAATATGAACGGCACTATGGGTCTTGTAAAATCATTTAAAAAAACATTGTAAAACTAAGGCAAAAGTGATGTGGTTAAGGCTGTGTTCCAATGCTTTACCAACAAAAATCTCTATAGAAAATGATAAATTTTGAATATTGTGGGCCCAACTGCATTTCTTTTTTTCCTTATTTACTCTCAAACAGTAGGAACATGACATTCCCACTTGCATTAGGAAGACAATTATGAAAACATTCCCATATTTCAATGCACCCAAATGATGAACACAAAGGAGACCTAGAATGAGATTCCCATTCTACATTTCAAGTCCAGCCATCCAAATATAACCTACCTTAAAATCAAAGCCTAGTCTTCATATAATTCCATCAACCCATCACAGTCTAACAAACATCTTCTTACACACACCCACACACACTCACACAAAAAGTTCTAGAAGAATTTGGATAAATAAGAAGAATTTTATTAAAAGGCATCAAGGAAATGCCACCTTAGTACCCAAAAAAAAAAGGGAGCCAAACACCAAAGAACTCCTATCAAGTGACATACATATGCTCAATAAAATGCAAAAAGGACTCAGTATTTGACTCTTTGACACTAGTTAACCAACTATATAGTATCCCCAAAAATGTTTTGTGCAAGGGTTCATATAGGCTATTCATGAAGTTGATGTACTCCTCCAACTCCTAATATTGCATATTACTCTGCATCCAAACATTCCACGTGCTCATTCCATTATTGAATCCCAAGAATCGATCCCTTGTGCCGCTCTTGGTAGAGGCTATTCGTACACCCTGGGTACATCGCCCATAGACTCCTACCCCCAACGCCAACCCAGTAATCATTCCAGAAATTAACTTAGTTGTCTTTCCCTAATTTGAAAGGGACCTTTCCCTATTTCTTTGTAAATTAACTATATCCAGAAAAACCTTTGTAATTCACGTGTTTGAACTATTCAAGGAAGTACCTAATGCACCAATTGCTTCAGCCGTTGTTGTTGTAATTCTAGACAAATACAATCAAACAATCAAAATGATTAAGATCTTGCCACAATCCTTGTTACCAAAGGGGGAGGGCAACATCAGCATCAAGCTTTCATATCAAGTTATATAGGTAATTGCATATCTCATGGAATTCTGTAACTTAAAATCACAAGATCAATATGCAGCTTTCATATCAAGGCTTAAAGTGAAATTCTTTGTTTATTTACTTTATGTGAACTTCTTAAACCTCTAAATACGTATCTTATAGAGACTTGATAGGCACATTAATTTGGATAAAAATCTATAAGCTTTAGCAATTAGCCAATGGCCCCATGCTGTCGACATACTACGAGGGAGTTGTTTTATTATACATTTGTAAATAATAGATGCCATCATGACATATTGGAGACTTGTTAAAAATGTCCATGCACATTTAAAATTCAAATAGATAACATGAACGATAGTGACTAGTATTTTCTGGGGGTAAAAATCATATATTTGTTGCAATTTAATTCCAAGTAAATGGGGCAATTTAGTAATAAAGCATAGTGTTAAGTAGGGTCTCAAGATTTATAAATTGTGAGAGAGAAACACAATTGCTATCATAGCCATGGCGCCACTTCCATGGCTTTCATCTTCCGCCCACTAAGTATGATACGACTTTATGTGATGTCTTGTTCTTTTTTTTTTTCACTTTACAAACTCCTTTTAATGGTGAAGTACCATTTTTAATTAAACATGTAAATTTTACAATTTGATACATTGCGATATAATATTTACCCAAAAATTATTGCAAACAATCTTACCTTATATCAATCAGGGTGTAATTTTAAGGAATCCTTGTGGAAAAAAAAAAAGAAAAAGGTGAAAGGTTATGATTTACCTATTATGGGCATACATAATGAAGCTATATAATGAAACAGTGATTCTTCAATCTTACTTTGGATTACTTACTAATCAACTAATAGATTTTAAAGCATAAGCATTTACTTGAAAGCATATCAACGTGCGTTCAAGGCAAGATGAGACAAACTAGAATAAATCCCAAAAATGTTGATTCAACCACAAAAAATAGTCTTTTTCAATAATTTTTTGAGGAGATAAAGTACGCAAACCAAAACGCAGCGCATCAAATTATGAAAGTCAAGTATAAATATTCTTCAAGAAAATGAGGAAGAAGACCAAGCCAGGACAAATCACATGAAATTATAACTAGAATGATGGACGATGAACTCAATCTAGAGAAACGATGATTGAAATTGTGTGCATCTATCTATACAAAGATGATTGCAATTGTGTTTCTACAAGCCAAGGTAGTGATGATTGCAATTGTGTATATCTCCATGACGATGATTGCAACCAAGTTCGTACACACAACCTCCGCAACTGAGTTCAACTTCATTATTCCATTGATTTATTGTATTTACTTCAATTGAATTTCACGATTTGATCTGTTATGACATGACTTGTACACTTATCTCCCCAAAAATGTATTAAACAAGATTACGTTATGTTGTCTCAACTTTATCATGTATCAATCAAGGTATAATTTTGTGGAATCCTAGGGAAAATAGACTAAAGAGTTGTGATTACTTCTTTTGGGGTGCTTAGTAAAGCTAAATAATGTTACTTCACTTCAGCACATTATATAAACTAAACAGGGGAACTACAAAACAACTATAATAAACATCAAATTTTATTAGTCAAGAATGATCGGGATGGGTAAAAGGGAAAGAACAAGATAATTATCTAGGTTATATCAGGATTACGGCACTTAACTCCTTTTTGTTTTGCCTAGGTGATTTTTGGGAAGAGGAAATAAAAGATGTTTTTAGGATAGCAAGTGGCCTATGTATGGATTGAGAGGCAATTTTTTTCTCGGTTTTGCACAGTTGACTAGCTGGTGCTATAGGCACTGAGCAGCCTAAGTTTTCTCACTTTGTTATAAGTTGCAAATTAATAACAGCATGATCAAGTTTGTGGAACAAGAACACAAATAAGCAAAAAAAAGGAAGGAAACAAATTGCCTGATACACAAAACATGCCAATTTCGAATCAAAAAGTTCACGGTGCTAAACAATCTGGTAAGAACATATAACAATGCGCATTTCGGAAACTGAATTTTCTAAAACAAATTGTTAAAATTGAAACAGATGTAGTAAAAACACATAGCCAAGAAGATCCCCAAACGTCGCCGATCGACGAGAAAATCATTGTCCCAGTGAAACTGCAATCCGACAGGTTTGTGTGCAGCGTAAAGGAACGAGCATTGAGCCGTAAAGCTCGATCCACAGTATTAGCTTCTTTTCCTCGAATTTCTTCGCGTCCAAACAGTGCGGCGTTGTTTCTCTATGTGAATTTCTCAAGCTTTTCTTGACATATATTTTTTCAACCAGTGACATAAATGGGCCGGTTCGGTCCTGACTCGGGCTGACCCATTTATGCCAAGAAACATATCATTAATGCCAATCTTTCAGCTGTTGAAGTTGCTCCTTCATCCCTTTAACAGAGGGTTGGGGCCACCCGAAAAAAAACTACAACTTATTCAATTTTTAAAATAGATGCATCATGTATACTCAAACTTTATTTAATAATTAAATTTAATATATGAACACAATAATAACCATGAAATAATCCATCAATTAACTTAAGTTGATGAAGGAAAAACATTAGTCAAATAAGTCATGCAAACATCAATATAACTAGCAATGTCTAGGGTAATACAAAATATTTTTCTAATTAAACCGCGTGACTCAAATTTATTACTTAACACTTTTCCTAATGTTATGGCAATACTCAACTACTTTAAATAAATTAATGCATTTGTTTAACTCCAATTTCTCCCCAATATAACAAATATAGTTATATATTGATATTTAATAGTTTAACAAAATTTTATGTCAAATAAGTTTTTCTTTCAAATTTTTAAAATTTCGATTTTAATTGCTATTTTTACGTTTCAAAACATGATTTTAAGAATTATTGCTTGAAAAATCATGAAATTATTAAGTTTTTTTTTTTGAATAATTTAAAAAAAAAATTATTTTAACTTAAAATTAAAAAGTGATTCATTTTTACTACTCTATTCAATAAAATTATTTTTCACAGTTGAAGTGTCAAAAAAAGGGTACTCAAATTACTCTTCCATTACCTCATTGGGTTTGTGTAATTATTTTAAAATATTATTCATTATTGAAATGGTTGACTAACCTATCATTTTAGTGTTATCTACTAACATGCCTCTAAAAATAAGTGCCAAAACTAAGTATATTATTTAATAATTTAGTGTAAATATTACATCTGACCTTATCTATTCTGGCATCGCATAATTTTTTTTTTTTTTTTCAAAATATTTCATTGCTTTTGAATTTTGTTTGCATGATGATAATGATGCAGCAACTTCGTTAGTCGTGTTTGTAGGTGTGGGGATTTCATCATAAGGGGAGATTTAAGTGAATTCCTACCATTAAGAACATAACTATGCTATTCCCTAATATCCATTTTGGTGAAGTGCAATGAACAAATATTTAATTTATGTAATTAATAAAGATTAACATTTAAAAAAAATTAAATTTACCAACTTCTTGTAATTTGAAAGCTTAAACCATTTGAATCTTTACTTCAAAATCGAAAGAGTTGAAAGTAATTAATTAAGTAGATCAGCAGGACAATTTTTACCCCTTTTCCCGTATACCCCTGTTCTCCTTTATTCATATAGACTCCCTTACAATATGAATTTCACATGTAAAAAAATGGTGAAATAAAACGGTCAGAATTGATTTCCGCCCAAAGATTTTTCAATACTTAAGTCAGTTATAGATATTGATAATAATTTTATATATATATATATAGAGAGAGAGAGAGAGAGAGAGATAAAAAGGAAAAAGAAACCCTTACCTTAATTGCAAATTTGTCATTTATAGAATGAGAATTAGACATATTTTATATTGATTTGAATACACAGTAGTGGTATTAAATAGTAGATGATTTAAGCCGTGGGACCCGTGAGGAAGTGATTTTAATAAATGATTCGTATAGTGAATAAAAAATTTAAATTTTGTTGTCTCATAATTTATGTTGTAAAGATTTATAAAATTTTATTTTATTTTGGAAAGTTCCAAACGGAACTATTGATATGTTTCTCAATTTGTACAATTCTCAATCAATATAACTATCTTATGAAAATAAAAAATTTCCATAATAAAAATCTCACGATAAATAAACCAATAAACATGTGTTTGGCGTGAGAGAAAAAGGGACGTTACGAAAAAAAAAAAAAAAAAAAGAAAAAAAAGAAGAGAGAGAGAGAGAGAGAGTAAAAGGGAAGGGAAAAAAAATGATAAATGATTGCTTAGGTGCTTTCGATATGCGATTAAATATGACAAACGTTGCCTCCATAAAATATTACCTATTTTAATTATGGTTGACATATTTCATTAAATATATTAATGAGTTAATATCTCCTATTCTTGAAACTTTAAATGTTAACTTTTTAGAGAGTTAATTAGAGATTGTAAAAAATTATATGACTAAAATATTAGCAACTATACTCACAGCATTTATTCCATTAATTTTTAACCCTATATCAAATGCACTCTTAAAATGAGAGTAAGCGTTATTCTTAGAGGTTGGAATAACAAGGTGAAATGAATTAAGTTTACACATTTCTTATAATTCTCTTATACGCTATTTATCCATCTGAAAAATTAATTTATACTGATTATTATAAAATAATAATTTTCTTATAAAATTAAAATAATTTATAATAAATAATAATTTATTATTAAAAATTATTTTACCACGGTTAAACTTAATTACTATTAAAATAATAACTTATTAGAAACAAATTATTTTATCAAATTAAAATTATTATTTAATAAATAATAATTTATTTTTCAAATTCTCATCTTATTCAAATATTTTATTAAACAAAAATTTTCTATGGAAATTAATTTATTATCAAAATATTTTATTTTATTAGAAAATTTTATTTTAAATTAATAATTTATGATTTAAATTATTTATTTTAATAAATAATTATTATTTTTAATAAATAACAAGTAATATTATTTTGATAAATTATTATTTTTTATCAAACACTTTTTTAAAATAATATTTTATTATGAAATTATATATTTATTGATCAAATTATTAGAATATTTTAATTTTTGTAGACATAAATATAAATAGCTATTATTATGAAAATAAAAAAATAATTTTTCTAAATTAAAATTATTTATTTTTAATTATTATTAAAATTAATAATAATTTATCATTAAAGTTATTTATTATTAAGATATTTTACTTAGATTAATTTTTATATTCTTAAATTAAACATAATTATATTAATAAATTATTATAACAAGATAAAATTCAATGCAATTATTATTGGATAAATATTATTCTTGTCATCTAAATGTACTTATAATTAAAAATAATGCATTATTGTGTAAGCTTTATTAATATAAAATTTTTATCCTTTAGGATAGAAAGAGCTGCAGTGCCTTCTACATTTATGCATCAACAATCTTAAAAAAAATCTATATAGTCTTGATCTAATATGATTAAAATAAAATTTCACCGTTAATTGTTTAGAAAAAAAAATCTTTTCGATAATACTTCACATTTTAGACGTTAAAATGCAAAAGATAACCCCTTCTATGCCTAATATTTTAGGTTTTTTTTTTTTTTTTTTTTCAAATCAAAGCACTCCTTTACAAGAGAACTTTTGCATAGAAATGTGATATTAGATGTGTTTAGAGTGATAAAAAGTAAAACAAAATGAATTTAGTTGTGAGTTTATAATTCGTACAGTGATATAAAAAGTAAATAATTTTTAAAAATTTTTAAAATTTTTCAGTAATTTATAACAAATTAAACAAAACTATTAAATGATAAACTACAAAATTTTTCTTTTATCTCTCTCTGTAGATGCGGAAAGCATTCGCACGAACTACTTGGATGAACCTAAGGGCACGGAAAGCCAGATTTTATATCTAATAAATTATAAACAAATATAAACTAAGGCTTATGATTGTAATCGTGGATATATATAAGTCCTGTTTGGCACATTAAAATTAATTAATTTTAATTAATTATTTATATTTTTTAATTAAATTTCATCAGATATTATTTTTATATTAAATTTTTATATTTTTATCATACTTTTTGTTCAATTTTTTTTTTAACAAAATAAGCTCATAGTTAATTATAGTCGGAGGATGTATTTGGTTAATAAAAAATTAGTCAAAAAGTATAATAAAAATAAAATAATATGACATAAAAGTGATATATAAAAAAATTTAATTATAAAAAAGTAAAAAAAATTTTAAATTAATAAATTTTAATAAATTTTAATGGTCCACACGGGACTATAACGCCTTTCACAAGATGATTTGTCTTTTTCCGTATTCTGATAAAACATTGAAACAACTTTAATCTTATAACTTACCAAAAAAAAAAAACTTTAACCTTATTGGACAGTTGTTCCTTTCTGAAACTCCAATCAATGCGCATTGTTTATTCCCATTACCAATGACGTCAACCAAACCGGCCCAGCGCCCCGTATTCTCATCGGACCATCCACGCGGCACATACCTGCCAACTTCAGCAAAACATATCCATCGACAAAGGTCAGTCTCTCCCACGCGCAAAGTCAACCGCGTACTGAATATTAAATTTAGTTACAAGATCATTCTTATTAAAATAAAGCTGCACCTCAAGCGCCGGAAACACTAAAAAATTTTTTAAAATTATTTATTTTTTATTTTATTATATAAATTATAAAATTATAATTTTTATCAAATTTTATTACTCAAAACATATTTTCAATTAAATATTAATTTAATACAATATTAATTTATAATTATTTATCATTTCCTCACACTAATAGTTATAATTTTTATAAAATTTATTTAAAATGCACGTTAAAAAGAATATAATAACGAATTAAAATGTTCATCTACAAATTTTTATAAATAAAAAATTATAGTAAATTTCAATTAAAAATATATCTTTTCTAATTTATAAAAATATTTATAAATTTTCATATAATTATTATTTTAACTCATTGAAATTATAAAAATATCTATTTAGTGTGTCTATATTAATTGATTAAATAATACTAAATTTACAAATACTAATGCAAAAAATAGATTATTATAAATTAATAATATGTATGTACCGTTATTAAAATAATATATTGCTGAATTTTATTTCAATAGTAATTTTTATTTTATAATTAACATTTAGCAAAGGTTTGAGTGTACTAGAGAAGTACAAATTTGTGCATTTTTGGATGCGTGACATTTCATTTGGTAATTGGTATTTGATAAAAATTGATAAAAATTAAAGAATAAGATTAAATTTTTTCTGTAAAAGGTGAAAATTAAAAAATTAACAAAAGTTAATTTTGTATTTAATGAAAAGAGTTATAAAATTTTGAATAATTTTTTAAAAAAATTATTTATTTATTTTTGATTGATGAGCCAAACCGATCTTAAAAAAGAAATAAAATAAAATAAAATAAAATAAAATAGACAAGCTAACCAATCAAAAGCAAAAGTGGATTCAACAAAACTATTTCGCGCGTGACAGCAATGTACGATGTGTCAGTCGCAACCGCTAGCGAAAACTCGAGGACACGCGTCCAATTTTTGAGACGTTCCACCAAAAGAGCACTTCTTCCCACTTCACTGAACATCACATCGCTCGAGGCACATACGTGTCCTGTCTTTTTTCGCAGTGCTGGATACGTGTCCACCATCTGAATGGTTCTCGCCTCCTGACCAATCACGCACCTCATATTCGCTGGATACGCTGCTTTAATGTGGGACCCACCTGATCTGCAACCGCCAATCAGACGTCTTCTCTGTTCCTGACTTACCGTGGACACGTGTTGGTTCCAAGCCACCCCACCGTACTGTCAGCTTTGATTATCGATTGAAGCCCCCCCGGGAAAATTACCGAAACCAGCCTCTCCACGCGGGGGGGAGAGAGAGAAAAGGGGAGAAAAAGGTAGGTTTGAAGGAGGGATGGACGGTGGCAGAGGGTGCTCAGCCGGGCGGAGGGCCGGTGCTGCGAACGATAAGACGATAATCAACCGGATAATGCTAAGATTCCGGCCGATTGCGCCCAAACCGGCCGCCGGAGGATCTGGATCCGGTGATTCGCCACCGGAGACGAAGAGCGATCTTGTCCCAAAACGAAGAGCCAAGCGAAAGTACGTTCGGGCTAAAACGAATATTAGGTGCAAGACAAACAAATCAGAAAAACCTAAAGAGGCGTTTGATCGGACGATTTTGACGCTACAGCTACTGCCTGGATTCGCCGGCGGGGAGGAGACGAAGGCCGGTGGATCTAATAGTGATATTATTCCTCCGGCGATCCAAACGGTTCAACAACAACCGATATGGTTAAACTGCAATAGCAAGCCAGAAAACGGCACTGCGATCGCTTTCAGCGCGTCAGATCAGTCAGATCTGACGGCTGTGACGCCGGTGACAAGAGTGGTGGAATCGTGGGTGACGGTGGAATGCGTGACAGACGCCTGCATGGATGGAGGGGGAGGGGAAGGGTTTGGGAGTACGGACGTGGAAAGAATCGTGAATCTAGAGACGGACACGTGTCCGGCCTTCATATCGGACGGGGTTAATAGGGTTCAGTGGACAAATCTAGCGTATAAGAGGATGGTGTTGGCTGAGGAAGTCGGAGAGTCGCTGCCGCAGACGGTGGTCCGATTGGAGGTGAAGGTGGAGCTGCCGGTTTCGTACCCGGCATTTGCATGCCGAGTAAGGGTGCAGTACACGTGGAAGAAGGAGAAGTACTCACAAACGATGCCTTGTGATGTGTGGAAGATGGACTTTGGAGGGTTTGCATGGAGGTTAGATGTGAAAGCTGCCCTAAGTCTGGGACGTTGAAGAAGGCCGGTGACGACGAACGAACTGAAGTTCTGACCAATTCCGAATCGATCTAAATATCCCAGGTAATATTCCTAGTAAGAGAACTTTAAAAAAAAAAAGCGAAACTGTGTGAAAACTGAACACAGCTCTGCTCGAAATTAATGATCTGCTAGAACCCTTATATACATAAATGTGTGTATATCTGTATTAAGATTGCCCTATAAGAAACTCAAATGCTTTTGCTAAAATTAGCAAAAGATATCTTTTTCTTGGATCAATTTTTAGGGTTCAGTTCTTGTTGCTAACGAGGAAGATGGAAGAAAAATGACAAAGAGAAAGTAAAGAAACTCGCAATTAATAAAACTAAGTAGTTGCGTGTGAATTTGAATTGTTGAGTGGGAAGAAGCTAGGAATTTTTGAATTGGTTGGGTAGAGAGAGGGGTAGGTGAAATTTTGTTTTGGACCGAAGGCCATACTGACGATAAAAATTGTTAGTAGATAATAATTGAAATAATTTTCAAAATGCCCACCTAAATATGAAGAGAAATGGAAGGAATTTCTGTATAAATCCATGTGAGAAGTTGAAAGAGGCAAGGCACTCTCACACGGCCTCCCTTCAATATAAAAAGCCTTTAAATAAAAATAGGAGAAAAAAGAACAGATAATAATAATAAGAAGTAGTTGTAGTTTTTGAATTAGCTCCTAAATGCCTCCTAAGAAGAAGAATAAGGAAAAAGGTAAGGGAAGAGAGAGAGATAAAAATGTCTGTGG
Source organism: Vitellaria paradoxa (assembly GCA_019916065.1). Classification (NCBI taxonomy): domain Eukaryota; kingdom Viridiplantae; phylum Streptophyta; class Magnoliopsida; order Ericales; family Sapotaceae; genus Vitellaria; species Vitellaria paradoxa. The sequence goes on from CM034236.1 coordinate 58,823,874, forward strand.
ATGGTAGAAAAGTATGAAAAAAAGTAAAAAAAATTAATATAAAAGTGATACGTAGTGAAATTAATAATTTTTTATAATTTTGATAACTTTTTTAAGTCCAAACAGTCTCTAAGAACTAAGGGCAGTGACTTTGGGGGTACAATTTAAAGTGCCCCCGATCACTGTTCATTGACTTAAGAATTAAAAGTTAAGCCCTTTTGCGGGTAGCTGAGTTGGTCGGGTTATTGATGCAGTGATTGTAAGGTCTCACGTTCGAGTCTTTTTTACGGGACTTGTCTATTGGATTTCTCGGTTGTGTCGGTCAGTTATGACTTATCTAGATTAGTTTACCTCCTTGTGATTATTGACCAGTTAAAAACACGGGACGAGTTTCACCCAGTGCACACTCATAAATAGCGACTGCGAGTTTCTTCTCGTATTCAGAAGAATTAAAAGTTATTTACAGTAAAATTGCAACATTCTAAAGTATTGGGTAATGAGATAAAATAACTCTCATCTAAAACTTCTATTTCATTTAAGGCTTAGCAATGACTGTCCTCAAAAGGAAATTAAAATTGAAGCGTCCATTAGGTTATGGCAGCCAAATTAAGTTGCCGCAGCCATAAGAACTGTTCTGCGTCTAGCCAAATTAGCAGGTTTACCACTCTACAGTTTTTTTTTTTTTTTTAATATTTTAAGAGAAATGAAGTAGCAGAGACATTATGTATAATTTGTCCAAGTACGTGACAATGATTAGTTCTTTTATCCCTCTCTCTCTTTTTTTTTTTTTTTAAGCGATCATGATTTTAACAAAATTTAAATAAAAAATATTAAAATTAACTTTTTCTCTCAATTTTGTAATTAAATCAAAATAAAAAACTTAATTTACAAATTTTTGTTAAGTTTTTTTTTTTTTTTTTTTTTTAAGTGTGATCTTTATAAATTTCTTAGTATCACCTTTATCAATTATCGTAGCAGTGCTTGTTCCTATTATTTGCTACAAGTTCGCTCCGCTACTAGACTCGGTGATTATCAGGGGTTCGTCACCAACGTTAATATCCCTAACGCCATTGGACCATCCATGCTTTTCTTGGAAAGTCAAATTAACTATTTATTTTACTAATTAAATTACAAACTAAAGTAGATAAAGATTGAGGTTGCAATCAATCCGTATTAATATGAACCTCTTGATGTCATGTGATCTGTAGATTATTTTAATACGTGGAACGAAAATAAAAACATATACTGAGGTAGTGTACTACGTAATAAAACGTGTGCTAAAAGGTCGTTCAAACCCATACACGGACAAAAACTGACTCAGAGCCTAAAACCTAAAAAAGTTTTTGGAGTCACTTGAAAAAAAAAAAAAAAAATTGAGACAAGAAACCAAACGAGTCCTTAGATTTTCAAACACTCCATGTGTGTGGAATAATAGACGGAACAACATACAACCTACATGAGCTTCCATATATTTTAGATCTAATTTGTGATAAAATCTTTTTATTTTTTATTATTTCATATTTGATAACAAGATTAATTCATGAAAAATAGATATGGATTGTTGTGCATCGGTTTCTGTTTTTCCTTTAGTACTGCTTCATTACAATTTAATTGTTGTTTAAGCTCTGTTTGGTTTGTTATGAATCTCTAAAAATTTTTAAAAGTTATTCATTTTTATCTCACTGCATGGATTACGAACTCATAATTTATCTCATTTTATTTCACTTTTTACCACCTCAAGCGCACTCTTAATGACATTACCTCAAAAAATGCCGCAATTTATAGGTGAAAATGTTATTAAATCACTTCAATTTTCTTATGTTTCAATAACACTATTTAAAAAATATCATAGATATAGAATACCATGTCATTTATTTACAAAATGTCATTAAATTAGTGTCATTAGGTCTAATTTTTGTTGTAGTGTCTTTAGCATGAGGTTAAAAATTACAAGTAAATGTAGCAGGTCTACTTGTTAACCTTTTACTTCTTCATTTTCTTTTTGTCCTTTTTTAATCTTTATTATCTAAAAAACTAATATTTAACCCATTAAGAGTAGAAAATATCAATAGACTTAAACTTTTATGTAATATTTTAACAATAATTAAAAGAGTAAAAATTTTAGAAGAGCAATATTATTTTCCATTTTAATCTTGTACGAAATCCACCCCCGTGTTAAAAAGAAAAGGAAGATGCCTCTAGCTAGGCAGTTGTAAACAAACTGCTACTTTATTGGATTAGACCTAATTTGCAAAAATACACAGAATAGAAAAAGAAGCAATGCTAAACTTATCTGTCTGGGTCCCTGATCGGGAGAAAACGAGTTAAGGTCGTGTTTGTTTGCTGGATTGCAGCGCCGGATTGCTTCCGGATTGGAGAAGCAATCCATGGGCTCCACTTAAAGTAGTGTTTGTTTTACTTTTTGTTTCATCCGTAGAACCCACGGATTGGATGAGTTATCCGGAAAAAGGCCGGATTGATTATCCCGTGGAGCATGTGGTATTATTAATACCCTATCTCTGGATTTGGTTCCCTCCATGACTCAAAGGTTCAAGATTATTTTCTATCATATCACATATCAAATCACATCTTTTATTTTACTTTATATCTCACTAACTAAATACTAAAAAAATAATCTCACATAAAAAATTAATCCCATCTTTTATTTAATTCTATCTGTGAATCCCACGGTATTAGTTATCCCCATCATCTAATCTCTCAAACAAACACCGCCTAAGGCCCCTCGAAATGAAATGTAATATATATATATATATATATATATATATAAGGCCGTCATATTCATTTATATTTATATATTTATTTTTTGATGATGTTTGAAAATTGGGACTTTATTTGAAATATATGTGAAAGGAGAAACGGAAATAATGAAAAGTAATTTATGTTGTTTCCTCACTATTGGTTATCAACTTATTAGATGGGATGGTCTTAGACTGGGACTTAGGGGCTTACCACCCCAAGGTCTCAAGTTCAAGTCTCCTCTCTAGCAAAAACTTGGGGCCAGCCTTCCGGGCGCAAAGCGTAGTAAAGGTTGGTAGGACGGGCCTCCTTGGCTGGACGAACCGTATCCAGTTCTTGGGTGTGGGTCCGACTCCCCGCCGCTACGCGAGTTCGCGATTGACCGCTATACATGTTGAGGGGCCGGTATGTGTGGCACAAACCAAAAAAAATAAAAAAAAAATAAAAAAAAAAAACTTATCAGGTTAGGTAAGTACAGAGGGGGATTTGTTTTTCTTGTCCTTTGTACGATCGTTTTTCCTTAATTTGCACTGTCACAATTATTCTATTTTCATTTGGAGGTCAATTAGAGTTATTAAATATTTATTAATTATCTTTTTCTCACCCTCACTCTCTTTCTTATTTTCTATCTCTTCTGCTGACTAAGGGTACTGTAATATTTTTTTTTTCAATTTTTATATTTCAAAAGATTCTATTCTTCACGATAAACTGACGAGTGAGAAACGAAAAGTTATACTTGAAAAATGTTAAAAAATAAAGTACTAGTCACACGTAGCGTGTTTGATTTGCTAAACAAATAAAAAAATTAGTATAAAAATGACGAAAAAAATTAACGGTAGTCAAAATTTTTTTTATATTTTTTTGATAAACTAAAAACTCTCCGTCTCTAAAGTCAACTAGTTATTAGAATTCAATTTTTTTTTTATATCAAAATACTCAGGGTTCATTTGATTTATTTTTTTATTTTTTATTTTTATTTTTTATTTTATTTTTTGAGCTCATTTTTCATTTTGTGCTTTTGAAAATGAGGAAGACGACTCAAAATTTATTTGGTTACTTGTGTTTTCAAAATTTATTTTTGAAAACTAAAAATGAGTTTACATATAAAATAACCCCAAGGGGTTAGATGGGATGGTCTTGGACTGGGACTTAGGGGCTTACCACCTCAAGGTCTCAAGTTCAAGTCTCCTCTCTAGCAAAAACTTGGGGCCAGCCTCCCGGGCGCAAAGCGTAGTAAAGGTTGGTAGGACGGGCTTCCTTGGCTGGATGAACCGTATCCAGTTCTTGGGTGTGGGTCTGACTCCCCGCCGCTACGCGAGTTCGCGATTGACCGCTATACATGTTGAGGGGCCGGTATGTGTGGCACAAACCAAAAGAGATTCACTCTCTAGGGGTTTGGCTTAGGGAGTGAATCTCTCGAAGTTAAATCTTTTTTTTTTTTTTATAAAATAAAAAATGACAAAAAGTCATTTTGAGAATTTTTAACAAAAAATAAGAATAGTTTCAAAATAAGTAAAATAAAATATTTTCTGTTTCCTTATTTTGAGATTTTTAACACACAAAACAAAAATACAAAATATAAAATATAAAAGTAAATCAAATGTCACATAAGTATTTACCTCCAAATTTAAATTTTAATTAAAATGATGGATTAACTATAGAATAATAAAAGTAGCGAGTTCAAACGTACTTATTCAAAACACAAAAATTCTACCCTTATTGTTTTTTGTTTTTTTATACACTAGTTATCGCTCATTTATTTTGTATTCGTAATTACAGGTAGTAATAAGTGTATTTTATTTAAAATTTTTAATGTTATTTTTTAATTAAAAATCAATTATACAAAAATGGGCAATGATTCGAAGTGTGATAAAAGTAGCATTACGGTTTAAAAATAACTAGTTCAATGAGACACCTTTATATGCTGGAAACGAACCATAAATAGTGACATGTGCCTATAGAAGCCGCCTACGTGTGCACTTTCTCGAACATCCGACCAACTTTTCTCATTTCGTGGGAATATTACACGACGTCCAATGCGAAAGCCCACGTGTCCCGACGTTTTGCGAGGTTCTCCTACCAATGGAGGCCGCGTTGGACCACGTCACATCCTCAGCCACACCGAATGCTTATCGGGGGACCCGCTTAATGTCACCCGCCCAGCCCCGTCCCCTCCATTTCTGTACAGAAAAATTATCCAATGAACCGGCCTAAAAATAGACCCAACATTAGTGGGCCCGCAAGCTCGAGGGAATTTTTAATAAAAACGAGAACATTTTTAATATTTATTAAAAACCACTAGTATTTTGAAATTACCAAACCGACACTGATACTTGATTTTATTCAGCCGTTACGATTGCTCAGAAAATATTTTAAACCTAAGATGTTATTTGAGCCTATTATACAAAACACAAATTAACCTCCAATAATATTTTGTATTTTAAATGTGACATGTATTTGAGTCTAGTTATTAAAATATTAAAAATATAATTTTATTATTTATATGTGTATCTGGAGTGCAATAAAATAGTACAATTTGGTATCTGTGTCAAGTCTCATAATTCATATAGTATGTAAAAAATTAAAATTTTGTTGATATTAATATAGATTTATTGTATTTTATAGATATTGAAACGGATTTATAATAAAAAAAATTTAAAATATATAAATAAGATTAAATTGATAACAGCAAAATATTAAATAATAAATATTTTTTATTTGTTAGGTAATTAGTTGAATATTTCAAATTTTATTAAATTAAGCGGACTTAATATTTAAAAATTAATATAAATCTAAACTTTTGATTAAAATATTAGATATAATGCGGATCTGGTGCTAATGTGACCTTCCCACCGTCATCCTCTACCTACCATTATTATCGGTTTAGCTTTTATATAGAGACAGAGAAAGAGAGAGACAGAGAGAGACAGAGAGGGGGGGGGGGGGGACGCTCTTGCTGGTGGTGGGCCTGGGTGGCGCCTCCTTAGATGTTATATTGGGTGGCAAGTGATGCCAGACTATCAACTGAGTGATTTTGTTGTAGTTCCGGCTGATTAAACCACCGACAGCAGTTTGTTCGGGTCATTAATTATATCACTAGTCTCCGGAGACGAACAGAAACGAACAGTGCGAAACCGAAACAAATGTACGTCGGACGTTATTTTGGTGGGTTTTAGTGAAAGCTGGACGTTGAAATGGATCCTCGCGACATGTTATCGATAGCTGAAGCCGCCTGCAGCGAAAAATCAGAAAATGCAATGGCAGGGTTATTGCAGGTAATTTTTACCAACAGATAGAATCTCAAGAAATGCCTAAAACAATGTGCCCTCAGTTTGAAGGTGACTGCCTTTTTTTTCTTTTTCTTAATCCGTTTTTAAAATTATTGTTCAAATGCAATGAATGAAGACTGCTGCAGTTGAAGCAACGCACGTATGACAGAAAAGTCAGTCAGAAAAGATTATGATTCGGACAAATTAAATTGCAGGGAATACACGCGCATGAATGCTATCTTCCAATAATCGTGCTTTCATTGATTATTAGTCATCATCTGGACCCGTAGAAATCATTTCTGATAAAAATGAATCCATTACAATACATTTCTCTGCACACACACACAGATATATATATATAGAGAGAGAGAGAGAGAGAGAGAGAGATTGACAGAGTTGATAAAAATATTTTTACCTACTTCTAGGATATGAATTTGATGAAAGATTGTGTTACGTCAAAGTATTAGGACCTTTGTTGAAAAGCCAATTAGGTTCACATACATGCTTTTTCTTTTTCTTTTTCTTTTACATAACCTTCATAATTCTTCTATTTTCTTCACGCTTTACCTATTTTCTTTTTTCTTTTCTTTTTTTTTTTTTTATAAATTTATGAACATAACTTGCGTATGCACGGCATTTATATATATATGTGGTATGTATTTATGTATCATGAAATCAGATCGACGACCATTGATCAACGTCAAATTTATTAATTGATCTTATACATACATAATGATTTTATGATCACACGTGGGAAGTTAAATAAAAGTATATGTATTTCATAAATGCTAATCTCTTTTTGTGCAATGCTATGCAAATACAGATATATATATATATATATATGTACACACACAGATATATGCAAAGCAATTACTACTTATGTATGGACACATTTTACAAAAGTTTGTGATATATTTTCTTTAATCTAAAAAACAGCTCTATTGTTTATAAATTGCATATAGTGATAATAATATTAATTAGTGCATCTGCTGCGTTACGTGTAGTAAAAAGATACTTATAGCTTGGAGTTAGGGTGTGTTTGGAGTTGTATAAAAATATATAAAATAAAATAAAATTATAAAAATAAATATCTTATAATTTGTATAATAAGTGAAGAATTTAAATTTTACTATCTCGTAAATTATGTTTATAGATATTTATAAAATTTTATTTTATTTTATAGGGTTTCAAACGGTGCCCTAGTATCAATTATGAAATTAGATTGGATGAGATTTGGAGCAATTATAATAATACCAAGGATAATGTTATTTTGAAAATAACAAAGAAAAAAATGATGGAAGAAAAAATTAGGCAGGCAACATTCCAGTTGTTGGAGCTCAGATTATGTCCTCGATTTTAGCCCACGTGTCCATGTTCTCGAACCTATCCACTCGGTAGTATAAAGACGGTTTTGCCCAAATGAATCCCTAAAGTGTCCTCTCATTGTCGTACTCGCTTTGATCTGCGATTGGGGGATGGCGGGGCCAATCATAATTCTTCTAAGTGGGCCCGGAAAATCAACGGCTAATCGCATCTCTTCATTCCTGAGCAGTGCCCTGACATGACATGTATGATGTGTCCTCCCCACACACCAGCCTTGCACAATTTCTTCTTCCTCTATATATATATATATATATATATCATCATCATCACCATTTCTGCCTCCATCACTCTCTGATGATCACTGTTAAAACTGGGGAGAGATTTGGAGCGGGAGATGGGCGGTAAAGGGAGATGCGCCAACGCAAGGTCGCCTGGTAGTGACCGTGACAAGTCGGTGATCGACCATGTTATGCTCAGATTCCGGCCAATTGCACCCAAACCTGGCGGCGATCGCTCTTCTTTCGGCAAATCAACGTCGGAAAGTTGCGACAAGATTTCTATAAGTGGAAGAAGGAAGAGGAAGTATGTTAGGGTTAGGAAGCAGTGCGAGAGGAGGAAAACGCCACCTGGTGAAGAAGCAGTGGGCAATAATGGAGAAAGCAAGACGGCTGCGACGCTGCAATTGCTGCCGGAGAGATCAGATGGTGAGGACCTGTTTGCCACTGGATCAAGGTCTGATTTTGATCACGCAGAAAGTACACAAGTATTTGAACGCCCACTCCCCCGGTTGAACTTTGAAGACTACTACCGAAATGGTTACGTGGCAACTTCCGCGGAATCCATGGCTGATGTGCCGCCAGTGAGAGTGGTTTCGGAGTCGACGGTGATTATGGAATGTGTGACGGAAACATTCATGGACGTAGGAGGAGGAGGAGAGGGTTTAGGAAACAGCGACCGTGAGAGAATCAAGAGTCTAGAGGTAGACGCGTGCCCAGGGTTTGTATCGGACGGCTCTAATTTGGTGCAGTGGGTGAATGAAGCTTACAAGAAGATGGTGAGGGGAGAAGATTATGAGAATCAGTGGCCGCACCAATTTAGGGTTTCTTTGGTAACGAAAGAGAGGCTGCCCTACTTGCACCCCGTGTTTGCTTGCAGGGAAAGACTAGAGTACACGTGGCGTGAAAGGAAGCACGCAAGGACCATGCCCTGTGACGTGTGGAAGATGGGCGGCGGAGGATTTGCATGGCGGCTTGACGTAATGCCGCTTTGAGCTTGGCTATTTCATGAAGAAAGCGGAAGAGAGTGAGCGATTGAGTGAAGTATTATCAGGTAGTACTATTCTTCCCTTGTCAGTCTTTGAGATCGCCAAACCAGGTTGATGCAGTATTTATAAATTTAAAATGAGGATTATAGTTTAATTGCGGATTTTATGATAGATTTGTTTGGTTTAATACGATAAATTTAAAATCAGCACAAGCTATTAGAAATCATCCAACGTTGTTATGTCTTCACTATTTTAAGCACTATATTAAGAAATTGTGATTATATTATTTTTTGCAGTAATTATTAAATAAAAATTGTCCTATGTATTTTTGCATAAACTATTTACAATTATTATATTTTAATAAAATTTACTCTCCAATCCAATCATTTAAAATTTATGTTGTTAAACACAATCTACCATGTTTTATTGCCTAAAAACTCTTAAAGGCATATAGTTTGTGTGATAAAAATGGAATAATCATATTTTTATTTCACTAACTTATTTGATATTTTTATCTAAAAATATTACTTTATTCTTATTTGTAATAGTTTTTTATTTGAGAAAATAAAATTAACGAAAGTGAATAAATTATCATTCTATGTCAATGCTCTAAACTAGGATTTAGTTGTTAAATTATCTAATTAACCTCTGCAATTAATAAATACATTTTTAACGATTACTTTTAGCGATTAATGGATTGGAAAAAGTTAAAATTACACTTTTAGTGATTAAAATTTTGGCCGCTAAAAATTACTAAAAATTTTTATAATTAAATAAAAATAATAATTTTGTTTTAACTTTTTTTGACCGTTAGTGGGTAAAGGTGCTGGTGGGGAAATGTGATAAAAATTTGTTGCAAAAAAATTGAAATAATTAAATATATATAATAAATTGTTATTAGTTTCGAAGAGCAATTATCAGTAATTGTATGATTTCTATAATTGTATCATTTTTGGTGATCAATTAATTATTAAAAGTGATAAAATTTTGAAATTACAAATTTAGCAATCAGCTAGCACATTTTAATTTGTCGCCTCCTCTAAAAATTTTATTTTTACAAAAAAAAAAAAAATTAATCTTTTATCAATCAAAGTGAATTTAACGAATCGTTAAAAGTTGCCTTTTACCGACCAACAAAGGACTTGGTTGCTTCAAATTGTCTAAGCTACTTTACACCAAAGAAAATTGAAATTATTGTACAGAAACTCCAATTCAAAATTTGAATAACTTACTACCTAGATGGTTAGAATTAGAGCCTATTTTCGAGATGGCTTTGTTTAATTTCTATCATGCTGCAGACAGGATTCCTTCCCCAGTTTGCTACTCCATTCAAAACCTCGAAAAAGTGAAGGGGAAAAATTATCCAATGTCATCCTTCTATCTATATATTGGCTCTGTTTGGTGGCAAATAAAATCTTACAAATCTCTATAAACACGAATTACGAGACAATAAAATTTAAATTCTTCACTCACTGTACGAATTACGAGACATTTACTTTTACAATTTTATTTTATTTTATACACTGTTATACAACTCCAAACACACCTATTTTTATAGTAAGGAAATAATATTGGTATTTGGTGAGACTGTAAATTTGCCATCCATCAAATTTAATGAAAATTTTTTATTTCTCCTTAAATTATTGATCTTTCAATTTCTTATAACTTCTTACAACTTTGATAATATTAAAAAAATATTTAATAACTATCGCATATTTAAAGTAGTTTTCAAGTGTTCGATCATATTTTTGTTCTTTTTTAAATATTATTTAAATGCACATTACTTTTATAGTATAGTTTCATTTTCTTTAATATCCCTTAGTTAATTACTATTTGCTTAAATACATTTAACTACTTATTAACAAAAATCACACAATGCCCACTTCTAATAAAAACAACTTCTCTATTGTTGTATACTTGTACAATATAAATGTCCCTATAAACTTTATTATAAATACTGTTAAAAACATGAAGACTGTCTTTCAGATGATAAAATTAAATTTTTGAAGAAGAAAAACATATATATATATATATATATATATATGTATTTTATAGTTAATTAAGCTTTTGTACTTGAACTTACCCATTTTGTACTTGCAAGGAGGAGCATATATATTATAAGGAATACAAATGCATGGGTGTTGAATAAACGACCTCAGTGCATGTCAAATTAATTCACGTTCATATACAAATATAAATTACGTATATATATATATATATATATATATATATGTTTTGATCCTCCGAAACTGGACTACGCAACAAGGTATATAGCCTTCTCGTTGCTTATTGCCTAGTCGCTCCTCATCTATTGTTTGAGATTAGTTAGAAGTCTGTTTGAAGAGTTTTAAGGGATCCAATTAAAAGAAAAGAGTTTTTACATTTTACGGTTTTTACCTAATTATCTTGCTTCTATATATTATGTATATAGTTTTACACAGAGAAAGTTGTAGCACGATACTGGCAGATTAAGGGAGTGTTTGGTTATTTAAAGTTTGGACAAAAAATACAATGAAAGTATAAAAATTTGACGTAAAAGTGATAAGTGATAAAATTTAATCAAAAAAAATATAAAAAATTTTAAAAATTAATAAATTTTAATTAATTTTAACTAACTAAACACCTCGTAACACTGTGTGTCAACTCATGAGACAGGGTGCAAACTTTCTCAATTTGGGGGCAGTCGCACTTGACCGTCTCATTGTTTTTATTATTATTATGATAGTCTTTTTTATGTTTATATTATTATGATTTTGATTCAGATAATTAATAATTAAGGTGGTATTTGGTTTGTATTTTTTATTTTTTTATTTTTTTTATTTTTGATTTTGATATTTATGTTTGAAAACGCATTTATTTTAATATTTTTTTTCATGTTTTAAAAATTTTCTTATTTTAAATTAAAAATGTTTAAAATGACTTTTGATTAATTTACATTTTATGTGTAAATTTATTTTTTATTTTCTAAATCAAATCTTAAAAAGATGAATAATCAAATGTATGTTTTTCTTATTCTTAAAAATATAAAAAAAAAATAAGTTCCAAATAAATATACTAAATGGCATCTAAGATTTTGATGCGGCGAAGAAGTCAATATATGCTGTAAACGCTGGTTAACTAGTCACAGAATTCTTTGCCAATTAAAGGGAGAAGCTGTATAGTTTTGATTGTAGCTTAAGCCGTGGAGCCGCTCATACCTACAAGGTCGACTAAATGTTGGAGCAGCTAAAACTAATTAAGTTGATATTATGATTGTATTTGGAGTGATAAAAAGTGAAATAAAATGAGATAAAGTGAGATAAGTTGTGAATTCGTAATTCGTACAATAAAATAAAAAATAAATAACTTTTAGAGATTTTTAGAATTTTTAAAAAAATTTTTTTTAGCATACCAAATGGTGCCCCGGCTCCAACCTACAATTCTAAAAATTTTTTTAATTATTTATGTTCAGATTGTATTGAATTTAAAGCCAAAATTGAACACACGTCTAAGGAGTGGCGGATGTAAGATTTTGGGTAAGATGTCTAATATAAAAAATTTCGCATTCAGTGATAATTAAAATAAAATTTTATAAATTTTGAGAGGATTAAATATTATATTATATGAAAATTTTTTTTAATTTATGAAAGTATTAAAAAATTTTCAAAATTTAGAAAAGTCAGACACTATTGGACACACAGATATATGTATATCTATTCGTATGGGTGTATTAATGTAAATTTGGGTTAACATCTTGTGCCAAGTTGTGATTGTTTGACTATACATGTAAAAACCTATCCGAATGGATGAAATAATATACGGTAATGATGAGATTATCTAACACTTAATTAATTATCAATCACCTAAAGGATAAGGAATTCAACTTTTTTCTATCTCTAATCCTATATTTTTCTCTATGCCATTCATTTGCCGATTTGTGTTTGAGGTTGCGTTTGGGAGGGTGGTTGGGAGGAAAGGGATGGAATCGTGGACGGAATGGATTCGGTGTGAAATTCCCAAAATATCCATTAACTTTGAAAGAAATTACAAACAAGAAGATGCCATCTTTGTAATTTAGAAATATTAATCCCAACTCCGCTCATCTCAAGCTCTCGCAACCCACCTCTCAACGGTTTTTGCATTATTATATGAACATGGAAGTAAATGTCGATGTTCTCAGTTTTCAGTAGTTTTAACTTTTTTATTTTTATTTTTTAAATTTATCACAATTATTTTTTTACATTTTGAATGTCTTTTAAATCGTAAAGAAGAAATATGTTAAATAAACAAAAAAAAATATTTTCTTTTACTTCCTAAAAAACAAAAATATTAATTTCTTCCTCCCAAATGTTGAGTTTGGGAAGCCAAAAAACTAACTTTTTTTAACTGGTTACTAGTTTTTTTTTTGCGTTTACGAAGAAAAAAAAGCTAAATGTGTTAAATAAAAAAAAAAAAAAGAAATTTACTTCCTAGAGAACAAAAAAAATTAATTTTATCTTCCCAAAGGTTGAGTTTTGGAAGCAAAAAAATTAACTTTTTTATTTTAACTAGCTACTAGTTAACTAACTACTAAAAAATTAATTTTTTTTTATACTTAGAAAGAAAAAAATTAGCTTTTTAATAATTAATTTTTAACTTTTTGTTAATTTAACATATTTGTCCTTAATAATTCAAAAGAAATTTAAAATATTAAAAATTAATTTTGATCATTTAAAAAAAAAATCAAAAATTGAACAACTAATAGTTAAGTACTAGCGACTGCTCCCAAATGGAACCTATGGCTGCACATAATTACACGAGGGATATATATTTACCGACATGTGACGTTACATAATGAATTAGTTAGAACGAATTGTTAGGCTTTTCTTTCCTTCTTGTATCACAATTAGGGCTCCGTTTGGTTTATAAACAAACAATAAAAAATTTTATAAATTTCTATTAACTTTATATCATATTAACTTTTTTTTTCACTACACGCATTACAAACTCTCAATTCATCTCAATTTATCTCACTTTTTATCACTCCAAACACACCCTAAATTAGGTATGTTAAAGCATTCCAACAAGCTTTTCTAAACCTTTTATATTTTTTTAAAATAGATAAGAAAATAGTGAAAAATAACTGTACATTGTCATTTTTACATCATTTGACTGAGTGATGTATGATTAGTTAAAAAATTAAAAATTAATCTAAAAATGATACATAACAATTTTAATTAAAAAAATTAAAAAAAATAACAAAAGTTCAATTTTTTTTGGATAAAGTAAACACCCCCTGACTCTAAATATAAAGAAATGCCCTAATATTCTGTATTATTTAAAAAAATGATGCGAAATAATATTGAATAAAAAAATTAAAATTACATTTTATTTTATTTTGGGAAACGTCTTAAGAAGGGGTAAATGCAAACATATAAGAAAAATTCTATTACCACAAATCTTTCTTCACATCTCTCAGCCGCATGAATTGGTAAAGGAACCTCCATATATAACGAATGTTGTACTAGCACATAATTTGTTTTAAAGCAACAAGTCCAATCTCCTCACTCCATAAAATTGGTTGCCAATTAAAGACCTCTGGGGGCAGTATAATGCATAATGCGTATATTTATGTACACCGCGGGTCTATATTATTTTCTCCTAATCAAGATCGAAATCAAGGCTATATTTCCCTCATCTCCACTTCAAATGAACAAAGAAACAAACCAATCTGTTTTCAGAATAAACAAGTCGAAACTGATTTTTACAATATAAAGCTACCATCATTTAAGTCAATACTAGTAATCTTTAGACAAATACTCAAAAGGGTTCTTCCCGGGGAAAAAAAAAAAGAACAAATACTCAAAGCACACCGTATCCTAAATACGTAAAAGCTTCAACTTGACCAGAGCTTTGAAAGAGGTTTCCCCTGTTGGCATGTTGTCACACAATCCAAGACCATCTCCCTCAGCTGTTTCTCAACATCTTCGATGGGGAGGCAGGCATCAATACTCTGCATGCCCGCCATTAAAAATGAGGTCAGTCTTAGAAACACTGGATTGAAAATGCAAACTTTATGGAACCTTATGCCATCTTATTAAGCTATTAAATTGGAGAAAATTAAAGTAAAAATTAAGATTAAAAAAACAGACAAAAACGCTATAACTTGGTCTTTGGAGCCACAAGGCATGACAATCTCTGAGACACCAACACTGCCATAAATTTTAATTATTTTATTAATTGATAATAAAAAATCAGAAAATACAAGAAAATCCATTTCCTCCACGTTTGTTATTCCACTGCAAATTCTTGCTCCAAACACATCCTAAGGAGTCAGATGATAGTTATCTGATCAAAGCACCACCACAGGACTACTTTCCTTTGACAACGACAACAGAAAAATAAAAGAAAAAATCAATTAAATGAACTATCTTACCTTCCAAGAGGCTTCACGGAGTATCTTATAGGAATGTGCAACTTTTCTTTGAAACTCAAGCTGCTCATATTTCTCACCCCCATAGCCACCTCTTCCAGCAGCTTTCTGGAAATTCCAAAACGAATTTTCAGTTATCCTGCCAGCACTTTCAATTGTGGAAACAAATGCACATGCACAAAGAAGCTTATGCATAATCTCTTCATTTGCTATATCATACCACAAAAACTTGGCAACACATGGGAAGGAGTGTTTTCTCGACATGTCAATTCACTTTGCCGAGAACTGGTTACAAAGCCTGAACCAGACCTCAACAGCTCAATAAATGATCATCCTATACTTAACCATGTGGATTGAGGAGTGAGCAAGATAGAGACCAAGGATAATCATATTATAGACCCTGAGGCAAGAGTCCCTGTATATGAAGCCCATAGAAGTTTTTTATTCCTTCTTTTTTTTTTTTTTTTTTCTTTTTATGAAGTTTCAGTAATGTACACCACCTTCTTGGAAAATATATAGATGTGATTTGCAAAACATATCAACTAACAAAACAGTCTATTTTTCATTAAGAATTAAAGTAGACATAAGAGAAGCAGGATTTTTAGGACAAGAATAACATATAAAATAGTCAATTTGCAATTACAACATGGTTGAGATCTTAGTAAATTCACAGATACAATTATAGAACAAATTACCTCTGGCGGTATGTCAAGGTATAATACCAAATCAGGTGACAGTAAACCGACATCTGGTGCCTGCACAAGGACTCATTTTTTCACAACCTAAGAGAGAGTGAGTGAAAAACTCAATTATGTAATGCTTTGAATCATGTGTTCACCTTACACCATTCAATATCAAGTCCTTTAGCCGATGAAAAGGCCACCCCAGAAAATGAGTAGCGGTCCACAATGAGAGTAGTACCATTTTTCAGCTTGTTCTCCATTAAGGATCTGCAAATAAATGGTATATGACCAGGTACAACACAGGAGATTTCAAATGTTTGCTTGAACGAGCACCTTAACCACCAATAATTAACAGATTTCATATGAAATTTTGGGACAATTGCAAAGTTCTAAAAACTCTACCGCTAGATGCATCGGCTAGTAAGAAAAATGACAAACAAATAACGTGCAGATGAAAAGGTCAAACTAGCTTACCCTGACAAGGCCCTAAAACTCTGCAAATTTATATGGAAAGTCATAAAGATTTTGCTAGGATCCAGGCTCTAAACTTGAAGACAAATTCTAAAGTGAATTCAGTCAATATTCAATGCTAGATTAAGGCTGAGCCCTTGTCTGGAAAATTTTAAAAAGCTCTGCAAGGAGCTGCTACAGGCAAGGCCCACGTAATCACTAGCATGAGTTGAAGCAGGAAGCCAACAATCTAGTAATCCACAAATAGCGAAGCATTGAGGTGATGAGAGTGGAAGGATGCGGGTTCGTGAGAAGAGGTATTCTCTATTTTCAATTACAAAAATATCACAAATATCAATACCAAAGCTGAAATATAAAGGTGGGACTTAAGCACGGAGATATATCATCATAGGCTAAATTGCTGTTAATTTTTTTAATAACTCTCATGTCCAAAGCAATAAAAAATATCTTAAACATTGACGATGACCTATAAAGGCAGCAAAAAAACAACTCCCATTTGAAAATATTAAATGGGAGCAACAATTGAACTGGCATTCATACCCCAAATAGCCATTAAGAATTTGGATTCAAGGCTTTCCTTCATGGGAACCATAGATTCTTTTTGATATAATATCAAAATCTACTTTAACTTTTTCGTACTTGTTCCTTGGCAAACAACTAGATTATTCAGACAATCACTTGCCAAACGTACAATGCAAAGTACAAAATTGATTCACACGTAATGCATCAGGATCTCATTGTTCAACTCCTCAGCTTTGCCACAGAGGCATCTTCAGCTGCCATTTAATGATTCATCTAGTAAATGTAGCAAGAGCATAACAAATAGAAAATTCATTGATGCGCATTGAACTTCAATACTTTTTATGTTAATGGAAAACCACAAACGGTAGTAAAGTGAAACAAAAATGAAATTTAAAGTGGGATTCTCACATCAGCAGGATGCATGAAATAACAGAACAAACCTCTTTTCCCAACGATTTGCACTGAAGAGCAAATGGATTGTGTGATCATCCAGCTGTGACTTATTAGCAAGATAAGAGGAAATCATTTGCCCAACACCTGTATTTCTATCTGGAAAGCGCCATGATTCAGCTGAATAACCAAGTCCCTCCAAGTAAGCAAGCAGCCTGCTTGCTTGTGAGGTCTTCCCACTACGATCCAACCCTTCCAGTACAATTAGCGCACCCCTTGGATCGCTTTTGTGATTGTTTTCCATGTGAATTTGCCTTAAAACACTCTTGAGTGAAAATTTTAAATTCAAGGGCCGATGAGTTGCTGCTGCACCAAATTTCCTAAAAGAAAAATTAAAGAGTGGAACACAAGTACAATTTGTCAGAGAAACAAACTTCATCTAACTTTTGCCTGACAATTCAAACCCAAAAAACTTAAATAACTTTCACCGTGCATCGCTCCCAGTCTGAATTTTAATTCAAGTACCCCAGAAAAATAAAAATAAAACAAAATAAAAAGGCGAACAAAGCAAAAGATTTTAAACGAGAGAGACTTGGCAAAGGTAACTTACAATGCCTTCGAAGATGCGAAAAAGGAAGCATGGGTCATGACACTCTCAAGCCCCCACTCTGAGATTAATGACAATACACAACATTAATAACAATAATTGAAACTGAGACAATTAACTAAACCTCCAATTGATCAAATAGAAGCATTAAAAGAAACGTTCTTAGAACCAAAACAACTCATATCAATACCAGCAAGTTAGGTATGCACGAGGGGCAAATACGAGCTTGGATTGGAACTTGGAAGTACCTTTCAAGCGACAATCGATTTAGGGTTTTTTCAAATCAAACAGCAGGTATTGAGGTATGAGGAATTTGGGATGATATCACTCACTGCATCGACATCGTGTTGTGAATGAGATGTCTCTTTCTTTTTCTCAAATAGGTGAATAAAAAGGGAAAGGGAGGGGTTTCGTACCCAATTTCATTTGAGACTGCTTTTTCAAACTACCAATTGCGCGCCTTCAATAATGGATGAGAATTGAGGACAGATTCGAAATGGAAGGCGCCAAGAGAAGAGGTTTATTTCCCTCCATTTCTTGAGCGGGACCCGGGGACCGAGTTTCACGCCGATTCTGTCCGACTAGGGTTTACACAAATCAAATTAAATAATCGTAGGGCGGTTTGCAACGGGAATGTGTTTATTGTAATAAAAAATGAGGTAAAGTGGGATCTAATAAGGTAAATTGTGAGTTCATAATTTTAAAATTAAATAAAAAGTGAATAAATTTTTAAAAATTTTTAGGTATTTATAATAAATCAAATGAAGTTATAGGATTTAAATATGTCAATTCGGTGATTTATGATTAGCATCTTTGTATTAAGATTTAACTGATTAAATATATTATTTTTTAATTACAATAATATAAATGCATCTTATCAATACAACATCTTTTCCTTTATGAAAATATTAGTAATAATACACACCTATGACATTTTGAATAAAATTAGTATTAATTTTATTATATAATTGAAATCGAATAAATTATGATAATTCATTAGTTTTAATTTTTTTTTTTAAAATTTTATGTCTTAATAGTTACTACGTGTGTTTTAATCTCATTTTCTAATTAATTTTTTATAAACACCATAAAAGAAATGACAAATTATTATACTTTAATTTGAAAGATTCAACCTCATAGAAATCATAATTGGCGAAATTTAAGCTGACAGTTTTGATTTATATATGATCTCCACTTTTGAAATATGGTAAAATTTAAAATACCCAACCTATTTTGTGAGATAAATATGATAGTATGATCCACTAAAATAAGTATTGAGTGGGAAATTAAAAATAAAAAAATAATTTCAATCGTTAAATTAAAAAAAATAATTCTTAATTGTTGAAAGTATATCTTAAAAAAAATTTCTATTTTATTTTATAAAGATACACGTACACATTACTAGTGAACCAGTGCCGACGGTTGTGCATGTTTATCAATAAATAGTATAAATAAAATAATTAATTATTTTTTTAAAATGTAAAATATATACACAAAGTATTAATAAATGCAACTAAATTAAATAAAAAAAGTCAACAAAGTTTTTTAATAAAATTAAATTATTGACAAACCTATTTAGAGCATTTTCATCTCAATATGTATTTATATTAAGGTAAATTATACCTAAATCCTTAAATATTTGAGTAATTATATTTAGACACTTTCAACATTAAAAATTTACAAATACCTTCCCAAATTTGAAAAATGATCCCTTCCATTAAAGTTCCATTAGAATTACAGTTAAAACGATGATTCCAGTCAAAATGGCTTCATAATTCCATTTTACCCTTCCTTATTTGTTCGTTAGGGATAAGGTTTTAAGGGGTGGCTGCTGAAGGAAAGGGCTTGGTTGGGTGCTGTCGGCGACCAAGGGAACGGCGGCCCACGCCAAAGTAGTCCCTGAACGGTATTCATATAAATTAAACTAAACCCCAATACATGCCACTCCTCTAGAATCCTGACACCTGTGTCATTGGGAACTCTAACACTAGAAAGGCTCCGTTTAATTCGTAAATAAATAACAAAAAATTTTATAAATTTTTGTTAATTTTATATTACATTAATTTTTTTTTTTATTACACGTATTACGAACTTTCAATTTACCTCACTCTTTCTCACTCTAAACACACCCTTTAAATGGGTTTGTATCCCAAACCAATGAAATTCAAGATAGATAAAGTGAAAAGATGCAAGGAACCAACGCAAGACCGAAATTCGCCAGGATCGTCCGCCGAAGACCCGATCTCCGGCGATCCATCGAACTCGTAACCTCTTTAATTTCTCTGTCTCACTAGATCAAAGTCTTCATGGTCAAATGGCAATCTATACGAAACAACCTCGAAGAACTCATCTGTGGGCTCACCTCAGTCGAAAACTGTCGCTCCGGCGACAACTCATCTCTCTCTCCGGCGTAGTTCCCACGATAATAGACATGTTCAACAAGTGCCACGACCCTGCCTGGCGATGCGTCCGACTATCCTACAGTACTTACCAAAAAAAACTGTCCTATAGTGAAAAGCTGCTAATGCAAATCAATTTGGACATGATCTGTGAAAAATTGGATCGACACGGCAAGAATCTCTCCGGTATATACACCGACAGACTGCTAAAAAATACCTACGCCATTGTTGTGTCAAGGCCTAGTCCTGCAGCTGCACGCGAGGACGTGAAATTCTACATGAAGGACTTGCTTTCGAGGTTGAAGATTGGGGGCACAGAGATGAGTAAACAAGCTTCGACTGCTTTCAACGAAGGATTGTTGAAGACAAGAAGGTTAGATTCGAGTGTGGTTCAATTTTTGGATCCCAAATAATTTTTGTTCATTGAAGCCCCGAGGGGTGGCCTTAACAACAGTGATGAAGGAGAAGGTTTTCTTTTTCTAAATTAATTAATTAATTAAATCAAACCAAAGCAAGACTTTTCTTACTCGGTGGAGTAGATTATATAGATTGATGACGCCAATCAAATATGTTTAGCACCATGTCCTCCGTTAGATCCAGATATGCAAGGTCATGTTTAATAATTTTTTTCCAACTTCTCTTAGGTCTCCCTCTTCTTTTCCTACTCCTGGCAATTTCCATACTTTCACATCTTCTAGCAAATGCCTCTGTTGAACGCATTCTAACATGGTCGAACCATTTTAATCGATTTTCTCTCATTTTATCTTCAATCGGTAATATTTCTACTTTGTCTATAATCTCCTCGTTCCTAATCCTATCTCTCCTTGTAATCCCGTACATCTATCTTAGCATTCTCATATCCGTAACTACCATATTCTGAACATGATTATATTTTACTACTTAACACTCTGATCCATATAGCAACGTTGGTCTTACCGCCACTTTATAATACTTTTCTTTCACCTTGAGGGAGACTTTTCGATCGCACAAAACCCCCGAAACACTCTTCCATTTGGTCCACCGGACCTGAATCATGTGACTTATATGAGTATCAATCCCTCCATCTTGTTGCACCATAGATCCAAGGTACCTAAAGTTTTATTTCTCTAAAATCTTTTGTGTGCCTAAACTTATTTCTACACTACCAGTTACTTTATTTTGACCAGACTTGCATTCTATATATTCCGTTTTGCATCGACTTAGCCTAAATCTTTTTGTCTCTAATGTTTCCCGCCATAATTCTAGCTTAGCATTCACTTCTTCTTTCGTCTCATATATTAAAATAATATCATCTGCAAATAGCATACACAAAGGCACATCATTCTCAATATGTCTTGTAATTTCATTCATAACTAAAGCAAACAAGTACAGGCTTAACGCTAAGCCTTGGTGTAGACCATTCATGATAGAAAACTCTTTAATTTCTCCACCAATCATCCGTATAGATGTTATGACTTTATCATACATGTCATTTATCATCTTAATATATGCAACACACGCTCTTTTCTTTTCCAATACTTTCCGTAGAATCTCTCTAGGAACCCGGTCATAGACCTTCTCTAAATCAATTAACACCATATGTAAATCTTTTTTACCTTATTTATACTGTTCCATTAACCTCATCAGGAGAAAGACAGCCTCCATGGTTGATCTCCCAAGCATAAAACCAAATTGATTATCGGAAATGTTTGTTGTCCTTTTTAGTATTCTCTCAATAACTCTCTCTCATAATTTAATCGTATGACTCATCAATTTAATTCCATGGTAATTTGCACAGTTTTGAATATCTTATTTGTTCTTGTATATGGGTATAAGAATATTTTTCTTCCATACATTAGACATCTTCTTACTCTTTAGCACTACATTGAAAAGTTTTGTCAACCAACTTATGTCATACTCCCCTAGGCACCTCTAAATCTCAATAGGAATACCATCTGGCCCAACCACTTTCCCATTCTTCATCTTTTTCAATACTTATTTTACTTATTCTCTACTGATTCTCCTATAAAACATATAATTTATTTCTTCCTTAAAGGTGGTAAACTGCCTCAATTGTATGTCATTACTACTGTTTTCGTTAAATAACTTGTAGAAGTAATTCTTCCAATGCTCATTTTTCTCCTCTTCCTTTACTAATACATTTTCATCCTCATCCTTAATGCATTTAACTTGGTTTAAATCATTGGTCTGCCTATCTCTGAATTTAGTAAGTTGGAATATCTCTCTTTCATCATTTTTAGTGTCAAGTTGCCTATATAAAGTCTCAAATGCCATTTTTTTTCCTAAATTAATTAATCAAGTGTGGGTAAATTCGTTTTCACGATAAAATTTTGACGGAATTAAATACAAATTAACAGAAAGGGTTGGAGGTTAATAACATTTCAAAATAAAAAAAAAAATTTATAAATTTTAAATGTTAAGAGTCTATATATAATTACCCAAATATTCAAAAAAGTCTAAGTATAATTTATCCTTTGTATTACTAACTTTTTTGTTTTAATTAGACACTATTTAAACGTTTAGAAAACACAAACGTTAATATGTGTATAGAAATTGTAAATTTGACTCAAAATTTATAATTAAATAATAATACAAGAAACAAACGGTAAGATTGCTGCTTCAGAAGATTCAAGTGCTCGGAAAAGCAAATGCACTGATTTGAATTCTGGTACGGCTAGATGGTATTGGTGCTCCAACACCAATAACAGCAGCCGGTCCTTTGTAGTGTTTATAATTAACTGCTCTATCTATCGGTTCAATATTTAAGTTATCATTTGGATTACAATTTTTTTTTTTTGTTATTTATTTTATGTTTTACGGTTTATGTTTTATAAATACTTAACATTTTCTATTTTTTGTATTTTGAAATTCTCTTTAGTTTGGACAAAAAAATTCAAAATGACTTTTAATTATTTTATATTTTATATATAAAATTATTTTCTATTTTTTAAAATAAATTTTAAAAATACAAGTGAACAAATATATTTTGAGTTGTTTTCTTTATTTTAAAAAACATAAAATGAAAATAGGTATACGAAATGACGTTTAACATAAACACCATTTGGTTTTACAGGGTCTCTCAATTCGTTTCTACACATAATGATTTAACAAAAAAACAAAAAATAAAAGTTGATGCACGCAACACTCCCTCTGATTTTTATTTATTTTTAATAAAATTAAAATAAAAATTTTGACAAAATTTACGAGTAGTTAAAGTTTATTTAAGTAAGTAGTAAGTTAGTAAAGTGTATTAAAAAGTTATAAAATGTTAAAGGATATTGGAGTGAAATTTTAATGATAGAAAATAACATGATACAAAAAATAGGAGAGAAAAGAAGAGAGAAAGTAAATCTGAAATTTTAAATGCATAATTTTATTTGAATAGATTAAAATATATATGTATATAAAGTAAAAGAATTTGTCAATAATTAAATTCCAATAATTAAATTCCAATTAATTATTTTAAATGGTTTTTTTTCTAAAAGTTATTAAAAATCTGTACAAATCTCCATAATTTTTTTTTCACTCATCTACAAAATCTCTAAAAATTTTTATAATAATTACAAATCTCAATAAAGTTCTATAAATTTCCAAAAAATTCTATACCACAAAAATCTCTGCTAGATTTGCTTTTCACTATTCCTCTATTTGTTCGTGATTTATTAATTACACTCCCAATACAAAAAAAAAAAAAAAAATTAAACCAACCCTATTTTATCTCAAACTCCCCCTTACTGCAAGAGCATATATAGATGAGAGAGGAGAGATTCAACTATAAGATCGAGAACTGAACTTGCATTAATTCGGATCTTCCAGAAGAGGGTTGAATTGCAAAGGACAAATTACCCTTTCTTCGTCCGATGATATTCTTTTAGTTCGAAACACAAAATGGACCTCCCGGAGAAAACAACTGTGTACAAATCTAAATGTAAAAATCACGCTTTTGGACTGATTATTTTTTTTATTCTTCATATTCTGAGATGTTTGGATCAAATTATGTACATGTAAGATTTTAAAGTTAATAATTAGATAAATTTACAATAATTAAAAAATAAAAATAAAAACTTAAATTGAGAACTAATCCAAATTAGCTCACCCTATTTAACAACTAGATCTTGATAACAGACAATAAATTAATGTAATTCGCGTGAATGAAAAATCTCTCTTAGCGACAAATTAAATATTTAAAGAAAGAAGAAGAAAAAGCATGACAAATATATTGAATTGTGACCAAGCTAAAATAATAATGAAGAAATAAATGATACCACTAGATGCAGTGCCACAGAGGCCAGCAGAAAGGGACAAATTTGTAGCATGGAATATCAAAGGGGGTAATAAGCGATCATTGCAATATCTTCATCTACGGGATCATATGCAAAGATCGCAGGGCGAGTTCGCACAAAAATTATACGAGGATTCCAAGGGCTAATTAACATGAGACCCAAAATAACTTGGAGGACCAAACCCACAACGATTAAGGCTAATCAAGAGGATGAGAGCCAAAATAACCTGGAGGACCAAACCCAGCATGGGGAGGACCAAACCCAGGTTCCAAGACACTTACTTTGTGACTTGAGATCCACCGGCTGCTTTCCACCACATCTTGGTCCAAGTAACTTCCCCCTCTTGCTTTGCAAAACTCACACATCAATGGTAGATAAGACAACAACGAATTGAAAGTTCAATCCATCTCCATCTTGTGTTTCCTCGAGGTGCTGGTCTTGGGCACGATGTGAATCATATTCAATGGGCCATGGTAGCTGGATCAATCTTGCCCGTCCACTAGGATCGTTCGGATCGTATGTAATAACCCGATGCGTACCAAATTCCGGCCAGTGAAACACTCCCCTTTTTGCCTTTGCCGGAAACACGGCTCTAAAGAGAACTTAGACGTGCATTTCATGGTTGATCTTTGCCACTTGCTAGTTTCGGAGGATTAAGTTACAACGTTGAATGTTTTCCTTGGAGTCAACCAGGATAGTGGAGTGGGTTGTTTTACTACGCGAACCAGCTTATAAGTAAGACGATTACAAGTATTACTAATGCTAGTGCTAGTGGAGTTTGT
This sequence comes from Vitellaria paradoxa, assembly GCA_019916065.1. NCBI lineage: Eukaryota > Viridiplantae > Streptophyta > Magnoliopsida > Ericales > Sapotaceae > Vitellaria > Vitellaria paradoxa. The sequence goes on from CM034236.1 coordinate 58,848,994, forward strand.
GGTTTTGAAGATTTCGAAGGTCTTGACAGACAAATTCTATTGCATTGTGAAAATATGTCTCAGTTGTTGGTTTTTATAGCATAGGGTTGAGAAAAATATTTCGAATGGAATGACGAACTCTTTAAAATTTTCTTCTGATGGACAGTGGAAGCACTTTCTTTCAGCGATTCAGCCTTCCAAACTATTCTCAATTCTCTCTTTCTAGATGGATGTGTGTGGGCACTCTCTCAGATCAATTAGCTAATTTGATGTATGAAAGATATTTATAAAGCGTGAGATACAGAGTTTGTATCAGAGAAGATCTCTAACAATAGAGATTATCTCTTATCCACTCTCACACATATCTTATCTAGATATATCATCTTAATATATATTTAGAAGATATGGTATCTTGAGAAAATCTCTCAATCATATCATCTTATCTAAATATATATATTAATTATCTATAATTTATTTAATAAATAAATTATAAATAATTAGCCAACTGGACCTGGCCGATCAAGATAAAATTGAGCTAGCTTGGGGACTGAAGGCCCATGGATTCCTAGCTCCAACTTAAAAGATATTTGGGCCTTGTGATCTTATGACAACCCATTATCTTTTAAATTAACCCAGGGCTATTCCACTAAAAGCCCTGAGCTGCACTCTAGTAGTCCATGTTGAAATTCATTTAATTAAAACAACTTTTAATAAAATGAATTTTGGTTTTAGACCAATAATATCCACTTAATTAACCCTCCATTATAAGCTCGTAATTAAGCTGGGCTAAATGTCGAGCTCCTTAATTACATATTTAACCCTAAGTCACTATTTGTCTATATTTTGATCATTCTCAATATTTTTCATATTTGTAAATAATTTACAAATAAATATTGTTATTCAATAAACAATTTATTGAATAAACTGCGGCCACATATTTAATGATCAAAAGAATAAATAGCTTAGGTGAGCGTATCAGAATGGATTCCATCTTGTAAGTATATGTTCCCACGATTCATAATATTAAATCTCCAAGTTATCGAGGTTTTGACCATTAATAAGATCTCACTTCGTGATAACTCAAATAGACTTAATCTATAAATGTGAGTCCATTACAAACTCAGGATTAAGGTTTATTAAGTTTATTAAAACTTATGTAAATTATGATTAAAAGACATTTATTAACCAAATCATAATTTACAATAGTCCATTCAATATGTATATCTCATATACATACTAACTTTCCTATTCAAAGTCACCACTTTAGTGATCAAGATAAATCACCAAATTAAGAAGTAGAAAAGTTACAGCTTTAACATAATAAAATGCCCGTTTCATTAATAGCTGTGAATTTTACTTTAATTTATAAAACTTGTGATTTAAATCTTTCTGTATTGGCATCTTATGCCCAATACTTAAATCACATACTTTATAAACAAGCGACATTAATGTATGCTTAAATAAATAAATATTTTATTATATCCAGAAAAATAAACTAAAATAAAATGTCATTACATAAAACATGTTTTCAAATGCACCAAAGAAATATAACTCTAACAATGCAACTTCTGGTAGTTGAGAAGACTTTCGGGAGACGAGATTGTAGACGTAATAGCTCACACTATGTCGACTCAGGAGAAGGCGGCCTCCGGAGGAAGCTTCCACGCAGCCAATCTCGTTCAAATCATATAGAGATTTCAATTCTTCTCTCTCATCTATTGAGAAATTGATGAATGCGGCTGTATCAGCAATTGGGTTCAATGGAGAATTGTAGCCCATATATTATAACAAGCCAATCGGTACATTACATTTTTACGAAGAAGTTTGTAGCGCTCCCGGAAAGTCGGATCATCAGATATCATCTCATTCCAAAACTTGCACACGCACTTAAATCTAATGATTGACTTCTGATTGATTTCACTAGCAACCTCGTAAGTATGTCGAATATGATGATATTTCTCAGAAGAAACTCCATCTCTCTCTCTCGGAAGAACCTCTAGCAAGTAAATCTATAGTCTTCTACTCACCCCTCTCTTGAAACATCTTTTTTATGCGCACTTGCGCTTTCTCATTCCGGTTAAGATTTGGAATTCTAATTCTCACAACTAAGTAGAACTTAATTCAGTCAGGATTCGGAATTCTTCCCTAATTCTATTACTCTGATTCGGTCAGGATTTAGAATTCTTCCTCAACCCTATCACTCTAATTCAGTCAGAATCTGAAACTCTTCCCTAATTTTGTTACTGGCTCGCATATGGCGTGATAATTCCCACGTAATGGCGATCGCCTAGGCCCACAAAAAAATAAGCCATTAATTTTTTAAATATTTTGAAATATTGAATAAAACGTTAAACTAATGAAAATTCTATTAATGCATTAATTATTTTTTAATTTTATTAAAATTTTATTTGACAAAGACAAATAAAAGGTTTTTGAACTTCCTACCATTTTATTTATGCATTCATTCATAATTATTTTATTAAATTTATTATTTCTATTTTTATTTTACTAAAAGTATTATTATTATTTTTAATTTTTTCTACCGGCCAAGAACTTTATTTATACTTTCATTCGTAATTATTTTATTAAATTCATTATTATTATTTTTATTTTATTAAATGCATTTTTCTTCTTTCAAATTTTTTCTATCTTATATGCGCCAAACGAAAGCTTGAAAAGATAATGTTGTGTCGAATCAACTTGTACACTCATTCTACAATTATCCAAATTCAATTCTTATCCTCATCAAATTAAATATTTATCACATCTATCGCATTGTATCATTATATCAAATCAAAATAATAAAGCTGTCATACTATATTGAATCAAAATAATAAAGAGAATTATTGTGCAACTCGTTGATATTAGGTTCTATCGTTTCATAATCTTCTTTTTTATTTTTAATTTTTTAATTTTTCTTTTGTTTCCATTTTTCTCAAATTTTCGTTCTTTGTTGCTTGCTGGGGAAAAAAATATTGATTACTGTTCCATAGGCTGTTATCTTGACAGGGAGAAAATAATATACGCGCATGGTGTAGATTTGAATGTTGAGGAAGGGAAAAGGATGATGGCCTTGTTCAGAGGAATAATTTTCGCTCCATGATCTGCCTTCTATCAGCTGAATTTGGTTTATTTTTGCCCAACTCTTTTACCATTTTGGCACTTGCACCCTTCTTAGTAGGATAATAGCTTTGAAGCTCCGCTTTGTTCTCTTTCTGCACTGTTTTTGTTATCTTTGTTGTCTTTGTCCATAATGCCACTCTGTATTTAGTTCTCACAACAAATCACATGAAGTTCCTTTGGTTTGACGAATGGAGAACTGACCTTTTTCCGGACACCAAGACACCCATGGCTTTTAATGCGGCAACAAAATCATTCCACTTATTGTTCTCTCTTTTATAGTGATCAGCATCAGATTATTAATTTTCCATTCCCATGAGAAAGTTTGTTAATTTGCTGAGAATTTTCAAAAGATCGCCACTGTTATTGAACCGAGCAATGGGAGAACGGCAGAGGAGGAAAATTGAGCATGGAGAGAGGGGACCTCAGGGAAGAAGGAGGTGAATCTAAGTTTTTTTTTTTTGGTTGAAGGGGATTTATGAAGCTATGGCTATAATTTCGTTTCTCATCCTATTCGATATGTAAATTATATGTATGGGTTGTTATTTTATTTTTTAATATTATTTTCAAACAATTAATATTTGTTGTCATATAATTGTATTTTGGACTTAAAATTTTTATTTTTTTAAAGAGTTCTTTAACAATATATATATATATATATTTTCATAATTTAAGAGGTTAATGTATAAGGTTTTAAAATTGAGGGTGTTAGAGTGAAACTTTTTAATTAAACGACGTTTGGAGTGACAAAAGTGATAAAATTTCATAAAAATTGTGGGTTTGTAAATTGTGTAGTGAGATAAAAAAATGAATAACTTTTAGAGATTTTTAGTATTTTTCAACAATTTTCAAAACTCTAAATGGAGCCTAAAGGAGTATATGTGTAATTAACAAATTTTGTATATGAAAAATGTTTAGTTGTATATATAGCACTTGTTTTAGATATATTAATTATTCTTAAATGTTTTTTTTTAATTTTAATTCAAGAATCATATTTTAAGGTTTTATAATTCAAAAGTAATGTAAAAATTGTTTATAGTTAAGAAATTGTCCATCTACTTACCTGAAAATAATATATATACAGTCTATATTGAGTTTTGCACTGGGTACGAATCTTTTACTGGGAAGCAGTTATTTAGAGAGCGAAGGGATTAAACTGGGACTAATAACTTTTAAACAAACTACTAACTAGGGCATGTTTGGAAGCAAAATTTGTAAGGAATGTAATTTTTTGATAAAAGTTGTACCTACAACTTTTCAGTATTTGATAAAATTTTAAAATTTTTAAGAACTTTTAATTAGTTGGTAAAGTTAGAGACATTTTCAAGAAAATTTAAAAAGAATTTTTTATAAAAATATCCCTCAAACTATCGCTATTTTTTTATTTGGTCCTCAAACTATCAAATGAATCTATTACACTCTCGAACTATCTAATTTTGTTTTATTTGGTCTAAATACTAATTGTATCCATTAAAGTTTAGAAATATTGTCATGTGTAGGTTATGTGACATTTTTTCACTCCACCCCAAAGTTATAATGATCAAATTATTTTTATTCCCACCATTTAGCACCAAAAACTGTAGGTTTTCTGTCAACTGCTAGTTACAACAATATAATCACAATATTAAAATAATAATTTATTATTAAAATAATTTATTAGATAAAATTAATAATTATTTTTAATAAATAAATTTAAATTTACTTTAATAAATTATTTTTTAGTTAACAATAATTTTGTGGTATAATTTTATATAAATAGTAAATTTATTATTAAAATAATACTTATTAATGTAAATAAAAATTATAAATTGGTCTATTATGAAAATAAAATAAATATTTCTTAAAATTAAAAATAATTACTTTGGAGATAATGATTTGTTATTAAATTAATAATAATTTATTATTACAATAATTTAAATAATAGTTTATTATTAAAATAAATAATAATTTATTATTATATAGCAGTAACTAGCAATTGGATTTACCCAAAAAAAAAAAAAAATAGCAATTGGTGAAAAATATACACTTTTTTTTGTGCCAAATGAGAGGGATAGACATGGATTGACCATTATGCCAAAGGTAGAGTGAAAAATGTCACGTGACCTGCATATAGTAATTTTTCCGTCAATTTTAATAGATCAAGTTAACGTATGGACCAAATAAAATGGAATTTGATAATTTGATGATGTAATAGGTGCGTTTAATAGGTTAAGGACTAAATAAAAAAAAAAGTGATAGTTTAATGAATATTTTCATTAAAAGATCTTTTAAAACTTGTTAAGAACTTTTAATTGTTTGGTAAAAAGGTTGAAAATTTTTTAAAAAAATTTTAACAATTTTTGAATTGTTGCTAAAAGCAAAAAAAAAAAAAAAAAAAAGCTAAAATTCTCTCTCTCTCTCTCTAACAGCCCTCCCAATGTAAACTTTATTAATACACTTAGGTCCGGTTTAGGAGGTGTTTTTGAAAGATTAAAAGTTAGGAAAAATATAATATGTCAATTATTTTTTGACATTTGAAAGATCAAATTAAAATTTGCAGTCAAAATTCATTGGAATGGGATTGAATAATCCGTTTCAATGATTTTGGTCAGAAAAATTTTTAGAAAATTGATAAAAAACTAACAAAAGTTAGAAGAAATTGGTAAAAACTTGTAAAAATTTATAAAATTAAGAATTTTTAAATAAATACATAAAAAGAAAATGGCAAAAAATTTTAAATTGTTTTAATTCTTGGTAAAATTTGGCCATTCAAACGGGCTTTTAGAGAAAGGGAAAAAAATTCAACTTTTCATATTTTAGGTTTTGATAAAACATTCGATGTTGCCAATAATTTTACATGCCAAATTGCCAAACTCAAGAACTTTTTCTGAATTGACAACAAGTATAATGGTCATTTTATTTTAAAAATAACAAAAATTAATAAAAATTTCTATTTATTTTATCAAATACCTAAAAAATTATAAAAAATTTCTATTTATTTTATCAAACACATTAAAAATTTCAAAGGGTGTCAAATAAATGTAAATTTTGTTATAAAAATGTGTATAACACATCCGTGTGGGGGAGTTTTCAGAATTAAGATTCGCAGTAATGGTATTTCATAAAATTGTGTAGCAGACACATCGCTGATGCAATGCAACATGCCCAACGCAACTATAGAAAGGTGGCGTTATTGAGGTCACAAGTATAATTTGGTCAAAGTTGTTAATTTTTATTTTCTATAAAAATATTTTTTAAATACAAAAATTATCCACAACAAAAACTGTAATAATACTAGAATTATAGTAAAAATAAATTTAGGTGAATCATTTATATTCCGCAAATATATTCTTATATTCTATTTTATTTTTTTATTACATAAAATTACATAATTATCTTTATTTTTGTAGAAATATATTTACGACATTAAAATTATACAATATATTTTATTAAAAGAATGAGAATAGTTACATTTATTCTTGTAGAAATATATTTACGGTATTAAAATTATACAATATATTTTATTAAAAGAATGAGAATAGTTATGTAATTTTATTTAATAAAGTAATAAAATAAAATATAAAAATTTATTTATGAAATACAAATAGATACACCTAATAAATTTATATAAATTTATTATTTCTAAACAATACAACATTCATTAACCTCCCAGCAAAGCGAACGTTAATTAATTGGTCAACCCAGCCGACATAACAAAAACGCGCATTTAACGGCGAGCATCCCAAGACCACACAGCCGTTCGATTAGGGCATGCCAACGGTCTTGATTTGCTAGATTGGCGGGCGGATGACGACTTAGCGGGCATTGAGTGACTAGAGAGCCAAATTACTTTTAGTCATTTACCCCCGGTCTTTTTATCTGTTTGTTCTCTCTACAACTACAAGCTCCGAACTTCGAAGGCTTCTCAAAGTTGTCTCTTCGCCTCCAGCACTTCCTGCTCTGCTTGCGATCCGGGCTCGTCAACAGGTCCACTTATGGTTCATTACGCCTTCAAGCACGGCGTCGCCGTCTAAGTAAACTTCGAGCTTCAATTCTATTGAAGTCATTGATCTAGGGTTTTATTCTCGGTGCACGAATTCTAGTTCCTGGGTATTGTATTACTTATTTTTATGGAAATTCTTTCATTCAGTGATGTATATTCTCTCCCTGGAGTTCACTTTTGTTGAATGATTTCGCTCTTTGGTACTTAAGAAGAGGCTTTCAGTCAAGATTTTAAGGTTAGGGTTTCATATGTAGTAGCTTAGTTAGTATAATCGCTCTTATTCTTACTATTGATAATACGATTAACATGTTTAATTGTAAAATTGAACTTCCCAGAAAAATCACAGAACCTGGCAGGTTTTACTCTAATGCATACTTTCTGATTTAATTAATTTTCAACTACATACAAACGGTCAATCTATTGAAGATGCAATTGTTAATCACGGCGACAAAACCTATGTTCATGAGACCAAACCTATGTTCATGATCCTATGTTTGAAAACTTTGATTCCATTCACTTATGAAGGGAGGAAGAAATATTGGGTTTGCATTTCTTTTGTCAGAGAGGGAAAAAAAAAATGCAGAAATAGAGAATATATTGTCTTCATAATTACCAGTAAGTTGAGTCCATACATATATGTATGTTGGCCTTAGTTATGCGGGTTATTGTGAGGGATTACAAGTATGCAGGATGAGGAACTTATCTTCCCATAATTCAAATCTGCAGAATCAAGAAGACTTAAGTTACTTTTGGGACAGAAGTAGATAGCAGAAGTGGGCCACAAATTAAACTAGGTGTGAATGATGGCAAAGAAGGATAGGTTCCCCGGAGGGTACTCTACTGGATTTGCTCCCAACTATGAATCAGAGGGGTCTGGTAGCTCAGGAAGAGTTGATACCGAGATTACTGCTTCAGAGGATTCAAGTGCTCCAAGAAGGAAATGCATTAATTTGAATTCTGCTACACATGATGGTTTCGGTGTTCCTACACAGGTCCTCCCTTTATCAAAAATGTCACCTTCTGAGAGAAAGGATTTAGTACTAAGATTGAGAGCAGAACTTGCACAAATTCGGAGATTCCAGAAGAGTTTTGAGATGCAAAGAACAAATGTGGTTACGCTATCTTCATCTAGTGATATTCTTAGTTGTAGCAATGCACAAAATGGACCTCCAGTGGAAAAAATTAATAAATCATCAGTATTAAGTTCTGGACCAGAAAAGAATTTAAACCCTCCAAGCAACAAGGCACGTGTCTTGAATCGTGGTACTTCAGGAAGGTTTGAGTCTGCGAGTCACACATCAGTAGCAAAGACACCCAATTCAGCTCTGATGAAACAGTGTGAGGCATTATTAAAAAAGTTAATGCAACATCAACATGGTTGGGTTTTTAACACTCCTGTTGATGTAGTTAAGCTGAACATTCCTGATTATTTCACTGTTATCAAGCATCCAATGGATTTGGGAACAATAAAAAGAAAGATTGCTTCTAATGAGTACTTAAGTCCATTGGACTTTGCCACTGATATCAGGCTAACTTTCTCCAATGCCATGACATACAATCCACCTGGAAATGATGTCCACTTCATGGCTGATACCCTTAATAAATTTTTTGAAGTGAGATGGAAAGTTATTGAGAAGAAACTTCCAAAGGATTCCCGGACATTACAAGAAAAATCTGGTCTACATGAAGAAAAGGAGACAATTAAGCCAATGCCTCCATCAAAAAAGAGAAAAATCACTTCAACTCACCATAAAGGAATTCCAGATCCTGTTAACCGGATGATGACAGAGGAGGAGAAACATAAATTAAGTAGACAATTGGAGGCTTTGCTGCCAGAGTTGCCAGACAATATAGTTGAATTTTTGAGAGAACAGAGTTCAAATGCAAGAGAAACTGGAGAGGATGAGATTGAAATTGACATTGATGATCTCAGTGATAACACCTTGTTCACATTGCGGAAGCTGCTGGATGACTATTTACAAGTGAAACGAACGGCCCATGCTAAAGCTGAACCTTGTGAAATAGAGGTATTGTGCTTTGAATATTCGCATCCCTTCCCCGATGAAATCAAAAATCAAGGCCCCTTGTTAAATTTTAAGTGCCTCTATCTTAATTATTATGTTCTACATCTCCGGTGCAGCTACCAAATGAATCAGGTCTTAGCAATTCGTCCTTGCAATTGTGCAAAGGTTATTATCCTCTCTCTTTGGTTGTGCCAAAATTGCAGTCAAGTTTACCGCGTGTGAAACTTTCCTTGTATTTTCTTATGTATTTTGTATTTATAGGGAATGATCCTATTGACGAAGATGTTGATGTTGGTGGGAATGAGCCTCCTGTCTCAAGCCATCCTCTGGTAGAGATAGAAAAAGATACCATTCACAGAAGCAACAAGTGTATCAGTGCAGCCAGCTCCGGTGGCAATTCTGGTTGGTATTCTATTTTGTCACTGCTTGGACCTTTCATACTTTAGCATATAGTTACATATTTGAACTTTTCTTGGGGATTAAGTTAATTTGATAGTTTAACTCCTCCTTGCATGCCTTAGAACCTGCTAGACATGTATGAAGTGCCTGACTTGCTTCACTTGTCCCTTTGGCCCTTCAATTGTAGTAGTTAAGTATCCCCGCTCCTCCTCAAAAGTGTATGCACAAACTTTTAGAATGGTTAAAGTAACATTTTGCACTCCTTTAAATTGCAATGATGTTCAAGACAAAAGTACCTTGCATTTGCCATTATGATTGTGCTATGTCTTGTTGGCCTTGTGAGGTTCCTGCAAATGCTTCAACAAAAAAAGCTGATTATTGGATATTATCTGCCAGCTGACAATACATATCTGCCATTTGGATGACAACACAGATTATCTGTCCAAACCCACCTGCCATGCTATAACCCACATTGACCTTGGCATTTGGCTATTCCATGTCCAACCTCATCATGGCATTGAGCCACAACTCTGCACGAGTGTTTCTATTCAAAGAGGTGGGCTTGGTGGAGTGAGTTTGTTATAAATCTGAATCTTGATATCGACCTGAATTGGAATAATGTTTTGGTGTCGCTCCCTAGGCATGCCTTGACCTGTTAAATTCCATCTTCGGCCTATCCCTTTGGGGGTAGAAATTAACTCAGGGAATTGCCATTCCCAGTTTCTTAAGTGTAGTTTCACTGAATTATGCTTCAACATCCAATTTTTTGAGGGAAATTTATAATTTCTATGCAAATTGTGACTTAGTGGCATGACATGCGGGAGAGTATCCTTTTTGGCAGGGTATTTTTCTGCATATGGTCGTTGTTAAGCTGTTGAAAAGTTTGCTTTTGTCAATTTTGTTTACTTGGTTTTCTGGTGGGGTTGACCAAGTTTGAATCAATTATTAGACACTGTTGATTGTATGCAGTTGTTAAGGAGAGCAGGTGTGTTTTCTTTGTGCACCTTTTCTCTCTCCTTTTGTGCTGGGTTTGATCCCATGATGCTTCTTTATAATATTCTTTATTTATTAAAAAAAAAATGAAAGGTTATTGTGAGGACACGATGTAGATTTTTTAAGCTGGTGCTCTGCGAGGATGAGAAACGGCTGGAAAATTCTTTGATTTCAATGATAGACGAGAAAAAAAGAGCATATGTTTTGACCAGTTCCAGCTGGCTATGTATCACTGTCTCCCCGATTTATCACATCCACAATATTAGAGCTCGTCCTGTTACCTTGGTTGTGATGACGATTTAGATAAGTCTTGCATTTTCGACTCGTGCTGTCATCTCGGCTTGGTGAGTGCCAATATCGAGCCGATATGTCCAATATATGGGCTTATCGATTGAGACTTTGAACTTTGTTCCAACAAAAAGTGAGAATTTAAGAATGGGAATGACCATTTCCACATTTTTATTTTCTAATGGAAAAAGAAGAGATATTGAGGAAAAAAAAAAAAAAAATCAAGGAAGAAAGAACATATAAAGGCAAATGGTGGTTACTGTGAACCTGCCAAGTGCCAACCATCACTGCCTACCCCACCTCTACTACAGCAGTTGCGCCACTAGATTCCACTTCCACGGCTGTCACTGCCAGCACTACTACTATCCATCATTACAGCCACGTGAACTACCTTTTGTTGCAACCTCCACATTATGTACAACTTTCATCATCTTTTGTTGCTGCCACCACCTCCACTACCACAATTACGCTGGCCACCGTTATTGCCATTCACCTGCCTTTCTTCACCACCACAACTGTTACCGCTGCCATTACTGCTGTTCACCTACCTTTCACCACCATTTCTAGATTACTTTATGTTGTTTTGTTTTAATTTAATTGAAACTAATATTAACATAAAATTGTACATTCCATTCTATGATTACTTAATTTGGGAACCAAACAAGAGATCGCCATGCTTTTATTTCTTTCCGACTTTCATTTTTGTTCCACTTCATTTCATTCCCACGTACCAAATGTAGTAGCCTAATCTCTTCTTAGGCCATTGCTTTAAAGCTTCAAGGTCTTAAAGTATTGCTTTATGCCTCTGTTTGTATGGCATCTTATTCTTCTTCTTTGTCCCTCTTTTCATTTGTTTCTCTGGCAAAAAGGGGTTGGTGTTGGGGTTTTTGTTTTTTGTTTTTTGTTTTTTTTTTTGGGGGGGGGGGATGAGGGTGTAATAAAACTTAGAAAGTGTACATATGGTTGTATAAATTGTAACTCCTGGATAGTCTGACAGGACCGACACAACTCTTATCCTTACTACAATTTTTTTCAGCCTTTTTCCAAATGTAGTAGCCTAATCTCTTCTTAGGCCATTGCTTTAAAGCTTCAAGGTCTTAAAGTATTGCTTTATGCCTCTGTTTGTATGGCATCTTATTCTTCTCCTTTGTTCCCTCTTTTCATTTGTTTCTCTGGCAAAAAGGGGTTGGTGTTGGGGTTTTTATTTTTTATTTTTTATTTTGGGGGGGGGGGGGGGATGAGGGTGCAATAAAACTTATAAAGTGTACATATGGTTGTATAAATTGTAACTCCTGGATAGTCTGACAGGACCGACACAACTTTTATCCTTACTACAATTTTTTTAACCTTTTTCCAAATGTAGTAGCCTAATCTCTTCTTAGGCCATTGCTTTAAAGCTTCAAGGTCTTAAAGTATTGCTTTATGCCTCTGTTTGTATGGCATCGTATTCTTCTTCTTTGTTCCCTCTTTTCATTTGTTTCTCTGGCAAAAAGGGGTTGGTGTTGGGGTTTTTTTTTTTGGGGGGGGGGGGATGAGGGTGCAATAAAACTTATAAAGTGTACATATGGTTGTATAAATTGTAACTCCTGGATAGTCTGACAAGACCGACACAACTCTTATCCTTACTACTATTTTTTCTAACCTTTTTCGTAGTATTAGCATACACCCACATTTCAGAACAGAACACGACTTGATCTTTAAGAGCAAGAAATAAAATGTCAAAATGTTCTTACTGTTTTAGGGTTTCTTGCATGATGAAATTTGCTTGGCTCGTTGTCATGTCTTTCATGTGGCCAGGCCATTGCCTTAATGTTGATCCATTTTCACTAAACAGGACTTTGTGCTTATTATTTTTTATTGATCCATTAATTTGAATTGTTGGAGTAATGAAAATTTCCATTCTCCTTCATTACGCAAAAATGGCTATTCATTTTTGGAGACATGTGTTTCATGTATTTCCAATTGCTTGGTTTGGTGAAAATTTATCCTTTTTTTTAAATGTAATAATTTAATTCCTATTGCAAGGGGAATGTTTCTCTTGCTTACACTTTGCAAAGGCAAATCATCCTCCTTTAACCTTGATGAAAGAGTGAAGATTCTGTAATGTTATGTGGTCAATGTGAAGAGAAGAATGCAAACAAACAACACCTCCGCCCCCCGAAAAAAAAAAAAAAAAAACACATGCTACTTGTAATGTGAAAATCCTGAGTAAAGAAGGATATCAAGTAGAGAAAGCATGCCAGGGACTCTTCAACCTTAGATCAAATGTGTTCTTTGAAAATTTAATTTATTCCTTTTCTTTTCATATAATGCCTAAAATTTCTCGTCATTTGGACTCATCAATATATTTTTTGTGGTCATTATTTGTCTGATTTGTTATACTTATTGCTTTGCATTGTTTTTGTTACTGCCCTCATGGATATGTTTCATCAGCAGATTCGGACTCCAGCAGTTCTGATAGTGAATCAGATGGTGCCAAAGCTTCTACTCCGGCAAAACTACCAAAGGTACATGCTGTATGTTATTTAATTTTTAGTGTAAAGCCATAGTTACATACACTTCATGTGAAAATGATGCATAAATGATTGTGCTTTAATTGCTGCTCATTTTATCATGTGGAATTTACATCTTTTAGGTTCCTATAGTTTTAACCATTGTTCACTTAATCCATCGTTGCTTGCTTACAGGAAAAGTTGTCGCCTGAAGGAGATTTAGATGAAAAGACAGGTGTCATTGACTTGCTTGATGGAAATCGTGAGTTAACTTTAATAATTTTCTTTGTTTCTTTCATGCATGGTGCTTTATTGATTATTATATTCATTTTCATGTTGCGATGTTGGTGTTGCATATTGGGTGTTTTTGCATTACTTGGGCATATATCATCTAGCAGAATGATGTCATCAACTTGTGCTAATTAGAAACCTAATTGTTAGTGATTAATTAGCATTTTCATGATGTTATCAACTTGCGATCTCTATTATATAGAATGGACATCAATTAGAAATCTAATTGCTAGCTATTAATTAGCATTGCTTATATTGGAAACTTTGATTAGTAACAAGCTTGTATTTTGAACTTTTTTGCATGTGAATAGAGGGAACATTGCCTATTTGCCTCTTTTTCTGTACTTGGGTATAACTTAGAACAGTTGTCTCACTGTATGAAGTCTCTGATCCATGTCCTTCATGCAGAATCTGTGAGTGGGCTGGATCAACTAGAACAAATTTCCCAAAAGCCAAACTCTGTTGAATCAGATTGCCATCAGGATGGTAGGCAGTGAATGTGAAGAAAATTGGCATCCTATATTCCTACTAATACTGGGGATGGTCTCATTCATTCCTGTGTGTTTCAGGCGAGAGTGTTCCAAGTGAGAGGCGAGTTTCACCTGACAAGCTTTACAGGGCTGCTGTTTTGAAAAACCGGTTTGCTGATACCATATTGAAAGCTCGAGAAAAGACACTCAACCAGGTTGGTTAGAAAAATGGGTCCCTTGTATTGACCTATTCATAGCAGTCAATTTTGCAATTATTTTCTGCTTTTGGATGTGATGGTGTATGATTTGCGCTGGCTGAGATTAGGGCGAAAAGGGGGATCCTGATAAATTACGTCGTGAGAGGGAGGAACTTGAAATGCAGAGAAGGAAAGGTATTGACCTTTAGGAAAGTGAAATCACATTATTATTCTCATCATTATTTTCTTCATTTTAATCATGCACTTGCATAGAGTTGGACCGATACAATCATCATTGTTCATAATGTTTGTTTTCGTACGTGTAATCAGAGAAGGCTAGATTGCAAGCTGAAGCTAAAGCTGCTGAAGATGCTCGAAGGCAAGCTGAAGCTGAAGCAGCTGCTGAAGCCAAGAGAAAGAGAGAACTTGAGAGAGAAGCCGCTCGGCAGGCGCTGTTGAAGGTAAAGCTAACTACAATAAGTTTACAGATGTGGAAGAGCCATTCGTGGCTCATTTTTTATTTTATTCTTTATTTTGTGGCTCTCACTGGAAATTCCCCTTGCCTTGTGCAGATGGAAAAGACGGTTGAAATTAATGAGAACTCTAGGTTTCTTGAAGACTTAGAAATGCTAAGGGCTGTTCCTCCTGAGCAATTGCCAAGCTCTGTGGATGAGACTAGCCCCGATCACTCTCAAGATGGATTGGGCAGTTTCAAGTTTGTGGGCAGTAATCCTTTGGAACAACTTGGATTGTACATGAAAGTGGACGAGGAGGAGGAAGAAGGTGAGCTGCCTAGTGTTCCAAATGTTGTTGAAGATGTAGAGGAAGGTGAGATTGATTAGCTCTGTCGTTGTTGAAGATGTATCCACCAACGGTGGGAGCTAAGGAATAGAGTGCTGTAGAGAAATGTTTGCCCTGGCATGCTTCTTATTTAATGTTTGTATACTCGGGCAAAATAGTACAATTTGTTTCCCTCGCTTGTGGCAGCTATAAACTTATTTGTTGCAATTTCGTGTAGTGGCCGGAACGATGCTGGCAGTTCTGGGTTTGGATGAAGTTATGATGGATTATTTGAGCATATGATGGTTTGGAATGTTGTTAATGTGGATTTTCGTCAACAACAGTAAATATGTGACGTGGAATTCTTTCAAAGAGGAAGAACTAAAAACTGGATAATTTGCTAGTGTGGCTTGAGGCTCTGACGGTATTATGATTAGTGGTGCATTAAGACATATTGCATGTTAGTATGTTACAGTCAGGTTGTGGTAGTATTTCCAGTTACTTACGTAAAATGGTGTTTTCTAGAGCATCCTTAATCGTGTGTTTGTATTATATATTTACAGAATTATTACTGTTACTGCTTCTACCTTTTTCCCACAGCAGCATGTAATTGTTCTCGATTTGTTTATCTAGTTTTGGGGTGTGGCAATTTTATTTTGGAGGTGAAGATTTTCCATTTTTCATTTTTGTGGCTTTTTTCTCGTTGGCTCGGTGTTTGGAAAGGGTGCCTCAAATTCTATTGTCTATAAAAAGTTTTAAAATGGCTTATGGTTAGAGATGTTGATGAGTGAGCTGTCAACGGGTGGTCCTTTAAGGTTTGCTCTTTTAATGAATGAGTTGGGCTTCTTTTAAATCAGTTTTTTAAGGTTGTTTTTTTTTTTTTTTGTTTTTTTGATAGGTAAGCGAGGGTGGGGGGCCGGGTTGAATCTAGGTGGTGAGTGGGTACAAGAGAAGTTTTGCCAATCAAGTTAGCAGTCACACTCATTTTTTAAACTAGTTGAGCTTGGGCTCAAGAAAATTTGACTATAATTTACGATATTATTATTATTATTATTATTATTTACATATAATACAAACATATGCACATATAATCTATATTAATATAAACAAAATTTAAATATTTAACGTCCTTCCGTGAATTCTAATTTAGATATAATAGTAATTTGATAATATTGGACATTGTCTAATGTTTTGAATATTTAAAATAAAAAGAGATTTAATAAGTTGAAATTGACCAATAATATATTTTAACGAACCCAGTTTGACCTTGAGTTTTTTAAGTCTTAGGGACTGCTTGGACTACAAAAAGATACAAAAAATTATCAGAAGTTACAAAAAATTATTAATTTTTTTTAATTATATTTCATCACATATCACTTTCATATTAATTCTTATATTTTTTCTGTACTCTTTTGTCATCTAAATACCACATTTTTTTAAACTAACAAATAGTCTCTCATTAAGCATGAGTTTTCTTTTATTTTTTTTTTCTTTTACCTTTATTGTTCTTTTCTCTCATTGGATCCTTACCCTAAGCACACTTTAATAAATTTATATTTCTTCCTCTTGAAACTAGCAAGTGACTTATGTAGACTTTTTACCAGTTATCTATATAATAAAAAAGGACAGTTTTTGAAAATATCTCTATTATAAATTAAGATTTAAAGATTGAGAATTATTTTTTTCTTTCGTTCAACGATTGAGATCATTTTTATATTTTTAATTTCCTACTCAATTCTTATTTTAGTGGACCCTACCACAATCTATATCACAAAATGGTTTGGTTATTTTAAAATTTAATATATTTTAATGGTAGAGACCATATGCAGTATGCAAATCAATACTGCCAACTTAAATTCTATCAAATTATAATTTTCAGAAAGTTGAACCTTTTAAATTAAAGTATCATAATTTATGTTTTCTTTTATGATACTTATAAAAAATTAATTGAAGAGAGAGAGATCAAAACATATGTAGTTGCTAAGGTCTAAAGTTTTGAAAAAATTAAAACTCATAGATAATCATAGTTTTTTTTTTATTTAAATTTTTTATTCAAAATTTTAATTATATGAAAAATTTACTATTAATTTTGTTTAGAATATCGTACACACGAAGTATTACTACAATATAAACTAGAACATTTGTGTTCTTCAAGCTCTGTGTCTATGTTGACTTGCTATCCGACTCTTTTATTTTTAGGAAATCGAATGCTTTTTTATTAATTATTTTTCTCTATTTTTCTTATTTTGTTCCATATCTATGCAGTCTCTCCCTCTCGACAATAATTTCAATATTTTTATTTTTTTAGTTGAAAATCTAAACTTAATATTCACTAACGCTTTGTTTAAATTAAAAATCTGTCAAAAAAAATAAAAGAAATAAAAATTCAAAATTGATTCTTTTGTTTAGATTGTGATAGAAAAAATAAAAAAAAAGGAATAGAATTTAAAAAATTAAAATTAATTACGTTAAAAAACTAATATATTTATGAATGACTTTTATTTTTATATATATTTTTAGTTCATTGAGACAAGGATCAAATGTTATTTCCTTTCTTATATGTTTTTCCCTCTCTTTTTATTATTTTATTTTATGTTTATCAAGTTTCTCTCTCTCTCTCTCTCTCTCTCTCTATCTCTCTCTCTCTCTACTTTTTCCATACAACAACTAAAATATTATGAAAGGCTAAAACATAACTCTTTTATTTAGTGAAAATTGAAGGTCTAAACTTATAAATTGCTTATGCTTTGTGTGAATCAATTGTCAAAGGAAAATAAAATGGACAGTGATTAAAAATTTATTTTCTTATTTGATTTATAATATAGAATGCAAGAAAAAATGCATAGAATTTAAGAAAATTTTATTTTGATGAGTGACTTTTATTTTATTATAATTTTTAATTCATTTGACTAAACACATATATTTAAGATTTTATATTTCTTATTTTTTTCTTTTTAAATTCTCACTCAAAAAAATGCTTAATACAAAATCAGGGGCACGTGGCTTGCTAGTGTTTGTCAATTTGTCTAAAAAAGTTTTTTTTTTTGAAAGAAAAGTAAATTCCCAAATGCCTTTTTTTTATTTATTTACTTTTAAATCAGGTTTTAAACTAGCTTTAAAAAATTAGTCTTTTTTTTTTTCCTTAGGAAGCTGCGATAATATAATTCTAAAAATTGCGCACACACAATTTCAATAGGAAGATTATTTACCTGTGGGATAATCAAATTGTTCTAATCACATTTCTTCTTTTTCTGGGGTCGGGGAGAAGCCTGCAGGCACTATCCATGGGTGCGCACTGGGTGAAACCCACCCCGTGGCCTTAGCCGGCAAAGAACCACGAGGAGGTAAACCAGTCTAGGTAAGCTCTAGCTGACCGGCTTAGCCGAGAAAGCTATTAAATAGCCCTCCACAATTAGAGGAAGGACTGCCCCAAGAGGAGTCGAACCCGGGACCTATTGGTCCCAGACCCTTCAGCCCGCCATCCAAATCAACTCGACTACTTCTTTCGCGGCTAATCACATTTCTTCTTAGTCATAAAGAAGGAAGGCTAAATATTTATATTTAAAATTTTTTATCTATAAATATAAAATATTATTATAATTCTAAAAATCGTTAGTAGAGTCATAATTCACCACTTTTGTACTTCTTAGGAGTGTTTGGATGAAAAAAATAAAAAAATACAAAAAATTAATATAAAAATTATATGTGACGAAATTTGATTAGTTGGAAAAAATTGGTAACTTTTGGTATATTTCCTTAATAATACTTTTTGCTTTTTTATTTTGTTCTTTGTTATTTTTTTAATAAAAAGTATTTAACTAAACAGTGAAATCCACAATGCCAATAATCACAGACCAAAAGACAATGAATTAATCCTTTAAAATAAAACAAAATATATCAAAGTATATGCAAATACAAAACCACATAAAAATAGACAGAAGAAAATGATTAAATTAATGTGTTATTATAATGGTTAGTCGATGAATGTGGGTGTATTTGGAGTAGCAAAAAAATTAGTATACATTAGTAGAATTTACAGTCTCGTAATTTGTATATTGTGTAAAAAATTTATGAAAACTTTTAAACATTTTTGATAAAATTTGGAAAAAAAAATTTACGTACATTTTGGTTGTGTTTGGAGCCTCAAAAAAGTTCAAAAATTTTCAAAAAATTCTAAAAGTTTCACCTTTTTTAAAAAATTATTAAAATCTGTTGAAACAAACCAAAATAGTATGTTGAAACGAACCAAAATCCCAAAAATTTTAAAAAGTTATTAAAATTCGTTGAAACGAACCAAAATAGTACGTTCCAACAAGTTTTGACAAATTTTTTTAAAAGTTGATCTGATATTTGTACAAAAAGTTAAACAAAATCCCAAAAATTTTCAAAATACTTCACTAAAATTTTGTCACGTGTCACTTCATATAATTTTTAACAATTTTATATCAAATTAAACATAAATATTCAACAATCATTTTATAATAATTTTTTACACTCCAAACTCTAACAAAATTTTACTTTCGGAAACTTTTGAATTTTTTTTAGAGGCTCCGAACGCACTCTTTACAAACTCTGCCAATTCGATGGACTTGACATCAAATTTAAAAAAATTACTAGTATGGTGATAATTTTTTTAAAAATTTTAAAAAGTAGGCTGATTTTTAGTTATGAACAATTTTTATGGATTTTTGTTTTTTTTGGGGGACCCTCTTTTTAGACCTTAAGCTCCAATCGGAGCCGACCAGCTGCCAAATTTATATCATCAGGCTTGGATTTGGAAGTTAAAAAATTAAGGTGCCACTTTGTTTGTTTTTCAATTCCTTATTTTTTTATTTTCTATTTTGAGTGCATTTACGATTTTATGTTCTTAAAAATAAAAAAAATAATTAAAACGCATTCAGTTACTTATATTTTTAAAATTTATTTTAGAAAACAATAAATGATTTTACGCATGAACTGAAAAATGACAAAAAATTATTTTGAGAGTTTTCAATCTAAAATAAAAAAAAACTCAAAGTAAGAGAAACAGAGCATTTTATATCTCCTTATTTTGAGATTTTTAAAACATAAAACACATAAAATAGAAAATACAAAAACAAAGCAAACGTCACCTAACTTTTTAATAAATGATTACTCACTGACTATTAAAAAATCAAACTTTTTTTTATTTGTGAAGGAAAAAAAAGTTAATATTTTTATCTTTGGAAGTTGAAAAGAAATTTAAAATATAAAAAAATAAATTTGATCATTTTAAAAAAATCAAAAAGCTAATAATTAATAGCTCCAACTAATATTTTTTTTTGCGTCAAACGGTACCTTGGGGTGTGTTTGGTTGGTAAAAAATGGGATAAAAAAATCATAAAAGTAAAAAAATATGATATAAAGATAAAATGTAAAAAATTTTAATTAAAAAAAATATAAAAAATAATTAAAATTAATAAATTTTAATGATTTTTTGATGATATCAAACAAGACGTTTGTCTAGGGCCAATACTTACTTCGACTTCGACTTTATTTTTATTTTTTTTCGTGGAGGGAACTTCTAGACTTTATCCGCACGGCAGTACTCTTTCTTTCTGGCAATAATAAAGATTTGATTGACCTAATAAATGAGATATATTAGGTGTTTTTTTTTTTTTTCTATAAAAAGTAAGAACATAAAAAAAAGGGAATGTTGATAAATTATTATTTTTAGCATGCGCACAGTGTCAGCATATATAATCACGTAATTAAATTTCATTTTTATTATTTGAATCTTTTAATTTTTATTAATGGCATGCTTTTTTTATATTAATTTAGATAATTCTCACACGGACGATGGAGTTATTATTTTTCTTTTATTTTTTTTAAGGAGTTAAATTATACTTGTAAAATTCTTTAAAGCTACAATTAATTTGTGAAACTAAAGTTCATAATAAAAATGTACATAAAGCATTATTATTATTATTATTTCAAGTGATGATTATTGTTAAGGAATATTGTTGCAAATCTTTCATATAATTTTTATATCAGTTAAGAAATATTTGTTATTAATTAAGAAATATTACAGCATATCATTTATATAGTTTTCATATTAGTTAAAAAATATTTTACTACTTTGTATAGGTTTCTCCTGACACTATAAATAGGATTCTTGTCATTCATTATAAGGTATCAAAATTAATTCAATAACAAAAATTTTTTGACTAATATGAAAACTATATAAAAGATAAGCTGTAATTTTTTAAATAATTATTATAATTTTGATATTTATAATAACTTTTACATAAATTTATAATTATTTAAAAAATATTATTCGTGCAAAAATCATATGTAAAACAAATTTGCAATGTTATATTTATTTGAAAGTATTAAGACCTGTTTAGTCACACCAAAACTAACCAAAATCACAAATTTTAACTAATTTTGTATTTTCTTTCAATCAAAATTTTTTACATATCACCTTTATATCATATCTTTCTATTTTTATTATATATTTTTTCTCCATTTTTGTCTACCAAACAGGTCCTGAGAATATGAGAAAATTAATTCATATCCAAATCATAAAATAAAAAAATATTATTGTACTAAAAATTTCCAAACCTTAAAATAAAAAAATATTATTGTACTAAAAATATATATTAATTAAATTAAAAAAATAATATATTGATTGTAGAATTATAATTAAAATAAAATTTCACATATTTATTATTTTTAATAATAGTTATAATTAAAATAATAGTTATAAAACATTAAAATAAGACGGCTGTCTTCACCAGAAATAATTTCCATCAAGTACGATCTGTACCTTGGATTTTACACGGAAAACTTAGAACGTCCTCTCTCCCTCTCTCTCTCTCTCTCTCTCTCTCTTTTTCACTCCCAAGCCCTAACAAGAAATTATTGTTCGTATCAATCATTCCAAACCCCTTACGATTCAATCCAATCGAGGGTTTCTAGATGGAGAACCTGGCTCCAATCCAGTTATCTTCTCTCCCCAAACTCCCTCTCTTCTTCACCATGTTTCTCATCATATACCTCGTTTCTTACTTCATCGTCTTCCGCAATTGGAGTCCTAAGCTCCGCCCCGAAGCTGCCAGCTGTTTCATCTCCCTCGCCCACGGCACCCCCGCCGCGTTCTTTGCCTCTCGCGCCATTTTCTCCGATCCGGATCGCAGTTTCGCTTCGGTAAACACCAATTTTCAGAGTTGGGTACTGGATTACAGTATTGCTTACTTCTTAATGGACCTCTGTCACTACGTCATCTTCTACCCCAGTGACATGCTCTTTATAGGTCACCATTTGGCGACGCTTTTCGTCTTCGTGACCTGCCGCTACTTGGTCTTCCACGGAGCCTACGCTATTCTGGTTCTTCTTGTCCTCGCTGAAGTCACGAGCTTTTGCCAGAACACATGGACTCTCGCCAGTGCCCGTAGAGCTGATTTGCCAATTGCCGCCAAGGTGTACAAGCTACTGTCCCCTCCTTTCTATGCCTTGTACTCTGTTGTTAGGGGTTTGGCTGGACCCATATTTGTGTATGAAATGGTTATGTTTTATTTGAGTGGGGCTGCTGATAATGTGATTCCCAGCTGGGTTTGGATTTCTTGGGTCATTGTAGTTGTAATGGCAATTACTGTTAGTATATTATGGATTTCTAATCTCTGGATTGATTTGTTTAGAGAAAGAGCTGGAAAAATTGAGAAAAAAATCAGTTAGATGAAACACAGATTCTAATTCTGTTTATTGTATGTTTATTAGTGGAATTAATCACAATCATGATTTTTTTTCCCCCTTGCCGCTTCAAATTTGGGGTTTTTGAATTACAATAGCCGAATTTATTTGAATTGTCTTTGTTTTCTTGCTGTTGGATGTTACTGTAACTGATTTGTGCAAAAGCTTGTTGTCCTCCGTGAATTATATTTTTCTAATTTGATCGTTTTTGAGTGGTTGTGTTTAGTTCGGCGTTTTTCTTTTCCCAAGTCCTGTATTGTGATTTTTGAATTTATAGTTGATGAATGCTGTTGAATAGGTTTAATAGGGGCTGTGGATTTGCTAATTACTGATTGATGCAAATAATGAATGGGTTTCATAGTCATTGTGCATTCTGCAAAGATTTGATGCAGATAGTTTGAATCAAAGTTTTTCTCATTGTGGAGTTACTGGTGTTGACATTCGTGATTCAAGCTTTAATACACTAATTTCTGTAACTTCCTATCTGCCTTCCAGAGTTTTTGTGGTTGGTCATCTGAAAGAGAAATAAGTAATTGCCCCCCATCTCAACCACTATTACTAATAACCTAATTTTTCAACTAATGTAGTTTTCAGTTGGAACCTCCTAGCCAAAATGGTATGTTTTCTTGTATAGGTAGGAATAGGCTAAGGAAGTTGTTATACTTCTTTTTGCTATTTTTCTCTCCCATGCGCTATCCAGTCATTAGTCTTTGACACTCTGGGGCCTCTCCCGACTATTCCTTCTTTAAATCCAAATCAGCTGTGCCAGGCTGTTGCTCCAGAGAGAGGTCAGCTTGGTAGTCTTGAAATTTGTTTATGCTTGTACATCCTGTTGTTTGCGGGCAATGATTGAGAGTATGATATTAATTTTACTAGCAGTATAGGGAGTCTATCATTCATTTGAATTATGCGGCGGTAGTTGATGATATCTATTGGCATTAACTTTAGCCGTACTGGGTTTGGTACGATGACAATAACTATTGTGGTGTGATTTTTGCTTTTATGAGGTTGCAAAAAGAAAATCTTGTGCTTTATAGAAGGCTACGCCTTCAGGGTTTTATGACAGTTGGGTATCACAAACCTTACTCCTGGTTAGAGAGAAATTTAATGTAGTCATACCTTCTGGCATGGCATCTCCATCACAAACTCATACTTTCTGCTAGCTTTTAGGACTTCAACACTGTTTCCCAAGGGTGATAATTAATCTTTTTTGCTCTTTTAGTGGTTTTTAGAACTGATTTATCCAAAACATATCCCTGGTCCTGGAGTAACCGAATATTCTTGTTGGTTGTGCGCTCGTAATCTCAATTAACTGGTTTTAATTATTCTTTAGATTCTTGTTTGAAATTTATTTTGGAGAGTAATAGTCATACCAATTGTAATCGCTACGCCTTTTGATTTAGGATCTAAAATCCACGTTTCCATTCCATGCATTAAAAAAAAAAAAAAACAGAAGCGTGATAATATAACCACAAAATCGATACGCTGACATGGAAAGAACATGAGAGAGTTTTAAATCTCCTCTCAGTCTGTTCCCAATTCTCATCTTATGAAGAAATGATCGTAGAGATACTTATTGTGGTAATTGGCTAAACGGATTCAATCATCTACTTCCCCGTGGCAATGGTGGATTTGATCAACATCCTCCTTTGTTCTTTACCTTGTTCTCCAGATAGATACCACAGTGATCTGCTTCCTCTTTAGGGTGGGGGGAGGATGGTCACGAGTAGAAGTCATACTCCTTGGCTTGAAGTATGATATTCCTTAGCCCTCCAATAGGTGATAAAATCATCAATAAAAGGCCAAGTATAATGCAAACCTGAAAGTTCATTCCATTATTAAATCTTCACACATATCTAATTGAAAAAAAAAAAAAAAAAAATTAAAGGGAAGAAGAAGAAGAGGAGGAGGAGAAATTGTGGTGTTTTGAGTATATACCCAGTTAATACACCAAGATAAGCTGAATTTCTTGGGTTTGTAGATGGCCAGCCACATGATGCAAGGTAGCTGAGAAAATTACAACGAAAGGTTGAGCAAATGTCTAATAAACGCTTTCATATTGAATCAGTAATCAGCATGAAATTTTCCTATTGTAATTGTAGATGTTGGAAGAGAGGAAGTGGGGCTTACAAAGTATGTTGTTGGGGCGAATGCAAATCCCCCAAAAAATCCGAGGAGACCACCAAAGAAGGGGAAGGTAATGGCAATAAACATGGTCAATGCTGGAATTTACAAAAGATGTGTAAAATATATAACCCACAAAAATTACTTTGACCTGTACGCAGATCATATGAGTGTGAAGGAATTTTTAATTACTGACCCACATAAATATTGCGCGAAATAAAGCGGAGTGTCCGGGTGGGCTTGAAATTTAGTTTCTTCACCAGCACTGTTTCAATCATGTCGAAGACTGGCATGGCATATATCTATAAACACAAGCACAGACAAAAACTGCATCAGACTCAAATAAGTAGATCGATTTGTTCGAGGAATTTTTTTTTTTTTTTTTTGGTAGTAGGATTTTTTCATGTTGACTCTTAATTTTTTTTCTCCTCTCCAAAGATAGGTTCATGTAGGACTTGTTTGCTGATGTAACAAACAGTGAAAAATACTGAAAATTTTTTAAAATCTCTAAAATTTTTTAACACATTTTGCATTTCTCGTATTTCGTAAAATTTCTATATATTTACATATCCCAACAAATTTTTACAAATCTCAATAAATTTTTTACAAATTCTAATAACATTTCACAAATCCTAATAATTTTTTTAAAAATTTCAAAAATTTTTAACCACTTTCAATAAATTCTGACCCAAAACCGTTCCGACGAAACTAAAAAATTGTTCGGATAGTTTTTCTCTCCAAAAAACTGACGCAAAAATAAAAAAATTTTATTATTCATCTTTGAAAATGTGATTTGGTGATTATACGCCAAACACTAAAAAGTTTTCTAAATTACATTTTTTACTATTTTTTGTTATTTTTCTTCAAGCCAAATGAACCCCTAAACGCTTGTTTTCAAAATATAAGTGCTTCTCACGGAAGTCATTGAAAATGATTCGAGAGTGGAAGTTGTTTTTCTTAAATTTAATTTGAGTTATGTTTGGAACTTGAATATGTGGGAGGGAAAGAAAATTGAAGGGAAAATAAATTTATTAGTTTATGTAATTTTCTAATGTTTTACTGAATGAAAGTTATTTTTTTGATAGATATTTATTTATTTTAATTTCAATTTTCTAATTCAACCTAAAAAATGAAATAAAATTCACTTTGTCATTTCATTTTGTACCTTTTCTATTTTTTCCCCCACATAATTCAAATTCCAGACGCAATAAAGTCAACTTTACTAAACACAAACTTTAGTTTGGTAATGAAATAGGACTCCGGAGTCCTGTTAGGAAACGCAACTTCAGGCCTCTCTGGTGTGCCAGCTTTTGGCCCCAAAAAATAAAAAATAAAAAGGAAGTAAAATTTGAAATTAGATACTTGGTATGTTTTTCAAAAAGTCTAAAAAAAATTAAAAAAAAATTAAAGAAAGTTGCTAAAAGTTAGAGAAAGTTAGAGATTTTGGCACGAAGAAAGTTGAAAAAAGTTACAAATTTTAGGACAAAATAAGAATTTTTTTGTCAAATTTGACACTCTAAATACACTTTTTTTAAATCTGCCCTCAAGACTAGTGTCGTCTCTTTTCTTCCAAAAATGGTAGCTTGAAAACTATCTTTGTTGAGAAATAAAAAGAAAATGTTAAATGCACTTTATTTTTTCTTTTTTGCTTTTTACACTTTTACCTCCTCTCACGAGGTGCAATATTTTTTGAAGTGTGAGTAGCTAAAAAATAAATTGCATATACATTTTCCGAAACAAAATTGATCAAAAACAGTTTGCACGCTGGAAAAGAAACAGGCATAATACCTGATAGCTTCCAATAACATGGACAACCACAAACATATTAGCAGCAGCAATAAGCCAAGCCGGTTTCTCCAGGGAGATGAGAATGTTATCCTCAACATTATTGCCAAACACCCTATACCCAATTAGAGCGACGGGGAAATAGCACAGAGCGACGACGAGATAGGCTACGAGCACTCCTTTCCACATGGGTCCCTTGGAGGGCTTCTCGGGCGTAGAAGGGATAGTCGCTTGGATCTCCAAAACCACATTGTGACCAGCATAGGCAAAAGCAACATCACCCAAGGCAGTGAAGAAGTTAAAGACAGTCCCCGGAGTAGACTTGGCTTTATACCCATACTCAACCCCAGGCTGGACACCCTTGTGGGCAGAAGCGGCCCAAGCAATAGTCGAGTAGCTGAGGGACATGACGGCGGCCGCGAGAGAGACGCCGGAGATGGAGTTGAAGTTGGGAAGGTGAGAGAGGACGAAGTGGACCGAGGCGAAGATCATGATGAAGTAGGTGAGTTTGATGTCTTTGCATTTATCAGAGTGGCAGTGTACTACTTTGTAGAATTTCTGGAGCGATTTGCCTCCGGTGACCATGTAGACGATGTTCACTCCGACCTCCACGATGAGCTGCTGGGGGACTACTATGTAGAGTCCGAGCTTCTCTCCGAAGGCGTACTGGCCCAGCTCGTGGTATCTGTCGAAGCGTCTTCCGGGTACCATTTCGTGCATCTCAACCATTTGCCAGAGTGTGTAGAGTGTGATGATCCATGATAGTACCAGTATTGCCACTCCAGGCCCCCTGGAGGAATATCAATTTGAGAGAAACATTTAAACAAAGAGTTTAAATCATGGTGAGCTCTTCCAACAGAGATAAAATATATTTTCATGTGGGCACCAAATAAAAGTGAAAAATTTTGGCGTGAATTGAAGATTGATACCATCCAAGACTAGCCATGGCATAGGGAAGACTGAGGACTCCAGCCCCAACCATGGCTGTGACATTGTGGAAAGCTGAGTACCACCATTTTGCGTTCCTTGAAGAAGTTATTGGAAGCCAATCGTCTATTTCTTTCTGCTTTGCTAACTTCTCATCAATCTGCAGTCATTAATCACACAACAATTCCACGTCAGTCCATACCAAGAAAAAGGGGGGGGGGGGAGAGAGAGAGAGAGAGAGAGTTTCTTACAGTTGCAGCACTACTCAATGGGATATCGTTCTCATCTGTTGGCGCCTGAGTTCCCATATCAGTACACAGCACAGATACACGGAAGCGGAGAGGATGAAGCAGAAAATAGAAGAAGAGTCTATATCTCACATAAGAGTTTGACATGAACTTTGATAGTATCAAAATGTTCTGAATTTAAAGACAAGTCCGCCCCATCAATTGAGAGAGAGAGAGAGAGAGAGAGAGAGTTCTGTTTGTTTTTTTATTCATTTTGCCGGAAGGAAATCCATATTAACAAACAACTAAACCAACCAATTGACGTCTTGGGGCTGTCTTTTGCCAAGGATCTATGAGCTGGTTCTACAGGCCGAAATTAACCTATTCTTTTTACTTTCTAATACCTGGATTTATCGTCCCAGGTGGAGCTGAGTTGGTGCCGGTAAGTACTAAAACAAATGCATAATTTAAAATTGAATGATTACAAAAGAATTCGTTTAATTAAGACAAAGCATGGCATCTATTTCGAAGTCATCTGAAATTGATCTTGATAAAATCTGCGCCGTAGAGGTGAATTTACTCCGTATTTTTAGTATGTATTGACATATATAAGATATAAAAATTTAGAAATTACAATTAAAAAATAATTTTCTTTTTTATTATAGGTTTTCTTATTGTTTTCTATTCCTATTTTAATTTAGTTTCTTATTTCTATTCTGATTCTACTTTGACACCTCTATAAATAGGGTTGCTATTCTATTGTATTCAATACACACATTAATACAATTCTTTTCTTTTCAATATTTTATTTCTTCTTTTATTTCAACATGGTATCAGAGCTTATGGTTTTTTAACATGGGTAGACTAGGTATCCAACAACCACGTCTTTGGCCGCCAGTATTGCCCTTCCTGGCGTCGCCGCTACCTCCGCTACTCCTCTACCCAATTTTATATCATTTCTTGTTTATTCCTATATCTAGTTTTTTTTTTTGAATTTTTAAATTTCAAGTTTCTCTTTTGGAAATACTTCTTGTTACATCAGTTTTTCTATTGAAGACCTCGATCACTCTGTTGGAGACATGCACATGTTATCTTGTGCTTTTGGCTTTTGAGTTTCTCTTTTGGAGATATTTGTTGCTGCTTCAGTTTCTCTATTGAATACCCCAATCACACGTTTGGAGACATGGACATGTTATCTTGCGCTTTTGGCTTTGCGTATCTTGGCCATTCAACACGTTTCCCCCTGATCTACATTTTTGTGACCTCGAGACTCGTTAGTAGATTTTGGCTCATAATCTACGTTTTTGTGACTTCGAGGCACGTTAGTAGATTTGGGTTCGTGATCTACGTTTTTGTGTCCTCGAGGCGCGTTAGTAGATTTTGATTTATATTTTTGTGTCTTCGAGGTGCGTTAGTAGTTTTGGATCTACGTTTTTTTGTGTCCTCAAGGCACGTTAGTAGATTTGAATCTATGTTTTTATGACCTCGAGGCGCGTTAGTAGATTTGGATCTACGTTTTTTTGTGACCTCGAGGCGCATTAATAGATTTGGGCTCGTGATCTTACGACATCTAACCAAAGTTATGTTCGTGATCTCTCAAGACGTGTAACCTGCGCGAAGTGATAGGGATGTGTTGACTGCTTTCCAGTTCTTAGTCTCCAAACTCAAATTGGTCTCTAATTTCCCATCTTGAATTTGAGGGAGGGTGTTGACATATATAAGATATAGAAATTTAGAAATTATAATTAGCAAATTATTTTTCTTTTCATTATAGGTTTTCTTATTATTTCCTATTCCTATTCTAATTTAGTTTCCTATTTCTATTCTAATTTTAATTTGACACCTCTATAAATAAGGTTGATATTCTATTGTATTTAATACACACATTAATACAATTCTATTCTTTTCAATATTTTATTTCTTCTTTTATTTCAACAGTATGAATTAGGTTTAATCAGTTGTTTCAACTATCAACTTATAGCTGAAAAACCCTATTCTTGATAGAACCGTCAAAACTGTACCATTTTGGTTGAGCTGAATTGCTACTGTAATTATGCACTAGGACAAATTGTTTACGTACACCTAGATCAAATGGGATAATTTTAAATTGAATAATTACAACTAGGGTGTCGTTCAGTGCAAAGACATTGCATGGATTTCAACATCTGTCTAATTCAAATCAATTTTGCCCCGGTGTTAATTTAACATCCATTGTTACCCCTATTTACTTATTATTTATTTATTTTTCATTTCAGTCGTTAATGTGTAGGATCCACATAAAACTCCTGTACGATTGAAATTAGCATTTCCTACTTGTATATTATGACAGTTTTTGTTTAAAAAATTTGGAGAGGGGATTAGATTTGTAATCTTGTAAGACCTTCAAATCTTGTATTTGATAACAACAAAAAAATAGAGGGGATAAGCAATCCGAATCCTCGAAAGAGGGGTTGGATTTGCAAACCTGAGAGACTCACAAATCTTGCATTTGATAACAACAAAAATAAAGGGGCTAAGCAATTTGATTATACCCTAAAATGGGAATGTACTATGTTATCCTCGATTTCTGAATTGATTCCCACTAGTTTAAAATTATTTTTGGTTATATTTCATGTCAAATTATATATTTTATCTCATTTTATATCCAATTAACCAAACACCAAAAGTACAATTTCATATAAAAAATTAATCCTATATATTATCTATATGGTATTGTTTATCTTTCTATCATTCAATCCATCCAATCATCGATTTAAACATTATGAATCTTGTAGTGATTTCATGCTTGGCTCAATGACAAACAATAAAATATTGCTTTATTTTCAAGAAAAAAAAATCACTTAACGTTTTAAACACAACAATTGAGGACCATTTGGTAACGCTGTCTTTTTTCTATTTATGTTTTCTATTTTTTGTTGTCGTTTTTTTTTTTTTGAAATGAAAATTGAAATTGTGTTTGAAAATACAATTTTATTTATAGTTATTAATTTTTTATTTTCATAAAATATTTAATTTTATTAGTTTTTTAAAAATTAATTGAATTTAATAAATATATTTTATATTAATTTAATTATATTATTTACTAAAATCAATTGAATAAAATATAAGTATTATATCATTTAATCCAGTAAATATAAAATATATTAATTATAATTTAATTATATTATTTACTAAAAATAATTGAATAAAATATATTTTATAATAATTTAAATAATTTAATTATGATATTTATTAAAAATAATTTAATAAAAAATATATATATTAATTAAATTGATTAATAAATTAAATTAATATATTTTATTTTATTATTTATTAAAAATAATTTAATAATATATATTTCCTATTAATTAAATTAACTAATTTAATTTAATTATTTACTAGAAATAAATTATAATATATATTACATATTAATCTAATTTAATTATATTATTTATTAAAAATAATTTTAGTTTAATAACATATTTGGATAAAATAATTTATTTTAATATGATGTAACAAAAATGGATAAAGTATTAGAATTGACAAAATATTTACAAAAAAAAAAAAAAAAAGAGTGAAAGCACTTTTTTTCTATTTATGTTTTTCTGTTTAAGTTTTCAATTTTTTGGCAACAAAAAAACATAAATAAATTTAACAAATATATTTCTGTTATTAGTTTACAAAATTTTGAAAACATAAATAGAAAAACAGAAAACAAAAACGTTACTAAACGGGACCTTAGTGAATAGTGTCAGGTTAGCCCTAACCTGTTTTGTTTTGAGCACAGTTTGTTAGTATTTGAACAGACTTGTATCAAAAAAGCCGATAAATTAAATAACCCAAGGGCTCAATTTTCTTGATTCTTGTCTACCCTTCAAGGTGTTACCGGTGCGGCTATGCTGTGCCTCTTCCAAGAGTTTCTGATTTTTTCACGCTCTTTAAATTATATAATTTATATGTGTTTAGCCAACCTGAAGAAATAGATGCAATAAGGACATTGAAGGAGTGCTTGAGAATTAAGAAACTTGTTACTGTTTCTCACGTCCCACTGATAATGAAATTATTGATTTTTATTTATTTTGACCGTATAGCAATACCCTTGAATGGGTCATAACCTGTTGACAGCATCCCAAACTGAGCAGCTGATGGTATATATAATAAAAACCATATGATTGTATTCATGCTTTTCCAGCATAATTTGATAATGAAACCTTTTCTTTTGCCTTTCAAATAGTGCATATCTTCGCATAGAAATTTTGAGGAAGTTTTAGAATCCACTTCTACAAAAAATCACATGAGGAAATGGAAGGAAATAACTAAAACCACTGAGTAATGTGTGTGCATATATTTATATATCCAAACCACATACTGACAAGAAGATGTAAACCATAAAAGCCCCCAGGAATCTTTCTCAGTTGATTTCATGGCCAGAATTCCCTCTTTCCATACACGAGCAAAAGTATTCCAGAAATGTCTGCTGAGCTTAGAGGTCCCCTCCATTACTTGAGGAATTTGCACTTCTATTCTCCATTGATGTAATTTGCACATCCTCTTGGTCTGGGAAGATTTTCTTAGGAAAAGAAGTCATAATCCTTTGCTTGAAGTATGATTTGCCTTAGCCCTCCAATAGGTGATAACACCATCAAAATAACACCCAGTATAATGCAGATCTGAAATTGAAGAAACCAAATCAAATCACTCAGAGTTCAAAAAATCAAAACATAAGGGAAAAAAGAAAAAAAAAAGGTTTTAAAACAGAGCT